>CM035837.1:421870871-422470871 GCA_020510985.1 Pholidichthys leucotaenia | reverse complement strand
CAAGCACCGAGCTTTTGCGAAAATGGGCGGTCCGGTGGTAGTAATAAAATGTTCCACCCCGTGTTTAGCCACTGTCGCCGAAAATGTTGGGACCGTGAGTGCTGGGAACTGAGTGAGGAGTGTGTGGAACTTACCACCTGCAGCTGTGACGTTGGCTTGTGCTGTTGGCGGGGCCACTCGAGCTGTACAGGGGATAGAAGAAAAAGAGAGTGCATTAACCAGGCGTCTGTTAGCAAGATCGACTAACAAACTATGTGAGCACAAAAAATCAGCCCCTTACATGTTGAAATTGACTGCCGCTATGACGAAAGTCCACTCGAAAGTGCGGCCGTGTAAAGACAGAAGCAGAGTCCTCTCACCGAAGGTCTTAATTGCCGAGCCATTTGCTGCTGACACCCGGGGACCAGTGGAAGGCGCCAGTTGGTCAGCGTAGGAAGGTGTGATGAAACTCAGCTGGGAGCCCGTGTCCACGAGGAAATGCCTCCCAGAGTGCGCATCCTTCAAGTAGAGCAGCTTGTTCTCCTCTCCGAGGGCCGCAGCTGCTACCGACCCCCGGCCTTGGCGTTTCCCGAGTGCCTAAAGTGGAACGGTGGAATGCACTTGCGTGCCCTCTCTGTGAAGTGGCGATGGTTGAAGCAAAGGACGTCGTCTGCTCCGTGTTTCCCGGCCCCTGCCGCCGCCGTCGTCGGTGAGTCTGGTGCTGCAGCCTCTTGCCCCCTGCCGTCTCCGGACGCTGCGCTTGGACTCGCTGCCGCAGCCGCGCACCATTTACTGGCGTCGACGAGTCGTTGCGCCTCCTGGCCCAGCTCGTGGTAGTCTTTTCGGGCCAGCAGTGGTGAATTGGCACACTCTCACCTCTGACGGTAGGGTTCTGAGGAAATGGTGGGCGAAGATGAAGTTATCATCTTCGGAGTCTCTCAAACTCAACATCTTCCCCATCAGGTCTGCAGGTCTGTCGCCCTCAAATTCAGTCAGCGCCAGGATCCTCTCTGCCCGCTCCTGCACCGAGGGGGTGAAGTAACGAATGAGTGCAGCCTTCAACGTGCTGTACTTGTCGCTGTCCGGCGGGTGGTTGATCAGGCTCTCCACTCGCCGGGCTGTGTGGTTGTCCAGCTTTGCAACCACATGGTAGAACTTTGTGGCGTCTACCGAAATCCTCCGGAGGTGGAACTGTGCCTCGACTGCGTTAAACCAGGAGCGCAGATTGTTCGGCCAGAAGTCCGGTAGCTGGACTGTGGCTGCATTCATTTGGCTGGCTCCTGGCGAGTCTGGCTCGGGAGATTCGTCTCCGCTCATTATACGTCGTAGGGTCACCAGTGTGGAGATTGTGTGGAAAGACGAGACTGAGTTTATTGCTCAAGGTCAGTTTTATTCACCACCACATTCTCCAACATCCAAAAGCAGAAAAAGAGGAAGCATGCCCCCACCTCTGTCCCTTTTATACCCCAGGACATCAACGTACACAGTCACATTGTCTTTACATCCCAAATCACAATGCACCCCCCTTCAGGTCTTCTGTCTGTCTCCACCTGAAATCCCGGTGGTCAGGAAATCCCTCACGGCCATCTCTCTGCATACAAAAGGCCAGACTTCACATCCTCCTGCTACCCCTAGGAGGTTCAGACCTTTTGTTCCTCTGAGACGTGCAGTAAACAATAAGCATACAGTAATAAGCATGTGAAGCATATGGGACTCACATATGTGCCCACAATGGTATGATTATGTACCCATACATATTCTCACCCTCCACAGCGACCGGTATTTTCCTAGTTGTATACCGGAGGGGACCAATTAAAGTGTGTCACAAACACCTGAGAAAAATCAACATGTGGGAAAGATGCAGTAAATGGGATGTTTAAACTTCAAGTTGATCCATAGATTTTCAAAAGGTGAACAAAGCAAAAAAGAAGTTACATGGTGCATTTTTTATTTCATCATTCAGCATCCTGTTCTCATTGTATGATACTGTTTTTTGTCATGTCATCCGAATATCATATGGCGTCCCATCCTTATCACGGTTCCCGCTTTGTTGTTTTATCATCTTCAGGAAAAACACCAGTCGATTCTTTTTCTTCTGCTCCCATTCCAGTCCCACTAACGAGCCACTACATGGACACGTTCCAACTAAATTGGTGACCACGTTTTTCGTTTTTCTCACAAACACAACTGGTTAATTGCCACTTAATTAGTTGTTTTACCCAGAATGCTTAGGGCCACTTGGGACGGTCTCTCATTAAAGCAAAAAAAGCAACTAAAACTCATCTTGGATTAAAAAAAAAAAAAAAAAAAGCACTGAAAGCTGAGAAACACAATTAGCAGCATTTAGAGGTGTTATTAGGGTGTTTTTATTCCGAGAACCTTCAGTGCACAACACTGGTCATTAAGGATGTTTCTGACCTAACAGAACACCTCTGTTTGTTTCTCTCATTCCCTTTAAAAAGGATAAAAAATGTGTGTTTTTTTTTTAAAGCCTCATTTATGCAACAATACACAGGATTTACTATACAGATCCTGTGTAGAAGAATATTAAGAAGAAGATGCTATCCCCCTTACTAGCAAAGTGACCCAAAATCATCCCCCTTGTTAACCTGCCTCCCACCATCCCCATTCATAGGTGTAAATCAAGGGGGGTCAGGGGGGACATTTCCCCTCCCACCCTGATAAAATGACAAAATTATCCATCCGCCCCCATCCCCCAGAAAAAAAAAATCGTCATAAAGCTTTTTATATCATATTACATTTATAAACAGAAATAATAAAAAAAAATCTTATGAATTTGCAACTTATTCTTGGAGATTTGGAACTTTTTTTATTGAAAATGTCTGATTTTTTCTCATAAATTTGCTATTTTTTTTTCTTAGAAGGTTGCAACTGTTTGTGACATTTTAAAGTTATGATTATTTTTCTCATAAATTATATTTTGGGGGGAGATTTGCAATTTTTTTCTCATCAATGTACAACTTTTTTCTCTTAAATTTGAAACTTTTTTTTAAAATTTTTGACTTTTTTTCTTGTAAATTTACAAATTTTTTCATAACTTTGTTACTTTTCCTTGAAAAAAAAAATCAACTTTTTTTCCCATAATTTTTGACTTTTTTTTTTTGACTTTTTTCATAAATTTACAAATTTTCTTGGAGATTTGCAACTTTTTTCTCATAAATTTGCAGCCTATTTCACTTGAATTTGCAACTTTTTTTCATAAATCTGTTACTTTTCCTTAAAAAACAAAGCAGCATTTTTCTCATAAATTTGCATGTTTCTTTTTAATTTGCATCCTTTTCTCTCATAAATTTGGATTTTTTTTTCCTGTAAAATTTAAACTTTTTTTCTTATAGATTTGCAGTTTTTTCGTCAAAAATTTGTGACTTTTTTCCAAAATGTGCAACTTTTTTCTTGTAATGTTTCATCTTTGCAAAAGTTACAAATTTATGAGGAAAAAAGTCACAGATTTTTGAAAAAAAAGTTGCAAATTTATGAGGAAAAAAGGAAAATTTACGGGAAAAGTTTACAAGTAAAAAAAAAGGCAAATTTATGTGAAAAAATTTTGAAATTTTTTGAAAAAAAAAAGTAATTTTCTAAGAAAATAGGGGCACATTTATGAGAAAAACGGCGTCTGCACCCTTAGTGCAATTTTCACTTTACTGCTAAGCTTTCGGTTCTGTCAAACCTTCATGATGCGCTGATGAAGGTTTGACAGAACCAAAAGCTTAGCAGTAAAGTGAAAATTGCACTGTGTGTGCCGACGTCTTTATTTCTATTTATACTTGGTTGATTGTCCAGCACCTTACAAAGTCCTCAAGCTGGATGGAGCGGCAGTCTTGTTCTACATTATGAGAAAAACAAAGTCTAAAATGATTAAGAAAATAAGTGCAAATTTATGTGTAAAAAAGTCAAAATTTTTAAGAAAATAGGTGCAAATTTATAAGAAAATAGTCACAAATTTTTGAAAAAAAAAGAGAAAATTTACAGGAAAAAGTTGCCAACTTTCAAGAAAAAACATTGCAAATTCATATGAAAAAGTTTTGAAAATTTTTGAAAAAAGTTACAAATTGTGGCAGAAGTCAGACTTTTTTACTTTTACTTTTCAATTTATGAAAAAAGTTGCAAATTTACAGTATGAGGAAAATTTTGAAAATTTACAGTAATAAAGTTGCAAATTTACAAGAAAAAACTAGCACATTTATGAGAAAAAAAATATAATTTTTTAAGTAGGTGCAAATTTATGAGAAAAAAGTAAAAAAACTGGGCGGATTTCCAGCACTAGAATCAGCCTAATTAAAAGTGTGACTGATGTGGCATCGCCGGAAAGCTGCCCTCCTCGGTCTGAGACGACTCTGAGTGGATGTCATGGTGATTGTGTTTGTGATTACTGGTGAGGCCCCAGAGCCCTGAGCCCCCCCCCCACCCCCAAGTAACAGTTCAGGCCCAGTGAGCATCTCTTGCCACGGCTCAGCGCCTCCCGGCCGCATCAATACCAGCTCCCCACCGCAAACCCAAACCAACGACGCCCCGTCAGCAAGACGGGAGAGATTGAGCTCTTGCTGGCGGGAAGACGAGCTGTTTTCCTTCGTAAACTCTCCTCCCACGTTTATCAGTCACACTTCAAACTGGCAGGTCGACGCCTGGATCTGAAAACTTCCAGTCGAAGCTTTTAATTCTGTCCGCTCCGATGCCCCCCTCTTCCTCTGACTAAAGGCTTCCACGCGCAGATATTGGCAGTGTGTCATCACAATGAATGAACCGCTCTTGCATCGCAGCTGCCAACTTGTCAACGGTGGGCCGGGATGCATGACTGACACCCCCTGATTGGTCGATTTAATATAGAGAGAGACAGCGCAGAGAAACGCCATAGAGAGAAGCGGAGTAAAAGAGGTGTGAGTCTATTTGTCGAAGATGTGAAGCGCTAACTCTCTAGGTGTGGGGCTGCTCGCCTTGTTAGAGCGAGGGCGTGTTAGCATGCACTTTGTTATCGCTTCGGCGCCGCGGCTCCTGACAAATCGCCTCAGACACCCATCAGACGGCAGAACAAGATGTTTCGCAGTCAGGGCCGAGACATAGTGTCAGTATGCGGGGCGTCAAGGTTCTGAACGGAGCTCGGGGCAGCCATCAGACAAGGCCGGAGTCTGTGAAACCTGCTGCTCTGACATGCACAAAGTAAAACACAGGAAGAGCATTTTAGGTTCAGGTGTAGCAGTGAAATTAGTCATGAAGTCTTTAATCAGTGATATGTGGAGCAACCATGTTTCACTGTGCACTTCCTCTGTTCCATCCATCCATCTTCTTCCACTTAATCTTTTTCGGGTCGCAGGAGCCTATCCCAGCATCTTTGGGCGAGAGGCAGGGTACACCCTGGACAGATCGCCAGTCCATCACAGGGCCATCACAGAGAGACAGACAACCATTCACTCTCACAGTCATACCTAATGACAATTTAGAATCCCCAGTTTTGATGCCAGTTAACCTAACTTGCTTTTTTTTTGGTATGTGGGAAGAAACCTGAGAAATCCTGGAGTAAACCCACACAGACATTGGGAGAACATGCAAACTCCACACAGATCACTGTTGGTCAGGGGCTGGGATCGAACCCAGGATCCCCCGGCCAAGGGTGAGTTGCTGTGCTGCCGCAGTGCTAACCACTCTGCCACCGCACTGCCACTTCCTCTGTTGTTTTCTCTTTATTATGGTTAGATCTTCTAATTTAACATGCAGAGCAGTAGAAGATGGATGGATGGATGTGGACAAAGTTGTTGGTATCCTTCCACAAAACACAGAAAAACAGATCTGTTAAATAACTGGAAACTGAGGAAAGTTTAATTGCATCACATACTGTTAATCTTTAATATAAATAACACTTTGCTGTTGATTAGTTGAGCAACTTCATTCCTCATAAACTAGCAACTTTTTGTCATAAACTTGCAACTTTTTGTTTTAAACTAGCAATTTTTTCTCATAAATTATCAACTTTTTCCCTCATAAATTAGCACCTTTTTTCTCATAAATTAGCAACTATTTTCCTCATAAATTAGCATTTCTCCCTCATAAACTAGTAACTTTTTTGAACAACTAGCAATGTTTTCTCATAAACAAGCAACTTTTTTCTAAAATTAACAAATCTTTTCCTCATAAATGAGCAACTTTTTTTCTCATAACCTAGCAACTTTTTTTCTCATAAATGAGCAACTTTTTGTCATAAACTAGTGACTTTTTCCATCATGAATTAGTAACTTTGTCATAAACCAGCAACTTTCTTCCTCATAAATTAGCATTTTTTTTTCTCATGAATCAGAATTATTTTTTCATAAATTAGTGGCTTTTTTCCTCGTAAATTAGTAACTTTTTGTCATAAACTAGCAACTTTTTTCTCATAAAGGAGCAACTTTTTCTCTAAAATTAGCAACTTTTTTCTCATAAGCATTTTTTTTTCTGATAAATTAGCAGCTTTTCTCATTAACTTGCACCTTTTTTCTAATAAATTAGCAACTTTTTTCCTCATAAACTAACAACTTCTTTTTTCAGTAACTAGCAACTTTTCTCATAAACTAGCAACTTTTTTCCTCATAAATTAGCAACTTTTTGTCATAAACTAACAACTTTTTTCAGTAACTAGCAACTTTTTTCTCATAAACTACCAACTTTTTTCCTCATAACTTAACAACTTTTTCTCATAAATTAGCAACTTTTTGTCATAAACAGCAACTATTGTCCTTGTAAATTAGCAACTTTTTTATGATAACTAGCAAGTTTTTCTCATAAATTAGCAACTTTTTTCCTCATAAATTAGCAACTATTTTCCTCATTAGCAACTTGTTTCTCATAACTTAACCTTTTCTCATAAATTAGCAACTTTTTGTCATAAACAACAACTATTTTCCTTGTCAATTAGCAACTTTTTATCTTAAACAAGCAAGTCTTTTTCTCATAAATTAGCAACTTTTTTTCTCATAAATTAGTGGATTTTTCTCATAAATTAGCTATTTTTTCTCATAAACTGCCACCCATTTTTCTCAAAAATTAGCAGCTTTTTTCCTCATAAATTACTAACTTTTTTGATTATTGATTCAGCTGAATATTTTATATAATTAGCTGACATTTACGCAATATTACATGAGAAGAACTGTATCATGAATATAGTAACTGTGGGTGTCATTAGAGTATAACACCCGGAGTAAGTATATTCATGATACTGTAACAATGTCAAGTGTAATATTGTTTTATACAACAACACAATTTATTAAATGACAGCAATACCTGATAAAATATTATGATTTGTTTGTTTTACCAGTTATTTTGCGCAGCTGAGAAAAAAATAGTCCCTTCTCAATGTAGCCAGTAACTGTTGCTAAACATGTCAATCAGCATGAAGACGTCTATTGTCATTTCACACACATGTAAACAAATTAAATATTGTCACATGCAAAAGTAATAAATGTTTATAAAATGTATACCTTTTGAGTTGGTACTGCAGAAAACCTCAGATCAAAATGTGACCAATGGTCAGTGCCAGGATCTAGCTGGTGTTTGTTCGTCATTTTTAAAAAATGGCTAATAGTTAGCTAGTAGTTAGCATGCTAACGATTTCTTCAGCACACTTTGCTCACTTTTCTTGGCATTTTCAGATGAAAAAGGAGTCCATCACCACAAAAGTATTGTGGTTTTACTGTGTTTTCCTTGTTTTTCCTTTTCTCCAAATTGTCCGGGTCAGCTGATGAAATTCTTGCACACTGGGAGGTTTCCATAGAAAAAGCCTGGCTTCTTACCTTCTCTGCCTCCTCTTCTGATGACCATTCATAATTTAACTCAATGTTATATTCAGAAAAATGTCTGTCGTTTTGCTGTATTCCATTAATGTTGCCTTAAAGTGTCGGTTAGGAGTCAACAATAAATAGCGGTTAGTAATTAACAGCTACAAGAACACCTTTGAAGTGGAGGGATACATATCAGGTAAAACTGAAGTGCAATTATCGTGGATTATAGTAACTCCTGGAATCTCTATTGTCCAAACAAATCACTTGGACGGAATTAACTGTTGTATACCATCATACTCACCATACAGGTCAGGAAGTTCTCCAACCAGAAGCCCTGGATCAACAGTCAAGTACGTCAGATGCTGTGTGCTCACTCTTGTGCATTTAAATCAGGCTGCAAGGTCGAGTACAAAGCTGCAAAGTATGGACTGAGGAAGGCTATAACAACAGCCAAGAGGCAGTACGGAGAAAAGCTGGACAGCCTCTACTCCACTCCTGACCCGGGGCGCATGTGGCAAGGCCTGCAAAACATCACAGACTACAAGAGGACCAACAGCAGCACCACTAGCTCTACAGACAGCCTGCTGGACGATCTCAACATCTTTTACACCCGCTTCGAGACCACCAGCCACAGAAAAGAGAAGAGACACACACTCATGAACCCCCCCTCCCCCTTAAGAGTCTCACCTGGTCAGGTAAACAAAGCACTGAGGAATATCAACCCCTGCAAGGCAGCAGGACCAGACAACATACCTGGGCGGGCTACTTTTTGTCAAAAATTGCAACTTTTTTCTTTAAATTTGCAAATATTTTGACAGGGTGGAGACATGACTGCTGACCATGTCTACTGCGCCTTCTGTTATTGTACATTCACCACTTTCACTGTCATTATTATAATCATCATTATTAGTATTGTCATCCTTGTTTGAATGTCCCTGTTGTTGGTAGTATTTTCTGTGTCATCCTAGTTTGTCCTCTCCCTTTTATTCCTTTAGTCTCAGCTGTTCGTTATTGTCACTCATTAGTGTCTGTGTGTTCCTTATAAATTAGCATTTTATCTTGTAAATTTTCTACTTTTTTCTTGTAAATTTGCAACTGTTTCTCAAAAATTTGCAACTTTTTTCAATAATTTGCTAATTTTTCGATAAGTTTACTACTTTTTTGTAAAAAAAAAAAAACTGCAACTGTGTTCCTGTAAATCTAACTTTTTCTCAACAATTTGTCACTTTTTTTTCCAAATATTTGCAACTTTTTTCAGAGAAATTTACATTTTTTTTCTTGTAAATTTGCAACTTTTCTTTCCTATAAATTTGCTAAATTTTTTTTGTCAAAAATTACAACTTTTTTCTTGAAAATTTTCAAATATTCACTCATTCACTCATTTCATTCATTTGAAAAGTCTTTGCTTTGCATTTTTTTCCCTGTAAATCAGCAGAGGACCCAGTACCATCTGTGAGACATTCCTTGGCTCCGTTATGCACATCTCCTCGCTTTGTTCCAGCCTCAGCCCCTCACTGTTCATCATCCCCGGCATCACAGAAGCTTGAGCCAATGGTAAAACGTCCTCTGGCTTTCTCAACCCTTACTACTGCTCCTCGCCACTCTTCCACCTCCGCTTCAGCCCCATGGAGTCTCCCAGCCCCTGAGGGCTCTCCAGCATTGGCTCCCATGGCAGCAGCATCACCGGCTCCCATGGCAGCTGCAGTGCCAGCTCCCACATTTTCTATGCTGGTGCCCACGCCCACTGCTGCTTCTCAGACTGCCTCATCCACTGTTCCTCCAGCATCCTCAGAGAGGGGAGGTCGCCTCTTCAGCAGCGGAGTCACCGGGGTCCTCATCAGCAGAAGACTAGGAGTTAAGGCAAGTGCCTTTGTTTGTTTCTATAACATCAGTTTTACAGAGGACTTGTCTTGCTGCTGGCAGGAAGACCCAGTTGCAGCTCCCATCTGCTTCTGCGCTCTCACCGCTGAGCTTTTCTGCTGGTTGTTTTAGTGTGGACATGGCACCAACCTGTGTTTCACCCTCCATGTCTGAGGTTCCTGCATCAGGGATGGAGGTACATGCCACAGTTCCAACTGTCTCCGAGGTGCACATCAAGGCTCCACCATCATCCAAGCAGTCTGCGCCACCTGGGCCATCTGAGAAGTCAGCTCCACCTGATTTGTCCAAGCAGTCAGTGCCACCTGTTTTGTCTGAGCAGTCCACTCCACCTGTTGTCCCAGAGTTCAAGTGGCCCACTCCACCCATTGTCCCAGAGGTTGAGTGGTCCACTCCACCCATTGTCCCAGAGGTCGAGTGGTCCAGTCCACCCATTGTCCCAGAGTTGAGCAGTCCACTCCACCTGTCGTCCAAGAGGTTGAGCAGTCCGCTCTACTGTTGCCATCCAAGCAGTCCGCTCCACCTTTGCTGCCTGAGGTCGCTGCTTCTCAGCTGCTCTTAGCCCCTATGCCGAACGCCCCTGAGGTACTATCTCCAAAATTAGAAACTCCTGTGTTGATATCTCCAAAATAGAAATTCCTGTGTTGATATCTCCAGAAATAGAAACTCCTGTGTGGACATCTCCTGAACTAGAAACCCCTGAGTTCC
Organism: Pholidichthys leucotaenia; assembly: GCA_020510985.1. NCBI lineage: Eukaryota > Metazoa > Chordata > Actinopteri > Cichliformes > Pholidichthyidae > Pholidichthys > Pholidichthys leucotaenia. The sequence continues at coordinate 422,460,540 of CM035837.1, read as the reverse complement.
TATATTGGTATCAACAGAGTTAAGAGTTTCTATGTTGGGGTCTCTGGAGTGAAGAGTTCCTATGTTGGTATTGTATCTCCAGGGCTAAAAACTCCTATGCTGCTGTCCCCAGAGCACAAAGCTCCTTTGTGGTAACTAGAGCAAAAAGCTCCCATACTTTCTCATGAGTTTAAAACTCCAATGTTATTTTCCCCTCAGCAAAAGGTTCTAATGTCATCTCCTGAGTTTAAAACCCCCATGTTGTTTTCTTTCAAGCAAGACAGTACAATGTTATCTCCTAAGGTTATAACTTCTATGGTATTTCGGGAGCAAAATACTCCAGTGTTGTATCTCCAGAGCAAGAGGCTCTTACTTTGTTATCGCCAGAACAAGAGGCTCTTACATTATTTTCTCCAGAGCAGAAAGTTCTCATGTTTTTTTCTCAAGAGCAAAAGGCTCCCATGTCACCTCCTGACTCTAAAGGTTCTATGTTGTCATCTCCTAAGTTTAAAGGTTCTACATTGTCACCTCCTGAGTTTCAAGGATTTATGTTGTCACCCCCTGAGTTTAAAAAGTTGTCTCCAGAGCAAGAAACTCCTGTGTTGTTATCTCCAGAGCAGCTCCTATATTATTTTCCTCAGAGCAAAGAGCTCCTGCATTGGTTTCCCTAGAGCAAAAAGCTTCTATATTATTTTCTCCAGAGCAATATGTAATGTAATGTAATGTACTTTACTTATATAGCCCTTTAAAACAACCCATAGGTGACCAAAGTACTTTACAGAAAATTAAACAGCATTAAAAACACACACAGTATTAAAAACAAATAACATAAACAAAGAAATAAGAATAAATACCTAAAAATGAGAATAAAATAAAAACAAATGCCAAGACAAATATCACCACTGCTGGGTATTAAAAGCCATACTAAACACATATGTTTTAAGTTCTGATTTTAAAAGGGCCAGGTCAGAGATAGCACGTAGGTCAGGGGGGAGATTATTCCAGAGCCTGGGGGTGACAACAGAAAAGGCTCGGCCACCCCAATGTTTATACCTTGACCTAAGCACATGCAGCAAAAGCTGATTGGATGACTTCAAAGCCCTGCCTTGGTCACGGACAGTCAAAATCTCAGACATATAAACCGGAGCAAGGCCATTAAGAGCTTTAACAACAAAAAGCAAAAGTTTAAAATTAATTCTAAAATGGACTGGAAGCCAATGGAGTGAAAAAAGGATCGGAGTAATGTGCTCTTGCCTAGGTGTGTTGGTCAAAAGACGGGCCGCTGCATTTTGCACAAGTTGAAGGCGGCCGAGGGAAAACTGAGAGATGCCAACATAAAGTGCATTGCAGTAATCAAGTCGAGACGTGATTAAAGCATGGATGGCTATCTCAAGATCATGACGGCTCAGGAAAGGTTTGGCTTTGGATAACAGACATAATTGATAAAAGCTCATCTTGACTACATTGTCAATCTGTTTATCAAATTTTAAATGGCTGTCAAAAATCACCCCCAAATTTCTGACAGCTGAACTGAGCCTTAAAGAGAGGGTACCAAAGCCAGCCGTTACAGTATCCCCAAATGCTATGCATTCTGTTTTTTCTTCATTTAAGTGGAGAAAATTTTGGCTTAACCACAACTTAATGTCAGTCATGCAGTCCAATAGAACACTTTGTGAGTTAGTTTGTTCTGGGTTCAAAGGTAAATAAAGCTGCAAATCGTCCGCATAACAGTGGAAAGACATGTTGTGCCTGGCTATTATTGACCTGAGTGGCAGCATATATAATGAAAACAGAATAGGGCCAAGGATAGAGCCCTGTGGGACCCCACAGGAGAGAGAGGCACTAGAAGACATGTCACCATTACAGAAAAAGTTCTATTAGATAGGTAGGATTCAAACCACTTAAGTGCAGTGCTATGGATGCCAACATGGTGATTCAGGCGTGACAAAAGGATAGTATGGTCCACAGTGTCAAAGGCTGCTGTAAGATCTAGCAGCACTAAGACCACAGGACATTTGGCATCAACAGACATCATAATATCATTGTGCACCTTAAGCAGGGCAGACTCAGCACTGTGACGAGATCTAAACCCAGATTGAAACTTCTCAAAAATAGAATTGTCTTCTAAAAAAGATTGCAACTGTATAAAAACAGCTTTTTCTAAAACTTTAGATAAAAAGGGCAAATGAGAAATGGGTCTAAAATTAGATAAAACCGAAGGGTCAAGGTGAGGTTTTTTGAAGAAGGGGCCTAACCACAGCATGTTTAAAAGCAGGTGGGACAAATCCTGAACTAATGCAGGAATTAATAAAAACCAAAAGACCAGGCCCTACAGTATTAAAAACCCTTTTCAGTATTCCAGCTGGAACAACATCCAGTGAGCAATTTGTAGGGTTCAGAGGCTTCACTATATCAGCAAGTGATGATAAAGAAACCAACTCAAACTGTTCAAACACAGCAGAGTAACCTGGGACAATAGACAACCTTCCATTAAAACTGTTATTAATAACTTGTCTAACAGAGTCCACTTTATCAACAAAAAAGTGAAGAAAAGTCTCACATGCTGTAAACGAATCGTCTGTTATAGTCTGAGTGCATGGGTTTATAAAAGAGTTAATTGTGTTAAATAGCACTCTAGGACAGTGACTGCTGCTGGAAAAAATATCAGACAGATACTGAAATTTTGCCTTTTGCACTGTCCTCTGGTAATCGGCAAGACAATCCCTAAAAATTTCCAGAGACACATGTAATTTGTCTTTTTTCCATCTCCGTTCAGCCTGCCTGACCCGCTGTCTAATGGCGCGGGTAGTGTCGTTTAACCAGGGATCTGTTTTTGGTTTAGCCGATTTAAGCCGAAATGGGGCAATAGAGTCCAAAATCCCAGAGCAGGTGGTATGAAAGGAGGAAAGAATATTATCCGGATGGGAAGGGAAACGACTCCATTCAAGGCAAAAAACTGTGAATCCGTAAAAGCAGCTGAAAACTCCTCTGGTGTTGAAGAAGTGATGATGCGATGCCAGCATGATGGAGCCACAGGCTTACTGGGTGATGAAGGGGTCAGCGATTCAAAAATGATGGGGAAGTGATCTGAGATGACAGACTCAGAAATTTCTTTGAGAAAGATTGAGAGCCCAAAAGAGATAACAAGGTCCAGAGTGTGACCAAGACGATGTGTAGGTTTGTCCGCTAAAATATTTAAAATAAATGTTGCCAACAGTCTTTTAAAATCAGATGCCAGCTGATCAGATGGACAACAGACATGAATATTAAAATCCCTACAGATCAAAAGTTTATCATATTTTGGCATAACATCTGCCAAAAATTCAGAAAACTCATTAATGAAGTCCTTATTATATTTTGGAGGACGATAGACAACAGCAAATAACACAGGACTTGTGAGCTCCACCACAAATAGTTGTAGCTCAAAGCAGGAATAAATATTTGAGGAGAGAAGGCAACATTTAAAACAGTCATTAAAAACAGAAGCCAAACCCCCACCCCGACCAGATGCTCGCGGGGAGCTGAAGAAAGAACAGCCGAGAGGGAGGAGCTCAGAGAAGGCGGCGGTCTCACCTGGTTTAACCCATGTTTCTGTCATCAGAAGAAAATCCAAGGAATGTGAAGTAAAAAAGTCATTTAGAATAAAAGTCTTATTTGCGATGGATCTGGTGTTAATCAAAGCCATGTGAATAAACACCGATCAGCCTGCTGGGAAGCACGACTGATCGGGTGAAGATTTTCCGGTGCGCAGCTCCTTCTGCGAATCCCAACGGGCCGGTAGCAGGGAAGTGGGTGTCCAGCCCCTGGGACAGTCGGTGACAGCCATCGGTAGCAATAATCCATGGATTGACGTATGTCAAAACCAATACGCTTCCTGGAGAGCTCAGTCAGCAGTTGACAAGGGTAGTGAGTTGAAGAAGAAGCCAGGTAAGCCCTCAGTCTGCATGACACGCTGCCTCTCCAACCTTGTCTTTTGCGGCGTCTTTTGTGGCGGCTGTTCCGAAACAGTCTGCTGGGTGCACATCTCAGATAGGATGGTATAGACGCCAACAGAGGCGGAGGAGGCTGACCATTAAATTCATAGGTTGAGAATTTGACCACAGAATTGCGAATATTTAGAAGAGTCAGGCGATCATAAACCAGTAGGGATGACATGTTCTGAGCTAGAAACAAGAAGACAACTAAACACATAAGACATAGCACAGGCAGATGTCCAGCCACACACAACAGTGCCATCTTGCCTCCACATATGTTCTACATTGTTCTCCCCAGAGCGAAGGGCTCCTACTTTGCTTTCCCCAGAGCAAAAGTTTTCTACTTTGTTTTCTTCAGAGCAAGAGGCTCCTATATTATTTTCTCCAGGGCAAGGAGTTCCCATGTTGTTCTCTCCTGAGTTTAAAACTCCTATGTTGCCTTTTTCTCCTGAGATTCAAGTCCCTGAGTTGTCATTATTGCATGAGGTTAAAGTACCTATGTTATCATTATCTCCTGAGATTAAAGTTCCTATATTGTCATAGTTAAAGTGCCTATGTTGTCACTTCCTGAGTTTAAAGGGTCCATGTTGTCACCTCCTGAATTTAGGACCCCTGTGTTTTTTTTCTCGAGGGAAAAAGGCCCCGGTGTTGTTTCCTGAGTTCAAGGCCCCTTTTTTCCTGCAGTTCTGCACCCCTGCAGCACCTGGTTCATCCGTATGGTGGCCCTCAGACTTTGATAAGCCACCTGACATGCAGCATTCACCTGTCCGGTGGCCCTTGGACTTTGGTAGGCCACCTGACACACCGTGTTCATTTGTCTGGTGGTCCTTGGACTTCAGTAGGCCACCCGACGCACCATGTCCATCCGTTTGGTATAAATTTAAGTTTAATGTTTATTTGTATTTGTTTCAATCACGGCACCCAGGTTATGGAACTATTTACCTCTGAATATTAGACAAGCACCTTCACTGTCCATTTTTAAAACCCGTCTTAAAACACTTTTACTCCCTGGCCTTCAACCCAGTGTGAGATATTGATTTTCTTGAATGAATTGGATTTATTTATTTATTTATTTTACCTTTTATTTTACTGATTCTACTGACTGTGGTTTCTACTCATGCTGAGTTTTATATTGTCTTGTTGGTTTTATATTGTTTTTGTGTTAGTGTCCTGCTCTGTGCTTTTATGTTTTTATGTATGTTCTTGTTGTACAGCACTTTGTGTAGCCAGTGTTGCTTTTTAAAGTGCTTTATAAATAAAATTGATTGATTGATTGATTGATTGATTGATTGATTTGAAAGGGACATTACATACTAATGAACATTAATACAAATGTAAGTATGCCAGATTTAGCAATACTGCTAATTTGCATATGTAGTCCCCCAGCGGGTCACAAAAGCACACAGACAAACAATTGTACATGAGAAGAACATCTGCAATGAAACTGTACAAAGTGGATATACTAAAGTGCAAGAGTTAAGGTGCTACAAAACAAAACATTCAAATGTCACACGAGTGAAGTGCTGTGTATGCACACACACACATGCACCCAAGCACCTCACAGCAACAACAAACAACAGCAGCAGACAAGAGGCGGGCATATGTGTATGACACATGGGCACACACACACACACACACATATATACAGTATATATACAGTATATATATATATATATATATATATATATATATATATATATATATATATATATATATATATATATATATATATATATATTACAGTTTTGGTGGTTCAGAAGCCAATTTTTACAAAAAGTCTTAAAAGTGTTTAGTGTGGTACGTTCTCTGATTGCAGGTGGTATATTATTCCAGATCTTGGTGCCCTGCACTGATACCACAGATTGAGCAATTGATTAGTGGCCCTTGGACTTTGGTAGGCAACCAGATGGTCCAAAGACTTTGGCCGACCACCTGATGAGCATTTTTTTTTCCTTGTCTGTGTTGTCGTTTTGCCGCACCGTGCCTTCAACCCACTCCTCCCACCCAATTGGGGTGCTCTTTGTTTTACTTGGAGGGTGTCACAACGGCCCTCACGGACCGTCACAAGACGCCTCAGTCACCAGTGAGTTTGCAGTGATGTTTATTTACAGTGCAGGTTTAGACAGGCATAGGAATATATATAGTGAACAGGTGACGCCTGAGCCGGGGAGCACCCGATGCACCAGACGAGATAATAATTAAGGTAAAGTTACAACAAGCGTACCTTAACGACGGGACTGTTAACAGGCGGGTAACAGGGGATTCCCCAGTCCGTTAACCATGATGAGCAAGAATAACAGGAACACAACAGAAGATAACAGGATATAACAGAGACTGCCGCGCTGGAGGACATTTAGCACCCGCTTATATCTGGTGGCTAATGACCCCAACGCGGCACAGCTGCTGCTAATGACAGCAGAGCAGCAGCTGACTTTGACAGCAGGGAGCTCCCCCGGGCGCCTTCACAATAAGAGCCCGAGGAGCTGGAAGGAACCCTCAGCTGCCAAAGCCAGGGAACAACAAGATATGAGGCCCAAGTGTGGCCAGAACCGACACTCGGGTTATGACAGTACCTCCCCCTCAAGGCCGAGCTCTGAGCGGCCAGAGTAACACCCCAGCCCCCCCCACCCCCCTAGGGTGGGTGGATGGGGTGCTGGCAGGAGGGAGAGAGACAAACAACCAACAAGGCTATAGAAAAAAAAAAACCCATAATCCCTAAAACGTGGGTAACAAAACCACAGGCAATATATATATGGGCAAACAACGAATTGACATAAGGTGGAGGGAAAGGACCACCAAACATTGGAACAAGAAAGGAGTGAAACACAAAAATCACAGATCAAACCCCCCCCCCCCCCCCAACAGTCTCACAGAAACCCCGGGAGGAGTGTAGTTCTGACCCAGAAAGTTCGGGGGGGCCGACTGGCAACAGGAGGCCACAAAACAGGCAGGGGGAGAAAGAACAGTTCGGGCGGCCTACCCCGGTCCCATGCCCGGAAGCAGAGAATCTCAGGCGGCCGGACCAGGTCGCCACACAGGGAGTCCAAAATGTCGGGAGGCCGACCCAGAGAGCCAAATTGGCGAGACAGTCTTTCGGGCGGCCGACCCGCATCGCTAGCCCACCAGAACCGTTGAGTCAAAGTAGCCGGCGGTTCCGCTGAAAAGGGGAGAGATGAGGGAGAACCGGGCGAAGCAATCGGAACCCCAACGGCCCCAGGTGAACATGGGCAGCGCGCCTCAGGGAGACGAGGAGGATGACAATGGAGAAGAGGGTGATGAAGAAAACGAGCCTGTCCAGCATCCGGTGGCCGGGGATCTGCAGCCCCCTCACCGAACCTAGGACCTGCTGGTGCAGCACCCACGGTGGACCCCGATTGGGCCTCCGGAACCAAACCCACGGTGGACCCCGATTGGGCCTCCGGAACCAAACCCACGGTGGACCCCGATTGGGCCTCCGGAACCGCACTCCCGGTGGACCCGGTCGGCGTGGCACCAGACTCGACCTCCAACCTCGAAACCGGAACCTCTGGCGCAGCAGGCGAGAGCAGCCCCTCGCCGGCGACCCTGGGAGAAGACTCACACAAGAGAGAAAACCCGGGATCAGGATCACCAGCAGCGCCAGAACCCGGCGAGATAAGCTCGGACGCAGCGGGCGGCTGCACCCGGCTCATCTCCCCTTGAGACAGGCAAAAATGCTCTAAGAGGTGAAAAAGAAAGACAAAGTAGAGCACTTGCCTGAGCTCGGGTTCTGACGCCGTCCAGGACTGCGAAGATCCGGGCTCAGATGTCAGGAGGTCGTCATCAGGCTCCCACTCAGCTGCGTCGGGCTCCGCAGCTGGCATGATGGTGCGTGCAGCCAAAGAGTCCTCCGGCACCGATGTCCACGCCGGTGGCCCGCATGGCGTGGTGACAGGAGAATCTCGCCCTGCTGGACCGGACCGCTCCTCCGTGGAACCCCGGGGACGCTTCCTCACCGGCGAAGGCTCCATGCTGCAGTCCGCTCTCCTCCTCCGCCCATGGCATGGCTGCGGAACCGGAACCAGGCTCTCCAGAACCGCAGGCCCCCTCCTCATCCAGCGACGTTGGCCTGACGTCGAGGAACGCTCAGCGGAGGGAGACACAGAGGAAGCAGGATTAATACTTTCATCCACAGCGGGTGGAGGGAGCTCGGGGGGCTGCATACCCCGAACTCCACCCCTAGGAGTCAGACAAGGCACAACAATATCAAGAGGAGAGAAATCATCATGCACTCGCCTTTCCCCTAAGGGTAAGATGGTTTCTGCTGTGGGGGACGTCATTCCTTCCTTTCCCCGCTGGATGGCGACAGAGGGCCCTCTGGGAAGACGAGATGAGGCCACTCGAGGCGGATCCGGGATGAAGCTCGCCGAAACGGAGCTCTCGTGACACACAGCAGCCAGGATAGGCGACGAGGAGGAGGGGGCGACAGCCGGGGTCAGTCGGGCATGGGGCGCTGACGGGACAGCGGGCGAGGGCCCAGGAGAAGACGAGGCTGCGGGGATTCCCCTCTGACGAGGCGCAGGAGTGACAGCTGTGTGGGGGGTTGAGCCCTTGCGGCGACCCGGAACAGCATCCAGACGGGGGTCTAGCCGAGGTTGGAAGCCGGAGTGACGACGGTTCCTTGTAGGGGGTGAGGCGAAGGTGAGGTCCGGAAATCGCCGTTCCTGAGCAGAAACGGCGGCAATCAAGTCAGCAAACTCAGGAAACTCACGCAGCGCTGGATTCCTCTCCACGAGTCTAACCGCCGCCACCACATGCTTCATACACGCCGGAGGATTCTCAGCGGAGCAAGCAGCTGCCACCCGGTCCCAGATCTTGTCTGCTGTCATCTGCAGCTTCTCTGGGGGAATCCCGAGTGACGACATGCCCGATGGGAAAAGACCTCCGGATGGTGCGAACTCCCGGGCCGGAACAGAGGCAGGAGCGGGATCCCGGAGCGAGGGGCGACGTCTCCTCCGCTTCAGCTTCCTGCCAGGATTTCCCTCCAGCCCTCGGAGAATCTCACGCTGGGCGGCGATGTCATCTCTCCTCACGCTTACCTCTGGATGATTAGTGAAGCGGGGGAGAGAATCCAGAATTTCCTCGGCTAGGTCCAGGTACCAGGGCACTTCGTTGTTGTATTCGAGGAGGGAGGCGGCGACAAGGACTCTGTCCACACGCTCGAGGGTGTCAGCGAGGACAGCGTCCTGCCTCCGAGCACGAGACCTCCACGATGGCATGCTTCAACACGGCACCCAGACAGGTAGGAACACACAGTCCACTACTGCAAACTTCACGGTGAATGGCGTCTCGAAACAACGCCTCCTCTCCGGGCGTTAGGCGGCAGTCTACTGTCACAACGGCCCTCACGGACCGTCACAAGACGCCTCAGTCACCAGTGAGTTTGCAGTGATGTTTATTTACAGTGCAGGTTTAGACAGGCATAGGAATATATATAGTGAACAGGTGACGCCTGAGCCGGGGAGCACCCGATGCACCAGACGAGATAATAATTAAGGTAAAGTTACAACAAGCGTACCTTAACGACGGGACTGTTAACAGGCGGGTAACAGGGGATTCCCCAGTCCGTTAACCATGATGAGCAAGAATAACAGGAACACAACAGAAGATAACAGGATATAACAGAGACTGCCGCGCTGGAGGACATTTAGCACCCGCTTATATCTGGTGGCTAATGACCCCAACGCGGCACAGCTGCTGCTAATGACAGCAGAGCAGCAGCTGACTTTGACAGCAGGGAGCTCCCCCGGGCGCCTTCACAATAAGAGCCCGAGGAGCTGGAAGGAACCCTCAGCTGCCAAAGCCAGGGAACAACAAGATATGAGGCCCGAGTGTGGCCAGAACCGACACTCGGGTTATGACAGAGGGCATCTAGAATCCTCCCTTGTTGCGGGGAAGTGTGTGTGTGTGTGGGGGGATGGGGGGCTGTCATAATGATTAAAGGATCAATCTCACACCTTATGTTCATTTATTGTTTTTTTCTCCTGATTAAGTATGATTATTGGCAATCTGTGTTCGCTCTGAGTCCCCTGTCATCATCTTCTGTGTCATCCCCTGTCTGGTCCTGAGGCGTTGTGTGTACCTGTTTACCTATTGTTCCAGCTACTCATGTTTTCTGTATCTCTAGCCACTGCCCTCTCTGTATTACTCCTGCATTGTTGTCCTGTATGCTCATTGTCACGTTTCATGTGTTTCCCTTGTCTGTGATTGGCTGTGTGTCTCCAGCTATCCTGTCCCCCTCACCTGCAGTCATTTCCCTGCTGCCCTTGATTGTGCCCACCTGTTCTGTGTTGTGTTGATTATCCCCTGTCTATATGTGCTGGGTCCTGTCTGTGTCTAGTGTGGCGTCATTAATGTTACCATGTATCCTGTCTCCATGCCTGCAACCCTGTTACCTAGTATGCTTGTAAGTTCATTTATTAATTGTGTCCACAGTTGTTTTCAGCCCCCATGCTGTCTTTTGTTTCTTTGAGTTTTTTGTTTAGTGAATTATGTTACGCTGGAGTTCTGCCCGCACCTCAAGTTCAGTTATTAAACTGTGCCTACCGGAAGGAGGCATGACACCATCCCCCTTGTTGAAAATCATTTCTGTTGTCGTCAAATAAACCGTCTGACTTCACTGTTCCTTCACTGTGACTTCCAGCGTGTTTGCTGGATGTGTTTTGTAGAAGGTGTGTGTGTGTGTGTCCTCCTCATTTTCCCGCATGTGAGGAAGTGCCGCACGGCTCCGTGCTGACAGGCCACAACGCTGCGCACTCCGTTTCTCCCTGTAATTTCATGTTACTGTGAATCTAACATTATTGTTTCCCCCGCGCTCCAATTTAGAGACAGATCAATATTCTGCTTTGTTTATCACGCTGACACCTCCAGGATATTGCTCTTTGCATTTTTATGTTTTCCTTTATAAGCGCTGTATTAAAACCTAATATATCTGCGGTCGTGTCGTTGTGGGCTGATGGGGCGGGAGGAGACACTAACGGTGGGAAACGGCTGAGGGATGGAGACTGCTGCTGCTCACCCGCTCACTGTGGCACAGATTCATCCCACACATGAACAGAGCATGTAACATTCAAATGAGGACGAAAAAACATAGGAACACACACATCATCATCATCATCATCATCATTAGTGTTTTCATAATGAAGATGCTCTGCTGGAAAACATCAATAACATGCAAAGAACATGAAAAACAAACATGAGAGGAAAAACACAAAAACAGAGAAAAACATCCAAAAGAGCACTGGTGGACTAAAAGGGGTTGTATTTATGAGAAATTATCTTTAAAGCATCCTCTAGAGGCGCTAAAGAAAAAGGGAGTTCCATATTGTGTCATGAGCCGAGTGCTGGAGAATTGCAGACTCGGTGTCATGGCATTTTCTGCCTGTTTACTTATATGTTACACTTAAGCACTTTCTGTATTATTGTTCTCTGTGCCATTTTTCTGTTTGTGTTAATGTTATTATTTTATTTTTTGTACTTATAATAATACCTTGACCTGTTACTTTTATTCTTTTCATCCCAGTTTGTCCTTTTTACTGTTGACAGCTGTCAGGGGCGTGAAGCTTTGCATGGTGTGCCCTGTCAGCTGTCAGTGTGGCTTGCCTTCCTCTCACTGCCTCAGCTGATCCCAATCATGTTTCCTCACCTTCTCCTGCCCGTTCAGGTACCCACACCCATTGTTAATTATGTTAATGGTTCTCTTCACTATTTAAGGGTCTGCACATTGTTGTTCATCGCAGCACCCTACTATCAGCTACCACTTTCTTCTCACGATTCAAACACGTGTGATGTGAGGTCCTAAGGCAGACTGAACACGCATTGGATCCTCTGCAGTTTGCCTATAGGCCTCACAGAGGAGTGGAGGATGCCACTGTCACTCTGTTTGACATGCTTTTTAAACATCTGGATTTTAATGGGACACACGCCAGGCTTTTATTTGTGGACTTTTCTTCTGCCTTTAATACAATCCAACCTCATATTTTAGTTGAAAGGCTCCTGCAACAATTTGATTTAAGCAATAATCTGGTGGGTTGGATTCTGGATTTCTTAACCAACAGGACGCAGCGAGTAAGGGTCAATGGCACATTGTCTGACCTAAAGTGCTCTTCTACTGGCTCTCCTCAGGGGTGTGTGTTGTCACCACTACTCTTCATCCTGTACACAAACATGTGTCGGAGCAGACATGACAACAGACACATTATAAAGTATGCTGATGACTCAGTCATTGTCAGTCTCCTCCAGGATGGTGAGAGTGGCCACGGCCCAGTAGTTGATGACTTTGTTCACTGGTGTGAGGATTCCTACCTGCAGCTGAATACAACAAAAACGAAAGATATGATTATTGACTTTAGGAGGAAAACTCCCAGGCACAAAGTCACCATACTAAAAGGCCAGACCACCGAATGTGTACAATCGTACAAATATCTTGGAACGATTATTGATAGTGGATTGAACTTTGAGGTGAACTGTGAAAGGGTGTGCAAAAAGGGTCAGCAAAATTTGCATTGTTTGAGGAAACTTGCACGCTTCCAAATTGACCGAACCATAATGATTATGTTCTATCGGGCTTTTATTGAATCTGTTTTATCCTTTTCTTTAATGTCATGGTTTGGTCAGATAAAACTGAAACAGAGGAAATCCTTGGATCAGGTAGTCAGATGGTCCAGTCGTTTGCTTGGTGAGTCACAGCTGAGCCTGACATCCCTGTACACCAGACAAGTACAGAGGATGGCCGACTCGATTTTAAATGATGACTCCCACCCTTTGCACTGCAACTTTCAGCTTCTTCCCTCCAGACGGAGGTTTGCTGTCCCAAAAAGTAGAACCCAGCGCTACAAAAACAGCTTTGTCCCTGCTGCTGTCAAAGAGTTGAACAAGCTATAAAAATTATATTGTACATATTTTATATTTACCTATTTTGTAAGATGTGTGCCTGTGTTTGTGTCTATGTTGAATGTAATTAGTGGCTTGTAAATATGGATGTCACCAACTGCAAAACAAATCTACCTACGGGTACAAATAAAGTAACCTGAACCTGAACCTGAACGTAAGTTCATTGTCTCTGTGCTACCCGTGTAACCATTTGTCTCCAGCTTTAGCCGGTGATTACTCTCGCATTAGCTGGGCTGTTTTACATGCCTGTTTTTTTGAGATTTGTCTCCAGGTTTTGCCTGCAATGTTCTCGCCTTAGCCTCGGTTATTTTGCTGACCTGTGTTTCTTTTCCTTCACGAGTTTTTTTTACTCAGTTTTGTTTTGTTAATAAATTTGCAAACTCACAGCTGGCGTTTGGTGCCCTTTTTCCGCCTTGGAAGGTGATTATGACATACTGTCTAACCCCCACATGGGGAAATAATTATGAGCCATTTTGGTGGGTAATAAAATCTGAGAATATGTGATCTACTGATGAGAATCTTAAAATATATTTGCCATTTATACTTGAGTACTATGACTGAGTTTTTCTTGTAAATTTGCCACATTTTCTCATAAATAAGTAACGTTTTTCTCAGAAATTAAAAAAAAATAAAAATCCCCTAAATGGGTCACTTTTTTCTTTGAAATAAGCAACTTTTTTCCTCATGAATTAGCAACCTATTCTCATGAATTAATGACCCTTTTTCTCATAAATTAGTAACTTTTTCTTCAAAAACTACCAACTTTTTTCACACAAATTACCAACTTCTTTTTCTTCACTTTTTCTCATGAATTAGCATTTTTTCCTCATAAACTAGCACCTTTTTTTCTCATAAATTAGTGACTTTTCTCATAAACTAGTACGTATTTTTCTTACAAATTAGTGACTTTTTCCTCATAAATTCAGAATCAGAATCAGAATCAGGTTTATTGCCATTGTTCATGTAGTACACAAACTAGGAATTTGTCTCGGTACAATGCTGCAACATTAAACATGATAAGATAAGAGAAATAAACTATACATGTAATAAAGTGTAGGATAAGATTAAGTGATACTGGTCAACAGTTAAAATATATATTAGCCAGCAGCAGATACTGTGGAGAACTATATAGTGCAGTCGGTAATGCAGGAAGAAAACAGTGATGATTGACATGAGTCTGGTTGAGCTGCTGTACATGGTGCACGAGAGTCACTTAGTGTTCAGCAGTCTAATGGCAGAGGGGAAGAAGCTGTTCATGTGACGGGAGGTTTTAGTCTGGATGGACCGAAGTCTTCTACCAGAGGGGAGGGGGGCAAACAGTACATGACCAGGGTGTGAGGGATCGGCTATGATCCGGCCAGCACGCCTCCGGGTCCTGGAGATGTACAGATCCTGGAGAGATGGGAGCTTGCAGCCGATCACCTTCTCAGCAGTGCGCACGACGCGCTGCAGCCTTAGTCTGTCCCTGGCAGTGGCTCCTGCGTACCACACAGTTATGGAGGTGGTGAGGATGGACTCGATGATGGCTGTGTAGAACTGCACTAACATCTTGGTGGGTAGCTTGAGCTTCCTCAGCTGCCGCAGGAAGAACATCCTCTGCTGGGCTTTTTTGATGAGTGAGCTGATGGTCAGCTCCCATTTGAGGTCCCTGGTGATGGTAGTGCCTAGGAAGCGGAAGGAATCAGCAGTGGTGATGGGAGAGCCTGAGAGGGTGAGGGGGGGCAGAGGAGTAGTGACTTTCCTGAAGTCTACAATCATCTCCACTGTCTTCAGAGCGTTCAGCTGCAGGTTGTTATTGCTGCACCAGGACGCCAGCTGGGCCACCTCTCTCCTGTAGGCGGACTCGTCGCCGTTGGAGATGAGCCCGATGAGGGTGGTGTCGTCCGCAAACTTGATCAACTTGACAGACTGGTGGCTGGAGGTGCAGGAGTTTGTGTAAAGGGAGAAGAGTAGGGGGGAAAGTACACAGCCCTGGGGTGATCCGGTGCTGATGCTAGTATAGTCTGAGACAGTCTTTCCCAGCCGCACATGCTGCCTCCGGTCCGTCAGGAAGTCGATGATCCACCTGCAGAGGGAGTCAGGCACGTTGAGCAGGGACAGCTTGTCCCGGAGCAGAGCGGGGCGGATGGTGTTGAATGCGGAGCTGAAGTCCACAAACAGGATCCTGGCGTAGGTTCCCGGGGAGTCCAGGTGCTGCAGGATGGAGTGGAGGGCCAGGTTGACTGCATCGTCTACAGACCTGTTGGCTCGGTAGGCAAACTGCAGCGGGTCCAGGAGAGGGGTGGTGATGGACTTGAGGTGGGACAGGACCAGGCGCTCAAAGGACTTCATGACTACAGAGGTGAGCGCTACAGGTCTGTAGTCATTAAGTCCAGTGATCCGTGGCTTCTTGGGGACAGGGATGATGGTGGAGGATTTGAGGCAGGACGGCACGTGGCATAACTTAAGGGAGGTGTTAAAAATGTCTGTGAATACAGGAGCCAGCTGTTTCGCACAGAGTCTCAGGGTGGAGGGAGACACGCCGTCTGGGCCGGGGGCCTTGCGCGGGTTCAGTCTGGAGAACTGTTTGAGCACATCCTGCTCACTGATGATAAGGGGAGGGGGGGAGGTGGGGGGGGGGTGCCTTAAATGAAGTAGGGAATGTGGAGGCTGTGGAGCTGGAGGGAGGGGGGGAGTTGGACACAGATGACGAGGTGTCAAAACGGGCATAGTGTTGGGACAGTCTCTGACAAAGGGCTTTGTCATCCTGACCTTTAGGAGCCTGAGGCCGATAGTTGGTGATCTGCCTCAGTCCTCTCCACACGGAAGCCGAATCATTAGCAGTGAACTGCTGCTGGAGTCTCTCTGAGTACACAGATTTAGCCCTCTTCAGCTCTCTGTTAAACCGGTATTTAACCTCCCTGTAGCAGTCCCTGTCTCCACTTTTCAGCGCTGCTTCCTTCTCCTTCCTGATCTGTCTGAGCTTAGCTGTGAACCAGGGTTTGTCATTAGAGTAACTCACCCTGGTGCGTGATGGAAGAATGTTCTCTTCACAAAAGTGGATATATGAGTTCACAGTGTCCGTGTACTCATCCAGATCATGCGTGGCTCCTTTAAGCATGCCCCAGTCAGATATTTCCATGCACGTTTCCAGCTTCTCCTCAGCATCACTGGTCCGTATCTTCGTAGTGCTCACAACAGGTTTAGTGAGCTTCAATCTCTGTCTGTATGTGGGAATGAGGTGAACCATCACGTGATCAGATAATCCCAGCGCAGCTCGAGGGACAGCGTGATATGCGTCTTTCACTGTGGTGTAACAGTGATCCAGTGTGTTTAATCCTCTGGTGGGGCATTTAATAAACTGTTTGTAGCGGGGGAGATCGTGGCTCAGATTGCACTGATTAAAGTCGCCAGCCACAATAATCAGCGAGTCTGGAAAACTCCGCTCTGTGTGTTGAATGTGATCCGCGAGCACGCGCTGAACTTCGCGCGTGTCCGCGTCGGGAGGGGCGTACACAGCGATCAGTATAAAAGAAGCAAACTCCCGTGGGGAATAAAAAGGCTTGCAGTTGATAACAAGAAATTCCAAGGCAGGAGAACAGTGTTTGGAAATTACCGTTACATCAGAGCACCAGCTACAGTTGATGTAGAAGCAGACACCGCCTCCTGTGGTCTTGCCGGAAAGCTCTGTGTCACGATCAGCACGGAAGAGCTGGAAGCCGTCGAGGCGCAGCGCGCTGTCCGGTATATTTTCCCGGAGCCAGGTCTCAGTAAAGCAGAGGACAGCTGAGGAGGCGAGGTCCTTAAAACGCATCAGCAGTCTCAGTTCATCCACCTTGTTAGAGAGAGAGTTGGTATTGGACAGAAATATGCCAGGCAGCGCCGTTCGCGAGCCTCTCCTGCGAAGTCGTACGAGAGCGCCCGCTCGTCTTCCTCTCTTCCGCCGTCTCACTTTCCGAGCCAAACAATAAACCAGATCGGCGGCAGGGGCTAGAAAAACTGGGAGGAGGTCCGTGGGGGTCAAAGTCCTGATATTTAAAAGTTCTTCACGGGTATAAGTGCAAGCAGACACACAATTGACAAACAAAAACAAACAAAGAGCGCAGCGAAGCACCATGTCGACCGCTGTGGGCGCCATCTTGGATCAGAGATTAAAGAAATTAGGAACTTTTTCTCATAAACTAGCAACTGACATGGTGTATAGACCCAGTGATCAGACTCAGACTCAGGAATAGATTCAGTTAAGTTTATTACCAATAATGAGTGTGCGTGTGCGTGTGTGGATGTGTAGTAGTCTGGAGCCGCAGGGGGAGAGCAGAACACCGTATGACTTGGCAACCCTAGGTACACACAGAAGCAGGGGCAGTTAGGAGTTATTACTGATTGAGATGTGCAGTTTAGTCCAAGGCTTACTGTATGCAGAGATGTTGAGCGGCACAGGTTCAGCTCGGCGGCTACGGCCAGGAGGACAGTGTTCTCCGTTCTCGTTGTGGCTGCTGGAGGTGAATGTGTGCAGGGAGAATGGTATGGCATTCCAGGAAGGAAGGAAGGTGGTCCGCCGCCACAGAGAGGGGGAGATCCGCCACCACAGAGCTCCGTCTGTGCACAGAGGACTGAGAGAGAGGTTAGAGGAATGAGCGAGGTTTACGAGAGCTGGAGGAGAGATCTTCCAGACGCCGGTGGGCAGGGGGCTAGGAGTGAGGACAAGATTAGGCTTAGACTGGAACTCAGGAATAATCACAAAGGCAGGAGGTCGTATGAAGTGTAGACAGACGACTCCGCAGTGCTCCCAGGGCAGCGTGGTTAATCTAGCCCAGACCATGATGAGAAGCAGGGGTGCGCGCAGCTGGAGAGAATGAGCACTGGAGCAGACCATTACAGCAACTTTTTGCCTCATAAATTTGCAATTTTTCCCTCAAAAACAAGCAACTTTTTTTTCTCATAAATTAGCAACTTTTTTTCTCATAAATTATCATTTTTCCTGAAAAACTAGCAACTTTTTTTCACATAACTTACCAACTTTTTTTTCCTCATAGTTTCGTAGTTTTTTGCTCATAAATTAACAAATGTGCAATTTTTTTTCCTTGTAGATTTCCAAGTTTTTTCCTCAAAAATTTGTGATTTTTTTCTTGTAAATTTGAAACTTTTTTCCTGTAAATTTTCAACTTTTCCTCATAAATTTGTAACTATTTTCTCAAAAAAATGCTACTTTTTCTCATAAATTTGCAATTTTTTCCTGTAAAATTTCAGCTTTTTTCTTGTAAATTTGCAGCTTTTTTCTCAAAAATTTACATTTTTTTTTCTTTTGCAATATTTCCCCCATAAATTTGCTGCTTTTTTGTAAAAAAAAAATAATACAATTTTCCCCCTGTAAATCTGCAAATATTTACATGTAAATTTTCAACTTTTTTTCATAAATTTGCAATGCTCATCTTGATTCCGGTTCCATTTTTATTCTGTGCAATGAAAATATGATTTATGATATTTTTAACTCTTAAACTGCCATCTGTTATTGTATCTTTGACCCTTATCCTTCCAAATTTGCACATAATTTACATTCATACATTTAAACCTCATGCTTGGTGAACACCTCCATCCCCCTTGTTAAAAAATAACAAATCGCTGTGTGCAGTATCGATGTTCTAGTGGGGAAAGTGATCAGTGATACTGAAAATATACGAAACGCTCACAGAGAACCCACGCCAAACTCAAATAAAGACCAAGTCACACACAGAACACAGAAGTGTGTGCGTTGCCAAATCCCACTTCATGCATTATTTGCAAAACGGTGCTCAGAGAAACAGCGACAGCAGCCGAGTGCACACAAATCAGGCCTATTATGGCACCCCGCATGTCAGTTAGCATGCGGCGCGTGTGGCAGACAAGGCGCCAAGGGGGATTTGTATAGGTGCGTGGCCTTGATAGATGCCCAGCCTGACCCCCCCCCCCCCCACCACCACCACCACCACCGTGAGTGATGGGGCGCTAACCCTGTTTAGCTTCTTTAATATACTCGTATTAGCATGAATAAATAACGACTGTGTCTGGATGCTTCGAATATTTGATTGTGTCACTGCTAATAGGCCGCTGCGTAAGTCACGTGGCGCCGCTGTGACTCTGTTGGTGTCGCGGCCGGAAAAGACTGACATCCATCTTTATCACCTGCTCGCTAAATCAATTACAGGCACTCAGAGAGGAGAGGGGAGGCGTGGGGAGGGGCGCGAGCTGAGCGACAATGTGCCAGAGGATTATTTTAGAGCACGTCGCAGTCCCACATATTCGTGTTGTGTTTGTGTGCCGGGGCAGTTCTAGCTTTCTGGGGGCCACATGCAACTTTATGCTTGTTGGGGGCCTATTTTTGTAAAGAGGAAAACACTACAAATATTCAACTGGGTTATTATCTAGATCTGGGTTTTTCAACCACGGTGCCCTGGTACAGTCAGGTTTTTTCTTGTAAATTTGTCATTTTTTACTGTAAAGTTTCAACTTTTTTCTTGTAGATTTTCAAATTTTTCCTCAAAAATTTGCAATTTTTCCACATGAATTTGTGTTTTTTTCAAGTAAATTTTCACTTTTTTTGTCTCATAAATAAGCAACTTTTGTCCTTATAAATCTGCAGCTTTTTTCTTGTAGATTTGCAAGTTTTTTGTTCAAAAATATGTGACCTTTTTGTAAAAAATTCACGTTTTCTTGCAAATTTGCAACCTTTTTCCTGTAAAACTTCAACTTTTTTCTCACAAATTTCTATTTTTTTTATCAAATAAATTTTTGACATTTTTCTGAAAAATATTCAATGTTTTTCTGTAAATTGACATTTTTTTCTCATAAATTTGCAATCTTTTCTGTAAATTTTCCATTTTTTTCTTTTCAAGTTGCAAGTTTGCCCTAAAAACTTTGTGACATTTTCTTATAAATTTGCAATTTTTTTCTTAGAAATTTGCAAATTTTTTCCCGTAAATTTTCATGCATAGCTTTTGTAGGCACCCATGCACAACAATGGCAAAATATTTGCATTTTTAGTGACCAGTTAACAAGTGGAATGAGATCATTTTCCAAAGAACCTTGAACCATCCATCAATCCATCCATCTTCTGCCGCTTTTTCGGAGGTCCGGGTCGCGGAGGCAGCAGTTCAAGCAGAGAAGCCCAGACTTCCCTCTCCCCAGCCACCTGCTCCAGCTCTTCAGAGAGGATACCAAGGTGTTCCCAGACCAGCTGGGAGACATAGTCTCTCCACCAAGTCCTGGGTCTGCCCCGGGGTCTCCTCCCAGTGGGACATGTCCAAAACACCTCAAGTGGGAGGTGTCCAGGAGGCATCTTAATCAGATGCCCATACCACCTCAACTGGCTCTTTTCAATGTGGAGGAGCAGCGGTTCTACTCTGAGCCTCTTCCGGGTGACTGAACTCCTCACCCTATCTCTGAGGGTGAGTCCAGCAATCCTACGGAGAAAGCTCATTTCAGCTCCGCGATCTCGTTCTTTCGGTCATTACCCAAAGCCCGTGACCATAGGTGAGAGTAGGAACGTAGATTGACTGGTAAATCGACAGCTTTGCCTTAGAACTAAGCTCCCTCTTCACCACAACAGACCGGTACAACGTCCGCATCACTGCAGATGCTGCTCCGATCCGTCTGTTAATCTCTCGCTCCATTCTTCCCTCACTCGTGAATAAGACCCCAAGATACTTAAACTCCTCCACTTGGGGCAGGAGCCTGTCACCAACCCGGAGAGGACAATCCACCTTTATCCGGCTGAGGACCATGGACTCGGACTTGGAGGTAGTGATTCTCATCCCAGCCGCTTCACACTCAGCAGCAAACCTTCCCAGCAAGAACTGTAGGTCATTGCTGGATGAAGCCAACAGGACAACATCATCTGCAAACAACAGAGATGAGATCTTGTGGTCACCAAGCATGACACCCTCCGTTCCCTGGCTACGCCTAGAAATCCTGTCCATAAAAATTATGAACAGGATCGGTGACAAAGGGCAGCCCTGGAGGAGTCCAACGCTCACTGGGAATGAGTCCCACGAGTGTTGGCAATACAAACCAAACTCTCACAATGATCATACAGAGACCAAATAGCTCGTAACAACAAGCCCGATACCCCATACTCTTGAAGCACCCCCCACAAAAAACCACGAGGGACATGGTCGAATGCCTTCTCAAAGTCCACAAAACACATGTAAACTGGTTGGGCAAACAAGCCCTCAAGAATTCTCGAGAGGGTAAAGAGCTTGTCCGATGTGACACAGCCAGGACGAAAACCACATTGCTCCTCCTGAATCCGAGGTTCGACCAATGGCCCGACTCTCCTCTCCAGTACCTTGGCATAGACCTTCCCAGGGAGGCTGAAGAGGGTGATCTCTCTAAAGTTGGAGTACACCCTCCGGTCCCCTTTTTTGAAGAGAGGAACCACCACCCCAGTTTGCCATGCCAAAGGCACTGCCCCCGACCTCCACGCAATGTTGCAGAGGTGTGTCAACCATGACAGCCCTACAACGTCCAGGGCCTTGAGGTACTCAGGGCGAATCTCGTCCACCCCCAGGGCCCGGCCACCAAAGAGATTTTTAACCACCTTGGCGACGTCAGCCCCTGTAATAGGTGAGTCATCCCCCTCATCCACAAGACCTGCTTCCTCTGTGGAAAGCATATCAGTGGGATTGAGGAGATCCTCAAAGTATTCCTTCCACCACCCGATGATATCCCCATTCAAAGTCAACAGCGCCCCATCCGCACCATACACAGTGTGGACAGGGAGTCGCTTCCCTCTCCTGAGCCGCTGGACAGTTTGCCAGAATCCCTTCGAGGCCGACCGAAAGTCTTGTTCCATGGCCTCACCGAACTCCTCCCATACCTGAGTTTTTGCTTCAGCAACCACCCGAGCTGCACTCCACTTGGCCTGCCAGTACACCTCAGCTGCTTTGGGAGTCCCACAAGCCAACCAAGCCTGATAGGATTGATTCTTCAGCTTAATGCCCCCACCACCACCACCACTGGTGTCCACCACTTGGTTCGGGGGTTGCCACCATGAGATGCACCGACGACCTTGCGGCCACAGCTCTGGGCCGCTGCTTCAACAATAGAGGTGGAGAACATGGCCCATTCAGACTTCATGTCTCCAGACTCACTCAGAATGTGGTTGAAGTTCTTCCGGAGGTGGGAGTTGAAGACCTCCTGGACAGGGGCCTCAGCCAGACGTTCCCAGCACACCCTCACTATACTTTGGGTCTACCAGGTCTGAATGGCAAACTCCCCTGCCATCGGATCCAACTCACCACCAGGTGGTGATCACTTGACAGCTCTGCACCTCTCTTTACCCGAGTGTCCAAGACATACGGTCACAGGTCTGATGACACGATAACAAAATCGATCATCGACCTGCAACCTAGGGTGTCCTGGTGCCAGGTGCACATATGAACACCCTTATGCTTGAACATGGTGTTCGCTATGGACAAACTGTGGTTAGCACAGAAGTCCAATAACTGAACACCACTCGGGTTCAAATCGGGCAGGCCGTTCCTCCCAATCACCCCCCTCCAGGTTTCACTGTCGTTGCCCACGTGTGCATTGAAGTCCCCCAGTAGGACAATGGAGTCTCCAAAAGGACCACCCTCCAGCACCCCAGTCACAGACTCCAAAAAAGGTGGGTACTCTGAACCATCATTTGGTGCTTAGGCACAAATGATGGTCAGGATCCGTTTCCCAACCCGAAGGCACAGGGAAGCAACTCTTTCGTCCACTGGGGAAAACTCCAATATAGAGGCAGCAAGGTGGGGGGATACAAGAATACCCAACCCTGCTCATTGCCTCTCACCCAGGGCAACTCCAGAAAAGGCCAAGCTCCAGCCCCTCTCTACGAGACTGGTTCCGGAACCGGAGCTGTGTGTTGAGGTGAGGCCAACTATATCTAGCCGGTATCTCTCAACCTCATGCACCAGCTCAGGCTCCTTCCCCACCATAGAGGTGACATCCCACGTACCAAAAGCCAGTTTAGAAAGCTTGGGATCAGTCCGCCAAGGTCTCCGCCTTTGACTGCCACCTGATCCACATAGCACCAGACCCCCATGATCCCTCCTGCAGGTGGCGAGCCCACTGGAGGGTGGACCCATGAAACTCCTTCAGGCTGAGCCCGGCCGGGTCCCATGGGTGGAAACCCGGCCACCAGACGCTAGTCAGTAAGCCCCTCCCCCAGTCCTGGCTCCACGGTGGGGCCCCGGTAACCCCATACCGGGCGGGGTACACTGAACCCTTGATCTAGTATTTATCATGAGAGTCTGTTGGATTGTTCTTAGTCTGGCCCTTCACCCAGGACCAGTTTGTCTTGGGTGACCCTATCAGAGGCAAATTGCCCCGTAAAACATAGCTCCTGGGATCACTGGGGTACACAACCCCCCCGCCACAATAAGGTGATGATCCATGAGGGGAACATTGAACGTACCTGGTTAAAAAACACTTCTCTAGATGAACAGAAAAAAAATTAAACCATTCTATTGAATGAAACCTTTATCAGCATCCATGTCAATGTTACAAATTTGCAAGAAAAAATCTGCAAATTTATGACAACATTTTTGAAAACTTGAGATTAAAATATTTTCAAAGAAGCTGCTAACTTACAGTGACAAAAGTAACAAGTTTACCAGAAAAAAAATTACAAATTTATAAGAGAAAAATCACAAATATATGAGAAATACAATTAAAAAAGTACAGTAGATTATGAAAAAAGTTGAAAATTTTGAGAAAGCTTCACAAAAAGGGAAGACATTATAAGAAAAAAAAATCACAAATTTACAAAAAAAAAGAGTAGACATTTTGTTAGAAAAAAATTTCAAGTTTAAAGGTCCCATTCACTCAAACATGGTGTATTTGTGGGTTCTAACACACTAAAATGCTTTTGTGGGTCATGTGATTCCAGTGAAATGTTAAAAGTTCTCTTAGAAATAAAATTTATGTTAGCTGGCTCAGGCTCACTATCTGAGCTAGCAGCTAGCCATTTAAGATTAGCATAGCAATATAAGAGGGAGGGCAGAGTTAATTTTGCACTGAAATGCACTGAAATAAGCCGCTCTTGTCAGAGCATGGGCTGGGTCCCATGCCCTCACCCTAATGCATAATTTGTAATTTCTTGTCTTCAGGGCAGGAGTCCCAGCCCTTGCCCTCACTTTGAGTTTGATTTTGGAATCTTCTGTATTTCACTTTTATTGTTATCATTATTCTAGGTTGCCATTATTGCTATTATTTATTAGTCTCTCTAGTCCATTCATTTCTCTGTTGGTTTTCCTCTTTGTCCACGTTTATCAGTATTATTATTATCTTTATTGCCATGCTCTTGTCTCCCCTGATCCCCTGTTCACGTGCATTCCCTGTGATTATCTGTGCAATCCCGCCCGTCCTGTGTCTGTGATCAATCCCTGCTGTCTCCATTTGTCCTTGATTGTGCCCACCTGTTCTGTATTGTGCGTGATTATTCCTGTATCTCAGGTCAAGTCAGGCATTGGTTTGCTTGCTACCGGATAACCATGAAAACCAGTACTACCTGTCTGATGGTTCGGGCCATCGGCGATTCAACCCCGCCCTTCCGAGGGTGTGGAGGGTGAAACTGGGCATCCTGGCAGAACTAAAAACAATATCTGTCACAGGTCTGTGGTGGACCACTCCCAGTTACACTGGGTGAGACTGGTCATCCTGGCAGATAAGCACATCTGTCGCAAGGTGTGTGGTGGACTTTTGCCAGTCTGTGCATCGTGACAGGCACTACACAAAGAGCAGAGATAAACAAACCTATTTGGTCAGTCACTGCAACAGATACTGGAGTCAGTTTGTTTTGGCCTGTCCTTGCCACTGATAATACCTCTATCTGCCAAGAATGTGCTGCTAGTCCAGCAAAAGCTAGCGGTACTCAAATACTTTGCAAGCAGTTTCATGAAATGGTCACTCAGAAAGCAACTCATCCTGGCGATGCGGCAGGAGGTTTGGACATTGACGGCTGGGAGCTTCTTAGAGATGAAGAAGTTTATCAGCTGTGGCTGAAAGCATTTGAACAGCCAGTTGGATATAGTACAGAGAAGGACCTGTCATCTGCGCCCACCATTGATTTTGTGTCACTTTTTTGGACTCTGGAATTCTGGATGCTTGTGACTGACGAAACAAACAGGTATATATTTGTTGCATAAACTGTTTCATTTGCTTCATTTTAGTTTAGTGTGAAACAAATGTGCCCTGAGATTTGTGTTTTTTTTAATGATTTTTAGTAATTTTGTCAATGATGGGACAAAAGGCTATGTGGTGGCAGTGTCTGAAACAAAAATTGTCCATCCATCCATCTTCTACCGCTTTTCCGGAGCGGTAGAAGATGAATTGACAAATGAAGGGACCAAAGTACCATGTGTTGACAAAGTGTGAAACAAAAATTGTCCATCCACCCATCTTCTACCGCTTTTCCAGAGCGGTAGAAGATGACAAATGAAGGGACAAAAGGCCATGTGGTGATAGTGTGACACCGAAATTGTTTTTGTTTTGAATGATTTTTAGTAATTTTGTCAATGATGGGACAAAAGGACCATGTGGTGACAGTGTGTGAAGCAAAAATTGTCCACCCATCCATCTTCTACCGCTTTTCCAGAGCGGTAATTAGGTCCAATTATGCACAATCCATGGATGCAAGTTCATCTGGCAGACACTTGGGTATTGTGACTTTGCATCTAACTGTAGTTCTGAAGCTATAGTGTTATGATAAAATGTGGATTGTTGCAATATGCAAATTAGGTCCAATGCACTATGCATGGATGCAAGTTCACTTGGCAGACATTTGGTTCCTCTGCAACATTTTTGTAATTTGGACTTTGCCTCGAACTATTACCGTTCTGAAGCTATTGCCATTTGAAAATTTGAGGTCAAACTCTGCGTTTTCCTGCCAAAAATTCTACACGCTCAAAGGGTTAACAAGGTCAGAAGTTCCTGGCAGAGGAGGGTGAAGGGCAGAGCTGCATGGAGGAATCTTATCAGACCTAAATGAAACAGTCATTGTCTCCCACAACAGACTGCTATGATGATGATAACTCCTGTGTCTATTTATGTCAAGCCCCAATCTGTGTTCCTCATGGGTGTCATCGTCATATCAGTGTGAATGACACACTTCTGTATCCTGCTTGTTTACCTTGCCTGATCCTGCCTAGTATTGTGAGTTTTTTGTTGCAGCCCCCGAGCTGTTTATTTTTTTTGCTTTTCGCCTTTGAGCTGCGCCCATCTGGCCAGCTCTCAATAAATCACTGCCAACTTAAGTACTGCATTTGGGTTCAGTTCTACAAATCATGACAATATGACACCCATGTGTGGACC
This sequence comes from Pholidichthys leucotaenia, assembly GCA_020510985.1. NCBI lineage: Eukaryota > Metazoa > Chordata > Actinopteri > Cichliformes > Pholidichthyidae > Pholidichthys > Pholidichthys leucotaenia. The sequence goes on along the minus strand of CM035837.1, from coordinate 422,434,363 downwards.
CAGTATACTTAAAGTTCCAGCAGATGGGCCTCGGTGAGGAGGAAGCATGGGTGGCGACAAACATCCAGGCCCACATGGAGGATGCCCACACGCCAGAGGAAGCCCTCCTCTGCCTCAAGAGCACCGAGGAGCTGAGTGAGGCATTCCCAGCCCTTCAACGGTTCCCTCAGCTTACCAGTTTGCATGAATTAAGCATTCACATGCAGATTATCTTCCATGGGCTGATGGAGTCATTTCTGGTGGCAGGAGAGGAGTCGATGGAAAAGGGACCGCACTTATCTAGGGGAAGACGTGGTCATCACCGGGGGCACAGCGGCCCGACTTTCCATTTCCAGCGGGGACGCCCCAGGCCTCCGTTTCCTCTTCCTTCGACCCATTGCCAGCACAACACCATTGGGCATCCTCCCCTGTATGACGAGCTCCAGGTTCTCCCAGGAGGACTCGTCGGACAGGTGGAGCGGGAATACAGGCAAGTACCCATTCATTTCTTCACATCTATTAATGAAGGGACTTGTCTGGTTCCCAATGGGGAGACTCACCTGCGGCCGCGTCCCTTTACTGAGTTCTCTCTAACTCACTCTGTTATAAACTCTGCTGCCCTTTCCATTCACCCATCCTCACCTGCATCTACTGTGTCCTTTTCTGTTTTTTTTTTTTTTTTTTTCTGAGACACTGGCCATACTGGGGGGGGGGGGGGACGGCTCACTTGGGAGGAGTCAACTGTTCCAGAGGATTCCGTGGACTGTTGACTTGAGGCAGCAACATTAGTACCCTTGTGTGGGGGTGATGAGGAGGAACAGGAGGAGTGCTGGCAAGCTGTGTTTGCTCAGAAGGCGCTAATACTGGGCTGCAAACCGTGGCTCCTTCCAGAGCATGTATCCCAGCTGGGTCCCAACCAGCTTGCGTCAGATGACCCAGTTGCTCTGGCTCCCAAAACCAGTACCACATTGCTCCCCAGCTCCAGTACCAGCACCGCATCGCTCCCCAACTCCACATTGCTTCCTAGGACCACCACTAGCTCCGGTTCTTCTCCAGACAGCTGCAGCTACTCGTGAGGTGCGCATCACAGCTCCAGCCATCCCCAAAGTACACACAACAGCTCCAGCCATCCTCAAGGTGCACACAACAGCTCCAGCCGTTCCCGAGGTGTGCACAACAGCTCCAGCTGTCTCCGAGGTGCACACAATGGCTCCCACTGTCCCTGAGGTCAAGCCTGAATCTGTGTTCCTCATGGGTGTCATCGTCATATCAGTGTGAACAACACACTTCTGTATCCTGCCTGTTTACCTTGCCTGATTCTGCCTAGTTTTTTGAGTTTTTTGTTGCAGCTCCCGAGCTGTTTATTATTTTTGTGCTTTTCACCTTTGAGCTGTGCCCGTTTGTCCAGCTCTCAATAAATCACTGCCAACTCAAGTACTGCGTTTGGGTCCAGTTCAAAAGACCATGACAGCTCTGAGGAAGGCTGCAAAAGAGGATTCTAAATGATGCTGCAATAATTGAATAATTAAAGGCAGTGTGGCCGAAATATGTCAAGCCCCAACAGCACACATACGTCTGGCCTACGTCTACCAAATGTACAAAGTTCAGCATAATTCTAACATCTAGCCAATGTCTTGCCATTGTGCAAACAACCTCTATAAGATGCAAACTTGCTGACACTGGCCCGACATATGTTTACTGTTGGGGCAAACATTTCATTAAAACGTGTGGGAACTGTCAACGTGTGGAAAAAGTGCAGCGAATGGGAACTTTTACCAAAAAAGTCAAAACATTATTGAAAATTTACAAGAAAAAGTCACAAATTTGCAGAAGAAGAATTGCACATTTATAAGACAGAAGTCACAATTTTAAATTTACAAGAAAAATGTTGCAAGTTCAAGAGAAAAATGCTGCAAATTTATGAGAAAAAAGTTCAAAATTTACAGGAACAAAGCTGGAAATTTACAAGGAAAAGAACTGCAATTTTATGAGGAAAAAAGTTGCAAAGCTGTGAGAAGAAAGTAGCAAATTTGCAGGAAAAAGTTGCAAATTTACAAGAAAAAAATGCAAACAGAAATAAAAACAAATTTTTGAGAAAAACTTGAAATCTGTAAGAAAAAAGGTGCAGATTTATGAGGAAAAAAAGTTGCTCATTTGTGAGAAAAGCTGGTCTGGGAATGCCTTGGTATCCTCTCTGAAGAGCTGGAGCAGGTGGCTGGGGAGAGGGAGGTCTGGGCTTCTCTGCTTGAGCTTCTGCCTCCGCGACCCGGACCTCCAGAAAAGTGGTAGAATATGGATGGATGGATGGATGAATGGATGAAAAAAGTCACAAATCTATGAGAAAAAAGTTCAAAATTTACAGAAAAAAGTTGTAAAATTACAAGAAAAAAAATGCAGATTTACAGACCAAAAAATGTTGAAGATACTTAACTCTTCCCTATGAAAAAAAAAAGAAGAAGTTATGTCTGAACTTGCAGTTTAACTGCCCCCCAGCAGCTGAACTGGGGCTCAGCATTTGAGTACTTCGCTTTATAGGCGGAAACAGCTCCGTTTGTGTCAGATATCTGCTTGGAAGGCAGATATAGGTTTTAAAGTGGGACCCAAGAGTGCAGGCAGCACTCGGTGCAATGATGATTTATTCATAAAAACAAAAAGAACAAACAAATGGCAGCACAGGGGCTGAAACAAAGACTGCCATGGAAGGCTAACAAACTTACAAGACTGGATTGATGGAACAGAAGACAATGAAGAAGGTAAAACAACAATGATGCCACAATAACACAAACTTAGGCTGACAAATATACAGGGAACAGGATAATTAATCTAAAATGTGACAGCTGGGGTTAATTAGGAAGTAACGGAAGCAGCTACAAAGAGGACGGGCAGGGTTGTGCAGAGAGAAGACACTGGAGAACACAGTGGGCAAATAATCATAAATAAAACAAATCAAGGAAAAAACATAACTGACCTAAGAACTGAGGATAACCCAACAAACTAGTGACAATAGAATTGTGCAAACGTTTCAACAAAAATAGAAGGAAAGAACAGAATGTCTGGATCATAACAGTGCCCCCACCCCTTCCTTAAGGGCCCATTCCAGATGGCCAAAAACAAAACAAAGAACTCCCCAATCAAGGTGGGGGGAGGGGAAAAAGGTACGGTGGGGCAAAAACAAGGACATAAACAACAGAAGAATATTCATCAGGTGGTCAGACAAATTCCAAAGACCACCACCAGGTGGAATATGGTGCATCTGGTGGCCGACCAAAGTCCAAAAGCCACCAGATGGATGAACCCAGTGGATCAGGGGGCCTACCCAAGTCAAAAAGCCACCTGACTGATGAACATGATGTGTCGGGTGGCCTACTAAAGTCCATGGGCCATCAGGCAGGAGAAAACACAGGAGCACTTTGCACAGAGAACAATATCATGGGACCATTTTGCTCTAAAAATAACACCATGGGAGCATTTTGCTCTGAAAATACCACAGGAGAATTTTGCTTTGAAAATGACACAGGAACCTTTCGCACAGAGCACAATACAGAAGCTTTAACTTCAGGAGATAATGACATGAAAACTTTAACCTCTGAATGTTTAGCCTCAGGAGAAGGCAACGTGGAATTTTTAACCTCAGGCGATAACATGGAACCTATAACTTCAGGTGGTGATAACATGAAACTTTTTACCTCGGGGGAAAACATGGAACCTATAACCTCAGGAGGTGATGACAAGAAACTTTTAACCTTGGGGGTAACATGGAACCTGCAACCTCAGGAGGTGATGATATGGACACTTTGAACTCGGGAGATAATGAAAACATGGAAACTTTACACTCCGGAGACAGCAACATAGGAACTATAAAGTCACAGGGTGACTGAATGGACACTTTAATCTCAGGAGGTAATGACAATACAGGCATTTGAATCTCAGGAGAGAATGACAACATGAGATTTCCTTGAGCTTGAGATAAGATAGAAGTTTTAAACATAGGAACCTCTAGCTCAAACTAAAATAACATCAGAGTTTTAACCTCAGGAGATGGCATTCGGGCCCTTTGCTCCGGAGACCACAAAGGAGCCTTTTGACCTGGAGACCACAAAGGAACTGTGTACTCTGAAAATAACCATGTAGGAGCTGTCTGCTCTGAAAATCGCCAGGTAGAAGCTGTCTGCTCTGAAAATCACCACGTAGGAGCTGTCTGCTCTGAAAATAACAATGTAGAAGCTTTTTGATCTGAAAATAATCATGTAGAAACTGATTGCCCTGAAAACAACAACACAGGAAGCTTTTGCTCCAAAGGTAACAATAATATGGGAGCCTTTTGCTCTAAAGATAACAAAATGGGAGGCTTCTGCTTTGACGATAACAATATGGGAGCTTTTTGCTCTGAAAACGACAACATAGGAGTGCTTTGTTCTGAACATAACATAATGGGAGTTCTTTGCTCTGAACATGACAACACAGGAGCCTTTTGCTCTGAACACGACAAAACAGGAGGTTTCTGCCTTGAAGAAAACAACATGGGAGCTTTCTGCCCTGAAGATGAAGATAGCATGGGAGCCTTCTGCTTCAAAGATAACAAAGGAGCTTTGGGCTCTGAAGATAACAATACAGGAACTCTTAAATCCGGGGTCTTCAACATAGGAATTTTTAGCTCTGGAGTCACCGATATAGGCAATTCTAGCTCAAGAGGTACCAATATAGGAGCATTCCACTCAGGGGTCAACAACACAGGAGTTTTTAGTTCAGAGCATAGTAACTGAGGGGCCTTCAGTGCAGGGGCCAAGAGCAGCTAAGGAGCGGTGACCCCAGGCGGCAAAGGTGGAGTGGATTGCTCTGATGGCACAGCTGGAGTGAACTGTCCTGAAAGCCCAGGTGGAGCGGACTGCTCTGATGGCCCGGGTGGAGTGGACTGCTCTGTGCCTTGGGGTCCTGACTTCTTGGACAACCATTGGGGATCTTCTGACCTCTTGGACAAAGGCTGGAGGTCTCCTGACCTCTTGGACAAAGGGTGAAGTGGAGGGCTCAACCAACTGGATGATGAGGGAACTGGACTGCTCTGATGATGGTGATAATGTAGCGGTATGATGAAGATGATGAGGCATGGTCCTCCTGTGGCTCCATCCTCGACACGGCCACCTCAGACAATGGAGGGAAACAGGAGGTCAGTGAGGCTAAACCACAGTCATAAGCAGCAGAGACTGGTGGAGAGTGTACTTGAGTCCCCCCACCAGGCACAAGGCAAGTCTTTTCAAAAGTAGAGGTTAAACATAAATGAAAAGGTACTTGCATTAATTCCTGGTCTCCTGATGCCAGGGTGAAGACCTCAGAATGTTCTAAGATAAGATAAGCCTTTATTAGTCCCACAACGGGGAAATTCCAGGATTGCAGCAGCACAGAGATAGCAACACTCAGAGCAACAATCAGAAGGCAAGAAAAAAAAAAAAAAGCAAGCAAGCAAGAGCAGCTAATATACATATGTATATATTAATATATATATATATATATATATATATATATATATATATATATATATATATATATATATATATATATATATATATATATATATATATACTGTATATATATATATATATATATATATACACACACACAGACACACAGTGTAGAGCATTGTAGCTGGATGGGATAAATATATGAGTATATAAACACACAGTACGGAGCATTGCAGCTAGATGGAATAAATATGTAAATATATAAACAGTGCGGAGCAATGTAGCTAGATGAAATAATATGTAGATATATAAACACACAGTACGGAGCATTGCAGCTAGGTGGAAAAAATATGTAAATATATAAACACAGTGCGGAGCAATGTAGCTAGATGGAATAATATGTAGATATATAAACACACAGTGCGAAGCATTGTAGCTAGATGGAATGAATATATAGATATATAAATATAAACATAAACATAAACACACCCAGTGCGGAGCATTGTAGCTAGATGGAATAAATATATAAATGTATAAACACACACAGTGCAGAGCATTGTTGCTAGATGGGATGAAACAGCACAACCGTCTACTTAGTTATCCTACATGGTATGATTATGTGCCCATACATATTCTCACCCTCCGTAGCTACCGGTATTTTCCTAGTTGTATGCCGGAGGGGACCATTGTGTAAGTCTATTGCATCTTTTGCATTAAAAAAAAACTATTAGGTTGTTACATCTTTTTGCTATCTCTGCGAGCAGCCCTGCTTAGGTTGTACAGTCTGACAGCCGTTGGTAGGAAGGACCTGCGAAACCTCTCGGTTGTGCACCTGGGATGATGTAGTCTGCTGCTAAATGAGCTCCTCAGTGCATTCAGTATGTCCTGCATAGGGTGGAACTCGGACTCCAGCAGAGATGACAGTTTAGCCACCGTCCTTCTCTCTCCTATCTCCTCCACTGGATCAAGGCGCTGCCCCAGGACGGAGCTAGCTTTCTTGATCAGTTTGTTCAGTCTCTTCCTATCGGCTGCAGTAATGCCACTGCCCCAGCAGACCACTCCAAAAGTGATGGCTGATGCCACCACCGTGTCATAGAATGTCTTCAGCAGTGCCCCTTGTACACCAAAAGACCTGAGTCTCCTCAGTAGGAACAGCCTGCGCTTGACATAACGCACGGCTCAGGAGACACACACGCAGGCTCAGAGTGAATTCAATAGCTTTATTCAGCAACAAGGATGAATGGATGCGTGTTTGTGGAATGTGGATGTACTGCTGGTGGACGTCAGCGTCAGGCACGGAGGCAGGAAACCGTACAGCCGGACAACCCTGGGGAGAGAACACAGGGAGAAGGTGACGGGCATCAAACCAGTACAACAAGAGATGAGAGGTAAGTTGGCTTACTTGGCAGGGCAGGTGGCAGGCACGCACAAGGGAGAGTCTGGGAGACAGAGACCTGACGATGCACCTGACAGCAGCCGCGAGGTGGTGAAGCGGGGGCGGAGTCCGCCGCCGGGAAAGGTCCACCTGTGCACAGGGGAAAGGCTGGAACACAAGTTGAGAGTAGCTTACGTGAGCGATCTTGCTGTTTGGCGAGGGGGTTCCTCTGGAGCAAGTAGCCGAAGGGAACAGACGGCTTCAGGCCGAAGCCCAGGGCAGAGCGGCTTATATGCTCCGCCGCTGATGAGGTGCAGGTGTGCGCTCAGCTGGCGCCGCTAATGAGCGGCGAGTTGTAACAGTACTCCCCCCTCTAGCAGCGCCTCCTGGCGATGGTTTATTAGGGAACATCCGGTGAAACTCGGTGATGAGAGAGCGATCCAACACGAATGAGGAACAGACCTATTGCCTCCATTCTGGACCATAGCCCTCCCAGTCCACCAAATACTGTAGCACGCGACCCCGGCGTCGGGAGTCCAAGATGGTCGAGACAGTCCAAGCCGGGTGGCCATCAATCATCCGAGGGGCGGGCGGCGCAGCAGGAGGAGGGCAGATGGGATCAGACACCACCGGTTTCACCTTAGAGACGTGGAAGGTGGGATGGATGCGGAGGGAGGGGGGGAGTGGCAACGCGCACTGCCACCGGGTTGATTACCTTGGTGACGGGGAATGGGCCCATGAAGCGCATCGCCAACTTCCTCCTCTCACCCTTCAGGTTAACATCCTGCGTGAAGATCCAGACCGGTTGGCCCACCTGGTAGGTAGGAGCAGGACTTCTTCGCCGATCCGCTGTGGCCTTATTGCGCTCCGCCGTGCGTAAAAGCGCATTGCGCGTGGCTGTCCAAATTGAGCGACACCGCCTGAGGTGAGCCCGGACCGTGGGGACTGCAGATTCGTCCTCCAGCGAGGGGAACAAAGGGGGGTCATAACCCAGGGACACTTTGAAAGGGGACATCCCTGTGGCTGAAGAACGAGCGGTGTTGTGAGCATATTCAACCCAGGCGAGATGTTTGCTCCATGACGCAGGCTTCGAGGCAGTGACGCGACGGAGAGTCCAGCTCCTGGTTGGTCCGTTCACACTGCCCGTTAGATTGGGGGTGATGGCCGGAGGAGAGGCTTACCTGGGCTCCTATTGTCCTGCAGAAACTCTACCAGACGTCTGAGGCGAACTGGGGACCCCGGTTGGAGACCACATCAGCTGGTATCCCATGCAGCTTGACCACGTGCTGGACGAGAAGGTCTGCCGTCTCCAAGGCAGAGGGTATCCCCCATAATGGCACGAAATGGGCAGCCTTGGAGAACCGGTCAACAATGGTCAGGACAGTGTCGAAGTTGTTAGAGACGGGGAGGCCAGTGACGAAGTCTAATGCGATGTGCGACCAGGGCCTACTAGGGACGGGCAGGGGCTGGAGCAAACTCGCAGGAGGAGAGTTGCCAGACTTACTGGTGGCACAGACGGGGCAGGCCCGGGCGTAGTGGGCAGCGTCCTTGCGTAACCCCGGCCACCAAAAGTTGGAGCAGGTCAATCATACGGGAGGTCCCAGGATGGCAGGCTAGCTTGGATGTATGGAGCCAATGGATGACCTCCCCCCAAACGGAGGACGGAACGTAGAGCCTCCCCTCCGGTCCGCCGCCCGGGTCCGGTTCTGATTCCTGTGCCTTTCGGACCTTATCCTCGATCTCCCAAGTAATGGCTCCCACGATGCACGACCTGGGCAGGATGGTATGAACAGCGTCCCCCGAATCTTCAGGGGCGAATTGCCTGGAGAGGGCGTCAGGGAGACCGTTTTTGGAGCCCGGCCTGAATGTGATGGTGAAACGGAACCTGGCAAAAAACAGAGACCAACGAGCCTGGCGGGCGTTCAGACGCTTGGCAGTTCTTAAGTACTCCAGATTTTTGTGGTCCGTTAACACCACGAAAGGCAGGGCGGCCCCCTCCAGCCAGTGACGCCATTCTTGGAGCGCGAGCTTGATGGCAAGAAGCTCCCTGTCCCCCACGTCGTAATTGTGCTCCGCCGGAGACAGGCGCCGGGAGAAGAAGGCACAAGGCCGTTTGACCCCATCAGCCGGTGACCGCTGAGACAACACCGCCCCCACCCCCGTATCCGAGGCGTCGACCTCCACGATGCACTGCAAGGAGGGGTCGACCTGGCTGAGGACCCGGGAGGATGAAAATTCAGCCTTCAGCGCCTGGAAGGCCGCCGCGGCCTCTTCAGTCCACTGGAACCGGGTTTTAGGGGAGGTGAGACGGGTCAGAGGGCCGACGATGGCTCCAAAGTTGGGCACAAAGCGGCGGTAGAAGTTGGCAAAGACGACGAATTGTTGCACCTGCTTTCTAGACGAGGGAGTCGGCCAATCTACCACCGCTTTAATCTTGGCTGGGTCTGGAAGCACCTGGTCATGGGAGATGACAAACCCGAGAAATGACGTCTTCTTGGCATAGAATTCGCACTTCTCCGCCTTCACGTATAACCGATTCTCCAGTAGCCTCTGCAGGACCCGTCTCACATGCACCTGGTGCTCGTCCCTGGACTTGGAGAAGATGAGAATGTCATCCAGGTAAACGAACACAAACAGGCCAATGAAATCCCGGAGAACATCATTTATCAGGCGCTGAAAGACGGCTGGAGCGTTGGTCAACCCGAACAGCATGACCAGGTATTCAAAGTGGCCGTTCGGGGTACGGAAGGCTGTTTTCCATTCATCTCCCTCCCGGATCCAGACGAGGTGGTACGTGCTGCGGAGATCCAGCTTGGTAAACCAGGTCACCCCCTGGAGGGAGTGGAAGGCAGTGTCCATCAGGGGCAGGGTGTAACGGTCCTTCTCCGTGATGTCGTTTAGGGATCGGAAGTCGATGCATGGATGAAGCGAGCCGTCTTTCTTGCCCAGAAGAAGAACCCTGCACCTAATGGCGATGATGATTGATGAATAATACCTGCGCTGAGAGATTCCTTGAGGTATGAGTTCATGGCCTCCTTCTCCGGTGCTGACAGGCTGTAGAGGCATCCCGAAGGGAGCGGCGCCCCCTGGCGGAGGTTTATGGCGCAGTCGTAAGGCCTGTGTGGAGGAAGGGACATTGCCTTGGACTTACTGAAGACCGCACCCAGGTCGTGAAACTCCACGGGCACCAAGGAGAGGTCCGGAGGCGCGGCATCCTTGACCACGGGAGGAGAGGATGGCGAGCAGGCAGTGGATTGGAGGCAGGTGCTCATGCAGAAGGTGCTCCAGGCTGTTACCTTCCCGGTCTTCCAATCCAGGACGGGATTATGGAGACAGAGCCACGGATAACCTAGGATCACTGGTGACACAGCGGAGGGCAAGATGTAAAAGGAGATCTCCTCCCGGTGATATCCTGAGACGATGACAGAGACGGGATTTGTCCGGTGGGTTACTTTTCCCAGAGATGCGCGGGAGAGATTAATGAGGGTGAGAGGAGTTTTGAGGGGCTGGCAACGGATGCCCAATCGGGTTGCCAGGCTTTGTGAAATAAAGCTGCCTTCTGCGCCTGAGTCCACCAGTGCGTGAGTGAGATGCCCTGTGGTGTTGTGGCAAAAACGGATGGGCAGCGACAAATGAGTGAGGGGAATTGTCCAGTTAGCGTCCGCGAGGCCCCCTACAGTGACTCGCGGACCTCCCCGTTTGGCTTCTCCAGGCATTACTCCACCGTGTGCTGGTCATCCCCGCAATACATGCAGAGACCCAGCGCACGTCGGCGTTGTCTCTCCGCTAGAGGGAGCTTTGCCCGGCCCGTCACCATTGGCTCCGACTCCTCAGGAACCTCCGGCGGCGGTAACGCCAGGGGGCGAGCTTGAAACTGGCGTAACGAGACCCCTCGAGAGCGAGAAGGCTGTTTCCGCTCCGAGGCACGCTCGCGCAACCGGTTGTCCAAGCTAATAGCTAGCGAGATTAGCTCCGCCAGTGTTTCAGGGATATCCCGTCCAGCCAATTCATCCCTCAGACCTGAGTTTAGGCTGCGGAGGAAGATGCCGCAGAGGGCACGGTCCCCCCAGCCAACCTCCTCCGCTGTAACCCGGAAGTCTATGGCATAGTCCGCGGCCGATTGGCTCCCCTGCTGAAGGCTGAGGAGGCGATCGGTCAGGACACTCTCCACTCGGGAGTGATCAAAGACCTCCAGAAAATTTGTGACGAACTGGCCATAGGTGAGGGAGGCATAACCGGGCCTCGCCATTATGGCATAAGCCCAGGTGAGTGCCCGACCCTCCAGGAGATTTCCTATATAGCCGATTCGACTCTGGTCTGAGGGAAAGTCCCCAGGAACGCGCAGAAACACAGACTCACACTGCATGATGAAGCTCCGCGCTCCACCAAGCTTACCGCTAAAGCGGGCGGGGGTAGGAATGGGTGTGAGTCGGGTTGGGGTTCGCGAGGCTGACTGGACTGCCGCTGAAGCGGCAGGAGCTGCACCTCCCTGACGAGCCAAGGGGAACGGCTGTGGGGGGTCCAGACGGTCTAACCGGGCAGTTATCGAGGTTAATTGGTTCAATATCACTTGCTGCTGATGAGCTATTAAATCCACTCGAGCCTCGAGGGTGGAAAATCGGCGTGCGAGCCCGCTGTCCGCCGAGCCGCTCTGCTGAAGCCGTACTGACATAACGCACGGCTCAGGAGACACACACGCAGGCTCAGAGGGAATTCAATAGCTTTATTCAGCAACAAGGATGAATGGATGCCTGTTTGTGGAATGTGGATGTACTGCTGGTGGACGTCAGCGTCAGGCATGGAGGCAGGAAACCGTACAGCTGGACAACACTGGGGAGAGAACACAGGGAGAAGGTGACGGGTATCAAACCAGTACAACAAGAGATGAGAGGTAAGTTGGCTTACTTGGCAGGGCAGGTGGCAGGCATGCACAAGGGAGAGTCTGGGAGACAGAGACCTGACGATGCACCTGACAGCAGCCGCGAGGTGGTGAAGCGGGGGCGGAGTCCGCCGCCGGGAAAGGTCCACCTGTGCACAGGGGATAGGCTGGAACACAAGTTGAGAGTAGCTTACATGAGCGATCTTGCTGTTTGGCGAGGGGGTTCCTCTGGAGCAAGTAGCCGAAGGGAACAGACGGCTTCAGGCCGAAGCCCAGGGCAGAGCGGCTTATATGCTCCACCGCTGATGAGGTGCAGGTGTGCGCTCAGCTGGCGCCGCTAATGAGCGGCGAGTTGTAACAGCGCTGTCCCTTCTTGTAGAGTGCGTCAGTATTGTGTGACCAGTCTAGTTTATTGTTCAGATGAACACCCAGGTACTTGTAGGATGTCACCATCTCAATGTCTGTTCCCTGTATATTTACTGGTGCTGTAAGGGGTTGTCCTTGCCTGCGGCCGTCCACCACCAGCTCCTTAGTTTTCCTCGCGTTGATCTGGAGGCAGTTCCGATGGCACCAGTCCACGAAGTCCTGGATAAGCCCTTTGTACTCAGCTTCATCTCCATTGGAGATGAGGCCAACGATCGCAGATTCATCAGAGAACTTCTGTAGATGGCAGTGTGTTGTGTTGTGTGAGAAGTCCACAGTATAAAGAGTGAACAGGAAGGGAGCCAACACCGTTCCCTGGGGGGCCCCCGTGCTACTGATGATCGTGTCGGACACACAGTCCCGGGTTCTCACAAACTGAGGCCGGTTCGTGAGGTAGTCCAGGATCCATGATGACAGGTGCTGGTCCACCCCTGCGTGCAGCAGCTTGTCCTTCAGGATCATCGGTTGGATGGTGTTGAAAGTACTGGAGAAGTCAAAGAACATGATCCTCACCACATTCCCGGGCTTCTCCAGGTGGGACAGAGAACGGTGAAGGAGGAAGATCACCGCATCCTCCACCCCAATGCCATGCTGGTAGGCGAACTGGAGTGGATCCATCGCTGGTTCCACCAGGGGGCGGAGGTGAGCAAGGAGCAGTCTCTCCAGGGTCTTCATCAAGTGGGACGTCAAGGCCACTGGTCTGTAGCTGTTCAGGTCTTTGGGGTGGGAAGTTTTTGGTACAGGTACCACATAAGATGTTTTCCACAGCTGTGGTACCCTCCCCAGCTTCAGGCTCAGGTTGAAGATGTATGTCACAATCCCACACAGCTGGTCTGCACAGGACTTGAGGAGCTTTGCGCTGATGCCGTCCGGTCCCGACGCCTTCCTCGCCGTGATCTTCCTCAGCTCCGTCCTCACCTGGGTCCTGGTCAGGGTCAGGATGGGGGGCTGTGTGTTGGGAGTGGGGGGGTGTTGGTGGAGTGGGGAGTGGGCAGCAGGACTTGATGTCTTTACAGGCAGCAGTGGTTGTTGTGCAGTCAGGGGGGAGGGCGGTTGGTCAAACCTATTGAAAAACAAATTCAGATTGTTCACCCACTCCCTGCCCCCCGTGGCCTGGGGGGAGGTATTCTGGAGCCCAGAGATGGTTTTGAGGTTTCTCCAGACCCCGCTGATGTCGCTCTGTTGCAGCTTGTCCTCCATCTTCCTCCTGAAGCTGTCCTTGCCTTCTCTGATCTTTCTCCTCAGCTCCCTCTGTACGGACTTCAGCATCTCCCTGTTCCCCGACCTGAAGATCCTCTTCTTCTCTCTCAGAAGTGTTTTAATCTCAGGGTTGATCCAGGGTTTGTTGTTTGAGCAACACCGTATGGTCTTGGTGGGAACGGATTTGTCCGCACAGAAGCTGAGGTAGCCCGTGAAGGTATGAATGAGGCCATCGATGTCCTCACCATGTGGCTCGCAGAGCTGCTTCCAGGCGGTGGCTTCAAAACAGCCCTTTAGAGTGTCCATTGCCTCCTCAGACCATAACATCACTGTGCACATGGCCGGGGGTTGTCTGTGCACTAGGGGTTTGTACACCGGCCGGAGATGAACCAAGTTGTGATCCGATCTCCCGAGTTGGGGGAGTTGTGATGAGGTGTACGCCTTCTTAGTGTTTGCGTAGAATAAGTCCAGTGTTTTATTGTCTCTAGTGTGGCATGTGACATACTGGGTAAACGTGGGTAGAATGGGAGACAGTGAAACATGGTTGAAATCGCCTGAGATGAGGAGAAGAGCATCTGGGTGTTCTGTCTGCAGCCTGCTGGTTACTGAATGGATGACGTCACGCGCTGTCCCAGCGTTCGCCGTTGGATTTGCATAAACAACAATGCAGATCACGTGTGAGTGTTCTCTCAGGAGATATGTAGGCCTCATGCTAACAGCTAGCAACTCAATGTCTTTGCTGCAGTGACGTTGTTTAACAGTGATATGTCCCGGTCTGCACCAGTTGTTTTTAACATACATTATCACTCCACCACCCCTTGCTTTGCCACTGTCTGGTGTTCGGTCTGCCTGTATCATGTGGAAACCCTCCAGCTCAATGTTAGCATCTGCTGCTAGTTCAGTTAGCCACGTCTCAGTAAACAAAAGGAGAGAGCACTCCAGGTATGTGCTATCGTAACGGCAGATAGCCGCTAGCTCATCTACCTTTCCCAGTATAGAGCGTACATTCCCCATAATAACGGATGGGAAGGAGGGGTCTGTACCTTATACTCCTTGTCCGCCGTCTAGCACCAGCCCGACAGCCACGTCGTTTTCGCCTTATTTCTCTCTGTACGTCGAGTTTTTTCGTCAGCACCGAGTGGCGATTAAGTGCAAGCAGCTGTTCCCTGCTGTACCGTCTCCTGCTGTAAACAGTGGCTCCGTCCGCCGGCTCGGGAGGCATTTTGGGGCGATCTGTGTGTCCGTGATGTATAAAGTGTGTAAAGAAAGAAAGAAAAAAACTCAGAATTGAGCCGCTGTTGCAAAAGGCAGCCGACTCGTGTGGCGCCGGAAGTTTTTTTTTTTTTTTTTTTCTGCACGGGAGATGGCCGGTGGAGCTGGTACTGGAGCTAAGGAATGACGAGGACCCGGCAAAGGGGAAGGGAAGCACCTTGGAGCAGGTATTGGCACTGATGGAGCAGTGGGCGTGAGCACCCATGCAGCAGATGTGGGAGCCAGCACTGTAGGCGTGATGACGGGCGAAATGGGCGATGAGGTGGTTGAAAGCTCAGCAGCGGGCGCCAATGCTGTGGAGCTCAATTTCCGCTCCGCTGCCGCTTGATGTTGCCACTGTCGCTGGGACTGCCACGGGAAAACAAGATGAAATGCTCCGTGTGGCAGCGGAGTTCTTCTGGTGAAGAACAGCTGGGTAAGTGGTGATGAACTGGCATTGGAGCTGTGGACATTGGAGGCTTAGCTGGAGCAGCAGTGGAATGTCGAGAGGACCGACGTCTCCCAGAGCCTCCTTTCCAACCCAGACTGCTGTGCACCCTATAGGTCCTGTTGTACTCCACAGGGATGTAGAGAACGGCAGCGGGAGAGCGGGCTGTGAGGCTTTAAATGGAGGCAGCAGAGGGAGTGCCAGTCTCTGAATCTGGGGGTTAGAGTGCAAACTTGGCATAGCTGTCATCAAGTTCACTACTCCCCCCCCCCCCCCCAGCAATCTCAAGCATCCTCCAAAGAAGAGCTGCTTCAAGCGGCGGCTGCCAGTTCCTCCACCACGGCCACTACCTCTCGCTCGTTACGGCTCAGCTTCCTCCTCCTCCTCCTGCCTCGCTTGCTCGCTGAATCGCTGCCTGCTGGGTCCCTTGTTGGTGGCGTCATTCTTTCAGATATCTGCTTGGAAAGCAGATATACATTTTAAAATGGGACTCAGGACTGCAGGCAGGACTCGGTACAATGAGGATTTATTCACAAAAATGAAAAGAACAAACGAATGCCAACACAGGGGCTGAAACAAAGAGTATTATGGAAGGCCACTTACAAGACTGGATTGATGGAACAGAAGATGATGAAGAAGGTAAACCAACAATGCTGCCACAATAACACAAACTTAGGCTGACAAATATATAGGGAACAGGATAATTAAACTAAAATGAGACGGCTGGGGCTAATTAGGAAGTAACAGGACGGGGCTGTGCAGAGAGAGGACACTGGAGAACACAGAGAGCAAATAATGCAGACAATAATCATAAATAAACCAAATCAAGGAAAAAACATAATTGAACTCAGAACTGAGGATAACCCAGCAAACTAGTGACAACAGAACTGCGCAAACTTCAGAATCAACAGAAGGAGAGGACAGAATGTCCCGATCATAACAATTTGTATGTAGCCTTTCTGTTTGTCACTACGTAAAAATCCGTTCTTATGTTAACAAATTTCAAAACAAATCATTTTTAAACTATCATTTGTTCCGGCCTCTATTAAGCTGCTGAACAATGATAAACAAAACCCAGCAAGCATGTCCATGTGAACATTAACTATAGGTTAAAATCTGTTCTGTCTTATGGGTCCCAGTTGGGTTTTTCTGCAGGTTCCATGTTGGCCCAATCTATGTTTGCTCACATGGACTTTAACACAAAAAGTGACAAATTTACAAAAAAAAAAATACAAAAAATGGTAGCAAATTTGGTAGAAAAAAGTTGTAAAATTACTGTAAAAGAGTTACCATCTTACAAGAAAAAAATTAGCAAATTTACAAGAAAAAAAGTCATAAATTTATGAGGAAAAAATGGAAAAAGTTGCAAATTAACAAAAAAAGTAGCAAATGTATGAATAAATAAATAGAAAATTTCTGAGAAAAAGTCCCAAATTTATAAAGAAAAGCTGTAAATTTACAGTCAAAAAAAAGTTGAAAATTTTTGAGATGACGCTGTGATCGTGAAATGTCCGAGACTGTTGCGCAATAATCCAAAATGGCGATTCGCGTCGACCGAGCATGAACAAACTTTTCCACAGGTAGCTTTTTTTGTAATTAATCCACTAACTGACTGTCTGTTCCTATCTTTCTTTTTTCATATATCATTTCGCCATCTCGACGGAGCTGGAGGAACTTGAGAACTATACTGACGAGCTTTATTACCGCTGCTGTCATAAATCCGAGTTTGGAGGCCAAACCCGATTCTGACTTGTTGTTATGCTTGGGCCTAGTTTTCCTCCTGACAGCTCTGGCACACCCCCTCCTCCCGTCAAGTACCGCCAGCTGCACTGTCACCGGCGTTCACACACATACACACACCACGCGCACTGGGGCTTGTGACAGAATGTCCTGACCGTAAAAAAAAAACAAAAAAAAAACCCAGCGGAGTAGAGTTGTGTTTTTTTTTTCCCCTTCTCCCTTTGGGCATGATGATCTGCACGGACGAGAAGCTGGAAGCCCAGGATTTGCTGGAGGAGGCGGGCTTCGCCTATCAGTGGTCTCGGTTTCCCGAGGACCGGGAGTGGGCACGATTTGTCGAGGAGGAATTTGAGCAGCCCTACCCTCACCTCTGGGTTATCCATAGGGTAGACGCCATCCTCTCCGTCATCCTTCCTGTTCCAGACGCAGAGCCGGAAGATGCCTCTCCACGATCGGAGCCGGCCCCTCACCAGAAGAAATGCTCCCATCGGAGGAAGACTTCCTCCCTCCTCGGATCTTCTTCATCTCCCTGGCCAGTGCCCACCCACCCTTCGGACGTGAGGACGGAGGTGGAGCGCTGTGAGGAAGAAACACGAGGACGCTCTTCTCTGGCAGAGGGGGCTCCCACCCCCGTGTCTTCCCAATCCACAGACTCGACTGAGGAGGAGTGGCAGGCCCTGATCGCTCTGGTAAATCGCCGGGTGAAGGAGGAACGCCGGATGAAGGAGGATCTGGATGAGGACCCCTCAGCACTTGAACTCTCTGTGGCCATGCCGCCTCCCTCTCCAGGGAGGATGGAGTTTCTCTGTGTGGGTGACCTGTTGCCCGACACAGTGCTCCGCGTCCTGGATTACCTCATCCCCACGTCACCCAAGCGGAGGAGAGGGAGAAAGCCTCGCAGTAAGAAGCATCCAGTCCCACATACTGCAGCCTCACCTTCCTGCTCCAGGCTATGCTTCGCCCCATCATGGGAGGAAATGGAGGAACATAGGCAGGCTCTCCTGGCTGAAATGGTCCTCATCTTGGAGGTGAAGCCATGGCTCCTCCCCGAGATGGCGGAGAGATTTAAAGAGCTTTCCCCGAGGGAGGAGGAGCCTCAACCTGATGAGGAACGCCAGGAGATTAGAGAGGACGCCTCGGAGGCCGCTGGGGACCTCCAGTGCCAGGAGAACAGGCAAGTTTCTTTTCGTTTGAGTTCCACAGTCAATGATCAATTTTGCCTGCCTCCTGGCGAACAACCTGGTATTAAACCCTGCAACCGACAGGCTCAGTACATCGGGGAATTATTGAAAATGGGAGGCTACTGGCACTCTCAAACAATACATGAATGATTTTGGTCTTTGCGATGAATGGCCGCCTCTTCACCCAACTTTTAGGGAATACACCTTTTTCTCACCAGTGCATAGTTTATATTCTCATTTAGACTTTTTTTTAGCCAGTAACTCCATTGTGAGGGATATCACAGACACTTAATGTCTGTGATACCCCTCACATGTCTTGATGTGATAACTCACATCAAACTATCAGCAATCACCATCCAGTATCTCTTACACTGGTAAATAAAAAAGCTACAAGGAAAACTAGGAGCTGGAAATGTAATACATCACTACTCAAAAACAAAGACTTTATTCATTACTTGAATAAAGAGTGGGAATCATATCTGGAATATAATGACGTTCCAGGAATATCATCGTGTGTTCTCTGGGAAGCAGCAATAGCAGTCATGCAAGGTAAAATAATCTCATACTGTTTGTATAAGAATAAAAAAGAAAAAGCACTGGTACTGGAGATAGAACAGAAAATGAAATTACTGATTACTTGTGCCATTTCTCCACAGGAACAGCCACTCAACAATCTGAGAAAATTAAAGCTGGAAGTAAAAGAAATTACAAACAAAAGGACACGGAAGTAATTACAAACAAAAGGACACAGTTTTTAATACAAAGACTGTGTCTGGAGAAGTTTGAGCACAGTAATAAATTGGGGAGATATATTTCTAACCAGCTTAGATTGTATAAAGGAAAAAACAACTATCTACTCTATTAAGGATATGACTGGAAATACCACCCATGGCCCTGAAGAAATAAATAACTACTTTAGGAAGTTTTATGAAAACCTCTATTCATTTCAGATTAATCTGTCTGACTCAGAGATAAATGAATTTCTAGACAATATTAATTTACAACAATTAAATAATAAACAAATTACAACTCTGGATGCTCTTCTTCTAATGTCCAAACTCCAGGAGGCACTCAAGCACATCCCAAACAACAAAGCTCCAGGACCAGATGGTTTTCCAGTAGAATTCTCTAAAGAATTCTGCCCTGTGATGGCACCTACCTTCTTTAAAATGGTGAGCCAAATTAAAGAAGATAATGTAATCCTTCCAAATATGAATTTATCTTACATTGTCCTGCTCCTTAAACCTGTAAAAGAACCTATACGTCAATCCAGCTACTGCCCCATCTCACTTAAGAATGTTGATCTTAAAATAATAAGCAAAGCTCTCGCCAGAAAGACTGGAAAAGATAACACTGTGTCATGCGGTGACCCTCGCGGATCACCATAAGACGCCAAGAGTCCACCGGTGAGTTTTGTAATGATGGTAATTTATTAACAAGACACAAGACGTAACACAAGACTATGATAGACTGTGACGAAGATACACTAAACTTAGAGCATGGGACCGTAAGGCTAACCCCAGCTACTTACGATCTAAGACATGATATGACAAGAGCAAGCATAAGCACGAGAATATACACACGAACCCGACATGACGAGGTTCAGACGATGTCCGACAATACTCCTGCAACCTATATAAAGGCAAACACTAATGAGCAGTGAT
This sequence comes from Pholidichthys leucotaenia, assembly GCA_020510985.1. Classification (NCBI taxonomy): domain Eukaryota; kingdom Metazoa; phylum Chordata; class Actinopteri; order Cichliformes; family Pholidichthyidae; genus Pholidichthys; species Pholidichthys leucotaenia. Next base: position 422,414,767 of record CM035837.1, on the reverse strand, counting down.
GACAGACAGCTGACCGATTTTGACAGCCGGAAACCCCACCGAGCACCTTCAAAATAAGAGCCCGGTGAAGCCAGAATACAACCCACAGCTGTCAAAGCCGGCAGCGAATATACATAGCCCGAGCGCGGACAGGACCGGCACTCGGGTCGTAACAGTACCCTCCCTCCGAGGGCGGGCACTCGGGTCGTAACACTCTGTGTATTATACACCCAGATAAAACAGGTTTCATCAAGGGTAGGCACTCGGCTAATAATACATGCAGGGTATTTAATTTAATAGACAACTGTAAGATTAATAACTTAGAAACCACAATATTATCTCTGGATGCAGAGAAAGTCTTCGACCGTAGTAATTGGTAATTCCTTCTTATGGTGTTAAACAGGTCTGGCCTTGGTTCATCTTTTATTAACTGGATTAAAACACTATTTAGATGTCCAACTGCATATGTGCAAACAAATGATCAAACTTCTCGACGTTTTAATCTCCAGAGAGGCACCAGGCAGGGTTGTCCACTCTCTCCCTCACTTTTTACCATCTTTATCGAACAATTAGCAGCAGTCATATGACAAAATGTTGATTTCAGAGGTATCCAAGCTGGAGAAAAAGAACACAAGATAAGTCTTTATGCTGATGATGTATTAATTTTACTTGAAAACTCACAAAGATCTCTTCTTCAGACAGTGGCACTCACTGATTAATTTTCATCAGACTACTGTAGTAAACCAACAGTCTTTCTTATAAATTGTAATTTTTCAAATATGTCCACTATTCCAATACAATCACCTAATATTAAATATTTCAGAATAAGTATTTCCCCCAGGGTCTCAGAATTACTGCAACTAAATCACATTCCCCTTTTAAAAACAATACAAGACAACCTTGTGTGTTTGAGGACATTACCTATATCACCAATGGGAAGAGTTGTTACCATTAAAATGATGGTCCTTGCTAAAATCAACTATCCATTTTCAATGATTCCTACCCAACCATCTATGGCCTGGTTTAAGTCTCTAGACTCAAATATAAGTAAATTTTTATGGAAGGATAAACCATTACGGATCAGTGTAAAAATAGAGCGTGGAGGGTTAGATTTTACCACATTTTTTAAAATTACATTTTAGCCAGTAGATTGCAGTTTGTTTCTAAATGGACAAAATCAACCCCACTAGGAAACCCATGGTTAGATGCTGAACAGGCTCTCTGTAGGTTGCTAAATATCTCTGAGTTACTTTTCATGAGTCTCTGTATTAAACGCCATAACTGTTTAAAAAGCATCAATATCAGCTCCTCTCTGGCAGCCTGGTGGAAATTTTTAAAAATAACGGGGTCTTCACTTTTCCCTTGCAAACTCACGCCCATTTGGAATAATCCTGATATCATGCAACAAAAGAGGATGTCAAATTTTCATTAAATTTTCATCTTATTCAAGGTGAAAATTTTATTCAATTTCAGGAACTGGTGTCACAGTATGACATCAGTGATAAAAAGTTTCTTTAATACCAACAGCTTAAATCCATAATAAAAACAAGATTCAATCTCAATCAGAAAGATTTAAGTTATGTTTTTACCGGGGTTTGTCTGTTTGTTTGTTTGTTTGTCTGTTACCAACATAACTCAAAAAGTTATGAACGGATTTTGACGAAATTTTGGCCCTATCTCGCAATGATAAAGAATCATTAAAAAATTCCTGGATCCAGACGGTGATCTGGATCACTCCCAAAATATAATTATTTCTTCCTTGTCCCATTTTGGACTTGTCCTGAAAATTTCGTCAAAATCCGTTCATAAATTTTTGAGTTATGTTGGTAACAGACAAACAAACAAACAGACAAACCCCGGTAAAAACATAACCTCCTTGGCGGAGGTAATGATCACCTACCGCAGGAACACACCCATAGTGACAGGCTGCCCTGAAGCCACAGCCACCCCGGAGCAAGCCGACAGCAACACGGCCGCCAACCCACATCAACAACCTCCCTGGCCCCACATGTGTGGGTGTAGGTGCCCCACACAGCTCCGCATGCCCATACACAATAGACACAAGTGCATGCACCCACATCCGCATCCACACAGACAGACAGACAAACCCATACACACCCACAATCACACACACCTGCACACATGCATGCGCACAGACACTCACACATGCATGCACACACACATACACACCCACACCCACAGTCCCCGGAGAACAGGGGGAGCGACCCCCCGGGACGCAGGCACCAGTCCCCAGAGCACTGCCAGGGCCCCGGGGAGGGCCACATCCCACCACACAAGGACGTACTGGGGCCAGCCCACACCACCGGCACACACCCGACCCCGACCCAGAGGGGGAACGACACCGCCCCCAGCACCAGGGGCCCTGGGCCAGACCCAGCCCCACCCGGGAGACAAGGCCAGCCGGCCCAGGGCCACGGCCCACCCACCAACCCAGTCCGCAGCCCCCCCTTCCCACACCAACCCCTCAAGCCAGACACACAGCCACACCGGAACAAGCTCCCCAGACATCGGGGGAGAGACAAGAGAGAATTGAATGCAGCCAACTGTTTTTTTTTTGAGGAGGCAGACAGTCTCTCCAGGCTAATATAATCTGATAGTAGGTTATTAAAGTGAGATGTACACAAATTATTTCTTTATTTCCAATTCATGCGGATAGTTACCTCCGCCAAGGAGATTATGTTTTTACCGGGGTTTGTTTGTCTGTCTGTTTATCTGTTACCAACATAACTCAAAAAGTTATGAATGGATTTTGACGAAATTTTCAGGACAAGTCCGAAATGGGACAAGCAGCCAAGGACCCACCAGCGTCGCACCCCAACGCTCCCAGCACCACAGGCCTGATGGAGCAGCCACACCCACATCCTCTCCCACACATCTTGCACACACAAACATACACAACAACAATAATAACAGTAGTGAACAATGGGTCGGACCCATACGGCACCCCACATGCCAAGCAACACCCCAGAGCACCCACAGCAAGCCCAACTAGAAAAGCACTCGGAGAGCGCAGACCTCCGCCAAGTACCTGAGTTCCCCCTAATATTGGGATTTTCCCCGAATATAATAGTCCTACATTTATTTTATCTATATTTTCAGATTCCTTGACCATCAGAACATACCTTTAGCAATTGGATTCACATTGATACCTTTATTACCTCCGCCAGGCCGGAGGCCAGGAGGAGGTTATGTTTTTGCCAGCGTTTGTCTGTTTGTTTGTCTGTCTGTTTGTCTGTTGGTTAGCAAGATAACTCAAAAAGTTTTGGACGGATTTCAATGAAACTTTCAGGCGTTGTTGGAAATGGTACAAGGAAGAACTGATTAAATTTTGGGGATGATCCGGATCACCATCTGGATACAGGAATTTTTTAAAGGATTCTTTAACATTGTCAGATACGGCCATTTTCAACATGTGTGCAGGCCCAATGGAGGGCGCTGCTCGTCGTGTCTGACGAACACAAACTCCGCCTTCTTCAAAGTTTTAGGCACAAAAGCACGCGGAACACAGTGCTGGGCAGGGCTCAGCAGCGTGCCTGTGTTTGTGCTACGCTGCAAAAGCTCAGACGGGCAGCTGTCTGCCGCAGGATTATTTGGCAGAAATTCCCCGGCCAGCCATAGGGGCTGCGCAAAAACAAGCTCTCTGCCGGGGAAGATTCCAAATCCTCATTTGCCACAGAGCGCAACCCCAATAAAACCCACGCCAACCCGTCTACCCAATTTGCATCTGTCAGTGAAGCCCTCAGTGCTGCTTTCACTGATCTATGAAAACGCTCGCATAACCCATTGGCCTGTGGGTTGGACGCGGTTGTGTCATGATTACCTCCGCCAGGCCGAAAAGGCCAGGAGGAGGTTATGTTTTTGCCGGGGTTTGTCTGTGTGTTTGTCTGTTTGTCTGTCTGTCTGTCTGTCTGTCTGTCTGTTTGTCTGTTGGTTAGCAAGATAACTCAAAAAGTTTTGGACGGATTTCCATGAAACTTTCAGGCGTTGCTGGAAATGGTACAAGGAAGAACTGAGTTAATTTTGGGGGTGATCTGGTTCACCGTCTGGATACAGGAATTTTTTAAAGCATTTTTCAACACTGTGACATAGGGCCATTTTCAACATGTGCGCAGGCGCAATGGAGGGCGCTGGTCGTCGTGTCTGCAACACAAACTCTGCGTTCTTCAACGTTTTAGGCACAAAAGCACGCGGAAAACACTGCTGGCCTGGGCCCGCCAGCGTGCCTGTGTTTGCGCGCAACTGCAAAACCTCACACGGCCAGCTGTCCGCCGACGGATTCTTTGGCAGAAATTCCCCGGCCAGCCATAGGAGCTGCGCATTTGGCACAAATTCACCGGCCAGCCATGTCAAACAGGTTCTATTTAAGTTATTTCTTGATTCAACAGGTCTGGCAGTAATCAGGCCTGGGTGTGGCTAGTGGAATTGAACTCAGCTTTCCAAACATTTGGTTAATCACAGTTAATTACCTCCGCCAGGCTGCAGGCCAGGAGGTAATGTTTTTGCCGGGGTTTGTCTGTCTGTCTGTTGGTTAGCAAAATAACTCAAAAAATGAAACTTTCAGGCGTTGTTGGAAATGGTACAAGGAAGAACTGATTAAATTTTGGGGATGATCCGGATCACCGTCTGGATCCAGGAATTTTTTAAAGGATTCTTTAACATTGTGAGATAGGGCCATTTTCAATATGTGTGCAGACGCAATGGAGGGCGCTGGTCGTCGTGTTTGACGAACACGAACTCCGCGTTCTTCAAAGTTTTAGGCACAAAAGCACACGGAAAACAATGGTTGGCCGGGCCCAGCAGCGTGCCTGTGTTTGCGCTACGCTGCAAAAGCTGAGACGGGCAGCTGTCCGGTGCGGGATTATTTGGCAGAAATTCCCCGGGCAGCCATAGGGGCTGCGCAAAAACAAGCTCTCTGCCGGGGAAGCTTCCAAATCCTCTTTTGGCGTGGAGCGCAACCCCAATAAAACCCACGGCAACCTGTCTACCCAATTTGCATCCGTCAGTGAACCCCTGAGTGCTGCTTTCAGTGATCTATGAAAACACTCGCATAATCCATTGGCCTGTGGGTTGTACGCGGTTGTGCGATGAATTGCAACGGCCGCAGCCTGGGAGTTTGGAGATGGAGGAGATGGACACAACAGCAACACTTGAGTTTATTACCTCCACCAAGGAGGTAATGCTTTTACTGGCATTTGTCTGTCTGTCTGTCTGTCTGTCTGTTACCAACATAACTCAAAAAGTTATGAACGGATTTTGACGAAATTTTCAGGAAAGGTGTATAATGGCACAGGGAACAGATGATTAGATTTTGGTGATGATCTGAGAGTGCATACCTCCACCAAGGGCTTTGTTTGTATTTGTGCAGCAGGATTACACAAAAACTACTGGATGGATTTGGATGAAATCTTCACCAGAGCTGGTTCTTGGCCTAGAGAGGAACCCATTACATTTTGGGGATGATCTGGGAATGCATACCTCAGCCAAGGCTCTTCTAACAGTGTGTCAGCCACAAAACTCCAAAACTAATGCACAGACTTGGATGCAGTTTTCATCACAAGTGGCGATAGGCCTACACACAAGCCCATTACATTTTGGAGGTGATCCATGAGAAACGGAAGGAGCCTTGGCGGAGGTATGCGCTCTATGAGTGCTTTTCTAGTTTCTTTTGTTTTTTCTTTTGAATTCTTGGATGGAACATGGGTGGGCAATATAAGCTGCGGATTCACCCATCACACATTTCGGATAACTTATGTTGAACTGTATAATCAGAGGAGTTATTGTTTAATTTGACCTTGTTGGATTTTATTACCCCCTTTGTTATATTATTCACTTTCTTTTAACCTGTACTCTTAATCTATTCGAAATAAAGATTCATTCATTCATTCATTCAATTGCAACGCCCACAGCCTGGGAGTCTGCAGATGCAGGACATGGACACAACACCAACACTTGAGTTTATTACCTCCGCCAAGGAGGTAATGGTTTTACTAATGAACCACTAATCCTATCATTGTGAATCCAATTGCTAGTCATATGTTTTCATGGTCAAGGAATCTGAAAACGTACACACAAACACTGTATGGGGGGGAACTGTGGCGCTTGGCGGAGGTCTGCGCTCTCCGAGTGCTTTTCTAGTTAGTTCAGTAGTTATTGACAAAAATCACTTTTTGGGTAATGACAGTTTTCTTCTGGATATAGCTCCATAGCTTTTGAAGATACAACAAATCCATTGGCACACTACTGATTCCTCAGTGTCTTGGCTATATTTTGGTGTTTGTTGTATGTTTATATCTTAATTTGTTACCTTACAGTGATGAAAATCCCAAAGATCCCCTATTATTTCCCGTTCTGGATCACAGTATCCGGATTTTTTGCAGGATTTGGATCAGTCTTTGATATTTCCTAGAACCTATTGGGATCTTATCCTGTATTTTTTTGGCAAGCGTCCTGACCATTTATTGTGGAGTTATATACACATATGCTAAAAATGGCCCTATCTCGCAATGATAAAGAATCTTTTAAAAAATTCCTGGATCCAGACGGTGATCCGGATCACTCCCAGAATATAAGCATTTCTTCCTTGTCCCACTTCGGACTTGTTCTGAAAATTTCGTCAAAATCCGTTCATAACTTTTTGAGTTATGTTGGTAACAGACAAACAAACCCCAGTAAAAACATAACCTTTTTGGCGGAGGAAACAATTAGACTTTAGGACCAATGAGCCTTCAGAATATTGACTAGTCATCCAAATTGTACTTTCTATTATTAGTATAAAATGATCGCTAATTTACTGAATTGTGTTTCTACTACTGATGAGCAGTGAGTTTAAAAAATATCAAAAAATAAACCAATAAATGAATTTTTTTTAAGTCCTTCACTGTCCAACAGCCACACAAGTCAGTAAATGTTATTTTCTATCGTAAACATTGAACTGAGCAGAGGAAGTAATGTATATTAATCACTGTGAATTCTTTTAATCCACCAAACATCTGTGTGATCCGTGACGACTACATCTGATGTGGAGCTGAGAGCTGCAGAGACCAGGGGACCAGTCTGGTGTGAATGGTGCCCACATCCACTGGTTCTGAGATGGAAGCACCTTCTCCTTTCTTCTTTAAGACCTACATTGATGTTTTACATGTTTACAATTTCAATCCATAAAAAAGTCAAATTTAATTGCGTAAACCTTTTTAAATAACCAGTCATTCACATGTTTACACCACTGTGAGCTGCACCTCAGCTCATGCATTCTTTATGCATTCATTTATGACAAGGCATAATCTGGTATTTCCAAAAATTGTTTTATTTAAATTATTAAATAAAAGGTTTATCTCAAGTACTTTATCTGTAATCACTTATTTATAATCATTAATATTCACTGCAGGTTTGGGTAGAATACGTTATATTTGTTCAGAACAGTCAGACATGGGCAGTGACGCATAAACATGTTGCCAGAAAAGGTTCTTGTACTTGTAGATACTTTGACAGAACAGTACTTAGATGAGCAACTTTAATGCAGGATACTTTCTACTCAAGTACATGTGAGGATAAAACTACTTTTACTCAAGTACCTTTGGTCACAGTCACTAAATTTTAATTTCACCGATTTGAAAACTGATTAGAAATGTGCCTGTTTAAAATGACTAATTAGTCTCACTAGAAATTACTGCATCTTTGGTCATTTTAGTAAATTTACAATCTTATTTAGCTGAGATGGGTGTTGATATTATTGTTCTTCTATTCCAGCTACAAAGAATAAGTAATTTAAGCAAGTTAGATTTAAAAAGTTACAAATTTATGCAAAAAGTTTATATGGAAAATGTTACAAATTCATGTTTAAAAAAAATCATTTAAAACAGTCACAAATCTGACAAAGACATACATTTAGAAGAAAAATGTTTGAAATGTAGAACTGCTATTTTTTTAAGTTATAAGTCGATAATGTATGTTACAAAATCTAATTTATGTGAAAAAACTCAGATTTATAGGATAAAAGTTGTATATTCAAAAATGACAAATTATGTGGAAAGACTCAGAAATTTAGAAGAAAAAGTTTGCAAATTTAGAACCATCATTACTACTCCAGTAACTTTTTGTATTGAATACTTTCATCCTCACCTTTTCTGGTGATGACTCTGATATTTGAACAATTCCAATAACATAATATTACTTAAGAACAATTCCTGGCTTCTTTACCCACCTCTGGTTTTAAACAAAGATGTAGATAGAGAATTAAAAAAATAAATAAGAAAATGTATTTTGCTGTCCTGTTAAATTTTATAACATTTAAAATGAGGAGAAGAGTGCACGGTGGTGGTGATGACAGTATGTCGCTCCTGGTTGCTGTGAAACATCCTGAACAGGAGGAAGTGAAGGACCAGGGATCTTCTCTGCTGTCCTCTGGAAACACAAGTGAGTTTAGGTCCCAGCATGGACTCTTTCCTGTACTGTAACTTTAACATTTAGGACATTGAATTTCACCTGTGATGGTTGGGGTCATGAACTGGTTCTCATCAGTCTGGGACAAGTGGTCCACACTGTCTTCAAGTTCCACATTATGAAGCTCTTTTATCAGACACACAGAACAAATAGAACATTAGACCATAGTACACTATGAAGTCTATTTTTCAGAGTTTATTAGTTTGCATGTTAAAGTTTGTGAAGAGGCTATAATAAATAAAGGTGTTTACTGTGGAGACAGATTGACGGTACTCACATAAAATGATTACTTATTTATTAAATTAGTTTTATGGAAGAAAAATTTAAAGCTGTAAACACTTGGAGGAAAAGACAAAAACATCACTTTCTAAAGTGGGACATATTAAAATACAAAAGACAAACAAGTACAAATACCTTAGAATCCCCCAGAATGCAAATATCTGCCATAAATGCCCTTCAGGGCAGGATAAAAAGGCACCACACGCCGGCTGTGAGTTTGCAAATTTATTAGGAAAAATGCACAAGAGAACAAACACTACTAAACCAAAAACTAGCAGAAAACAGAGACACAGGTAAGCCCAAAAATAGCGAAAGCTAAGGCGAGGGGGATCACCGACTAACATGGAAATACTAGTTGTGGAGCACATGCTAGGAGAAAAAAACAGAAAAAGTTTCAAGAACACTTACTTGAGTAGGAGATAGTTGATAGTAGGGTGCTGCGCCCAACAATGGTGCACAGCCCCTTAAATAAGGCTAAAACCAAACTAAAACAAGTGGCAACAGGTGTGGTAAACCTGAGCAAGCAGGAGAAAACAAGGAAACAATCTAGACCAGCTGGGAATGATGAGAGAGAAGGCAGCAATCGGAGCTGGCAGCTGACAAGGCCACGCCCACGCAGAACGAAACCCCAGAAAGTCACTGACAGCTGTCAACCCCAAGAGAGAGAGAACACAACAGAATGCCAATATAATAAGATGGCAGGGAATAAAGACCAATAACCTCAAAAAATGTAACAAATAAACTGCAATGAACGTGAATAGGAAAATAAATCATACTGAGGAACAATATGGAATAGATGACAACTCAAAATGACAACACAGTACAAATATGAGAAAAAAAAGGCAAACAACCCGAGCCCGGTGGAATCCCCCCGCACTCAGAACGTGATAATATTAACACTAAATATCACATAAAATCAAAGATACTCCAGTCATATTAAAACTGCTGGAAACCTGCATCACCTCAGTAATCATGTACTGAGCCGACACGTGGACCCCAAACTAATCCAAAAGGAGAAAAAAGTAATAGAAGAATAATTTATAAGTACACCTGTTGTAAAGTGGTCAAAACAGAGGTCAGGTCAACCTTTCATGACTCCCCGGGCCTTCAGTATCCACAATGTCCTCCTTTCATCCTCTTTGCTGGCTGACGGGAATTCTATAAACGTCCATTTCTGCCAGTCCTTCTCATCTTTCATCAGATGGTGATGTCTGCATGAGTCTATTCTGCAACTTTGGGCATTTTACCGATTTTAAAATGAGGTTTAGCAGCTGGTCTTTCAAGCTTGTTTGAAAATGGCAGTGTTCTGCTGCTGCCATCACCACTTCTGGCTGTGACCGACAAAATAAAAGGAAAACAATACCAAACAAAGTAAAATCCGTTATGTCGTTTTTGCTCAATTTCAATTTTATTTTGACAAAGCGAGAAAGATATAACGGCTATTTTCGGTCATTCTGTTTTCGTTTCACAACTGAAATATTAAAAGAACAAAAAGTACACAGATTCTGGGGCCCATCATGTTGTCAAAATCCCTGGGTGCTGCCGAATGAATAGGTGTGAGCAAGGGAGTGAGAGAGTGATTGAACAAGAGAGTAAGCAAGAGTGAGGGAGTGATGAGTGTAGATGGTGATGGTGGGTTGATTTTGTGTGGCGCGTTGCATGTTGTTTGGCATCTCAGAGCGCCTGCGGTGGTCCGCTGATCAGTTGGTTGGGTGGGCGTTAGGGGAGGTGGTCTACTTCTGTGGCCGCGGCCGCCCTGGGGCGGGTCGGCGGGGGTGTGGCTGTTGGCCTGTGCCGGCGGTCTCCCTGGCTGCTGCCTGGCGCTGGTGCACATTCATGCTCACTGCATCTGCACCACGGCCACCCTAAGTAATAAGGGTGAATGATTTTAGGTGAGTGTGGGGGAGAGCACAAATTGATGTGAGTAGGTCAGAACAGGAGTGAGAGTGTGTGTATGGGTGAACGTGAGCGAGTTTGGGTGACTCTGAGGGCGAGTGCGAGTGGGAGCAAAATTGAGCAGGTACAGGAATGGGAGAGAGTGGATGGATCTTGGAGTGCGAGTGTGGGATTGTGTGGGGGAGACGGTTAACGAGAGTGAGTGTGTGTGGGTGCAAGTGGGTGCGTATGAGAGCATGAGGATGTTAGTGCGTGGGAATGGGTGTGTGCTGGTCAAGAGGTGCTGGATTGAGGGGGTAGCGCCTCTTGGCTGCATGGGCTCCCCTGGACGGGGGGGTGGGGTGCCCCCGTGGTGCCCCTGTGCACCCCGTGGGTCCCCGGGGTGTGCAATGGTGGCGCTGGGGTGGGGGCGGGCCCGCTGTGGCGGTGTCTGGGGGGACTCACACTGTGGGCACGGGCCAGTCTCCAGCCCGGGGGAAGGGGGTGCTGGCCTCTATATATATATATTTGTGTGTGTGTGTGTACTGTATAAATCTCCTTTTGGCAAAGTAAATCTGTTTGGCACAATAAGGGAAGCAGATTTCTGTTCTGCTCACCTAGCTGCCTGACAGGACAAGGGGAAGGAAAAAAAAAAGAAATTTTTGAGAAAAAGTTGTAAGATTACAGGAAAGAAAGTGATGAATTTATGAGTACATTCCCAAATTACAAGAGAAGTTAACAAATTTGCAAGAAAAAGTCACAATTTTGCAAGAAGAACTAACAAATTTGTGAGAAAAAAGTTACAAATTTACAAGAAAATAGCAAATTTATGAGAAAATAAGTTGAAAATAGGTAAACAGGTAAAGTCCATGGACAAACCCACATGGTTAACCTTTGGTGAGGCCCACATGCACAAGCTAGCGAGGTCGTGCAACAGAATAGATCAACATGCAATCGACAGCTTTCTTGTGTGTCCCTGTCAGTGTGTAATAGATTAGGATTTTAATGAGAGATTTTATGTGGTTTTTATCCCCTGCCAGTCACAGCCCAAAGGGGTCAGAGCCCTTTGGGCTTCAACTGGTGGGGGATTATGTTATGGGTCAGTCCGTCCATCTGTCTGTCCCACTTTAGTGAAATCAACATCCTCCTACAGTTTTCTTCCGATTGTTTCGAAACCTGGTACCATGGTTTGATATACACGGATGATGCGCATATTGCAATTTCACTCGCATTGGATGACCTTGAGGTCAGATTTTCCCTAAATCTTCTAAACACAATAACTACTGAAAGAAATGATGTAGGCTTTTCAAACTGAAACAGCAGTTGCATCCAACACACATCTTGGACAACTTATACCCTGACCTGACTATGGGTTTGGGGTTAAGGGGTCAAAGGTCAAAGGTCAAAGTTAACATTGCAGTTACACTATGGTAAATACTACATTTACTATTACTATATAATGAGTACCTGGTACACAGGTTCACCTTGGGATCCTGACCTCTGACTGTGGGTTTGGGGTCAAAAGGTCGAAAGTCAAGCTTGGCGGTCCCTATGATCTCTTACTATAGAAAGCGTAAAGCTCTCTAGGGTCACCAAATTTGCTACACAGGTTCATCTCAGGATCCTGCCCTACAACTACAGGTTGTAAATTTTGTTGTATGTTCGAGGATGATGGGTTTATCATAATTTGGTTCTGCCACAGTAATTATGTTGAAAAGTTGAAAACGGAAGCGGGGGATATTACACTTGCCTCAGAGTGCAAATGTTACATTGTGAGATAATTCTGTTCTGCAGTATTTTCTTTTTTTAAACCTTTTTACCTTGTGTGCTCTTGTGTCAACATTATGAGATGGTTTTAATATATTTTCTGGAACTTTTTTTGTTATTAATGTGAGACAGTTTTAATTCTGGAATGATATTTCTTTTAACTTGCAAAGTAATGGATGTAGCACTACGCCCAAGACAAATTTCCCTTAGGGGACAATAAAGTTTACTCTACTCCACTACTTTACAACAATGAATACAACACAGTACACGTCCCGTGAGTGTGCAAAGAAGGAGTTAATATTGAAATGTGTCAGATATTAAAAATTATACTTTTTTTAATGGCATCTCAGTTTTTGGCTTTGATCCGCATTGTGAACATGCACACACACAGTAACACAAAGGTAGAGTGTCAGTGATGGGCAAGTTACTAAAAATAGCAACTAATTACAGTTACTAGTTACTTCTTTTCAAAAGTAATTCAGTTACTTTACCAATTACTGCATGATTCAAGAAATTGGTTACTTGGAAAAGTAACTGTCAGGTTACTTTTAAATGCATACTTAAATCATCTTGCACACATAGCAAGATAATTTAATGGATTACATTACCAGCTTATTAATGGCAGGCTGAAAACAGACTGTTTCAGACAGAACTTAACAGACAGTTTTTTAATGTTGGTGTTGCTGCACATGTGTCAGTGTGGGACATGAAAACTGTCCGTGTTTACCTTACCTTTATGTTATGGATTCATCTGATGTCCAGTGATCCAAAGAAAACATTAATTTTCCACAGTCCAGACATCTGCTGTGACAGAGACATGATCCAGTCTCTCAAATTCCTTTTGGAGCTCAAAATCCGTTTTTGAATAATCTTTTTCCACGTAGCAAGTAATTGTGTTTTAACATCAGTGGATCACAGTCTAGCTGTTTGATGGAAAGTGATTGTTATCATCTCTTCATTCTGTAACAACATATCTGCGACCCAACAAGAATTAAACAGACTGATTGCCAAACTGTCCAGATGCATACCTGTGACTGAAATCCAGCCGTGGGTGTTCAGATTGTCATAATCTGAGCACGGGGGATTTCGCTGTGCTCAGTCCCATGTCCTTTTTCCATATTTGTATATTTGTTGTATTTTGAGTTCTTAGGTTCCTGTCATTTTATCCTTGGCTGGTTTTCTTATATCTTGTACTGTTTCTTAATTGTATTCATTCTCCTGTTCGTGTCGTCATAGTCTTGCTACTTATTTATTTGGTATTTGTTTGCATTTATCCCTCAGTTGTAGAGGAGCTTGAAATAACGAGGCGATGTGATTCATAAACCAAAGTTTATTATCAGCTCCTCTAACAAGTCTCATCTAGGAGCAGCAGCAGAAGAAGTAAGAGAGCGAACACCTTCGGCTCTACGAACTTATACTCGCACATAACAAAAGACATGCATATCAAAAGCTGACATCCCTCACTATCTTAATCCCTTCTTTTGTCTTCGTACTCCTCCACCTGGCCCTGGGGGGTCAGGGCAACCCATCCGGTCTCCACCGCAGCGCCTGGGATGCTCTTTGATCTTCACTGGCGGTTGAGACCCTTTGTCCTGTTCTGAGGTGTGAAGTCGCTTTACATATGTAATCACTAAACACTCTCACATGCTAAAACATATGTAGGTTATGGGATATATGATTAATATAGACCACAGCCCCCCCCCCCCCCCAAACGACTAAGAAAAGGACAATAGAAAAATTCACAGTTTAAGATAATTATTATGACATACTAACTGCTACACCTCTTGACACAGAAGAAACTTTCCAGCAGCCATGCTCCTAAGAGAGTTCAGTGGTAGTCATAGTTAGTTAGTTAATCCCTTCACACCATGAAGGCGTATATGGGCGGCGCCTATCTCCGTTTCTCTGACCCTAGGCCACACAGCTACTGCAAGTAGTGGAAACTACAGTGGGGGGTCAGTCCTCTGGTAGCTCTGTGTGTAACTTTACTTTCCCCATTCCATTATGCGGAGCACCACGCTAGAAGGCAGAAAGCACCATTTTTATGTGGTCTTTGGTATGACCCGGCCGGGATTTGAACCCCTGCCTCCCGGGTGTGGGGCGGATGCTCTACCAACTGAGCCACCACTCCGGTGTGGTAGTCATAACAGCATAGTAATATCACAAGTCAGTCCTAAACTGTTACAGCACAATTAGTGAACAACTGTTGAGTAGTTTGCATCAGTCTCAGTGCCGTCTGGGTTTTAATCTTCTCCCGAATCTGCTGTGGGTCCGCTTGGGCGTCCTGGTGGGACCTTCCTGTAAGGAATCTGCAGCTTGGGGAGGAGAGTGATTATTTGTTCCCTGCAGGGGGGCTGAGTCTTTTCTCTTGGGGGGTCTACCCCTCCGAGGTGCTCTCGCCAACCGTGCAGGCTCGTCTCTCAACAAGAAGGCAGGTTTAAGTCTGTCAATGCTGACTGTTTCTTTTCTATCCCCAAAATCAAGCACAAAATGTTTATCACCAGGTTCCAGCACTCTGAATGGCCCATCGTATGGTGGGCGGAAGGTTGGTTTTAAAGCTTCATGCCTAACAAAAACGAATTCAGCGTTTTTTAAAGCTTGGGGGACAAAAACCCGTGGAAAAGAGTGATGTGCCGGTACGGGGAGAGAGTCCGGTCCGTTGCTGCCTAAAAACCTCAGGGCAGGAAGATGCCCTGGCTCTGGGTTCTCTGGTAAAAATTCACCTGGGAGCCTGAGAGGTTGTGCAAAAACTAATTCTGCTGGGGAGGCATCTAGATCCTCTTTGGGCGCAGCCCGCAACCCCAATAAAACCCAGGGAAGTTTATTTACCCAATTTGTATCCGTTAGTGAGGCTCTGAGGGCGGCCTTTAAAGATCTGTGAAAACGCTCGCATAACCCATTAGCCTGAGGGTGATAAGCGGTGGTGCGGTGAATTGTCGCCCCTAAGCTGCTGGACATGGCTGACCAAAGCTCCGAGACAAATTGAGGCCCCCTATCGGACGTGATGTCCGATGGAACGCCGAAACGTGCCACCCAGTTTGTCAAAAAAACGCGAGCAACTTCCTCCGCTGTGGTTGACGCCAGAGGGACTGTCTCCGGCCAGCGCGTGGTGCGGTCTATCATTGTTAACAGGTGTGTGAAACCTTGGGAGGAAGGTGGCGGCCCCACGAGGTCGACATGAACGTGGTCGAACCTTCTAGCAGGGATTCGAAAAGGCTCCAGAGGGGCTTTTGTGTGTTTGTGTACTTTGGCGCGCTGACAAGAAATGCAAGTCTTTGCCCATTCTTTTACGTTTTTGCGCAGGCCAGGCCACACAAACTTGTCGGCGACCATTTTAACCGAAGCGCGCACACCTGGGTGCGCGAGGGAGTGAATCGAGTCGAAAATACGGCGGCGCCATGCAGCTGGGACTAGCGGGCGAGGTCGGCCGGTTGAGATGTCGCATATTAGGGGGGGCACGCCGTCGCGTAAACCCCTTTCCTCCAGCCTTAACCCTGTTGGTCCAGACAGGAGTGCGCGCACGTCCGCGTCAGTACTTTGCTCCTCTGCCATGGCTGCATAATCCATCCCTGCGTGGATTGGTGCTGCGTATGTGTCCGCGTTGGCGAATAGTTCTGTGGCTGAGGTAGTATAATCTGTCTCCTCGCGCTCTGGCGATGTCACAGCGCGAGAGAGGCAGTCTGCTACCACGTTAAGTTTGCCTGCCACATGTCGAATGTCTGTGGTGAACTCTGAAATCACAGCTAGCTGTCTTTGCTGCCTGCCTGACCACGGTTCGAAAATTTTAGCCATCGCAAAGGTGAGCGGTTTGTGGTCTACAAAAGCCGTGAAACGCCGCCCTTCCAACCAGAACTGGAAGTGGCGGATGGATAAATGAAGCGCTAGCAGCTGTATGTCAAAAGTGCTGTATTTACGCTCAGTTTGGTTTAGCGATTTGCTGAAGAATGCCAAAGGTTGCCAGATTCCGCTGACGTGTTGTCCTACAACTGCCCCTATGGCCAGGTCTGAAGCGTCTGTGGTTAGCGCAATGCGGGCCGAGGGATTGGGGTGAACCAACAATGTGGCATTAGCTAGGGCACTTTTTACTTCCGCGAAGGCACGTTCGCGCTCCGGGGTCCATTCGACCGCGTTGGAAGGTTTTTGTTTTCTGAGCGTGTCATATAGGGGCTGCATGAGCTGAGCTGCGTGGGGGAGGAAACGGTTGTAAAAATTAACAATTCCCAAAAATTCTTGCAGCGATTTGACCGTTTGTGGCCGTGGGAAACTTTTTACTGCGTGAACTTTGTCTGGCAGTGGGACTGCCCCCTTCGGAGAAACTCTGTGTCCTAAAAAATCAATTTGTGACACGCCAAATTTGCATTTGGCTGGATTGATTATTAACCCGTGCTCTTCTAGTCTCTGAAAAACCATAGTGAGATGCTGCTCGTGTTCTTCCTCAGACGAGCTGGCTACCAGCATATCGGCGAGATAGACGAAAACAAAAGGGAGGTCGCGTAATACTGCGTCCATCATCCGCTGAAAGGTTTGAGCAGCCCCTTTGAGGCCGAAAGGCATCCGCGAAAACTCAAAAAGACCGAAGGGGGTTATTACAGCTGTTTTAGGAATGTCCTCTGCTCGAACTGGGACTTGATGATAACCGCGGACTAGGTCTATTTTTGAAAAAAATGCGCGCACCCGCCAGATGTAGTGAAAAGTCTTGGATGTGAGGAATTGGGTAGCGGTCATGCGCTGTCGCATTGTTTAATCTGCGGTAATCGCCGCACAGCCTCCAAGAACCGTCGGATTTCGGGACCATGTGAAGTGGTGACGCCCAGGGGCTTTTCGAGCGTCTGATAATGCCTAATTTTTCAAGGGCGGTAAACTCGTCCCGAGCTATGGCGAGCTTGGTCGCGTCTAAGCGCCGAGCTTTGGCGAATACAGGTGGGCCCGTTGTGGGAATAAAGTGTTCGACCCCGTGTTTAGCCACTGTGGCTGAGAATTTGGGAATTGTGAGTGCTGGAAATTGGGTGAGGAGTTGATCAAACTTACCTCCTGCTGTGGTGACGCTGGCCTGCACGGGTGGTGGAGAAATTTGAGCTGAGCAGGGAATAGAAGCAAAGGACAGTGCATTAACCAAGCGTCTGTTCGCTAGATCAACTAATAACCCATGTGCACACAAAAATCTGCGCCCAACAAGTTAAAACTCACCACTGCTACAACAAATGTCCATCTGTAGTTGCGGCCGTGGATGCAGAGGGGCAGGCTCTTTTCGCCAAAAGTGTCGATGATGGAGCCGTTGGCTGCCACCGCTCCATTGCCCCGGGAGCCCATGGCCCGGTCTGCTTGGGAGGGCATGACAAAACTTAGTTGAGCTCCCATGTCGATAAGGAACTGCTTGCCGGTGTGTCCGTCTGTCACATATAAAAGCTTGCTTTTTTCGCCGAGAACCGCCGCTGTTAACGGCTCTCGGCTTGGGCGTTTTCCCGAATCGTGAATTTGCAGGGGGGAACGCATTTGTAAGCCTTCTCGGCGAAGCGGTGGTGGTAATAACAAACGTTGCTCCGTCTGTTACGTCTTGGCCGTGTCGCTGTCACCGCGGGCTGATTCTGCTCGGTGGTTTGTGGCTCCTCGTGGCTCCGGACTTCAGCGTTGAGGTCTACGGATGCTGCTGTGGGTGTCTGCTCCTTGCAGGCGTTGACGAGCCGCTGAGCTTCGTGAGCCAGCGTGCGGAAGTCTTGCTGGATGCTGCATCGCATGTTGGCAACCGTCCCTCTCATGTGTGGCGGCAGCGTACTGAGGAATATGAAATGGAAGAGGAAGTTGTCATTGTCCTCTTCTTTAAGTTGCAGCAAGTCCTCCATGAGGGCCTTGGGTCTGCATCCTCTGTGGCCGTAGACCGCCAGGTTCCTCTCAGCTCTCTCCTCGGCTGAGGGGACGTAATTTGCCACGATGGTCGCTTTCAGTTCTTTATATTTGTCCTGGGCCGGCAGCCGCTGGATTATGCTCCGCGCACATCTCGAAGTGGCGGCGTCGAGTTTGGCGACGATGTAATAGAACTTTGTCTCGTCAGCCGTGATGCCCGCAAGTGCAAACTGGGCTTCAGCTTGCTGAAACCATGAGGCGGGGTCTTCCTGCCAGAAGTCCGGCAGCTTGACGGTGACGGCGTTTGTGTGGACCGTCACTGATGTGTCCGCAGGGTGAGAGTGCCTTGCTTTGGCTCTCTCCGCGGCGCTGGTGCTCGGTTGAGCCCTCTCTATCACTTCTGCCGTGGGGGAACGTCGTCCATCTGTTCCCCTGTCTGCATGGGCGTCGGCGTCTGCCTGGGTTGCCACAGATGAGTCGATCGCGGGGGAACGCCTCTGGTCCATTCTCGCGTCAGGGTCACCAGTGTAGAGGAGCTTGAAATAACGAGGCGATGTGATTCATAAACCAAAGTTTATTATCAGCTCCTCTAACAAGTCTCATCTAGGTGCAGCAGCAGAAGAAGTAAGAGAGCGGACACCTTCGGCTCTACGAACTTATACTCGCACATAACAAAAGACATGCATATCAAAAGCTGACATCCCTCACTATCTTAATCCCTTCTTTTGTCTTCGTACTCCTCCATCTGGCCCTGGGGGGTCAGGGCAACCCATCCGGTCTCCACCGCAGCGCCTGGGATGCTCTTTGATCTTCACTGGCGGTTGAGACCCTTTGTCCTGTTCTGAGGTGTGAAGTCGCTTTACATATGTAATCACTAAACACTCTCACATGCTTAAACATATGTAGGTTATGGGATATATGATTAATATAGACCACATCAGTCTTTATTTGTTGGCATTTCGTTCTCACTTTATAATTGTACTGTTGTGTTTTCTCTCTCTCTCTCTCTCTCTCTCTCTCTCTCTGAGTGGGCGTAGTCGTGAATGCGAGCTGGGAGCGTGTGACAGCGTGAGTGAATCGTCTCAAACTTTTCTCTCTTTTTGTGTTTAAGGTGTTTTTTTGTTAAATAATCTTAAGTTTCATTGTTTTCTGTAGCTGGGGTGGGGTAGGTGTTCTGGGAGGGGGGTTTCTGCTGCCAGCTTTGCTGGTCAGCATGGTTTTGGAGCGAGGCTCCGGGTTCAAGAAGCTGACATGCCGGTATGCTGTCAAACTGGCTCCGGCTGTCAGCTGCTTAGTGGAAGATTGTAGTCTGGCTGTGGGGGAGTTGGTCGGCTATGAAAGTGTCAGGTCTGCTTCCAGAATGAATAATGCCGTGGTAATTTTCCTGGACAGTGTTGAAAAAGTTAATCATGTGGTGGAGAGCGGAGTTGTAATTAAAGACACACTGGTTCTTGTTCTGTCTCTGGTAAATCCCTCAAAAAGAATCACAATATCAAATGTTCCACCGTTTTTAAAGAATGAGCTGTTGGAGAAGGAGCTGTCGAGATACGGGCAGCTTTTGTCCCCCATTAAACACATCCCTCTCGGTTGTAAGTCCCCGCATTTAAAGCATGTCATGTCTTTTAGATGACAGGTGCTCATGATTTTAAAGAACAGCAAGGAAAGCCTCAACCTCATATTTAAGTACCGGATTGACGGCTTTGATTATACCACCCATGTCACCTCTGATAATATGAAGTGTTTTGGCTGCGGAATGGAGGGGCATTTGATTCGATCATGCCCTCAGGGAGTGGGGGGTGATCACCTGGGGGAGGCCGCTGGTGCAGCCTTGCTGTCAGGCACCGCGGCCGCAGGGCCATCCGGCGACGGAGCAGCTTTGCCGTCCTCTGAGGCTGCTGGTGCGGCCACGCCATTGGGTGCTTCGGCCGAGGCCGCGGGGACGTCTGGCGGCGGGCAGCCAGCCTGTCAGTCATAAATGGAACAACAACAAAAGTTAAAGTACATCGCAGGGCTAAGGCACAGACCAACATTGTGGACAAGGGTGAGATTACCGAGAGGGATCACGCTCAGGATCAGACAGATGAGCCAAATGAGGCACAGGTAGATGGTGGGACTATAAAGATGAATATAAAACCACAGCATAGGGTGAGTAAAAAACAAGAAGAGACAGCTACCAGGGTGGCTGAGTCAGTGTTGGAGGATGAGGATGACACTGAAATAGATGAAGAGTTATCTAAAGTTTCAGTTAAACGGAAGAATTTGGAAAACAAGCAGTAGAGGAGTAAAGTAAAAAGGGTTGTCAAAGAAAGTTCTGAGGCTTCTCTATCTCAACCAGATTCTTATGCTGGGTCTGAGATAGAGAGTGATGGTGAAAGCAGTGATGATGTGGCCAGTGGAGGTGGTTACCTCTTCACAAAAATACAGAAGTTTTTACAGGACACTAAGGAATCCAGAATGGTTAGAGTTGAAAACTTTTTCCCTGATCTAAAATGTTTTGTTGACTCTGCTCGGGCCTACATAAAAAATAGGGGAGAGCTTGAGCAGAAAAGCTTCACTGATCAGGAGATCTACAGACTAAAAAAGCTTGTACTAAAAGTTAAGAACCAAATCGCCCAAGATGATTAGTTTTTTATTGCTCGTTTTTTCTTCTCTGTTTTTGTATTGGTTTTGCCCTCTTATACACGTGTAGTTTTAATTTTGGCACACTCAATATCAGTGGAGCAAGAGAAATGTCCAAGCGAGCGTGTGTTTTTACTCTTGCAGAATGTAAGAAAATTAATGTTCTATTTGTTCAGGAAACTCATAGTTCTGAGGACAACGCTGCTGACCGGAGGAGGGAATTTCAAGAGGAAGTTATCCTCAGTCACAAAAATAGCAGCAGTGGTGGAGTGGGTTTTTTATTTTCTCGAGATTTTATTCCACTTTCTTATGACATTGATGAGATAATTGCAGGCCACATTTTAAAAGTTCAAGATGTTTTTGAAAATGTGAAAGTTGTTTTTATAAATGTGTATGCTCCAACCGTAGGCACAGAAAGATTGGACTTTTTAAATATTTTAAATGACACGATCAAAAATTGCAGTATTGATGACTTTTTATTTGTGGAAGGTGATTTTAATTGTACAGAAAATCCTTTCATGGACAGTAATCACCCAGAGCCACATGCTGCTTCCAAGGGAAGTTTAAAGGGTCTTATAGAAGCTCATGATCTGTGTGATGTGTGGAGAAATTTTCATGGTAAGGCTAGACAGTATACATGGAGCCATAGCAAGGACAATATTCTGTCCTTAGCTAGACTAGATAGGGTTTACAGTTTTAAGCACCATTTTAGCATTTTTAAAAGTTCTTTTATAGTCCCTGTTGGCTTTACAGATCACTCTCTGGTTCAGTGTTGTGTTTTTATCAAGAATATAAAGTGCAGTAGTGCATACTGACATAATGTCCGGCTCAGGAAACACGCACGCAGGCTCAGGGTAGATTTAACAGCTTTATTCAACAAGCAGGCGTGTATGGATGGATGTGTGAGATATAGATATGTAATGAGGGTGAACGTCGATGTACAGGAAACAGAGCGGAGTGCCGTACAGCCGGGCAACCCTATGGAGAGAACAGATGACAGGGGTAAAGGGCACCACACCTAGACAGGTATAATGAGCAGGGTGCTGCTTACTTGTAGGCGACTGGTGGCTGGCGTTGGCCAAGGGAGAAGCCCGGGAGACAGCGTCCTGCAGAGCCTGTGACGACGGTGAGGGTTGGATGGCGATGACGGGGTATCCGCTGCCAAGGAATCCACCTGTGCACAGGGGAGAAGACTTGCAAAGGTAAGGAGTAAGATGCTTACGTAGGAGCGTAGCTTAGCTGTCGTTTGGAGACGATCCAGCTGCGAAGATGTGCCGATGCGAACAGACGGCTCCAGACCGCTGCACTGGGCTGAGTGGGCTAAATAGCCTGCGGCGGACGAGGCGCAGGTGTGCGCGCAGCTGAGGCAGATGATGAGCGGCGAGTCATGACAGTACTCCCCCCCGCCTAGCAGCGCCTCCTGGTGCTGGTTTGTCAGGGTGTGCCCGGTGGAACTCCGTGATGAGACTCTTGTCCAACACCAAGGAAGAGCGCACCCAAGACCTCCACTCAGGACCGAATCCTTCCCAGTCCACCAAGTACTGCAGCCCATGACCTCTGCGCCGGGAGTCCATGATGGAGGCGACTCTCCAAGCCGGATGGCCGTCGATCATCAGAGGCGCGGGCGGCGCCGCGGGCGGGGGACAGAGAGGATCGGAGACCACGGGCTTGATCTTGGACACGTGGAAGGTGGGCCATATGCGGAGGGAGGGGGGGAGGGCCAGACGCACAGCCACCAGGTTGATGATTTTTGAGATGGTAAAAGGGCCAATGAAGCATGGGGCCAGTTTCCCTAATATTGCCAAGATTAGGAGCATCTTGTCTCAGAGTGATGCTGAGAAACTGATCCACGCTTTTGTTAGCTCGAGATTAGATTATTGTAATTCTTTATTATCAGGCTGTCCTAAAACATCTTTAAAAAGTCTTCAGCTGATCCAAAATGCTGCAGCAAGAGTTTTAACAGGTACTAGAAAGAGAGATCATATCTCTCCGGTTCTGGCCTCCCTTCATTGGCTTCCCATAGAGTTTAGAATTAAGTTTAAAATCCTTCTTCTTACTTACAAAGCTCTAAACAATCAGGCTCCTTTTTATTTAAAAGATCTGATACTACCGTATTATCCTAACAGAGCACTATGCTCCCAAAATGCAGGATTACTTGTAATACCTAGAATCTCCAAAAGTACAATGGGAGGCAGAGCCTTCAGTTATCAAGCTCCTCTCCTGTGGAATCAGCTGCCAATCTGGATTCGGGAGTCAGACTCAATCTCTGTTTTTAAGAATAGGGCTAAAACCTACCTTTTTGATATAGCCTACAATTAGGGAGGGATCATGTGTTTCTGAACCCTCCCTTAGTTATGCTGCTAATAGGTTTAGTCAGCCGGGGGACCTCCAGTAATGCACTGGGCTTCACTCCTTTTCTCACTCTCAATGAAATATTTTTTTTTGCTGGTCATTAACATTTGCTTGTTCTCTCCCATAGATTGAGTCCCCATCGTGCTGTTTGCTCTCTACATGTCTGTTCTTTTCTTCTTCTCTATCCCCTCACCCCCCCAGCCAGTTGCAGCAGATGACTGCCCCTCCCTGAGCCTGGTTCTGCTGGAGGTTTCTTCCTGTTAAAAGGGAGTTTTTCCTCTCCACCATCGCCAAGTGCTTGCTCACAGGGGATCGCCTGATTGCTGGGGTCTTTCTGCAACTGTGGGGGTTCCCCCTACAGTTGATAGTGCTATGAAATGACTGTTGTTGTGAAATGGCGCTATATAAATAAAATAAAGTTGAATTGGAATTCTTAGCCTTGAGGTTAATGTCCTGAGAGGCTAACCAGACTCGTTGGCCCACCTGGTAGGCAGGGGCCGGTCTCCTGTGGCGGTTCGCCGTGGAGCTGTTGCGCGCCGCCGTGCGTAATAGCGCATCGCGCGCTCTGGTCCACAGACTCCGACAGCATCTCAGGTGCGCCTGGATGGAAGGAACGGCCAGCTCGCCCTCCTGCTCCGGAAGCAAGGGTGGGTCGTACCCCAAGGACACCTTAAAGGGGGACATCCCCGTGGCAGAAGACCGTGCCGAGTTGTGGGCATACTCCACCCAGGCCAGGTGCGCGCTCCAGGACGACGGGTTGGAGGAGGTGATGCAGCGTAAGGCAGCTTCCAGTTCCTGGTTGGCACGTTCACACTGCCCATTGGACTGCGGGTGGTGGCCGGAGGAAAGGCTTACCATGGCCCCCAGAGCGTTGCAGAAACACCTCCATACCTCAGAGACAAATTGGGGCCCTCGATCGAAGACGACGTCCACCAGTATCACATGCAGTCTGATCACGTGCTGGACTAGAAGGTCCACTGTCTCCCGCGCCGTAGGGAGGCCCCGGAGTGGCACGAAATGGGCAGCCTTGGAGAATCGATCCACGATGGTCAGCACAGCGTCGTAGGTGTTGGAGACCGGGAGACCAGTGACGAAGTCGAGGGCTATATGAGACCAGGGCCTGCCAGGGACCGGCAGGGGCTGGAGCAGACCCGCAGGGGGAGAATTACCTGACTTGCCGGTGGCACACACAGGGTACGCCCGGACGTAGTTGGCGGCGTCCTTCTGAAGCCCCGGCCACCAAAAGGAACGCTGAAGGAGATCCACTAGCCGGGAGACACCAGGGTGACAGGCGAGTTTGGAGGTGTGAACCCAATGGATGACCTCCCCCCGGACAGTTGATGGAACAAACAGCTTCCCCTCCGGTCCGCCGCCAGGGTCCAGTTCAGAATCAGAATCAGAATCAGAATCAGAATCAGGTTTATTGCCATTGTTCATGTAGTACACAAACTAGGAATTTGTCTCGGTACAATGCTGCAACATTAAACATGATAAGATAAGAGAAATAAACTATACATGTAATAAAGTGTAGGATAAGATTAAGTGATACTGGTCAACAGTTAAAATATATATTAGCCAGCAGCTAATGGTATGACCCGGCTCCTCCAAAGTCTCAGGGGCAAACTGCCTGGACAGGGCATCAGGCAGGCCGTTCTTAGAACCAGGGCGGTAGGTGATGGTAAAACGGAACTGGGCGAAGAACAAGGACCAGCGCACCTGGCGGGCATTCAGTCGTCTGGCAGATCTTAGATATTCCAGGTTCTTGTGGTCCATTAACACCACGAACGGCAAGGCAGCCCCCTCCAACCAGTGGCGCCACTCCTGCAGGGCGAGCTTGATGGCGAGAAGCTCCCTGTCCCCAACGTCGTAGTTGCGCTCAGCCGGAGACAAGCGCCGAGAGAAGAAGGCGCAGGGTCGCTTGACCCCATCAGTGGGTGATCGCTGGGACAGCACCGCCCCCACTCCCGTATCAGACGCGTCAACTTCTACCAAGCACTGCAGCGCGGGGTCAACCTGGGTCAGAACCCGAGAGGAGGAGAACTCCGTCTTCAACGCCCGAAAAGCCGCTGCAACCTCTTCGGTCCACCGGAAGGGGGTCTTGGGAGAAGTGAGGTGGGTCAAAGGGGCAACGATGGCACCGAAATTGGGCACAAAACGGCGGTAAAAGTTGGCAAACCCAATAAACTGCTGCACCTGCTTTCTGGAGGTTGGCGTGGGCAACTCGACCACCGCTTTGACCTTCGCGGGGTCGGGAAGGACTTGGTTGTGCGAGATTACGAATCCTAGGAAGGAGGTGGTCTTGGCGTACAACTCACACTTTTCGGCCTTGACATACAGCCTGTTCTCCAGCAGCCGTTGTAGGACCCGCCTCACGTGGACCTGGTGTTCCTCACGTGGACCTGGTGTTCCTCCCATGACCTGGAGAAGATGAGGATGTCATCCAGGTATACGAACACGAAGAGGCCTAAGAAATCACGTAGGACGTCGTTAATGAGGCGTTGAAACACAGCGGGGGCGCTGGTCAGCCCAAACGGCATTACCAGATACTCAAAGTGACCACTAGGTGTTCGAAAGGCCGTCTTCCACTCATCCCCCTCCCGGATCCGGACGAGGTGGTAAGCACTGCGGAGATCCAACTTGGTGAACCAGATCGCCCCCTGGAGGGAGTGGAAAGCGGTGTCCATTAATGGCAGGGTGTAACGGTCCTTCTCCGTGATGTCATTAAGGGCCCGAAAATCAATACAGGGGCGGAGTGACCCATCCTTCTTCGAAACGAAGAAAAACCCTGCGCCGAGCGGAGACGAAGAAGGACGGATGATTCCAGCGTTGAGTGACTCCTTGATGTAGCTGTCCATGGCCTCCCGCTCCGGCGCTGACAGGCTGTAAAGACATCCGGATGGCAAGGGCGCCCCCGGGCGGATGTTGATGGCGCAGTCGTAGGGCCGGTGAGGAGGGAGAGACATCGCCCTGGACTTACTGAACACGAGGCCCAGGTCATGGAACTCCGAGGGCACCAGGGTGAGGTCCGGAGGCGCGGCGTCCGAGGCCGGAGGGGGAGAGGACGGGGCACAGGCTGCGGACTGAAGGCAGGTGGCCATACAGAAGGAGCTCCAGGCAGCGATTCTACCTGTCTGCCAATCCAGCACTGGGTTGTGCAGGCGCAACCAGGGGTAGCCTAAGATGACAGGCGACACAGAAGAGGATAGAACATACAAGGTGAGATCCTCCCGATGATTACCTGAGATTATTACAGGGACCGGCTGGGTGCGATGAGTCACTTGTCCAAGGGGTGCACGGGAGAGGGTGATCAGGCTGAGAGGAGCGGCCAGAGGGTGGCAGGGGATGCCCAATTGGGTTGCCAGGCTCTTTGAAATAAAGCTCTGCTCTGCTCCTGAGTCCACCAGTGCGTGTGTGAGGTGCCCCGTGGCATTGTGACAGAATCGAATGGGCAGAGATAGACTTGTGAGGGGATTCGACCGATTAGAGTCCGCGAGGCCCCCTACAGTGACTCGTGGACCCCCCCGTTTGGCTTCTCCAGGCAATGCTCCACGGAATGCTGATCGCCTCCGCAATACATGCAGAGGCCCAGCTCCCGGCGGCGCTGTTTCTCCGCTAGGGGGAGCTTTGACCGACCCGCTACCATCGCCTCCGACTCCTCGGGAGACTCCGGAGGAGGTAACGCCAGGGGGCGAGCTTGAGGCATGCGGACGGAACCTCCACGCGAGCGGCCAATTAACTTCCGCTCGGTGGACCGTTCACGCAGCCTGTTATCCAAGCTAATTGTTAAGGAGATTAGCTCCGAGAGCGTCTCCAGAAGATCTCGACCGGCCAGCTCATCCCTCAGACCAGAGCTGAGGCTGCGGAGGAAGATGCTACAGAGTGACGCCTCACCCCAGCCCACCTCCTCTGCTGCGACCCGGAAGTCGATAGCGTAATCCGCCGCTGACCGGCTTCCCTGTTGGAGACCAAGGAGACGGTCAGCGAGGATGCTATCACGCCAGGAATGATCGAACACCTCGAGAAAGCTCTGCACGAACTGGCTGTAGGAGAGGTTCACGTAACTGGGCTTCGTCATGATGGCGTAAGCCCAAGTCAGCGCTCGCCCCTCCAGGAGATTGCCAATATAGCCAATTCGGCTGTGGTCCGAGGGAAAATCCCCGGGAACGCGCAGGAACACCAACTCGCACTGCATGATGAACCCCCACGCTCCGCCGAGCTTACCGCTGAAGCGGGCGGGGGTTGGGATTGGCGTGAGTTGGGTTGGCGTTCCCGCGGCAGACTGGCCGGCCACAGGGGCGGCAGGAGCTACCCCTCCCTGACGAGCCTGGGGGAACGCCTGCTGGGGGTCCAAGCGGTCTAACTGGTGAGTGATGTTAGTCAATTGATTCAAAATCACCTGCTGTTGGTGGGCTATTAAATCCACCCGAGCCTCAAGGGTGGAAAGACGGCGTGTGAGCCCGCTGTCTGCTGAGCCGCTCTGCTGGAGCCGTACTGACATAATGTCCGGCTCAGGAAACACGCACGCAGGCTCAGGGTAGATTTAACAGCTTTATTCAACAAGCAGGCGTGTATGGATGGATGTGTGAGATATGGATATGTAATGAGGGTGAACGCCGATGTACAGGAAACAGAGCGGAGCGCTGTACAGCCGGGAAACCCTATGGAGAGAACAGAGGACAGGGGTAAAGGGCACCACACCTAGACAGGTATAATGAGCAGGGTGCTGCTTACTTGTAGGCGACCGGTGGCTGGCGTTGGCCAAGGGAGAAGCCCGGGAGACAGCGTCCTGCAGAGCCTGTGACGACGGTGAGGGTTGGATGGTGATGACGTGGTATCCACCGCCAAGGAATCCACCTGTGCACAGAGGAGAAGACTTGCAAAGGTAAGGAGTAAGATGCTTACGTAGGAGCGTAGCTTAGCTGTCGTTTGGAGACGATCCAGCTGCGAAGATGTGCCGATGCGAACAGACGGCTCCAGACCGCTGCACTGGGCTGAGTGGGCTAAATAGCCCGCGGCGGACGAGGCGCAGGTGTGCGCGCAGCTGAGGCAGATGATGAGCGGCGAGTCGTGACACATACTGGCATTTTATCACATCACTTTTATCGGATAATAGTTTTAAAACTGCTTTTATGTTTTTTTGGAGTAATTTTAAATTAACAAAATCAAATTTTAGTTCTTTGCAGCAGTGGTGGGATGTAGGGAAGAGTCAAATAAAGAATTTGTGCCTACAGTATACTCACAATGTCTCTGGAGACTTGGCCAGGTCTGTCAGGGACCTGGAGAGAGAAGTAGTGGAGCTGCAGTCTTTGGCAGGCTCCAGAGGAGAAAGAGGACATTTTGAGGCCCTCAATGGCAAAAAGTCTGTTTTAACTGACTTACTGGGTGTGGCCGCTAGGGGCACTGTGGTAAGCAGTAGGTTCCAGAGCACTGCACTAATGGACGCTCCATCTCATTTTTTCTTTGGTTTGGAGAGGAAGAATGGTCAGAGGAGGATGATCCACTCTCTCAGCTTCAAAGACGGGTGGCTGATCCATGAGTCTGCCGAGATCCGTCGCTATGAAGCTGCTTTCTATAAAGATCTCTTTAAGAAAGAGTTTGTTGAGTAGCCGCATGTGCTGAGTCATTTTTTGATAGACTTGCTGAAGGTGATGGCTGGTATGAATGCAGAGCTGGAGAGTGAGATCACTCTGCAAGAACTAGCAGTGGCTGTCCAATCTCTTCAGTGTGGAAAAGCCCCAGGGATAGACAGTCTACCATCGGAGTTCTACAAGATGATTTGGTCTGAGATCTGTGAAGACTTGCTGGAAGTACTGTCTGACAGTCTGCGGAAGGGTCACCTGCCCCTAAGTTGTAGGAAAGCAGTCCTCACCCTCCTTCCCAAGAAAGGTGACTTGAAAGACATTAAAAACTGGCGTCCAGTGGCCCTCCTCTGTACTGACTACAAAATTCTCTCCAAAGTGTTGGCTAACAGACTGAAGAAGGTGATGGAGCAGGTCATACATGTAGACCAGACCTACTGTGTACCTGGTAGGTTGGTTACAGACAACACTTTTTTAATTTGTGATGTTTTGGACCTCTCCAGCTCATTGGTCAAGGAACTTGGTCTCATTTCAATAGACCAAGAAAAAGGTGTTTGACCAAGTCGATCATCCATACCTTTGGCAGACACTAGAAGCCTTTGATTTCAGCTCAGGTTTCATCGCCAAGATCCAGGCCTTGTATAGAGACATTGAGAGTATTTTTTAAGATTAATGGTGGTTTGAGTGCTCCTTTCAAAGCTGAGAGGGGTGTCCGACAGGGCTGCCCCCTCTCAGGTATGCTGTTCTCTCTTGCCATCGAGCCCCTCCTTTGTAAACTAAGGCAAGGCCTCACTGGTTTTAAAGTCCCCAACTCTGACTCTGTTTTTAAAGTGTCTGCATATGTCGATGATGTTGTTGTTTTTACAAGAAATCAAAATAATGTAGACTACCTTTTAAGAACTGTTAATTTTTTTGGTGAGTGCTCCTCAGCGAGAGTGAATTGAGGTAAAAGTGAAGCTGTAATGATGGAAGACAGACTACAAAAAATTGCCCTACCTGGTGGCCTTTCTTGGACACAAGGTGGTTTTAAATATCTTGGTGTGTTTTTAGGAAATCAGACTTTTACTGGGAAAAATTGGGAGCATTTTTTGGAAAAAGCTGAAAGAAGATTAAAAAAATGGAAATGGATTTTGCCCAACTTGTCCTTCAGAGGTCGTGTTTTAATCATTAACAACTTGATTGCTTCAATGCTGTGGCATCAACTGACTTGTGTGAACCCTCCAACCAACTTGCTGGCCAGAATACAATCTATAATTGTGGACTTTTTATGGGACCGTCTTCACTGGGTTCCACAGAGCATCCTGGTTTTACCTAGGGAAGATGGTGGTCAAGGACTCATCAATCTAGCCAGCAGGGGGGCCGTGTTTCGCCTGCAGATCATTCAGCGATTGCTGAGTGACCCTCTCGACCTTGGGTGGAGACCTATTGCCAGAACTGTCCTGGCTCGCTGTGGGGGGCTGGGACTAGAGGAGTCATTGCTTTTAAAAGACTTAAAGAACCAAAAACTCCCAGAACTTCCTCAGTTTTATCAAAGTGCTTTTAAAATCTGGCGACTTTTTAAAAAGAACTGTCCCCAGGCTTCCTTGCCACCTTTTTGGCTTTTAAAGGAACCACTTGTGTTTGGGACCCGTTTTGATGTGGGCAATGTTTTAGGACCTTCTGTTTAAAAAAAAAAAAAAGTTCCTTTCTGCAAAGGTTACAACACTGGGACACTTGGTGAACTTATGTGGTCCTAACCTGGACAATGCTGCTGCCCTGTGCTCAGCTCTTATAATAAACTTGCTGAAAGATTGGAGAGACTGCTTCTCTGCAGAAGAACACTCTGCTATTGTTTTACACTGCAAAAATTCTGTGAGAACTGCTGATGAGCCTTTTCCTTTTAGTGTTTTATCTCCTGATTTTAAAGATGGCACTGGTGTGTTTTTAAACTCTGAACACATTAACATTTGTGACTCTTCTGGTAAAAAAAAAAAAAAAATGTATGGGCTCTTGGTGAAAGTTCTAAATGTAAATAAATTAAAAGGTCGAGCTGATACACAATGGAGGAAACACTTGGGTTTGGGTTCAGAGGTGAGGCCTGCCTGGAGAGCACTCTATAAACCGCCATTAACTAAGAAGGTTGGAGACCTGTAATGGCAAGTTTTACATGGTGCTGTGGCTGTAAATGCTTTTATCTCTGTTTTAAACCCAAATGTTGTTGAGGTTTGTTCATTTTGTCCTCAGAAAGAGACTGCGTTCCATTGTTTTCTGGACTGTAACAGACTGCAATTGTTGTTTGTTTTCTTGGGGAAGCTGTTTTATCTGTTTGGAGAAGTCTTTTCCCTGCATATTTTTATCTTGGGTTTTCCATATAGACAGAGAAGCAAGAAAAAAAGAGAACTTTTAAATTTCATCCTGGGTCAGGCTAAAATGGCTATTTATGTTAGTAGGAAAAGAAAAATTGAACAAATGCTAGATTGTAACGTAAAAGACATGCTGGTAAGCATGATCAAGACCCGAATAATGATTGATTACAATTACTATCATCTGATGCAAAATGCTGGAACTTTTGAGGCTATGTGGTGCTTTAAGCACATCCTGTGTTGTGTTAAGGAGGGGAAAATTACCTATGGAGTGGTTCTGATGTAAGAAGCAAGCTTTTGCTTTAGTTTTCTTGGTTTAGTTGCTTGTGTCTTTGATTTCTTGTCAGTGAATTCATTTACTTTTCATTGCTTCTTTTAGTTGGAGTGTTTTTCTGTTGAACTTGTGACAATAAAGGTGTGTTGAAAAATCTAAAAATCTCTCTCTCTCTCTCTCGTTACTGTGGAGGAGGTGCTTCTGGCAGTGGCCGAGCAGGTGGGCCATGACGCGATCTGCTTTGCGTCCCGAATGAATAGAGCTGTAGTTGCATTTCTCGCTGCTGAAGAAGATGTCCACACACTGGTTGAAAGCGGTGTTGTTATCGGGGAAACGTATGTACAGGTGTCCCCCTTATCTGTCCCATCAACGCGTATCACCGTCTCAGGTGTTCCACCTTTCATCACTGACGAGCAGTTGGCGACGGAGCTCCGCAGATTTGGGAAGTTTGCGGGCCCGTTTAGAACTCTGACTTTGGGATGCAAGGAGACCAAGTTAAACCATGTGAAATCACTCAGGCGACAGGTGTTCATGTTTTTGGACTCGCCAACTGCAACTCTGGAAGTGTCCCTAAATGGCGGTCGTTCCTCTGCCTGTTTTACACATTTTTGGGATATTGTTCGATCAGACTTTTATATGACGTTTCTAATTGACTGTAATTGACTGTCACGGAACTCGATCTTTACCAGTCTCCTGCCGGCGCGCAGCACTATCTTTGCTGCCCGAGGACAGGGACTTGGCCTGGCTTGAAAACGGGAGGCCTGTGGCTCTTCTTTGCACGGACTACAAGGTCACGGTTTACTCGCCTGCAGGGCATGGATGCCCCAACGTTTTCTTTCTACAATCTGGACGAGCCTGCTGCAAAGATGACTTGCTTGAAAATCCCGCATGGTCTAAGGACTACAATCCATCTGAGATGAGGAAAATGTCTCTGGGACGTAAAACAGAACTGGCTGTGGCCACACAGTGCTATCTCTGCTGCCGGAGGAAGGGGACTTGGCCTTGCTTAAGAACTGGAGGCCTGTGGCTCATCTTTGCACGGACTACAAGGAAGACTCGGACTACTGCCACTGGCAATGTGGAATGGGTGGACTGCAAGGAATACTTTGTGTTGTGTGGGGGAGGGGGATGACTTATGTTTGCACTTTTCCAATGTGAGACACTTGGTGGAATGATATTGGTGCTCTTACATTTTCTTGAATTGTGCAATAAAGCCGTTTGTTTAAAACTCAAACTCTCTCTCTCTCTCTCTCTCTCTCTCGCTCTCCCCCTTATCTGTCCCATCAACACGTATCACCGTCTCGGGTGTTCCACCTTTCATCACTGACGAGCAGTTGGCGACGGAGCTCCGCAGATTTGGGAAGTTTGCGGGCCCGTTTAGAACTCTGACTTTGGGATGCAAGGAGACCAAGTTAAACCATGTGAAATCACTCAGGCGACAGGTGTTCATGTTTTTGGACTCGCCAACTGCGACTCTGGAAGTGTCCTTCCGGGTCAAACACGGGGACGGCCCCTATATGGTGTATGCGAGCTCAGGACAGATGAAGTGTTTTGAATGTGGAGACGTGGGCCATAAACGGTTCGCTTGTCCGTACAGGCAGTGGGTGGGGAGCTCTGATGGAGCCGTGGCTGGTGCCGGCGGTGCGCCCTCCGCTCACGCTGCTGCTGCGGACGGCGTGGCGGGAACTTCCGCCGTAGCTGAGGCTGCCGGCGCGGCCTCCGCTCCCGCCGCTACTACGGATGACGTTGCGGGGCCTTCCGCCGGTCCTGCTCCGGAGCCTGCCGCTGTGTCTGTGGACAGCCCAGCTGTGGCGCCCGCAGCCCAGCTTACGGCTGGGAGTGTCGCTGGTGATGGCGCCCAAAATGTCACTGATGGTGCGTCAGAATCTAGCTGTGTGACATCAGCGGCTGTGTGACATCAGCGGCTGTGCTTCCGGAGGCTGCTACTGTTTCAGAGCAGGAGACGGAGCAGCGACAGTCAGCTGCTGTGGGTGGCGTCCGGGAAAATGTGGCCCATGATGAATCCACTGGCCTGGATGAACCAAACAGTCAGCTGAGTTGTGCTGACGAGGAAATGGAATCTTATCCCGACACTGTGTCTAATACTGAGTCTATTGAGGCAAAATGCAGCACAAACACGAGTTTGTATTCACTGGAAGAAATAAATGCTTTTCTGGATGAAACCTATAACAAGGCCATTAAAGTCACTGACTACTTTTCAGTGACACTGATAAATTCATTAAGTCTGTTAATGTGCTAAGAAGGCAGGTTGGTCTTGACCTCCTGGATGAAAGGAAACATTTTCGCCTCAAGAAACACCTGACAGCCCTGCATAAAGCAGCAGGGGGAACAGGGGTCAAGTGCCCCTGACAGGAGGAATAAATGGTGGTCGTTCCTCTGCCTGTTTTACACATTTTTGGGATATTGTTCGATCAGACTTTTATATGACGTTTCTAATTGACTGTAATTGACTGTCACGGAACTCGATCTTTACCGGTCTCCTGCCGGCGCGCAGCAAGGACTTGGCCTGGCTTGAAAACGGGAGTCCTGTGGCTCTTCTTTGCACCGACTACAAGGACACGGTTTACTCGCCTGCAGGGCATGGATGCCCCAATGTTTTCTTTCTACAATCTGGACGAGCCTGCTGCAAAGATGACTTGCTTGACAATCCCGCATGGTCTAAGGACTACAATCCATCTGAGATGAGGGAAATGTCTCTGGGACATACAACGGAACTGGCTGCGGGCGCACAGCGCTATCTCTGCTGCCGGAGGAAGGGGACTTGGCCTTGCTTAACAACTGGAGGCCTGTGGCTCGTCTTTGCATGGACTACAAGGAAGACTTGGACTACTGCCCCTGGCAATGTGGACTGGGTGGACTGTAAGGAATACTTTGTGTTGTGTGGGGGAGGGGGATGACTTATGTTTGCACTTTTCCAATGTGAGACACTTGGTGGAATGATATTGGTGCTCTTACATTTTCTTGAATTGTGCAATAAAGGCATTTTTTAAAACTCAAACTCTCTCTCTCCCTCTCTCTCTCTCTCTCCCCCCCCTCTCTCTCTCTCTCTCTCTCTCTCTCTCTCTCTCTCTGGGGCTGCAGCTGTCCGTGGCACTCCATTGTGGGCAGTGCTCCTGTCAGCTGTCAGTCCTGTCTTCTCCCCTCTCATTACTCACAGCTGACCCCAGTTTGTAATCTGTCACCTCCTGCCCGCTCATGTGATTCACACCTGGTATCATTTGCTATGATTGCATTCCTGCCTTATTTAAGAGGGGTTTCTTCATTCACCCCTTGTCAGAGTGTCATCGTCATAATCATCATCTTCAACGTTACTTCCAACCCCGTTAGAACCCAATCCCAGTTCTAACGTCATCCTGTTCTCCACCCGTTTCTCGCCTCATTGTAAGTTTATGTTTGTGCACTGTTGGAATTTGTGTTTTCTTAATAAATACCACTAACTGCAGTCCACGCTTGGGTTTCTCTCTCTGCCCCGAAGGTGCGATTCATGACACAGATAAGACTATTTCCACTTTACATCATACTGTGAGATCCATTGTGAGATCCACTGTGAGATTCAACACCATTAATCCCCAGAGACTGATGGAGAAATTACTCCTTCTTGGTCTGAACACTGCCACATGCCTCTGGATCCTGGACTTCCTGACTGAGAGACCTCAGTTTGTCCGGGTTGGAAACAACATCTCCAACTCTGTCACGCTGAGCACCGGATCCCCTCAAGGCTGCGGACTCAGTCCACTGTTGTTTACACTCCTAACACATGACTGTGTATCCAGACACGAGGGGAACCAGATTATTAAGTTTGCAGATGACACCACGGTGGTGGGACTTATTCAGAGGGATGAGGAATCAATGTACAGGGAAGAAGTGAGAGACCTGGAGGGCTGGTGCAGGGAGAACAATCTTGTGCTCAACGTGGACAAAACGAAGGAGATGATTATTGACTTCCGGCGGTCACAGCCTGAACACGTCCCCCTCAGCATCGGTGGCCGTTCAGTGGAGAGAGTGGAGAACATCAAGTTCCTCGGAGTGCAGATCTCGCAGGGGTTCCAAGATTGTCATAGCCAGGAGCGGTACTGGGGTTAAGCTCCCAGTGCTCATAAAATGCTCCTTACGGCGTGCGTCTCGAAAAGCCTCTGACAACTAAGACCAACTCCTAGCCTGCCCATGTGGTTTAGTCTCTAAGCCCGGCGGAACTGCTTTTACTAATAGGAGAAGGGGCGAGGGCGGATCTCTGGCGCCTTAAAACCAGATGCTTCGGGTAGATGGTGGCTCGTCAACCTGGGAAGGTAGCCCATCTAGGGGAAGGTAAACCCTGATTTCAACCCTCCGCTGCCTTGCGGCACACCCGGTCACAGAAAAGGCTTCGGGAGTCAACCCTGAGGAAAAATCAGGAGTCGGAGCCCCTAAGGCAGTTCTCTGTTGTGCTCAACATCGTTCTGGCAGCTCCTGCGACGGCGCTGGTGCCAAACTATAGCAGCCCTGCTGTTCCTTTGGATTCATCAGTGACGTGGAGAGGGGGGACATGCTGCATGGGTAACATCTTGTCCTCCATATCTTCCTACCCAGGCTTGAATCCTACCAACGCCCAACGCTGGAAGGTAGAACACCGGTGCACATCGGCCTGTTCAGCCACAGGCGGTGCTGTTCCAGCAGAGTAGATGTTTAGGATTCTCTTCCATGGTCATCATAGACCGACGGAGGCCGACGAAGATCTCGCAGGACCTGACCTGGAGCAAGAATTCCTTGGAGATTAGGAAGCGGGCTCAGCAGAGACTGCACTTCTTGAGGAAACTCAAACAGGCCTCTCTCCCCATTTGCATCCTCAGGACCTTCTACAGAGGTGTGGGGGAGAGTGTTCTGACATACTGCATTGCTACATGGTACTCCAGCTGCAGTATGTCAGACAAAAAAGCCCTGCAAAGGATAGTTAAAGGAGCTGAAAGGGTAATTGGAGTCTCCCTCCCCTCTGTGCAAGAACTTTTTCAGAACTGTTGCAGGAGCAGGGCACAGAACATTGTCAAGGACTGTTCTAACCCTCTGCATAAACACTTTGAACTCCCGACATCTGGCAAACGATTCCGGAGCATCAGAGGCAGAACCACCAGACTGATTAACAGCTTCCTTCCACAAGCTGTTAGGATGCTGAATAGTTGATACGGAATCTCTCATACATACTACTGCACCTACGGACATTATGTATATTATTTGTATATTATAGTTCTGGTTAGTTTTTCAAGTATGTCTCAGGGATGTGTGAATGGATGTGGTGGGGTGGGGGTGAGGGTGAGGGTGTGTGTGA
The DNA here is from genome assembly GCA_020510985.1 of Pholidichthys leucotaenia. Lineage (NCBI taxonomy): Eukaryota > Metazoa > Chordata > Actinopteri > Cichliformes > Pholidichthyidae > Pholidichthys > Pholidichthys leucotaenia. The sequence continues at coordinate 422,378,080 of CM035837.1, read as the reverse complement.
GTGTGTCTTAAATTATGTTCTTTAACTTATATGGATGCCGAGAGAAACACAATTTCATCTTGCCTGCACAACAGTTGTATGTACAGCAATATGACAATAACGGCTGATTTGATTTGATTTGATTTGATTTGATCCACCTCACAGTGTTAGTTGCTAGCATAGCTAGCAGTTACTTAGCACCAGCTTTGTCAGAGCTTCTTGCTGTTTTCAGGCACTTCTGAAGAGGACTCCATCGGCACTTAGTTTGCAACCCACCAATATGCTTTTGTCCTTAACTACAACAAAAGAAAAATAATCTGTGTATGTCCACAAAAACAAAGTAGCTTCATCTCTTCCTCTGCTCAGTAATGAAGACTTGGTGCTTTGCAACAGGTCATGTCGACTGATGGCTCGTCTCAGCTACAGTAGGGTCAGTTTGTATAATCATTAATTTGCGCTAAAAATATCTATCCATATTAATAAAATAAGTAACGAGTAACGCATCTGATCAAATTTCAGTAAATGTAACGCATTACTGAATTTTTAAACAGTAATTTCATTACACAACACGTTACTGCAAAAGTTGTGGCGCTACAGTGACGCATTACTTTGTACCCACACTGGTAGAGTGTGACAGCTGCAACAAAAAGAAAAAAAGCCAATTAAAGGTGTGAATGTTTACATCCACACAGCAAATAATCATAATAATGAATGCAGTGTGTGTGTGTGTGTGTGTGTGTGTGTGTGTGTGTGTGTGTGTGTGTGTGTACTGCCTGTTGTATAGTTTCTAATCCCTGTGTGTCTCTCGGTGTAAAACATAAAAACTTCAAACTTTTGTGCTTAGTTTTGGCGTCAAATTGATTTCAGGTAATTTAGTGTTTATCGTGGAGCTCCATCAGCGTTTGTGGGAACAGAAATGGAATGCTGAAGTGAATCATCCTTATCTACTTATTTACTGTCACATGTGTCATTTTCCCCATGTAGTACACATAGTGAGCAACATTTTTTTTAAAATTACATACGTAAATTTCCAATGAAATTTTCACCAGACATTAGTATTAACTCAAGAAGTCCAAAAGTTCATCATCAAAGTAATTAAGTTCATCAATAAAGTTATTTGTAATAAAGTCCAATACTCTCGCCCCAAGATGCTGGGATAGGCTCCAGCCCCCCTGCGACCCGAAAAGGATTAAGCGGAGGAAGATGAATGAATGAATGAATGAATGAAAAAAGGAGAAGAAAAAGTATTGGACATATTACAAGAAGCAGTACACCATGGTGTGGTAAGTTCTGAGAAAGTAATGCCACCTCCTGTCTGAAGAAATTAATATCAGCCGTCAAGGTTTTGCATGAGTGGGTATAAAAATACTGTTGAGAAAAAAAAGTTGCAAATTTACATAAGAATCAGAATCAGAATCAGATTTATTGCCATTGTTCATGTAGTACACAAACTAGGAATTTGTCTCGGTGCAATGCTGCAACATTAAACATGGAGTAGCACTAAAGATAAAAATAAAAAAACTATGCATGCAATAAAATGTAGTAATATGAATGAGTAATACTAATCTATGCAATTTAAAATATATTAACAAGCAGCAGATATTGTGGAGTTCCACATAGTGCAGTCGGTAGTGCAAAAGAAAACTGTGATAATTATCATGAGTGCGGTTGAGCTGCTGTACGTACTGCACGAGAGTCTAATAAGTCACTTAGTGTTCAGCAGTCTGATGGCAGAGGGGAAGAAGCTGTTCATGTAGCGGGAGGTTTTAGTCTGAATGGACCGAAGTCTTCTACCTGAGGGAAGGGGGGCAAACAGTGCGTGTCCAGGGTGTGAAGGGTCAGCTATGATCCGACCTGCACGCCTCCGGGTCCTGGAGATGTACAGGTCCTGGAGGGATGGGAGCTTGCAGCCGATCACCTTCTCAGCAGCGCGCACAACGCGCTGCAGTCTTAGTCTGTCCCTGGCGGTGGCTCCTGCGTACCACACGGTGATGGAGGTGGTGAGGATGGACTCGATGATGGCCGTGTAGAACTGCACCAACATCTTGGTGGGTAGCTTGAGCTTTCTCAGCTGCCGCAGGAAGAACATCCTCTGCTGGGCCTTTTTGATGAGGGAGCTGATGGTCGGCTCCCACTTGAGGTCCCGGGTGATGGTGGTGCCCAGGAAGCGGAAGGAATCCGCAGTGGTGATGGGAGAGTCTGTGAGGGTAAGGGGGGGCAGAGGGGCTGTGACTTTTCTGAAGTCCACAATCATCTCCACTGTCTTCAGAGCGTTCAGCTGCAGGTTGTTGTGGCTGCACCAGGACGCCAGCTGGGCCATCTCTCTCCTGTAGACGGACTCGTCGCCGTTGGAGATGAGCCCGATGAGGGTGGTGTCATCCGCAAACTTGATCAGCTTGACAGACTGGTGGCTGGAGGTGCAGGAGTTGGTGTACAGGGAGAAGAGCAGGGGGGAAAGTACACAGCCCTGGGGTGATCCGGTGCTGATGCTAACAGAGTCTGAGACAGTCTTTCCCAGCCGCACATGCTGCCTCCGGTCCGTCAGGAAGTCAGTGATCCACCTGCAGAGGGAGTCAGGCACGTTGAGCAGGGACAGCTTGTCCTGGATCCTGGAGCAGAGCGGGGCGGATGGTATTGAATGCAGAGCTGAAGTCCACAAACAGGATCCTGGCGTAGGTTCCCGGGAAGTACAGGTGCTGCAGGATGGAGTGGAGGGCCAGGTTGACTGCGTCGTCCACAGACCTGTTGGCTGTGTAGGCAAACTGCAGCGGGTCCAGGAGGGGAGTGGTGATGGTCTTGAGGTGGGGCAGGACCAGGCGCTCAAAGGACTTCATGACTACAGAGGTGAGCGCTACAGGTCTGTAGTCATTAAGTCCAGTGATTCGTGGCTTCTTGGGGACAGGGACAATGGTAGAGGTTTTGAGGCAGGTCGGCACGTGGCATGACTTCAGGGAGGTGTTAAAAATGTCTGTGAAGACAGGAGTCAGCACTTCCACACAGTGTCTCAGGGTGGAGGGAGACACGCTGTCCAGACCGGGGGCCTTGCGCGGGTTCAGTCTGGAGAACTGTCTGTGCACGTCATGCTCACTGATGCCAAGGGCAGGGGGGAGGAGGGGGGGCCGCCTTTGATGAAGTGGGGACCATGGAGGCAGTGGCGCTGGGGGGAGGGGGGGAGTTGGTCACAGCTGGCGAGGTGTCAAAACGGGCATAGTGTTGGGACAGTCTTTGACAAAGGGCTTTGTCATCCTGACCCTTAGAAGCCTGAGGCCGATAGTTGGTGATTTGCCTCAGTCCTCTCCACACAGAAGCAGAGTCGTTAGCAGTGAACTGTTGCTGGAGTCTCTCAGAATACACAGATTTAGCTCTCCTCAGCTCTCTGCTAAACCGGTATTTGACCTCCCTGTAGCAGTCCCTGTCTTCACTTTTCAACACTGCTTCCTTCTCCTTCCTGATCTGTCTGAGCTTAGCTGTGAACCAGGGCTTGTCGTTGGAGTAACTCACCCTGGTGCGCGATGGAAGAATGCTCTCCTCACAAAAGTGGATATATGAGGTCACAGTGTCGGTGTACTCATCCAGATCATGCGTGGCTCCTTTAAACATGCCCCAGTCAGTTATTTCCAAGCATGTGCGCAGCTCCTCCCCAGTTTCACTGGTCCATTTCCTTGTAGTGCTCACAACAGGTTTTGTGAGCTTCAGTCTCTGTCTGTATGTGGGAATCAGGTGGACCATCACGTGATCAGATAGTCCGAGCGCAGCGCGGGGAATAGCGCGATATGCGTCCTTAACTGTAGTGTAACAGTGATCCAGCGTGTTCTCTCCTCTGGTGGGGCATTTAATAAACTGTTTGTATCGGGGGAGTTCGTGGCTCAGGTTGCTCTGGTTAAAGTCGCCAACCACAATAACCAGAGAGTCCGGAAAAGTCCGCTCCGCTTGCTGAATGTGATCCGCGAGCGCACGCTGAGCCTCGCGCACGTCCGCATCGGGCGGGACGTAAACAGCGGCCAGGATGAATGAAGCGAATTCACGCGGGGAATAAAATGGCTTGCAGTTGATGAATAAATATTCCAGAGCGGGAGAACAGTGTTGGGAGATCACAGTTACATCGGAGCACCAGCTGCTGTTGATGTAGAAGCAGACTCCTCTGCCTGTGGTCTTGCTGGAGAGCCCCGTGTCTCGATCAGCACGAAACAGCTGAAATCCCTCGAGGATGAGCACGCTGTCCGGTGTTTTTTCCTTGAGCCAGGTCTCAGTAAAGCAGAGGACACACGAGGTGGAGAGGTCCTTAAATCGCATCAGCAGTCTCAGTTCATCTACCTTGTTATAGAGAGAACTGACATTGGACAGAAATATCCCAGGCAAAGCCGTGCGCATGCCTCTCCTGCGAAGCCGCACGAGAGCGCCCGCTCGTCTTCCTCTCTTTCGCCGTCTCACTTTTTGGGCTAAAAGGTGAACCAGATCGGCGGCAGGAGCCAAAAAAACTGGGAGTAGGTCCGTGGGAGTGAAAGTCCTGATATTTAGTAGCTCTTCACGGGTGTAAGAGCAGGCAGACACATAATTGACGAACAAAAACAAACAAAACAAAGCGCAGCGAAGCACCATGGCGACCACTGTGGGCGCCATCTTGGGGTCATAGATACATACATGAAAAAGCTGTAGCTTTTTAAGAAAAAAAGTTGCAAGTCCATGAGAAGAAATTTGCAAATTTACAAGAAAAAGTAGAAAATTTACAGGTAAAAATTTAAAAAAAAATTATGAAAAAAGTTGAAAAGAAAAAAATGACAAATTAACAAAAAAGTTAAAAAATTTCAAGAAAAAGATGAAAATTTAAATAAAAAATCTGAACATTTTTAAGAAAAAAGTTGTAAATTTTTAAGAAAAAAGGTGCAGATTTTTGAAAAAAGGTACAAATTTACAAGAAAAATTTTCGCATTTTGAAGAAAAAAGTTTAAATTTGAGAGAAAGGTTGAAAATTTATAGTTCCAACTTTATTTATTGATATAGCACCTTTCATGCAACAAGGTGCAAATCAAAGTGCTTTACACACACTATATATATATATATATATATATATATATATATATATATATATATATATACATACATACATACACACACACACACAGGTACATCTCAAAAAATTAGAATATCATGAAAAAGTTCAATATTTTTGTCACTCATTTCAGAAAATGAAACCCATATATTATATAGATTCATTACACAGAGAGTGATATATTTCAAATGTTTATTTATTTTAATTTTGATGATTATGGCTTACAGCCCATGAAAACCCCAAATTCAGTTTCTCAAAAAAATAGAATATTACATAAAATTAATTAAAAAATAGTTTTTTAATAGAAATGTTGGCCAACTGTAAAGTATGTCCATGTACACACTCAATACTTGGTCGGGGCTTCTTTTGGATTAATTACTGTATCAATGTGGCGTGGCATGGAGGCGATCAGCCTGTGGCACTGCTGAGGTGTTATGAAGGTCCAGGTTGCGTTGATCGTGACCTTCAGCTCGTCTGCACTGTTGGGTCTGGTGTCTCTCATCTTCCTCGTGACAATACTCCATAGATTCTCTATGGGGTTTAGGTCAGGAGAGTTTGCTGGCCAGTCAAACACAGTGATGCCATGGTCATTAAACCAGGTTTTGATACTTTTGGCAGTATGTGGGGGGTGCCAAGTCCTGCTGGAAAATGAAATTGGCTTCTCCATAAAGCTTGTCAGCAGAGGGAAGCATGAAGTGCTCTAAAATTTCCTGGTAGACGACTGTGCTGGCTTTGATCTTGATAAAACACAGTGGACCAACACCAGCAGATGAAATGGTTCCTCAAATCATCACTGACTGTGGAAACTTCACACTAAACCTCAAGCAACTTAGATTCTGTGCCTCTCCACTCTTTCTCAGACTCTGGGACTTTGATTTCCAAATGAAATGCAAAATTTACTTTTATCTGAACAGAGGTCATCTGCTGGCGTTGGTCCACTTTGTTTTTTAAGACCAAAGTCAGTGCAGTCATGTACCAGGAAATTTAAGAGCATGTCATGTTTCTCTCTGCTGACAAGCTTTATGGAGAAGCTGATTTCGATTTCATTTTTCAGCAGGACTTGGCACCCCCCACACACTGCCAAAAGTATCAAAACCTGGTTTAATGACCATGGCATCACTGTGTTTGATTGGCCAGCAAACTGTCCTGACCTAAACCCCATAGAGAATCTATGGAGCATTGTCAAGAGGAAGATGACAGACACCAGACCCAACAATGCAGACGAGCTGAAGGTCACGATCAACGCAACCTGGACCTTCATAACACCTCAGCAGTGCCACAGGCTGATCACCTCCATGACACGCCACATTGATACAGTAATTAATCCAAAAGGAGCCCCGACCAAGTATTGAGTGTGTACATGGACATACTTTTCAGTCGGTCCACATGTGTATTAAAAAACTATTTTTTTAAAATTAAATTTATGTAATATTCTAATTTTTAAAAAAACTGAATTTAGGGTTTTCATGGGCTGTAAGCCATAATCATCAAAATTAAAATAAACACTTGAAATGTATCACTCTCTGTGTAATGAATCTACATAATATATGAGTTTCACTTTCTGAAACGAGTGACAAAAAATATTGAACTTTTTCATGATATTCTAATTTTTTGAGATGTACCTGTATATATGTATGTATATAGTGGTGTGAAAAAGTGTTTGTCCCCTTCCTGATTTCTCTTTTTTTTTCTGTTTGTCACACTTAAATGTTTCAGATCATCAAACAAATTTAAATATTAGACAAAGATAACACAAGTAAACACAAAATGCGGTTTTTAAATGAAGGTGTTTATTATTAATGGAAAAAAAAATCCAAACCTACATGGCCCTGTGTGGAAAAAGTGATTGCCCCCTACACCTAATAATTGTTTGGGCCACCCTTAGCAGCAACATCTGGAGTCAAGCGTTTGCAATAACTGGCAGTGAGTCTTTCACAGCGCTGTGGAGGAATTTTGGCCCACTTATCTTTGCAGAATTGTTGTAATTCAGCCACACTGGAGGGTTTTCAAGCATGAACCGCCTTTTTAACATCATGCCACAGCATCTCAATCGGATTCAGGTCTCGACTTAGACTAGGTCACTCCGACGTCTTCATTTTGTTTTTCTTTAGCCATTCAGAGGTGGACTTGCTGGTGTGTTTTGGATCAATGTCCTGTTGCAGAACCCAAGTGTGCTTCAGCTTGAGGTCACGAACAGATAGCCAGACATTCTCCTTCAGGATTTTTTGGTTGACAGAATTCATGGTTCCATTTACCACAGCAAGTTTTCCAGGTCCTGAAGCAGCAAAACAGTCCCAGACCATCACACTACCACAACCATATTTTACTGTTGGTATGATCTTTTTCTGAAATGCTGTGTTACTTTTATGCCAGCTGTAATGGGACACACACCTTCCAAAAAGTTCAACTTTTGTCCCATCAGTCCACAGAGTATTTTCCCCAAAGTCTTGGGGATCATCAAGATGTTTTCTGGCAAACTGAGATGAGCCTTTATGTTCTTTTTGCTCCACAGGGGTTTTTGTCTCTGAACTCTTTCATGCAGGCCATTTTTCCTCAGTCTCTTTCTTAAGGTGGACTCATGAACACTGACCTTAACTGAGGCAAGTGATGCCTGCAGTTCTTTGGATGTTGTTGTAGGGACTTTTGTGACCTCCTGGATGAGTTGTTGCTGCACTCTTGGGGTAATTTTAGTCGGCCAGCCGCTCCTGGGAAGGTTCACCACTGTTCCATGTTTTCACCATTTGGGGATAATGGCTCTCACTGTGGTTTGCTGGAGTCCCAAAGCCTTAGAAACGGCTTTATAACCTTTTCCAGAGTGGTAGATCTCAATTATTTTGTTTCTCATTTCTTCCTGAATTTGTTTTGATTGCAGCAAGATGTCTAGCTTTTGAGGATCTTTTGGTCTACTTCATTTTGTCAGGCAGGTCCAGTTTAAGTGATTTCTTGATTGCGAACAGGTGTGGCAGTAATCAGGCCTGGGTGTGGCTTAAGAAATTGAACTCAGCTTTCCAAAGATGGGATAAACCAGAATTAATTTATGTTTTAATGCGGGGTTGATCACTTTTTCACACAGGGCCATGTAGATTTGGATTTTCTTTTACCCTTAATAATAAACACCTTCATTTACAAACTGCCTTTTGTGTTTACTTGTGTTATCTTTGTCTAATATTTAAATTTGTTTGATTATGTTAAACATTTAAGTGTGACAAACATCCAAAAAAATCAGGAAGGGGGCAAACACTTTTTCACACCATTGCTTTTATACATATATATATATATATATATATATATATATATATATATATATATATATATATATATATATACTACCGTTCAAAAGTTTGGGGTCACTTAGAAATTTCCTTATTTTTGAAAGAAAAGCACTGTTTTTTTCATTGAAGATAACTTTAAACTAATCAGAAATACACTCTAATATCTAATATACATTGCTAATGTGGTAGATGACTATTCTAGCTGCAAATGTCTGGTTTTTGGTGCAATATCTACACAGGTGTATAGAGGCCCATTTCCAGCAACTATCACTCCAGTGTTCTAATGGTACAATGTGTTTGCTCATTGCGTCAGAAGGCTAATGGATGATTAGAAAACCATTGTGCAATCATGTTAGCACAGCTGAAAACAGTTTAGCTGGTTAGAGAAGCTATAAAACTGACCTTCCTTTGAGCAGGTTGAGTATCTGGAAAAAATTATTATTTCAAATACAAATCATTATTTCTAACCTTGTCAATGTCTTGACTATATTTTCTATTCATTTTACAACTCATGGTGGTAAATAAGTGTGACTTTTCATGGAAAACACAAAATAATTGTCTGGGTGACCCCAAACTTTTGAACGGTAGTGTATATATATATATATATATATATATATATATATATATATATATATATATATATACAGTATATACACCCGGCATTTGAACAGGGATGTGTAGACTTTTATATCCACTATATATATACAGTATATATATATATATATATATATACAGTATATATATATATATATATATATATATATATATATATATATATATATATATATATATATATATATATATATATATATATATATATATATATATATATATATACTGTTTATACATATATCATGGATATCGAACCTCGGATTCAGGAGGAGCAATGTGGTTTCCGTCCTGGCCGTGGCACATTGGACCAGCTCTTTACCCTCTCGAGAATTCTTGAGGGTTCGTGGGAGTTTGCCCAACCAGTTTACATGTGTTTTGTGGACTTGGAGAAGGCATTTGACCGCGTCCCTCGTGGATTTTTGTGGGGGGTGCTTCGGGAGTATGGGGTATCGGGCTTGTTGTTACGAGCTATTCGGTCTCTGTACGACCGTTGTGAGAGTTTGGTTCGTATTGCCAACACTCGGTCGGAGTCATTCCCAGTGAGAGTTGGACTCCACCAGGGCTGCCCTTTGTCACCGATCCTGTTCATAATTTTTATGGACAGGATTTCTAGGCGCAGCCAGGGAATGAAGGGTGTCATGCTTGGTGACCACAGGATCTCATCTCTGTTGTTTGCAGATGATGTTGTCCTGTTGGCTTCATCCAGCAATGACCTACAGCTCTTGCTGGGACGGTTTGCCGCTGAGTGTGAAGCGGCTGGGATGAGAATCAGCACCTCCAAGTCTGAGTCCATGGTCCTCAGCCGGAAAAAGGTGGATTGTCCTCTCCGGGTTGGGGACAGGCTCCTGCCCCAAGTGGAGGAGTTTAAGTATCTTGGGGTCTTGTTCACGAGTGAGGGGAAAATGGAGCGAGAGATCGACAGACGGATTGGAGCAGCATCTGCAGTGATGCGGACGTTGTACCGGTCTGTTGTGGTGAAGAGGGAGCTTAGTTCTAAGGCAAAGCTGTCGATTTACCAGTCAATCTACGTTCCTACTCTCACCTATGGTCACGAGCTTTGGGTAATGACCGAAAGAACGAGATCGCGGATACAAGCGGCTGAAATGAACTTTCTCCGTAGGATTGCTGGACTCACCCTCAGAGATAGGGTGAGGAGCTCAGTCATCCGGGAGAGGCTCAGAGTAGAACCACTGCTCCTCCACATTGAAAGGAGTCAGTTGAGGTGGTATGGGCATCTGATTAGGATGCCTCCTGGACGCCTCCCACTTGAGGTGTTTCAGGCATGTCCCACTGGGAGGAGACCCCGGGGCAGACCCAGGACTCAGTGGAGAGACTATGTCTCCCAGCTGGTCTGGGAACGCCTTGGCATCCCCTCTGAAGAACTGGAGCAGGTGGCTGGGGAGAGGGAAGTCTGGGCTTCTCTGCTTGAACTGCTGCCTCCGCAACCCGGACCTCCGGAAAAGCGGTAGAAGGTGGATGGATGGATAGATGAAGATGGATATAAAAGTCTACACATCCCTGTTCAAATGCCGGGTTTTTGGGTTGGAAAAAAATGACACCGAGATAAATCATTTCAAAACTTTCTCCACCACTAATGTGACCTATAACCTGTACAACCCAATTGAAAAACAAACTGAAATCTTTTAAGGGAAAAATAAAAAAATTACAATAACCTGGTTGCATAAATATGCATATCCTGTTATAACTGGGAATGCAGCTGTGTTCCAAATTAACCAGTCACATTCAAACGCATGTTTAATGGGAGTCGGAACACACCTGCCACCATTTAAAGTGCCTCTGATTAACCCCAAATAAAGTTCAGCTGTTCTTGTAGGCTTTTCCTGATATTTTTGTAGTCACATCTTACAGCACATGCCATGGTCCACAGAGAGTTTCCAAAGCATCAGAGGGATCTCACTGTTCAAAAGTATCAGTCAGGAAAAGGGTAAAAAAGAATTTCCAAGGCATTAAATATACCATGGAACACAGTGAAGACGGTCATCATCAAGTGGAGAAAATATGGCAGAAACTGGACATCCCTCCAAAATCGATGAAAAGAGGAGCAGAAACCTGGTCAGTGAGGCTGTCAAGAGGCTGACAGAAACATTGAAGGAGCTGCAGGAACTTCTGGCAAGTACTGGCTGTTTAGTACCTGTGACCACAACCTTCCATCTTGGTGGCAAGACGGAAGCCTTATCTTATGAAGGAAAACATCAAAGTCCGGCTACATTTTGCAAAAACACATTTGAAATCTCCCAAACGCATGTGGGAAAATGTGTTATTGTCTGATGAAACCAAGGTTGAACTTTTTGGCCATAATTCCAAAAGGTATATTTGGAACAAAAACAGTTCTACTCATCACCAAAAGAACACCATACCTACAGTGAAGCATGGTGATGGCACCATCATGCTCTGGGGCTATTTTTCTTCAGCTGGAACTGGAGCCTTCATCAAGGTGGAGGGAATTATGAACAGTTACAAATACCAGTCAGTGTTGGCACAAAAACTTCAGGCTTCTGCTAGAAAGCTGAAGATGAAGAGGAACTTTATCTTTCAGAACAACAATGATCCAAAGCACACATCCAAATAAACAAAAGAATGCCTTCACCTGAAGAAGATTAAGGTTTTGGAATGGCCAAGCCAGAGTCCAGACCTGAATCTGATCGAACATCTGTGGGGTGATCTGAAGAGGGCTGTGCCCAGGAGATGTCCTCGCAATCTGACAGATTTGGAGCGTTTTTGCAAAGAAGAGTGGGCAAATATTGCCACATCAAGATGTGCCACACTGATAGACTCCTACCCAAAAAGACTGAGTGCTGTAATAAAAGCCAAAGGTGCTGCAATAAAGTATTTGTTTAAGGGTGTGCATATTTATGCAAACAGGTTATTGTAAGTTCTTTTATTTTTTTGTTTTTCACCTTAAAAGATTTCAGTTTGTTTTTCAATTGGTTTGTACAGGTTATAGGTCACATTAATGGTGGATAAAGTTTTGAAATGATTTATCTTGGTCTCATTTTTCTACATCAGAAAAACCTGGCATTTGAACAAGGTGTAGACTTTTTATATCCACTGTGTGTGTGTGTGTGTGTGTATACACATACTGTGTATACTAAATATATATATCCATCCATCCATCCACCTTCTACCGCTTTTCCGGAGGTCCGGGTCGCGGAGGCAGCAGTTCAAGCAGAGAAGCCCAGACTTCCCTCTCCCCAGCCACCTGCTCCAGTTCTTCAGAGGGGATACCAAGGCGTTCCCAGACCAGCTGGGAGACATAGTCTCTCCACCAAGTCCTGGGTCTGCCCCGGGGTCTCCTCCCAGTGGGACGTACCTGAAACACTTCAAGTTGGAGGCGTCCAGGAGGCATCCTAATCAGATGCCCATACCACCTCAACTGACTCCTTTCAATGTGGAGGAGCAGCGGTTCTACTCTGAGCCTCTCCCGGATGACTGAGCTCCTCACCCTATCTCTGAGGGTGAGTCCAGCAATCCTACGGAGAAAGCTCATTTCAGCCGCTTGAATCCGCGATCTCGTTCTTTCGGTCATTACCCAAAGCTCGTGACCATAGGTGAGAGTAGGAACGTAGATTGACTGGTAAATCGACAGCTTTGCCTTAGAACTAAGCTCCCTCTTCACCACAACAGACCGGTACAACGTCCGCATCACTGCAGACGCTGCTCCAATCCGTCTGTCGATCTCTCGCTCCATTTTCCCCTCACTCGTGAACAAGACCCCAAGATACTTAAACTCCTCCACTTGGGGCAGGAGCCTGTCCCCAACCCGGAGAGGACAATCCACCTTTTTCCGGCTGAGGACCATGGACTCGGACTTGGAGGTGCTGATTCTCATCCCAGCCGCTTCACACTCAGCGGCAAACCGTCCCAGCAAGAGCTGTAGGTCATTGCTGGATGAAGCCAACAGGACAACATCATCTGCAAACAACAGAGATGAGATCCTGTGGTCACCAAGCATGACACCCTCCATTCCCTGGCTGCGCCTAGAAATCCTGTCCATAAAAATTATGAACAGGATCGGTGACAAAGGGCAGCCCTGGCGGAGTCCAACTCTCACTGGGAATGACTCCGACCGAGTGTTGGCAATACGAACCAAACTCTCACAACGGTCGTACAGAGACTGAATAGCTCGTAACAACAAGCCCGATACCCCATACTCCTGAAGCACCCCCCACAAAGATCCACGAGGGACGCGGTCAAATGCCTTCTCCAAGTCCACAAAACACATGTAAACTGGTTGGGCAAACTCCCACGAACCCTCAAGAATTCTCGAGAGGGTAAAGAGCTGGTCCGATGTCCCACGGCCAGGACGAAAACCACATTGCTCCTCCTGAATCCGAGGTTCGACCAACGGCCGGACTCTCCTCTCCAGTACCTTGGCATAGACCTTCCCAGGGAGGCTGAGGAGTGTGATCCCTCTAAAGTTGGAGCACACCCTCCGGTCCCCTTTTTTGAAGCGAGGAACCACCACCCCGGTTTGCCATGCCAAAGGCACTGCCCCCGACCTCCACGCAATGTTGCAGAGGCGTGTCAACCATGACAACCCAACAACATCCAGGGCCTTGAGGTACTCAGGGCGAATCTCGTCCACCCCCGGGGCCCGGCCACAAAGGAGATTTTTAACCACCTTGGCGACCTCAGCCCCTGTGATAGGCGAGTCATCCCCCTCGTCCCCAAACCCTGCTTCCTCTGTGGAAGGCGTATCAGTGGGATTGAGGAGATCCTCGAAGTATTCCTTCCACCGCCCGACGATATCCCCAGTTGAAGTCAACAGTGTCCCATCCGCACCATACACAGTGTGGACGGGGAGCTGCTTTCCCCTCCTGAGCCGCCGAACAGTTTGCCAGAATCTCTTTGAAGCTGACCGAAAGTCTTGTTCCATGGCCTCACCGAACTCCTCCCATACCCGCGTTTTTGCTTCAGCAACCACCCGAGCTGCACTCCGCTTGGCCTGCCGGTACACCTCAGCTGCTTCGGGAGTCCCACAAGCCAACCAAGCTTGATAGGACTCCTTCTTCAGCTTAATGGCCCCCCTCACCACTGGTGTCCACCACTTGGTTCGGGGGTTGCCACCACGAGATGCACCGACCACCTTGCGGCCGCAGCTCTGGGCCGCCGCTTCAACAACAGAGGTGGAGAACATGGCCCATTCAGACTCCATGTCTCCAGACTCCCTCGGAATGTGGTTGAAGTTCTTCCGGAGGTGGGAGTTGAAGACCTCCCGGACAGGGGCCTCAGCCAGACGCTCCCAGCATACCCTTACTATACGTTTGGGTCTATCAGGTCTGAATGGCTTCCTCCCCTGCCATCGGATCCAGCTCACCACCAGGTGGTGATCAGTTGACAGCTCTGCACCTCTCTTTACTCGGGTGTCAAAGACATACGGTCGCAGGTCTGATGATACGATAACAAAATCAATCATCGACCTGCGACCTAGGGTGTCCTGGTGCCAGGTGCACATATGGACACCCTTATGCTTGAACATGGTGTTCGTTATGGACAGACTGTGGTTAGCACAGAAGTCCAATAACTGAACACCACTCGGGTTCAGATCGGGCAGGCCGTTCCTCCCAATCACCCCTCTCCAGGTTTCACTGTCGTTGCCCACATGCGCATTGAAGTCCCCCAGTAGGACAATGGAGTCTCCAGGAGGAGTACCCTCCAGCACCCCAGTCACAGACTCCAAAAAGGGTGGGTACTCTGAAACATCATTTGGTGCATAGGCACAAATGATGGTCAGGACCCGTTTCCCAACCCGAAGGCGTAGGGAAGCAACCCTTTCATCCACCGGGGAAAACTCCAATATAGAGGCAGCAAGGTGGGGCGATACAAAAATACCCACCCCTGCTCGTCGCCTCTCGCCCGGGGCAACTCCAGAAAAGGCCAAGCTCCAGCCCCTCTCCAGGAGACTGGTTCCGGAACCGGAGCTGTGTGTTGAGGTGAGGCCGACTATATCTAGCTGGTATCGCTCAACCTCGTACACCAGCTCAGGCTCCTTCCCCACCAGAGAGATCCCAGGCTTTCTAAATATATATATATATATATATATATATATATATATATATATATATATATATATATATATATATATATATATATATACTGTATATATATATATATATGAAAAAGTTGTAAATGTATTGGTAAAAGTGAAAAATGTGCAGGAGTAAAGCTGAACATTTTTGAGAAAAAAAGTGGCAAATTAAAAAAAAGTTCAAAATTTTAAAGAAAAAAGTTGCAAGTTTATAGGAAAAAAGTTACACATTTTCAAGAAAAAAGTTGCAAATCCATGACAATTGCATATTCATGAGGAAAAAAGTTGCAAATTCATTAGATATTTATGAGAAAAAAGTTACAAATCCGTGAGAAAAACTTGCACGTTTAATAAAAAAGGCTGCAAATACATGAGGAAACATTTGCAAATTTATGAGAAAAAAAATTGCAAATTTACAAGAAAAGTTTCTAATTTAGAAAAAAGTTTCAAATCAAAAAGAAAAAAAAAATTATGAGAAAAAGTTACAAATCCATGAGGAAAAAGTTGCAAATTTATGAGAAAAAAGTTACAAATCCATGAAAAAAAATTGCACATTTTTAATAAAAAAAAAGCTGCAAATCCATGAGGAAACATTTGCAAATTTATGAGAAAAAATTGCAAATCTACAAGAAAAAAGTCTCTAATTTAGAAAAACGTTTCAAATCAAAAAGAAAAAAAAAATAAAATTTATGAGAAAAAAGTTGAAAATTTACAAGAAAAAAGTTGAAAATTTACAAGCGTAAAATTACATATTTATGAGAAAAAAGTTGCAAATTCTGAGAAAAATGTTGCAGATGAACAAAAGTTTAAAATGTACAAGGGAAAAAGTTGAAAATTTTAGAGAAAAAAGGTTGCAAATTTATAGGAAAAAAATTTCAAATTCACATATCAAGAAAAAAGTTAAAAATTCTAAGAGCTGCAAATTAACGAACAAAAGCTACAATTTTTGAGAAAAAAGTTTCAAATCCATGACAAAAAATTGCAATTTCATGAGAAAAAGTTATAATTAGAAAAACAAATCAAATCTACAAGAAAAATGTTTCAAATTAAAAAAAAAAAAGTTTCAAATCAACAAGGAAGAAAATTACAAATTTATGAGAGAAATTTGCAAATTTGTCAGAAAAAAGTTGCAAATTTTGGAGATAAAAGTTGCAGAGTTACAAAAAAGTTGAAAATTTATAGCTTTTCTTGCCTTTCTACTTAGAATTGGTACTTTAAATGCATTTTATTCAGATCTGTAACATGATTTAAAAAAGGTTTATGATGATACTGGCGGGACAATCCTCTGTTCTTTTCAAGTTGCCCCCTACATCATTTACACCTATGAATGGGAATTTGGGAGGGGGGGGGTAACAAGGGGTTGATTTTGGGTCATTTTGCTAACAAGGGCAAAGGCATCCCCCCTCATCCCCCTTCAAATCACCTGCTGGTTTGAATTATTAATGCCATGCTGAAGAGTCGTTTCACCGGCCAACAACTACTAGAGGAAATGCCAAGAGATGAAAAAAGGAGAGGAGTAGGAACAGACAAAAGAATAAAACAATGAAGGAGAACAGATGGAAAAGGAGGGGAAGAGAGGGAAAAAAGAACGGGAATGAGCAGGAAGAGATGGAGGAAGAGATGCAGAAATGAGAAGAGATGTAAAAGGACAGGACGTGAAACGAAGAGGCAAAAAGAGACTTTAAGAGACGGGAAGAGACATCAGAGAGCCGCCATGAGTTCGTGCAGGCTGATGTCGAGGACAGCGTCTGAATGAAGAGTGACAGATTTTATTTTCCCGTTGAATTAAACCTCATCAGAAATTCACTTTGAAATCTTCCTGTTTGGCCTCACTTCTGAGGAAAATAAAGGAGGAGGAATGGGGTGCGTATGCCAGCGTGGTGATCTGATGGAGGAAAGTGTTCTTCATTACTGCCTCGCTTCCTCTTCATCAGAGCAAATACTGACACGTGTACTGCAGGAAGGTATGATAAAAAGCAAAAAGAAATCTCCTTTCCAGCGCTTTTGCACCACTCATTGATTTAGTTCTTATTTGACTCTCTCTGAACCTACATACCTACAGTGCTGCTAATGAGCTAGCCCAGCAGTGTGACCATAGTTTTTATGGCTCTTCGCCCTACTAGACATCTATATTCCTCACTAGCTCATTAATCCATTGGACATTATTTATCTTGTGTCATTCTGGCCTATTTTTATTTTATTTTTTAAATTCTTTTACCCGGAACAATTCAGTAGATCAGGTCGATAGTGGAGTTAGCTTAGTGGCACGACCGTATGGATGGCTCTGCACACAAGTTAATAATAAAAGAAGCCACATAACCACTGGTACTAAAACACACATTCCAGTGTGTTTCGCAGGTTCATTTGAGCATATGCACTGTCATTTGGTTTGAGTAAATGACAGAAGTGACACAGTTGCTGGGCTAGGCTAGGCTAGACTAAGTGTGCCAACATCATCAGCTGTGCATCAATAAACTAATGATAAAATAAACCAGTTCACAAGTGGGAGTAAGATACATGTATCTATGTGATTCACAGGTACTTTAGAGCCCATGTAGCAAAAGAAAGCATGATAATTACGCTAAGCAGTGATATCCAGGCTAACAGACGATAGCCACAGGATGCTGCGGACGTGTTAATAATTAAATAATCCACATAATAACTTGGAGTAAGATGTTTTGATGTATTTCAAGGCTTATTTGAACCCATGTAGTGACATTTGGAATGGGTAAATATTTAAAGATACACTCCAGTAGATATAAATCCCCTATATAAACAAATCTATATTGTCTAACATGGTATCTTATGAACTTTTTCTACAAAAAAAAAACAAAACAAAACTTTGGCTTACAGTTTCCTGTCAAAATCTTTTCATTTTTCCTCCTCCTTCAAATGCCAGGATCAGTGACTAGGCCCACCCACATCCCACAAGGCTAATAGTGGCTGGCGCGACATTAAACAGCATAAACATAAACAACATAAACAGCAGAAATTCTAACACCAGTATTAACAAAAATTATAACTCAATCCATAAATGAGAGTACCTTTCCCACAATTTTGAAAACAGCCATTGTACGGCCAGTGTACAAATCAGGTGATAAGCTTCAGGTTGCAAATTACAGACCCATCAGCATACTCCCAACCATTTCCAAAGGCTTGGAGAAAGCTGTAGCACAACAGCTGGTGGACCACCTTGACTCCATGGCAGCACTTAACCCCTTTCAGTTTGGTTTTAGGAAAGGATATTCCACTGAAACAGCATGCTGCTATCTATTAGAAAACATCAAATCCAGCCTGGATGGGGGAGGGGTAGTGGGGGCTGTTTTTCTTGATTTGCGAAAGGCTTTTGATACAGTTAACCATGAGTTACTTTTAAACAAATTATCACAATTCTCCCTTCATAAAAATACACAAAATTGGATAAGGTCATACCTCAGTGACAGACAGCAGTGTGTAATTGTAAATAATGTTACATCTCCCTTAAAAGCATGCAGTATGGGTGTACCGCAGGGCTCTATTTTAGGGCCTTTGCTGTTTACATTATGTATTAATGATCTCCCGTCTGTGTGTAATGCAAATATAATTATGTATGCTGACGACACTGTGGTATATACTCATGGTAAAACGACTGAAGAGGTGACTGAAAAATTAACACAGGAAATGGAGAAAGTCTCACATTGGTTGAGGAATTCTTGTTTAACCTTAAACGTCAATAAAACTGTGTCAGTGTTTTTTACAAATCGCTACAAATCTAAGGATTCTTGTCATATCTTGATAGAAGGACAAAAATTAAGAATGTGACTGAATTTAAATATTTAGGTGTTACACTTGACTCAAATTTAAGCTTTAAAAAACATTAAAAAGATGACAAACATGGTCAAATTTAATTGTGCTAATTTCAAACATATCAGAAATTCACTATCTACTGAAGCATCAAGTATGTATCTAAATGCTATGATAATTCCACATTTTCTTTACTGTATGACAAGTTGGTCATAGGCGTGTAAATCTGCCCTGAAGCCTCTGGAATCATTATACAAGTATTCTATCAAGATTCATGACAAGAAAAGACTAACGTTCCATCACTGCCCAATCCTGTCCAAACATAACCTATTGAGCTTTGAAAATCTAATTATGTATACAAATGTGTGTCTTTTGTTTAAGATAATCCATAACTCTGCTGCTCCTCCCTTAAAAAGGTTTGTTTCATTAAGCTCTGTAAATACATCTTGGACAACTTGATCAACAGCACGTGGCGAGTGCAGGATTCCTAAGTACAAGACAACATTAGCAAATTCATCATTTTCATGTGTGGCTATGCGACAGTGGAACATGTTACCAATGGAGTTACTTGCAGTAACAGACTATCACACATTTTCACACTTGGTGAAAAAACATTTAATCTCTAAGCAAACCTGTGTCCATAATGTACTGTGATGTAAAGATGTTAGAGTGTGTGATGTTGACAGTGGGACCAATAAGAGTCAGTGGTTTGATGTGAAAAATTGTTTGTAAGGATGGAGTTATAAAAATGTATTATTGTATGTTTTAGTTCTTATCAATGTTTTGGGTTCTTATTAATGATATTCATGTTTTTTTAGTTTTTTAGCAATGCTTGGTTTTAGTTTTTTTTAATCAGTGTTTGGTTTTAGTAATGTTTACTTGTAGTTTTAGCAAATGTCTGCTTTTTAATGCTAACACCAGCCTGTCCAGGCACTACAGGTGGAAATTAGCACTTGTGCTATAACCTGGTACAATGCATCTTTCCTCTTTAAGGTCAATGTATATTGTGCACGTCCCTGCATAAATAAATAAATAAATAAATAAATAAAAAAAAAAATCCGGCTGAAGGACACGCCCAGTTGTATGCACGGTGGGCCAGAACAGTGACTGAAACTGCACTGGTCCTTAAAAAAGCAGTTTAATGGTAAAACTGGTCTTAATTTGGGTCAAGTTGTCAAAGCAGCTGGTTAAAAAATGCTAACTGACCCTGGGGGCTAACTCCAGTAAGGCCAGAGACAGTGCTTAGTCCTGATTGGCTAACACTACGAACCTGTAGTTACGCCACCAAAAATGCTCCGTCTAAATTCACCTGTTTTCGAGTGGAGGAGCTTCACTGAAATTTGAGTGATTTTGCTCTTGATATGTCTTGTAAGTCATAAAAAATATGTTACAGACATGTTAACAAGGAAAAAAAAAACTAAATTTTGGTGGAGTGTCACTTCAATAACTTGAATAAACTAAAGGGCACTCAGAGAGCACATACCTTGGCCAAGGCTCCGTCCCTCCGTCCCTTTGTCCGTCCATATTGCCATCCATCTGTGCACTGCAAGATAGGGCCTTGATGGAGGTATGCACTCACAGATCAACTCCAACATCTAATGAGTTCATCTTTGGGCCAAGGGCCACCTCTGGTGAAAACGTCATCCAAATCCATCTACAAGTTTTTACGTGATCCTGCTAACAGACAGAGAAATGGCAGCAAAAACAATAAACCTACAATATACTGTATGCCTACATTAAAATAACAAGCCTGTCATATATGTGAAATACGTGCATCAGCGAAATGTCTTTCCATCACGGCAACACAGTCCTCATGTGTCTGCAGGGCGAAGAGAAGACACGCTGCCCCTCGCTACCGAGATTGTGGAATAGTGCATCCCTTAGCCTTTCATCGCTAGCATCAGTTAAACCAACAGCATAAATAAAATTCTGGAATGACTCATGCCAGCGGGAGCAGGGAAACAGTGGGTCACCTGCTAGAGCGAGGAACGATTCCAAAGGTGTTAATGAAGTCTCTTTTACCCTCTTCGCCATTGTTATGTCTGGATAATGAGGTGGTAACAACAGACGTGAACTGAACTCTCCTTTATTGAGCACACAACTGCACTATATACAGAAGGGTGGCGCCGTATCACGCCACCACCATTTCGCCATGTAATGATGTCACTTGTTTGAACGTCCCTATATCCAAACACCACAATGTGCAGTGACCGTCAGCACTCAGCTACCACTGAAGATTTGAGTTGGTCATGTAGAAATTTATCTTTCAGCACCATGAAAAAATATTGATAATAAATAGTTTCATGCTTGAATCTTTTTGGAATCTCTTTGGACACGTCTCTGCTTCTGCTGTTCCAGTACTTGTCCTTTTAGCCCAGTTTCCAGTGATCCCACAGGGGAAAGGGCCGAGTGGTGCCTGCAGATGATCTGATTTCCAGCAGGCAGGTGAGGCGTGAATGTGAGCAGAGCTGAGGAGGAGGAGGTGGAGGAGGTGGCATTTGACTGTGCTGAATAAGCTGAAGGTGTACACTGTTTCTGGTTGGGGGGTTATGGGCGAGGGGGAGTGTGTGTTAATGAAACCGGAGAATTAAGGGGTGAAACAAGGCGTAGTGACAGCTCTCCTTTATTAAAAACCTTTATTAACATTAACACTGATCCAGAGTGACATATGCTGAGCATGTACAAGAATCTGATGTGTAGTTCATTTAAAAGCATTAAAATTAAAAATAATGTCTCCAATAGGCTTCATAGATGCCGACCTCTTTCTGTAGAGCTGCAGTGAGATCACAACATTCGGCAACTCCTCAGATGCTGGATACCTGAGGCAACATCAGCTGCTGCAGTACCGTCAAGCTTGGGTCACTGGGAGCATTCCCACCGTATCTGACAGGTGTTGGGTAGATTTCGTAGGAGACAGTACAGCATACACAGCAAAGGCGGAAACTTCTGGATTCAGCAAATCAAATGGAAACAAATTTGGCAAAGCTATTGGTCTTTGTCTTTGTAGGTAATGCCAAGGGTCACACACTTCTCCCATCGCTTTATGCAGGGATAGAGGCGTCACCTGTAGAAGTCCATGGGTTGCACCAGAAGCCACGACTTGACCTAAGAAATCAGCATTTCATTGTTCTTGGAAGTGCTTGCCCTTCAAAAATGACTTTATGGGGAAAGAGGTGGAAGTCAGATGGTGCGAGGTTGGGAGAGTGGGGGGAGGGGGGGTGAGGAAGGATTTCATAGCCGCAGGGACCGTGCTTCCATCTGGACAACATGCGAGTTGTCTTCCAGGAGGGGGACACCTTTGGTTGCCACACCATGTCTTTCTGTTTTGATGGCCTTCCACAATTTCTGCAGCAGTGAAGTGTAGTAAGTCCCAGTAATCATGGTACCCTTTGGCGGGAAAGCCATCATCAGTATTCCACAACAGTCTCAATGGATTGTGAGCATGACCCTTGCCCAGTGAGGGTCAGACACAATCCTTTATTGGAGGCGATGAGTCATAATGCTTCCATTGCTTCGACTCGGCTTGAGCTTGGCATCGATTATGTGTCAATCCTCCATAATGGTTGCCCCCACTTGCCGGATGGTGTCTTCATCAATGGGGCACTGTGGTCGCCTGGGAATGGGTGCCATTTCTGCTGATGTCCAAGCATACTCGAACTGTTGACCCCAGTGCTTGAGTATGTTATACAGTGGGGCGTACACTCCATAAGTCTCTTTCATCTCATCGACCGTCTCCAGTGGTGTGCGGTCGACCTCTCAAGAACAGGAACCTGATCACCGCTCTGCATTCAACTGGCTCCTTTTACACACCACCTTAGATGGTAAATGGTAAATGCCGTTCACGTACAGTGGGGAAAGTAAATATTGAATACATCAACATTTTTCTCATTAAGCATATTTCTGATGGAGCCACTGACTTGAGATTTTCACCAGATGTCAGTAACAACACAAGAAATCCATGCATACAAAGAAGTCAAAGCAACTATCTTCACAAAACAAGTTATATTTAATAAAGTGGAATGACACAGGGAATAAGCATTGAACACGCTTGGTGAAATTCATTTAATATTTAATAGAAAAGCCTTTGTTGGTAATAATAGCTACCAGACACCTCCTGTATGGAGAAACTAGTTGCAGGTAGGGCTGCAACTAAAGACTATTTTAGTAGTTGATTAATCTAATGACTATTTTTTTTCCAAATAGTTGACTAATCGCGTTTATTTTTCGCATGTCAACCATCTCTGCTTCTTGTTGGGGCTGCATATTTTACCTCAGCTGCTGTTTAATACCTTTTAACGTTCCATCTCCCGTGGGCGGGAGGCATTTAAATGCCATTTTGTTTCAGCTGGACACATCGTAACACAGTGTAACTAATATTCAGAATGAGGGCTAATATTAACAAAGATGAAAAAGAGATAGTGACTCCTATAATTCAGTCACTGCATTCAACACGTTAGCTATGACAGCTCAACCCTCAGCAACCAGAGAGCTTATTGCCAAACAGGTAAGCTAACATTAACAGCTTATACTAACGGTATTGTCATTTTTCTAAAGCTTGAAACAGCTGGCCATTGAAAATAAGCGGTGCTATCTTTCTTTACACGCTAAAACTTACCCTTGCAGACAGTAATGTCGTGGCTCCCGGGAGCCGTTGTTTCAGATGCTCATTGTTACCTTCTTGACTTTCACAGCTTGGCAGTTCCTAATCGTAGTATGGACTTCCTGTGAATTAAAGCTAAAATGTCCGTATTTTAGCCTGGCTCGTTAGCTAGTAACAGGCTTTGGTCTAGGTAGGTTCTGCAGCAAGTTAGACATGGAGCACACGTTAATACCTTCAGAACAGTGGGTCTTTATTCTCCTTTCAATGTGTTGGAGAGACACATACAGCTGCTTCGCACTTAAACTCTGTAACAACTGCCAAAACAAAACACAACACAGTGTAACTGCATAAGGATGTACACACCGTGGATCTGCGGAGACATTCATTTTCTTAAAGGGGCAGGCAAAGTTGGTAACATCATGCATCACTGTAGTGCTGCCGTGGTAAGAAGGGTCTGCCTTGCAAAGTCTGCATTTTACTTGTTTTGTTTTTTGTCTTCTGTAAAATGTTCCCAAACAACAGGAAGTTTGGGTCTGCTTTTTTTAATCCACTTTGACATTCACCATATTTTTTGTTGCCCGACTGCCCTGAATGTCTTTTTTTCAGCGTTCATGCGCGGTGCTCTGGAAAAAAAAAAAGCCTGTGCCCTGTATCCCATCAAAAGCTTGTCACTCACAGCTCAACACTTCCGCTTTTCCTATGGTCAGACTTTCTACTGATTTTTTTAATAGCAGTCTCTAAATACCAATTGACAGGAAACATATTCTAGCAGCTCTGGATGTAAAATATGATTACACAGAAAACAGAAGTGTGAGTAGAGACTGTATCGGCGTCCTATGTCCCGTCCTTCCTTAATTCTGATTGGCTGCTTAGAAAGGTCTGATTGACGAGCTCAGCTGCAGTCTGAAAAAGTTCAACTTTTTTTAACACTGAGCATCCTGAGTGCTACTGCTCACCTCAAAAATGGCCACCGCTCAAAGCATTTCAGCACCGAAGGCGCTCACGCTGTAAATGCTGGACTACATAGAGAATGAATAGAAAACCGTCGCCCAGAGCAGAAAAAAACGTGTTTTGTGGACACACAGCCTAAATGTGCTCCTCTTCTTCTTTGCTGGAAATTGTTCATACATGCCGAACAACAGAGGCGCTACTGTCCTCAGCAATTCCGGTCGTGTATTGCAGTTCCGGCCGTGCATTGCCGTTATAACATTACCGCGACATGCATATAAACTTTATAATTAAATGATTTGTTGACAATAAAAATATTTCTTGACAAATTTTTGTTGTCGATGTTATCGACAACATCAGCTAATTGTTTCAGCCCTAGTTGCAGGCATTGCTCAGGAGTGATTTTAGCCTATTCTTCCACACAAATTATCGTCAAATCTTGAAGGTTTCATGACTGTCTTCTGTGAACTCTGATCTTCAGTTTGTTCCATAGATTTTGGATTGGATTCAGGTCAGGTGACTGATTGGGCCATTCTAGTACCTTTATATTCCTTCTCTGGAGCCAATTGAGAGTTACCTTGGGTGCGTCTGGGATCATTGTCTTGCTGAAATGTCCACCCTTGTTTCATCTTCAGCATCTTGGCAGATGCCAACAGGTTCTTATCAAGGATGTTTCTGTACATTTGTCCATTAATCTTTCCTTCAATTACATGGAGTCTGCCTGTACCATGTGCCGAAAAACACCCCCGCACCACGATGCTCCCACCTCCAAATTTCACTGTTGGTATGGTGTTTTTGGCCTGATGTGCAGTGTCATTTCTCCTCCAAACATGCTGTGTGTTGTGGCATCCAAAAAGTTCAATTTTGGTCTCATCTGACCAGACTAGTATATTCTCCCAGTATTTTACTGGCTTGTCCAAGTGTTGTACAGCAAACTTTAAACAAGCTTCAACATGCTTTTTCTTCAGCAATGGAGTCTTGCGAGGTGAGCGGGCATAGAGCCTATATTGGTTGAATGCATTACTTTTTTTGTTTTCTTTGAAACAGCAGTACCTGTTAACTCCAGGTCTTTCTGGAGCTCTCTACGAGTGGTCTTTGGCTCTTGGAAAACTCTTCTGATAATTCTTTTGACTCCTCTGTCAGAAATCTTGTGAAGAGCTCCTGGTCATGGCTGGTATATGGTAAAATGATGTTCTTTCCACTTTCGAATGATGGCGCGAACAGTGCTCACTGGAACATTCAGCAGTTTAGAAATGCACCTGTAACCAGTGCCATCATTATATTTTGAAACAATAAGGTTGTGAAGGTCTCGAGAGAGCTCTTTGCTTCTACCCATAATGAGTTCTTTGTGGCATGACAATCTGATATTCACAGACCTTTTTAAAGGCTATCAGTCAAGACTTAACCAGCTGAAATTAATTTGCACTGATTGGGGGATGGGATGACTTCCTAAATTCTGATGAACTTCAGCTGGTTTCTTGGCTTCCTATGCCTTTTTGCACCTCTTTTTCGTCGTGTGTTCAATACTTATTCCCTGTGTCATCCAACTTTATTAAATATAACTTGTTTTGTGAAGACAGTTGCCTTGATTTCTTTGTATGCATGGATTACTTGAGTTGGTACTGATATCTGGTGAAAATCTCAGGTCAATGGCACAATCAGAAATATGTTTAATAAAAAAATGTTGACATGTTCAATACTTATTTTCCCCGCTGTATACAGAGCTTTTTTTCTCATCTCTAGATGACCAAAGAGCTTTACAGATCCTGCTATCTACCCATTCACACATTGATGGTGGCTGAGCTGCCATGCAAGGCGCTGGCCTGACCCACCAGGAGCAACTGCGGGTTCAGTGTCTTGCTCAAGGGCACGTTGACATGCAGACTGCAGAGTGGAAATTGAACCGCCAACCCTTCGATCAGTAGTCAGCCACATCACACCTGCGCTACAGGTGCCCTGTAAGCCCTGTTAGCACCTGCAACCCCTGTTAGCCTAGAATCATTTGAAAATGAGTTACAGCACGTGAAGTGGACTTAAATAAATTGTGATACAAATTGAGAACAGACATGAAAATATATCAACAATCAAAGAAATTATTTCAAAATATAAAATCACAACACAATCCAAACACAAGAGAAAACAGGATGTACCTTGGCTAAATGAAATATTATGGAATCTCGTGAAAAAAGGGATTTAGCTCTTAAAAAATGGCAAAAAACTGATTTAAGCACAGATAGACTGATTTTTAAAAGCCTTAGAAATGAAGTCACCATGCAGCTCCATAAAGCAAAAGCAAATTTCTTCTTAGAAGTAATCAAAAATGCAAAAGCGAACAACAAAAAACTCTGGAAATGTATGGATAAACTCATAGGAAAAAAAATGCAAAGAAAGTGAAGCCATACATCTCAATTTGAATTGAAAACTTCACTGAGATAGCTTAGATATGGCCAGCAATTTTAAAGAGTATTTTATCAAATTGGTACAAGAACCAGGTCTGAATTTCACCCAAACATTCCTGCACCAAATTAAAATAAATCATGAAACTGATCTAAACCTTAAACCCACAAATGAGGTAAGGCTTAACAAAATGTTATCATCTCTATCAAGTTCCAGAGCAAAAGATATTCATGGACAAGATGAGCCCAGTCTCAGCAAAAAAAGTGTTCAATTGCACGTTTTGTCACTCAGACAAAACGTACACAAGCACATAAAAAAGATTTTTGACGTGCAGTGGGTATGTGGGTAGACGTGCAGTGGGTATGATTACAGCTTTAGGACAGGTGTGTAACAACAGTTTGTTTTTGTTTTTTTTCACTTTTATTGTCTTTCAGCATTGATCAACTACCCCATACTTTAATCCCTAACCCTGGCCTCACAGGAACCTTTCATTAATGGAGTGAAAAATAAAGTAAGGACAAAAAAAAAAAGGAAGAAAAAATCAGTCACAGACGAGAGTGGGAGTCAAACTGGAGTGTTTTTGTGTCTGTTGCCCCCACGGCTGTGTAGGTAACTGTCTGCCATCCCCCCCCCCCCCACCACCACCAATTGAATGAGCATTGGGAAGCCAAAGTAAAAGATGCATTGTTCTGCCCATGCGCAATGAGGGCTGTATGCGGAGTGAGTGGGCTTGCAAAAACGTACCGAGGCACTTTTTTTTTTTTTTTTTTTGCATTTAACATGCAAATGTACATTTTTAGAGGAGTGGGAAAATGTTTATTAGATATGTTTTTTACTGAGACCAGGTTGACTAGACACTGCATTCTTGAAAAAACATATAGATGCATTAATAATTCCAACTACAGAACTAACAAATCAAGAAATCAGAGAAACAGGAAATTAGTAATTATAGGCCGATAAGTATACTTCTTTTTTTGCCAAAAGTCATTGAAAAGGTGGTAGTAGACAAACTGGTAGAACATCTCAAATCTGCCCATCTGCTGCATCCCATGCAGTTTGGTTTCAGGCCGAACCACTCAACGGAGACTGCATGTCGTTACTTTATTGAAACAATTAAAGAAAAATCTGAACAAAGGGGAGGTGGTAGGAGCTATCTTTTTAGACTTGCGTAAAGCCTTTGATACGGTCAGTCACTTCTTTCTAAACTATCAGGATATAAACTGTCCATGAATACCCTTAGTGCATAAAAGTCTTATTTATCTGGTCACTCTCAATGGGTGCACATAAACAATACTGTATCCCAATCAACAGCATGCACCATGGGAGTACCACAAGGTTCAATTTTAGGTCCACTGCTGTTTACTTTGTATATTAATGATTTGCCATCAGTATGTGAAAATGGCATAAGTATTCAGAAGTATGCAGATGACACAGTCATCTACACACATGAGAAGGATGCCAAACAAGTTGAGTTGAAAGTGTCAGAATCAGAATCAGAATCAGAATCAGATTTATTGCCATTGTTCATGTAGTACACAAACTAGGAATTTGTCTCGGTGCCATGCTGCAACATTAAAAACATGATGAGATAAAGAGATAAACTAAAAAACTAAAGGACTAAAAACGTGCAATAAGTGTAGAAAAATAAGTAATAATAATAATAATAATAATAATAATAGTAATAATGAGTAATACTAGTCAAGGCAGTTTTAAATAAATTAGCAAGTAGCAGATAATATGGGGTACCACAGTGCAGTTGATAATGCAACAGAAAAACAGTGATGAATGTCATGAGTCTGGTTGAGCTGCTGTACATAGTGCACGAGAGTCAATAAGTCACTTAATGTTCAGCAGTCTGATGGCAGAGGGGAAAAAGCTATTCAGAATGGCTTAATCAATCTTGCCTCACTCTGAACGTAGGGAAAACAGCTACCATGTATTTTACCAACAAACAAAATCATACGCACTATCTGAGTATAACTGTAAATGGAGCAAATATAGAATATGTAACAGAGTTTAAGTATTTGGGCGTCACATTAGAGCCCATGCTCAGTTTTAAAAAGCACATAAAACGGATGAGCTGCACTCTGAAATATAACCTTGCAAACTTTTGTTGCATTAGAAACTCACTCTAAAAGGATCAAAAACCTTTCAGAATGCCATGATTTTGACGCATTTCTCCTATCGCATCTCATGCTGGTCATAAGCTAACAGTATGACTCTGAAACCCTTGGAGTCCCTGTATAAACAATCCATCAAAATTCTGGATACGAAGAAACAACAGTATCACCATTGTGGTATACTGTACTTGTAAAGCACAAGATGTTAATCTTTGAAAACATGATCCATCCATCCATCCATCTTCTTCCGCTTAATCCTTTATAGGGTCGCGGGGGGGGGCTGTATCCCAGCATCTCTGATCATGTATGCAAATATATGGTTGGTCTTTAACCCTATGAGTGTGTATGTTGCCAAACTGCGACATAATCCATAGTGGTCAAGAGTGGTAAATATCTTTTGCCAATAAAATAGTTCAGATTTCCAAGGCTATAACTTGAAAGTGGTAAGAAATAATGCTTACTGTCAATTAGGAAGATATAAAATATGATCCAAAGTTTTAGATAGGAATAGATTTGCGCATCTAATTTGCATAATGTCCCGGCATCTCTTTAAATTTCATAACTCAGTCAAAACTGAACTTTGGACATATTTACACAAAAAAATGGTTTGTCTTTTGACACCGTTTTTTGTACAGAGGTACCGCATCATCTTATCTTCAAAGTATATGAACAAGAAATCAGTACATTTAAAAAACCCATACATTTCTCACTTACTTATGACAAAGGGGGGCTGGCTGGCTGGGTGGCGAGGCCTCTGCGTTTTCACCCATCATGGTCCATATTTTGCGTTCTGCTGGTAATTTAAAATGTCTACCACATCTACAAAGTCTTATGATTATCCCACATAAATTTCGCTTGTATTCCATGGCTATTTTCCCCGTACAAAGCCGAAAAAGTGATGGTGACGATCATGGCCATATTAGCTTTCTGGGCTAACTGCTACAAACAGGAAAAGGAAATGAGGAGTTCTTCTTCTTTGGTGTATTATGTGTCATCCACTGAGTCCTCCAACGGCTGTCTGCCACCTTTGGAAACTGGAAAATTAGTACAATCATTACAAATTCCCAGTGCAGGTGATCATGTCAAAGTGAGAAGGCAGGCACAGTGTCGCGCTCTGCCACTAGGGGCACCAAATTCTCACACTCAAAGGGTTAAAATTATCCATGGTTCTGCACACCCACCTCTTAACCCTTTGAGTGTGTATGGTGCAGAACTGCGACATACCCCCTAGTGATCAAGAGTGGTAAATATTTTTTTGTCAGTACAATAGTTCAGATTTCCAAGGCTATAACTTGAAAGTGGTAAGAGATAATGACTTATTGTCAATTAGAAAGATGTAAAATATAATCCAAAGTTTCAGATAGGAATAAATTTATGCATCTAATTTGCATAATGTCGCGGCACTTCTTTAAATTCCATAACTCAGTCAAAACTAGACTTTGGACGTATTTACACAAAAAAATGGTTCAGAGGTACCTCATCATTTTATCTTCAAAGCATATGAACAAAAATCAGTACATTTAAAAAAACCCCAGAAATTTCTCACTTACTTTTGACAAAGTCAGAGTGAGAAGGCAGGCACAGTGCTGCGCTCTGCCACTAGGGGCACGCAAATTCTCACACTCAAAGGGTTAAAGGTGACGGACAGACGAAAATTCTAAATCGCTAAATCATATCTCCAATTGTTGTCTGAGACGAGCTAATTGGAACCCCACATGTTTTGGTGTCAACGTATGTCGCATAAGGTGACAATGCGCCCTTGAAGTATGCTGTTGTGGAGAGCTGTCTGACCCAGCCAAGAACAGCGGCTAAGATGGCCACTGACTGTGTGACGTCATCTCGGTTTGGCACACAGTCAGCGGACATTGCTTTGTTTTATTTGAAGTTTACGTTTTAAAATCGGCGATTACGGATATTTCTCGGAATACTTGTGGATTAGAAATAGATTATTTATTAACATTAGGATTTCAGGAATCGAATTAATTATGGTTTGTCGTTGTGTTGTGTACGGGTGCGACGTTATACCAGAGGAGCATGTTGTGAGTGTTTTTGAATGTCCCGTCCCTGTGAAAATCAGAACGGCATGGGTGAAATTCGTTCAGAAAACGCAAAAAAAAATGGACTTATGTCGGTAAAACACCAAAAATGTGCAGTAGAGATTTCGTTGACAGCGATTTCGAGAATAAGATGCAATTTGTGTCACGACTCGCCGCTCCTCAGCGGATTCAGCTGCGCGCACAC
Source organism: Pholidichthys leucotaenia (assembly GCA_020510985.1). Taxonomy (NCBI): domain Eukaryota; kingdom Metazoa; phylum Chordata; class Actinopteri; order Cichliformes; family Pholidichthyidae; genus Pholidichthys; species Pholidichthys leucotaenia. The sequence continues at coordinate 422,347,029 of CM035837.1, read as the reverse complement.
CTGTCCCTCGTCAGCACATCCCCATAAATCCATTCACACACACCTGCTTGTTGAATAAAGCTGTTAAATCTATCCTGAGCCTGCGTGCGTGTTTCCTGGGCCAGACATTATGTCAATTTGAAATGAAGTTTGCAAAAAGATTTCTGATAAAGAAAACGGCTATTCCAACTATATATGCCTCGATTTCCAAGTGTGACTCTGAGAACGGGATCAGTGCTAGTGGCGATCAACTGTCAGAACACGAGAAGTAAACAGGGTAATTTTTTTATTTTTAATATTCACTGCAAATGTTTACTAAACATCTTAAATGAATTCCAAGCCATGGTTTGCATTGCCTTACCAACTTATCAAATATTAGCATATTAGGGTGTTCATACTCATCAAATATGAAATATTTAGTGCTGTATAGGGAGGTGGTTGTGCCTGTTTGATCAATTTATATTTCTATGTATGTAATCCAATTTGAGACCTCTTGGATAAAATTATGATCTACTTTTTTTGCAGATTTTATCAACTGTCACTCAATGTTGATGTTTCTGACCAAGCAGAGGAAGCTGATGAACGGTACTTTTATGTAAATCCAAATTTATACCATAAAATGGTAGAAAAATTATTGAAATGTATATGACATGCGACTTTGATGAATGCTGAACTATGAGAATTATAACATTGACATGAACATTAAGAAACTCAATATATGATTTTACAAAACTTTATTTAAATAACATTGTTCACAAATCTAATCTTGGTAGGCAAAATCCCTTGTAGTGATGAGATGGGAATGTTTCTCTGATGAGGCTCACCACACAGGCAGGCAACATAACCCTCACTTCTTCTCCAAAAAAATCCCCAACACTATGAATCTGTATCGCCTGAAAAATATGGGGTTGGCATTGATTATTCCGTTTGCATTGATTATTGAATGTATTGAATGATTTCTTCATAATTCATCTGGGAAATTAAATCAAATGAATAAATATTGTTTATAAACTCACTCGTGTGGACGATGACGGCCGCTGGGCCGTCATCTGTCTCATCAGCTCCAGCTGCGCACAGACCAGCAGGTGCTAATCAGCGGCTGTTAAAAGTATTGACAAGATGATTAACAACATGTCATCAGGCAGCGAGTGACCAATGGGTAGTTTTAGTTTGAAAATTAAGTGTGTGACCATGCATGTCGCCAAAGAAAAATATTTCTAAGAATCTTTTACCAAGAAAAATGTTCCAGCCGATCGTAAAAGTGTTCTGTTCTCCGTCTGTGTTGCATCTTCCTCCTCTCCCTCTGCCTCAAACAAATAAGGCTGAAACGTCTTCATTGTCAATTTCATCATTTATATTGAGGTCGTCAAACTCTAGAAAATAATCGCTGTCCGAATCACTTTGCTCTCGTTCTGCAATTTTTTTTCATACCGAATTGACGTGAAGGCTGCACGCACCTATCGGGAGATGGCGGTACTGCAGCCTCACTGAGTGACAGATGGGCTGTGACCAAATAATTTCATTTATGGAGGATGGTGACACATATTAAATCAGGGGAATGGGAAGAATGGAATATTTTCATACAATCAGTTGATTGGTTCAATAAAAAAAGGCACTGTCCGTCACCTTTAAGACTTTTGTGTACCTGATTTCTGAACAAATAACAGAGTAACAAGGACTTCCTCTAGGTGACATTGTTGCATCCCCTTACATAAAACTGGTTTTAGGCAATCAGCCTTCTCATACAAAGCTATAACGGAATGGAACAAGCTCCCCACTGCTTTGAAGACCAGAACAAATTACAGAGACTTTTCCACAGAGACAAAAAAAATTGGATTTTAAGTAATCAAGCCTGCCAGCATGGACTCTTTCCCTTAAATGGGATTTGAAATTGCACTCTTAAATTGTTTCAGGATCAACAGTTCCTGAAACCCGACATGAATTGCTTTATATATGTGCTGTTTTTCTTTTAATATTTTCCTGCCTGCCTCAGGGACTACAGGTACATCTCAACAAATTAGAATATCATGAAAAAGTTGAATATTTTTTGTCACTCATTTCAGAAAGTGAAACCCATATATTATATAGACTCAATACACAGAGAGTGATATATTTCAAGTTTGTTTTTTTTTAATTTTGATGATTATGGCTTACAGCCCATGAAAACCCTAAATTCAGTTTCTCAAAAAATTAGAATATTGCATAAAATTAATTTTAAAAAATAGTTTTTTAATAGAAATGTTGGCCGACTGAAAAGTATGTCCATGTACACACTCAATACTTGGTCGGGGCTCCTTTTGGATTAATTACTGTATCAATGTGGCATGGCATGGAGGTGATCAGCCTGTGTTACTGCTGAGGTGTTATGGAGGCCCAGGTTGTTTTGATAGCGGCCTTCAGCTCGTCTGTATTGTTGGGTCTGGTGTCTCTCATCTTCCTCTTGACAATACTCCACAGATTTTCTGTGGGGTTTAGGTCAGGAGAGTTTGCTGGCCAGTCAAACACAGTGATACCATAGTCATTAAACCAGGTTTTGATACTTTTGGCAGTGTGTGGGGGATACCAAGTCCTGCTGGAAAATGAAATTGGCTTCTCTATAAAGCTTGTCAGCAGAGGGAAGCATGACGTGCTTTACAATTTCCTGGTAGATGACTGCATTGACTTTGGTCTTGATAAAACACAGTGGACAAACACCAGCAGATGACCTCTGTTCAGATAAAAGTAAATTTTGCATTTCATTTGGAAATCAAAGTCCCAGAGTCTGAGAAAGAGTGGAGAGGCACAGAATCCAAGTGGCTTGAGGTTTAGTGTGAAGTTTCCACAGTCAGTGATGATATGAGGACCCATGTCATCTGCTGGTGTTGGTCCACTGTGTTTTATCAAGACCAAAGCCAGCACAGTCGTCTATCAGGAAATTTTAGAGCACTTCATGCTTCCCTCTGCTGACAAGCTTTATGGAGAAGCCAATTTCATTTTCCAGCAGGACTTGGCACCCCCCCCCCCCCCCCCACACACACACACACACTGCCAAAAGTATCAAAACCTGGTTTAATGACCATGGCATCACTGTGTTTGACTGGCCAGCAAACTCTCCTGACCTAAACCCCACAGAGAATCTATGGAGTATTGTCAAGAGGAAGATGAGAGACACCAGACCCAACAGTGCAGACGAGATGAAGGTCACTATCAAAGCAACCTGGACCTTCATAACACCTCAGCAGTGCCACAGGCTGATCACCTCCATGCCACGCCACATTGATATAGTAATTGATCCAGAAGGAGCCCCAACCAAGTCCTGAGTGTGTACATGGACATACCTTTCAGTCGGCCAACATTTCTATTAAAAAACTATTTTCTTAAAATAAATTTTATGTAATATTCTAATTTTTTGAGAAACTGAATTTGGGGTTTTCATGGGCTGTAAGCCATAATCATCAAAATGGAAAAAAAAAAAACACTTGAAATATATCACTCTGTGTGTAATGAATCTACTTAATATATGGGTTTCACTTTCTGAAATGAGTGACAAAAAATATTGAACTTTTTCATGATATTCTAATTTTTTGAGATGTACCTGTACAGATGGAAAATAGAGAGAACACTATAATCTGGTAGAGAGCATCTTTATTCTGTGTTTAATGTTTTTTTTTTTCTGTACATGGTCTCTGACAAATAAACCAATAAACTAAACTAAACTAAACTAAACCTGTAAAAGGGAAACTCTTAAGGTACATTCAGACCAAATGTGAATGGCGAATGAGTGAGGTGCAGATGGATGAAGTTGCCTCTGCAGCTGTATTCAGCCTGCTGTGGAAATCCCCAAAATGCCATCATGCTTAAGTTTATGTTATCTGACGGGGGTCTAACCTGAAAAATATTGTCCCTGCCTCCGAAATTTCACCTGGATGATGGGTGTTTGCACTGCTAGCCTGCTAGCCTTGTTAGCACATCAGTGGCAGGAGTCCATGCGTAAAAAAAACTCTGACATCCCGTTCCATCTGTCTGCAGGTGAGTGTCAGTCTCCTTTTCACACTAGTTTACTCTCTAAAGTTGATACTTTTACTCCGATGATGACAGAATCTTAAGGATATTACTAGCTAGTGCTATCCCTCAGACACAAATGTGCGTTTTCACGTCTTCCGCATGTTTACATTAACTTTACATGTATTCGCGAAGCATGAAAAATTTGCTTCGTGTTTGGTCTGAACACACCTTTAGTGGTTCAGAGCTGCCTAGTTCAGCCTCCTACAATATCCTGAAGGGGATCAGATGAAATCTTTAATGAACTTCCCCCGTATGTAGAAAATTTATGAGTATTCAGTGGACTTTGCATCCTCAGTATTTTAACAAAATCAGTTGACCATATGTGGGTTTATCTACTCTAAATTATGACCATGAACTATGGGGAGTAACTGAAGGAATGGAATTGAGAATACAAGTGGCTGATATGAGCTTCTTCCTGAGCTCAGCCTGAGAGGCGCGGTGAGGAGTTGCTTCCTTGGTGACATCCTTCAGTCCAAGTATAAGGTGGCTGGTGTGGGGAGCAGTCGTCTAAGCACGAGACACCTTTGACACCCCGAAAAGAGATGGCGAAAAAGGAAGGAAGTGGGAGAGGAGGACATCAGCCTTATTAACATCCTGCAGACATACACACTGCTAGACTCGCACAGCATGTGCACGCGCGTTAGCACGGGCTTGACTTAGCGTGAGTGAGAGCGGTGTGGCGCCGGGATGGCAGCCGGCGAGGCTAATCCCCCGTACGTGAGGGACACGGCCCGGCCCCCGGTGTCAGGAGGACCTGCCAGGACCTGATGGAGGTGCATTCAGCCCTGCCGCTTAGTGTCACCGTCCCCCGTCACTCACCCCTAATCACCCCCCTAATCACCCCCCATGACTGACGGACCGCCTTTCCTTTGATGGTGGGGGATTTTGCTCTGTGTGTGTGTGTGTGTGTATGTGTGTGTGTGCGCGCGCGCGTGCGTGTGTGTGTATGGGGGTGTATGTGTGTGGGCCACCAGGAGGGCTGTGGCTGATGATGATGACGATGATCCAGCTTAGTGATGAAGTGGATGTTACTGAAGAAGAAGAAGAAGAAGAAGAAGAAGAAGAAGAAGAAGAAGAAGAAGAAGAAGAAGAAGAAGAAGAAGAAGAAGAAGAAGAAGAAGAAGAAGAAGAAGAAGAAGAAGATTACCTCCTTGGCTCGGTGTCGTGTCGCGTGAAAGAGCACGTGGGATGGCCATGAAGCTCCAGAGGGACAGAGGAGACATCACAAAGCCACGGATTTACTCTCTCGCTCTCTGTGTGTCATGCTTGCACACTCTGATGTGAGGCAGGAAGATGTGAAGTACACATGTAATCATGAGATTATGATAATGCATGTCAGGTGTCATCTTAGGTGATCGCCCTGTGACATTCGAGCGGTGCGCATGCATACACGTGTGTGTATCCTGTGTGGTGCGCATGCATACGTTCGTGTGCACAAAGCATGTCAGTCAGTGTAACAGGAAGTCATCATGGCAGATGTGTGAGTGATTCCATTACACCACCGTATGAGCAGTTTGAGGTTTCAGCTGCAAATAAAACAACAAACTCAGTTATTTAGAGAAGCAATCTTAATATAACTTGTCATAAACCATAAAAAGATTAACCCAAAAGGGTTCATACTGTCTTTTAAAATCCATCCATCCATCCATCCATCCATCTTCTACCGCTTTTCTGGAGGTTCGGGTCGCGGAGGCAGCAGTTCAAGCAGAGAAGCCCAGACTTCCCTCTCCCCAGCCACCTGCTCCAGCTCTTCAGAGAGGATACCAAGGCGTTCCCAGACAAGCTGGGAGACATAGTCTCTCCAGCGAACCCTGGGTCTGCCCTGGGGTCTCCTCCCAGTGGGACATGCCCAAAAAACCTCAAGTGGGAGGCATCCACGAGGCATCCTGATCAGATGCCCATACCACCTCAACTGGCTCCTTTCAATGTGGAGGAGCAGCAGTTCTACTCTGAGCCTCTCTCAGTTGACTGAGCTCGTCACCCTATCTCTGAGTGTGAGTCCAGCGATCTTATGAAGAAAGCTCATTTCAGCCGCTTGTATCCATGATCTCTTTCTTTCAGTCATTACCCAAAGCTCGTGACCATAGGTGAGGGTAGGAATGTAGATTGACTGGTAGATTGAAAGCTTTGCCTTAGAGCTTAGCTCCCTCTTCACCACAACAGACCAGTACAATGTCCGCATCACTGCAGATACTGCTTTGATCCGTCTGTCAATCTCTTGCTCCATTCTCCCCTCACTTGTGAATAAGACCCCAAGATACTTAAACTCCTCCACTTGGGGCAGGAGCCTGTCCCACACCCGGAGAGGACAATCCATCTTTTTCCAGCTGAGGACCATGGACTCTGACTTGGGGGTACTGATTCTCATCCCAGCCGCTTCACACTCAGCGGCAAACCGTCCCAGGAAGAACTGTAGGTCATTGCTGGATGAATCCAGCAAGACAACACCATCTGCAAACAATAGAGATGAGATCCTGTGGTCACCAAGCATGACACCCTCCATTCCCTGGCTGCACCTAGAAATCCTGTCCATAAAAATTATGAACTGGATCAGTGAAAAAAGGGCAGCCCTGGCGGAGTCCAACTCTCACTGGGAATGAGTTTGATCGAGTGCTGGCAATAGGAACCAAACTCTCACAATAGTCGTACAGAGACCGAATAGCTCATAACAACAAACCCAATACCCCATTCTCCCAAAGCCCCCCCACAAAAAAACTCGAGAGGGTAAAGAGCTGGTCCGATGTGCCACGGTCAGGACGAAAACCACATTGTTCCTCCTGAATCTGAGGTTTGACCAACGGCCAGACTGTCCTCTGCAGTGCCTTGGCATAGACCTTCCCAGGTAGGCTGAGGAGTGTGATCCCTCTAAAATTGGAGCACACCCTCTGGTCCCCTTTTTTGAAGAGAAGAACCACCATCCCGGTTTGCCATGCCAAAGGCACTGCTCCTGACCTCCACGCAATGTTGCAGAGGTGTGTCAACCATGACAGCCCGACAACATCCAGGGCCTTGAGGTACTCTAATCTCATCCACCCCTGGGGCCCGGCCACCAAAGAGATTTTTAACCACCTTGGTAACCTCAGTCCCTGTGATAGTCGAGTCGTCCCCCTCGTCCACAAGCCCTGCTTCCTCTATGGAAGGTGTATCAGTGGGATTGAGGAGATCCTTGAAATATTCCTTCCACCACCCTCTGATATCCCCATTCAAAGTCAACAGCGCCCCATCCGCACCATACACAGTGTGGACAGGGAGCTGCATTCCCCTCCTGAGCTGCTGGACAGTTTGCCAGAATCTCTTCAAGGCTGACCGAAAGTCTTGTTCCATGGACTCACTGAACTCCTCCCATACCCAAGTTTTTGCTTCAGCAACCACCCGAGCTGCACTCCGCTTGGCCTGCTGGTACACCTCAGCTGCTTCGGGAGTCCCACAAGCCAACCAAGCCTGGTAGGACTCCTTCTTCAGCTTAATGGCCCCCCTCACCACTGGTGTCCACAGCTTGGTTCGGGGGGTTGCCAGCACGAGATGCCCTGATGACCTTGCGGCCACAGCTCTGGGTCACTGCTTCAACAATGGAGGTTTAGATCATGGCCCATTCAGACTCAGTGTCTCCAGTTTCCCTTGGAATGTGGTCAAAGTTCTTCTGGAGGTGGGAGTTGAAGACCTCCCGGACAGGGGTCTCAGCCAGACGTTCCCAGCACACCCTCACTATACGTTTGGGTCTACCAGGTCTGAATGGCATCCTCCCCTGCTATCGGATCCAAGTGATCACCAGGTGGTGATCAGTTGACAGCTCTGCACCTCTCTTTACCCAAGTGTCCAAGACATATGGTCACAGGTCTGATGACACGATAACAAAATCAATCATCGACCTGCAACTTAGGGTGTCCTGGTGCCAGGTGCACATATGGACACCCTTATGCTTGAACATGGTGTTCGCTATGGACAAACTGTGGTTAGCACAGAAGTCCAATAACTGAACACCACTCAGGGTCAGATCGGGCAGGCCATTTCTCCCAGTCACCCCCTTCCAGGTTTCACTGTTGTTTCCCACGTGCACATTGAAGTCCCCCAGTAGGACAATGGAGTCTCCAAAAGGAGCACTCTCCAGCACCCCAGTCAGAGACTCCAAAAAGGGTGGGCACTTTGAACCAGCATTTGGTGCATAGGCACAAATGATGGTCAGGACCCATTTCCCAACCCAAAGGCACAGGGAAACAACCCTTTCGTCCACCGGGGAAAACTCCAATATAGTCTTTTAAAATAATTATAAAAAATATTTTCCTTTCTATCGGACAGTGAAAAAGGTTGTTTTTACCTTAACATGTTTCGGCCACTTCTTGCAGCCTTCGTCAGATGGGTAACGTGATGTTGTTGTGACAATCAGCTGTTTAATCGGCTGTTTTATCCATGTTTACCAGACAGCAGAGGACGACTACACCCCCTGCTATCTGATTTCCTGTGAAGAACAGCATCCCAGGTGTGGGACAAGGTATAGGATCCCTCATCCCTGTTGATGGTTCTTGGGGTCCATTTTCTGATCTCGATAGTTTCCCTGATCCAAAGGTGGTATTTGTTGCTTTCTGTGCGGATGACGTTTGCCTCTTCCCAGTCCATGATATGATTTTCTATTTTGCAATGGTCGGATACGGCAGATTTCAGGTTCTGTTGTTCAGCTGTTGCCTTTTGTGCTCGTGTGTTGCTATTGTCTCTTGTTCATGTTCTTTCCTGTGTTCCTTTTTTCTGGTTCTAAAGGTTCTTCCTGGTTCTCCTATGTAGGTTTTGTTGCATGGTCGGTATAGTATTTCATAGATGACATTACTTTTGTTTTCTCTGAGTATTATGTCTTTTGGATGAACCAAGAGTTGCCTCAGAGTGGTGTGTGGTTTTACTGTTTTTTTTTTTTCATTGTCATCTGTATTCTTTCAGTGATCCCTCTAAGGTATGGTAGTGTGACTGTTCCTGTGTTGCTTACTTTTTGTGTGATCTAAAACAGCTGATGAAACAGCTGATCGTCATAACAACATCACGTGACCTTTCTGATGAAGGCTGCAAGAAGTTGCTGAAACACGTTAAGGTAAAAACAACCTTTTTCACTGTCTGATAGAAAAGCAAATATTTTTATAATGATAAAAAGATTACATATTTATGCTGAAAACAGACTTCATCACCAACATACCCAGATAGTCCTATTTACAAAGTTTCCAATCTATCCCAGAAAAGCTAGCTCAGTTTGGTGAAGCCAGAAGCAGCTAATGCGATGGCACTGTGTCCATCCATCCATTCATCCATCCATCCATCCATCCATCCATCCATCCACTCATCCATCCATCCATGTTTCACAAAAATTGACACTCCTCTTAGGCAGCTGAACTGATGCTCACCATACTCACTCACAATGATCCTCAGGTGGGTCTACATCCAGGTTGTGCTCAAGGTCAAAGTTAATGTTAAAGGTCAGGAGATCTGGGTGCTCCGGTGGCCATATCACCAGACTTGTTTGAGTGTAAATACCTTTAAATCTTCAGAATCCCTCTTACATCACTATAGTCAACATTGGCTAGCTCCTAGCTTTTAGCTCGGATTTATCCTAAACTATATACAGGTTGGGTTATCCCAGGATCTTTCGCTGCGCAGGTGGAGAATTTCTGTAAAAATTTTTACAAGAAAAGTCCTTTTAACAGTTTTGTGGACATTCTCTGCTTACTCCGCTGGGGATCCCGGGGCCGACTTGACTTGTTATAGCTGAGCCAACTAATGTTTGTCTTAAAGAATGAATAAATGAAACAATGCATCACTGGTTAACAACCGTGTGTGCTTTCAATCGTTGATAGGTATGATGGTCGCTGGAATTCAATGAGGCCAAAAACATTCACAGAGGATTGCCTGTTAGCTAGCCACTAACATCAGCTAGCTTCAAGGCAGCTAGCTGATGTTAGTGGCTAGCTGGTGTTGACTTTAGCAAGGTGTTCAAAATAACGTCTATGAATAATGTGTATGGTCAAGGGTTAGTAGATGAACAAGGATTCCAGTGGGGGTGAATAGAATTTATAGAAAATAGTGACCGGCTCAACAATTAGATAGATAGATAGATTTGTTTATTTGACAGGGACAGTGCAATAAACATAGACAATTAATCAACGACAATCAATCTGATGTGTTGCACAGAGTGTATAGCTATTAGCTAATTTGCAACTCTTGTCCCTGGATGGGCTTTAGGTCACATAACCAATCTCAGCCAACCGCCTAGCCCAGGGGTCGGCAACCCGCAGCACTTCAGCCCTCATGCTGCGGCTCCCTGCAGTTATATCTCAAAACACATGGAAATTAATGAAGTTCATTTTAATTATTTTATTTCTTAAATTATTGTTTATTTCATTTGGATACTTTTCTCAATGGAAATGCATACTTTCATGAACAAAAAATGTATATTTTTTTAAATTATTTATTATGTTGTCAACCATGCGTGACTGTGTCACATCTGATTGTGGCTGCACAATGAGCCCCTCAGCCTCTACTCAGTGCATGTGGAGAGAGAGCACAGACATCAGCAGCTTCCTGCTACTCTCGGTAAGACATAAACAGATCCCGAAAAAGTCAAATCACAAAGAAAAATAGAGAGTTTAATTCTGTGTGGACAGATTAATTTGCATTCATGTATGGTTATTGTGGAGAGAATTTCAAGAACACAAACAATGAAAAACAGCCGCCTCATTAGTGTCTTCAGGTCCATGAAAATTCTTAAATGTGATTATCTAAAATCAGTGCCTTAATTATCCTCAAAAATGAGAAACAATCCCTGAATTTCTGCTCAATAACCTTAAAATTAGTTACCTGTGCTATAAATGCTGGATTCACAGACCTGACCGAAGTCTGAATGTGTGAATTTATTTTCACCGTCACAGTTTACTACTTCCTGAGTGATATAAAAATAAAAGCCCTCTACAGTGATTCAGTTTTCAGAATGGTTGTTTTTGTTGTGCTTTTATTATGAAACGCCATCAACCGGATATACAGTACTTGTCTGAAATCAGTTACATGCAGCCGACAGTTTTTCCTCACAATCTGTAAATAAAAAAGAAAAAAAAATAGCAAATGGAGGTCAAATAAGTGAAACGAGGAGAGAAAATTCTGTGCCAGTTATGTAGAGATGATACTTTTATTTTAAGGATGTTTTCAGCTTTTTCTCTGCAGGATAACTGTTTGTTACCTGATGTTTTTAATGAGGTTTTGGACAGTGAATTATAAGTGCAGACTGTCTATCAATGCCACACATTTTTTTTTTTTTTACTATATCCAACATTTAGCTCAGCAGAAGAATTTTTTTTAAAACATGTTTTTCCACTCTGCAGTAATTATTTCTAATTGCCTTGATTTGCACGAATGGGGTTTTAAAGTTATATTATTTAGAAAATTGTTTAGAATTATTTTTGCTTTATTCCAAAATAAAGAAAGAAGAATATCAGACAACCAATCAACTAGTTGTCAAACTGAGAGTCTGGAGAACAGGTGAAGGATACAGATTTATATTAATACCGTATATTTGAAGAAGGAGCTTTATGAGGAAACATTAAAAGGATGAAAAGTTGCTTCTTCTCAATAAAACTTTCATCTCTGATTTATTAACATATCAGGAATTAAAGCTGTACCAGAGTGGTGGCCTAGAGATAGAGCATCCGCCCCACAACCGAGAGGCCAGGGTTCAAATCCCGGCGGGGTCGTACCAAAGACCATATAAAAAAATGGAACTTCCTGCTGTCCAGCTTGGTGCTCACCAAAATGGAATGGAGGAGGGAAATGTTGGTTACCCAGCCACAGGGGGTGCATAAGCCAGTGTTCTCCCTGTGCCAGTCCCAAGCCTGGATAAAAATGGGCAGGGTTGTGTCAGGAAGAGCATCCGGCATAAAACTCAGCTCCAACCTATGGATATGGCAGATATATTGATGTCTGCTGCAGCGACCCCCACCACAACGTAGAAATAAAGCTAGAAGAAGAATCAGGAACTAAAGCTGTGTGATAACTGTTGATAGTAGGAGATGGATGATATTTTTCAGATTATAATGGATGGATGGATGGATGGATGGATGATAATTAAAAAAAATATACAAAAAATTATGATCAGATATTCAGAAATTTATTTTTCAGCACAAAACCATTTGTAATATATTTGTAATACTTTTTTTATTTCATGAATGAAGCTATCTATAAAGCTTGACAGTTTTTCCCCACTGTTGTAGTATGAATTCATTAATACCACATAATCTTCAGAGCTATGCATATATAAAAAACTTTATGAGCAGCAAAATCTTTATTTTAAAGGTCAAATTGCCGTTGTGGCCCACAGCCACTTCTATTTTAGTTGGAGATGGGAAAAATGGCTCTTCAGTTCGCAAAGGCTGCAGACCCCTGGCCTAGCCACCTCAATGTAGCATCACGGCAAGAATATAACAAAATAAACCAGAATGACATGAGATATATCATCGACTGTGGATTAGTGGAAACAGTGATGTCTAAAAACACGTTATGCAAGCTAACTGGCTAGCTTACTCTTGTCCACATGATTGAAAGCTAGGCTGGCCAGTAATAGGCACTAGGCTGGGTTTATATGCAGTCATGTCTTGTGGCATATCTGCAGCAGTCATTTTGCTTTTTGGAGTGAAAAGCAACATCAATTCTGTGTGCTTTTTAAGAGAAGTGAGCATTTTTATATTTTTCAACAATCAATTGGCCAGCAGATGCCTTTCAGAAGGTTAAACCCTACAAAAACACAAGTTTTTCCACTTAATGAGCACTTTAAAAACTTGTCCCCAAACACCGACACGCACCCATCCTCCATTGTATGTCCCTGTGATCTGAATCCTTCTCTGTACTTGAACCTGAGCTCTGAAATAAAAGCCCAAATGAACTCTCCCCTTCTCCTCCTTCTCTGCTCGATGTTTCCCGATAACGACCCGCTTAAATGAAGTTTGGTCCTCAGCCCTCTCGCCGTCACTCCTTTAATTTAGTTGTTATAATTAAGCATTAACTGGTGTCAGTTTCAGGGCCACTAACAGGCCCACTCAGTTCTGCTTGTCTGCATTATCACAGTTTGGAGGAGAAAGTAAATTATAATGAAGCCCTATATCGTCCAATTACTGATAAAAGCAGCCGAGTGCGCTCCTTGTAATTAGGTGCCAGTATCCCTCCTCCTCTACTGCTTCCTCCTCCTCCTCCATGGGAGTGACACATTGGAGGAGAATATAAGCCTAATAGCTACTTTTATTAGCGTTAACCTCTCCGTCATGTTGCGAGCCAGGCCGCTCTCCGTCAGAGAGAGACCTCCCCTCGCAAACTCTTCCCTTCTTTGTGCCTCCTCCCCTGCGAGGAAAAGGAGCGGTAAAAGTGAAGGATTGTTGGACAGCGCCACCCCCCCTCCCCCACGCCGCTCCCTCTCTAATGGGATGGAGTGGAGCTGTCTCTTGTAGCTGGGTCATGTAGTTCCCCACCAGAGCACTTACAAGTCAGGGCTGGTAATTAAACTGTAGCATGAGCGCCTCCCCCGCAACTCCTCCGTTCCTCTCCTCCTCCTGTCAGGTGAGACAACATGCTGCGAGGAGTGTGAATTAAGAGGAGGACGGCTGCAGACGAGGAGAGGAAGACCAAATTAGGGGAGCGGGAGAGGAGCGACCGTCTGAGCACCGCAGACATGTTCTTTATACATCAGCGAGCTGAGACTCTCTCTGATTTTTTTACCCTGAAAGTCCTTTAATCCACAGCAGCTGCCCCCCCACCCGCCCCAGGTGAGTCGCCTCAACTCATCTCTGTTTTCTTTATCGCTTATAAAGGCCCTGTCACATCTAGACAATTTAGGCAGCGTTTGCAATATGTATGAAAAATTTGGACAATATGCTGGCATAAGTGGAACCAGTTATGGGTAAGTTTTGTAGAAGTTAAGAGCACACTGAAGCATGCTGTAGCACACTGGTAAATGGCGTTGTATGTCGAGCTCCCCTAAAAATTTCCGATGTATCCAGCATATGGCTGAAACATCCCACATACGGAGCATAAGTTGTGCAGAAGTTATGCATTCGTTCACACGTTACTTGTAAGTGACTCATAAGTTAAGTGTCAGCAGACACTTCTGAGGAAGACTGCAGATGCCAGTCGAAACATGTGAAGGTAAAAACATCTCTTTCTTATCCATGTCTGAAAAAAGAAAAACAAAAAAGTAATAATTGAAAAAGAAGACCGAATGAACCTACTCAAACTAGTCAGCATCACTGTTAGCATCAATGCTAGCAGTCGCTCAGAAAAAAGCCCATGGTTTCATTGCCTTTCTTCTTTCCTTTTTCTGGACCTCATTGCCTGCTGCTAAATAATGACTGCAGTCCTCCAGAGAAAAATATCAAGCATATCTTTAATTTAAAACAAAAAATCATTAACTTAACTAGTGGTTGCACAAATGTCACATATCAGAGTGCACATACATGTCATTTAGTGCCGTTTCAAGTAAACCACATCCAAATCATCACACCACTCTTCGTCTCCTCAGTTCTGCCTTTTTTGGGTGTTTTCTTCAGGAATGACCACAGATGTTGGTCTACTGTATGTTTGGTTTGTGACCACGCATGTAAGAATGCTTGGGTCACAGTGCAGAGTTCTCGGTGTGCGGTCTGTGGCACACAGAGATCATAGATGATGGATTCAACAATGAATAAGTGATGTATTATCTGCTGCTGTCCTGCTGGTTAGATGGATTACTACAAGTCACCTTTGACTTCACTCATCGGCCCACAGAGCCATGTGTGAGCATGTCGGGGCGTGGGTGGAGGTGGCAGCCAGCTACGATCCTGCAACAGGAAGAGATACGTTGATTGATGAGCTAATGAACATCGTATTTCACTCAGATGGCAGAGTGAGTGGAATGAGCCAATCACAGTGGCTTGTGCCTGAAACAGATGAGTTACAATTTGTTTGAGGCAGATGGTGCCCACTAAAACATGGAATGGAGTGAAACAGGAATGGAACGAGCATGATGTCAGTCACAAGACATCTGTCCATGGAACAAAAAAAAAAAAATAGTTATGGAATGAAACAATACATTTGCACATGGAAAAAGCTATGAAACTGTCTGATGTTTTAGTGAGCTTTGCTTTTTTCAGTGTGCACGTCTTGTTTTATTTCATTCCATAGCAATTTTTTTTGTTCATTGGACAAATTCTTGCTCTGTTCCATTTTTTTTCAATGGACAAAGGTCTTGTTTAATTCTGTTCCATAGTTTTAAATTGTTGGATGGACAAATATCTTGTTCTTTTCCATTCCATATCTATATTTTTATGCGATGGACAAATGTCTTGTCACAGAGTCAAACCTAAACCCCAGTGTCTTCCTGCCTGCTTTTGGAGCGGGAGATTGCCTGCATCTCTCTCCATCATTTGGGCCTTCAAGCCTCTCAGTCAGCTATTTTGTTTGGCTCAAGGTAATCTGAAGCTTTCTCTTTGATTCTAGCAAGCTTTAGCCTTCTAAGCTTTGATACTTTATTGAATTTTCTTTAGAGCTTTGCCACCTTCTCCAGGGATGAATGAATAGTTGAAATAATCTCATTTTTTTCCCTTTTTCTTAAGCACCCCGAGCTTTGATATTTTTCTTTAACCTTAATTTTTCTGTAACTCAAGCATGACCGTGTATTCTTAGCATACCTAGTTAATCCATTTTTTTAAGGCTTTTTTCTGGGCTGTCCTCCACTGCCAAATGGTGTCATAGAGGGCAATCCATTGTTCTACATCAGACTCCAGTGGACTCAAGCTACTGGCCCAAGTCAGGCCCTCGCCTGTGCGAAGGATTCTCAGTCAAGACCTTGGGCTCAGAACTGCAGAGAGGACTTCTGCCTCCAAGGTCCATCTCCAACCCAGGTTGGACCAAAGCAGGGCTACCCAAAAGCCCAATCCGCCTGTGATCCCCATGAGGCTTGACCATTCTTTTCTGTCTCTGTCTGAGTCTCTTGTGAACCCAGCCACTCCAAGAAAGTGAGGCAGTCACTGGAATTAGCTTCAGGGACAGACTTATCCACTTCAGCCATAACTTTTTCTGTAACTACCATTCCTTTTTGAGCGTAATGTAAAGTTAATCTTTTTTCTTTTTCATTACATTTTCCAAATTCCTTTTTCATTAGCTTTGCATTATACTGTACTTAATTTTGCTGTTATTATCGGGGACTACAGATGGAAATTAGTGAGAATGCTATAATCTGGTACAGAGCATCTTTGCCCTGTGTTTAATGTTTTTTTTTTTTTTTTTTTTTTTGTTTTCTGTATATGGTCCCTGACACATAAACCAAAAAAACTAACTTATCATTTCACTAATTCTCTTTTCAGCCACAAAATCATCTTTAGACCTTACTTGACATATGCAAGACCTGCAAATCTGTAAATATTGCCGTTTCTTCATATGTGTAAAATTACTATTGTTCATGCTACCTTTGGTTATCTTCCCATTTTACAAGCCATACAGATGTCTGTCACTTTGAGTTTTCTATATTAAACTTACTAAACTGTTCACTGGTGTACTCTTCTCTGTCTAGACTTCAGAATCAGACAGTGTCAAGCACTGACACCAATATTATGAGACTGATCAAATAATTGTTAATTGAATCATTAATTAATGCTTAGCTTTTTAATTGCCAAATTCTTAAGCTAAATTGTTTCTTAATACTAACTAACTAACTAACCTGCACTTATATAGCGCTTTTCGAGTCACAAAGACCACTCAAAGCGCTTTCACTAGTACTAACCCTCTATTCTAAGGGCCTATAGGAAACAGATATCTAGGGACAATTTAGAACAACCAATTAACCTAACATGCATGTCTTTGGATTGTGGGAGGAAACCGGAGCCCCCGGAGTAAACCCACACAGCACAGGGAGAACATGCAAACTCCATACAGAAAGGTACCAACCCCTGCCAGCCTGGGGATTCGAACCAGGAACCTTTTAGCTGTAAGGCAACAGTGCTAACCACTGCACCACCGTGCTGCCCATAGAATTCTCACTATTCTTAAAAATGGGAATGGTGCCCCCTAGTGTTATGCAATAATTGCATAATGAAATAATTATTAATAATTATTCATCCTAGTTATTAATTATTAATAATCATATTGTGTAGAAAAGACACAGGCGAGGCAACGAGCTGAACAACACGTTAACTTTATTCTTTCTCTAACATGCAGTACAGCAGGAGATCCCGGGTCTCTGTGCATTCCTCTTTTATAGCTTTAATACCATGCATTTGTCATGAACCAAGCCGGTTTGTCCTTAAGGCTCGGTTCTGACCCTTCTGTGTCTCAGGTTCATCTGTGTATTTGTGTATTGTTTCATCTTTTGAGTTTTCTTGTAGTTTCTATGTTTCCCAGTTTTATTCTCGTACCTGTAGCCACTGTTTTCTGGCCGGCAGCTGTGAGGCAGCCTTCTTTGGCCTACACTTGTGTGGGCACTGTCTGACAGCTTGCCGGTCCGACCACGACCCCTCTCTCTTGACAGTCAGTTGGTTCCACTCCCGGTAATTACTCTTCCCGCTCCTCGCCCAGGTGTACCCTAACTCCCTTCCATCAGTGTTTGTACTTAAGCAGCTCATTGTCAGTCAAGCATTGCTGGATTATTGTTTGTGTCTGTCTCAGCCACGTTCTTCCGTGGTTTGCCCTCGCCACATTCCACTGTGGTTTGCCCACACACATTCCGTCGTGTGATCCTTAAGTGTATCCTGTTGCCTTTTTTGTATGTCTGCACTTTTTGGGAACTGTGAATCTTTACTTTAATAAATGTGTCTGTGGTGTAACCTGCACATAAATCCGTCTCTCTTCTTCATGTGCTGTGTAAAAGCGCATGGACGAATCACAATAGCATTGAGATCCGGAACTTCCAACCATAATACATTGTTGTTTGGAACAAAGACCTCTGTGGTACATTAACATGACATAACGCCGGCGCCGCTCTCACACCCTTTCCTCTTTCAGCAGCTCCGGCAGTTCCTCCTCTCCCTGGGGGGTGCATAGTCCTTACTGTCCCGTCTGATACCCCCCGGTGACACCTCCTCTTTCGGTCCATTGTTCCCCCCTTCCCCAGCTGCCTTCTTTGGGTGGAGAACCCCCACACCATGCCCCCACACAATTCATGTAATTGTAGTGTTATCGCTACACCAGAGTGCCCACTCACTGAGAATTCTGATGGGTCTCTGTAAAATTATTGAGCAGAGTCTAGACCTGCTCTGTATGTAGAGTGCCTCGAGATGACATACGTCGTGACTTGGCGCTATATACCTACAGTCATGTGAAAAAATTAGGACACCTTGTATAAGCCTGTTTTTTTTTTAACATATTTGGACATATGGACATTTAATATCAATGTTGAAAATACTAGGCGATTCATGTAATACAACCAAACAATTACAAATGAATTAAAGACTTTTTTCAAATTTTCTGTAAAATGTAATTCTAAACAAATAGTGAGGAATAAATTAGGACACCCCCCATCTTTTTAGGACACCCCACATTCATTCCCACTTAAAATGGCTAAAATAAATGTTACAAAATGCAAATAAAAACAAAAACAAGGTTAGACTGTCATGATTACCAATTAAGGACAGCTCACGTGCACGATGCAGCAACAGAAGGACAATCAAACACACAAGCGCACGTTTGAGAAGTTTATTAAATATCAAAACAAAGCACAGCTTAAGGAAAATGTCGCTCGCCAGAGGAATCAGCCTGTAGTAGTAGTAGTAGATTAGTTTATTTGACAGGGACAGTGCAATAAACATAGACAATTAATCAAAGACAATCAATCTGATGTGTTGCACATAGAGTGTATAGCTATTAGCTAATTTGCAACTCTTGTCCCTGGATGGGCTTTAGAAAAAAGAATCAAGATAAAAAAATATACACAATAACCACATACATCAATGCAGAAAAATTATAAATACACAATTATAAATATTATAAATATTATAAATACACAAATATAACAGCCTGTAGAGAGAGAACGAGAGCTGTGAGTGCAGGAATAGAGACAGGGAAAATGGGCGAGCCAAAATGCCACTTATGTGGAATAATAGGGAGAACCGGCAGGACCCCGAACCGGGGTAGAAATGAACCAGCAGGGTGAAGGTGGTGGAGTCAGTGGTGCCTGACCGGGTGGAATATGGTTGCAGCTTAGTGGAGATGATGGGGTAGTGAGCGTATACAGTCCCCGGAGATGCAGCCACACAATGGCAGCAACCTAGAGAAAAGAGAAGAGACAGGTGAGTGCGGAAACTACACCTTAGGAAATAACACTAGCAATGTAGTACTCTGCTATGGCAGGCAGCACAGTGGTGCAGTGGTTAGCACTGTTGCCTTATAGCTAGAAGGTTCCTGGTTCGAATCCCCAGGCTGGCAGGGGTTGGAACCTTTCTGTGTGGAGTTTGCATGTTCTCCCTGTGCTGCGTGGGTTTACTCCGGGGGCTCCGGTTTCCTCCCACAATCCAAAGACATGCATGTTAGGTTAATTGGCTGTTCTAAATTGTCCCTAGATATCCGTTTCCTATAGGCCCTTAGAATAGAGGGTTAGGTACTAGTGAAAGTGCTTTGAGTGGTCTTTGTGACTAGAAAAGCGCTATATAAGTGCAGGTTAGTTAGTTAGTATACCCAGACGAGCCAGCGTCAGCACAAGGAAGAGATGTTCCTTATAAACGCTGGCTGATGAAAGGCAGCTGGTGCATCTCCTCACCCAGGTGTGTCGATGACCTGAGGAAGGAATCAGAATCAGAATCAGAATCAGAATCAGGTTTATTGCCATTGTTCATGTAGTACACAAACTAGGAATTTGTCTCGGTACAATGCTGCAACATTAAACATGATAAGATAAGAGAAATAAACTATACATGTAATAAAGTGTAGGATAAGGAAACAACACGAAGGAGGGGGCGAGCGCTCACGGCCATGACAGTGCCCCCCCCCCCCAAGGAGCACCTCCTGGCGGTCCCTTAGGCTTGTCAGGATGGGCTTAATGGTAGGTCCGGAGTATCCCCTTGTCATGGACGTGTGATCTGGGGATCCAGGAGCGTTCCTCTGGACTATAGCCCTTCCAATGGACCAGGTACTGTAGACTCGGCCCCAACGGCGAACATCCAAGATGTGCTGCACGGTGTAAGCAGCATTGCCATTGATCATCCGAGGAGGAGGAGGAGGAGGCAGCTTCGGTGGGGGGGGGGGGCAGAGGGGGCTGACAGAGAGAGGCTTGATGTGGGAGACGTGGACGGTTGGGTTCACCCACAGGGTCCGTGGAAGCTTCAGCCGGACCATGACGTCATTGACCACACCGGAGATGGTATAGGGCCCCAGGAAGTGGGGGGAGAGCTTCTTAGAATCCATCTTCAGCCGACCAGACCCGCTGACCTACAGTGTACTTAGGTGCAGGGACCCACTTCCTGTCCACCATCTGGTGGTTGCGCTCAGAGGAGCGGGCCAGGGTGGCACGGGTAGACCTCCAGATGCGTCGGCAGCGTTGAGCATGGGACCCCACAGAAGGCACCGCAACCTCCCTCTCAGCCATAGGTAGCAGAGGCAGGGTGTACCCCAACGAGGCTTCAAAGGGGGTGAGCCCCGTAGCTGCAGAGATGGCAGAATTCAGAGAGTACTCCACCCAGGTCAGATGTGTGCTCCACGAGGAGGGATTTTCAGCCGCTACGCACCGCAGGGTGGCCTCCAAGGACTGGTTGGCGCACTCGGCCTGCCCGTTGGACTGAGGATGATGACCAGAGGAAAGACTGGTGGTGGTCCCAAGCATCCGGCAGAATGCCTTCCACACCTGAGACGTGAACTGAGAACCCCGGTCAGACACAATGTAAAGGGGGATGCCATGGAGACGGATGACGTGGGTAGTGAGGAGGTCCGCAGTCTCCATGGCCAAGGGGAGTTTGGGAAAGGCGATGAGATGATCAGCCTTCGAGAAGCAGTCGACTATCTTTAGGATGACCGACTTCCCGTGGGAGAGAGGAAGTCCAGTTATAAAGTCCATGGCGATATGGGACCAAGGACGGCCAGGGATGGGTAGGGGCGAAGGAGTCCAGCAGGAGGGGAGGAGTCGGACTTGCCCCGAACACAGATCTGACAGGCTTGCACATAGTCCTGCACATCCCGCCGCAGCATGGGCCACCAGAACACCCGCCAAATCAGATTGGTGGTGCGGGTGATCCCAGGATGGCAGGCAAAACGGCTGGCTCATTCTGTCATGATTACCAGTTAAGGACAGCTCACGTACACAATGCAGCAACAGAAGGACAATCAAACACACTAGCACATGTTTGAGAAGTTTATTAAATATCAGAACAAAGCACAGCTTAAGGAAAATGTCACTCACCAGAGGGATCAGCCTGTGGAGAGAGAACGAGAGCTGTGAGTGGAGGAAAAGAGACAGGGAAAATGGGCGAACCAAATTTTTATTTTTTTTTTGTTACTTATTTGTACCCGTAGGTAGATTTGGTTTGCAGTCTGGTGACAAGCCACCGGCTGCCGGTCGCTGCGTGCGCGAGCGCCCTAAACCTACGTGTTTTTGGTATGCGGGAGGAAACTGGAGAAATCCCGGAGTAAACCCACGCAACACGGGGAGAACATGCAAACTCCACACAGCTCACTGTTGGTCGGGGGCTGGGATCGAACCCACGATCTCATGATCCCCGCGATCCCCCGGCCGAGGGTAAAACTAATTGCCACTTACGTGGGATAATAGGGAGAACCGGCAGGACCGCGAACCAGGGTAGAGATGAACCAGTAGAGTGAAGGTGGTGGAGTTGGTGGTGACTGAGTATGTGGAATATGGTTGCAGCTGAGTGGAGATGATGGGGCAGTGAGCGCACGCAGTCCCCGGAGATGCACCCGCATGATGGCAGCAACCTAGAGAGAAGAGGAGAGACAGGTGAGTGCGGAAACTACACTTTAGGAAATAACTCTAGCAATGTAGTACTCTGCTATGGCAGTATACCCAGACGAGCCAGCGTCAGCGCACTGAAGAGATGCTCCTTATAAACGCTGGCTGATGAAAGGCAGCAGGTGTGTCTCCTCACCCATATGTGTTGATGACCTGAGGAAGGAATCAACGGGAAGGAAGGGGGCGAGCGCTTATGGCCATGACATAGACATAGATATGTGAACATTTATCAATAAAGAACTGCATATTTAATGGGGTGTCCTAATTTTTTCATGACTGCAAGTAAACCTAGCATTTCCCTCATGAACATGCTACCAAGTAGACCACCAATGAGGTTCACTAGCTGCACAGCAAATATACTGTTGCTTGAAGTGGGTTTGCGCACATGTTACTGTTTCCCATTGGAAAATATCTAGTGAGTTGCTTGTGTGAGCTAAACAGTGTTGTATTGCTGCCATGCCCTCTGGGTAAAGTGCAATATCCAGCAAGCTAGTAACCAATACACGACCACAGTGACTGGACTTTCTACATGAGAAATGTAGTAGTACTGAATCTAGTGGGCAACTATTATTATATTCACAGCTTTTATCTGCGAATGCTGCTGTTACTGAATGCTTCTGAGAGAAGTGTGCCGGACCATATGTTCTGAGTGGGTTTTTTTATTTGTCTTTTTTGTTGGCGCTCCTTGTGGGTTGAGTGTGTCATGTTAATGATGGTGAAGATGGGCCATTGTGTAAAATGTAAACACAACAAAATACAATGATTTAAAAATCCTTTTCAATCTATATTCAATTGACAACACTACAAAGACAAAATAAAGAATGTTCAAAATGTTAAATATTCACTCATTTTCAATTTAATACCTACAGCACATTAAAAAACAAAAAAGCTGGGACAGAGGCATGTTTGCCACTGTGTGACATCACATTTCCTTTTAACAACACTCAATAAGCATTTAGGAACTGATGACACTAATTGCTGAAAATTTGTAGATGGAATTCTTTTCCCTTCTTGCTTAATGTATGACTTCAATCGTTCAACAGTCCGGGGTCTCTATTGTCGTATTTTGTGCTTCATAATGCGCCACACATTTTCAATAGGAGACAAGTCTGGACTACAGGCAGGCCAGTCTACTAAATGCACTCTTTTACTACAAACCCACACTTTTGTAGCAGATTGTGGCTTGGCATTGTCTTGCTGAAATAAGCGGGGACATCCCTGAAAAAGACATTGCTTGGATGGCAGCATACGTATGTTGCTCCAGCATTAATGGTGCCTTCACAGATGTGCAAGTTACCCATGCCACGGAAACTAACACACCCCCATACCACCACAGATGCTTGCTTTTGAACTTAATGCTGATAACAATCTGGATGGTCCTTTTCCTCTTTAGCCCAAAGGACACAATGCCCATAATTTCCAAAAACAATATGAAATGTGCACTCTTCATGTCATGGGTGGCGAGCACTTGCCCCCTCCTTCCTGCTCTCCGGCTCCCTCATCAGACGCACCTGCTGATCCTTGCCTGACAGCGCTTATAAGGAAGCAGTCTTCAGTGATTCAACGCTGGCTTGTTTGAGTATACTGCTCAACCAAGCGGCTCTACGTAAGCGGTGTTCGTCCTGTGACATCTGCTAACGATTTTCTCCCTCTTCTAGGTTTCTGCCAACGGAGTGGTGCATCTGCGGGGATTTGGTGCGCTCATCAGCCAATTGCTCCTCCTCTAAGCAGCCTTCTCTCTTCGCTGGGCTCTGTGCTGGTCTCCTCCCATCTCCCAGGCAAGTGGCATTATCTGTTTTCCCACTTGTCCTCCATTCCTCTCTAATCAGCCTCATTTGTTCTCCGCAGGGCTCCTGCTAATCTGGCGAGTGACTGACGTTTTCTCCTCAAGTTGCTGTATTTGAAACATTATAATAAAAGGTCAAACGTTTCTTTTGTGTTCGCTTGGTGATTGCACGCTGCACTCAGGTGGCTTGACCAGCCAATATGACAGAGCGAGCCAGCCAGAGTCACCACCTGACAGGTGCAACATCATCAACCAATCACTCCGCGCTCCCCCGCCTCGACGTTACAGAGAGGCAGGTGGCTGAGCACACTCAGCTGCTGCAGGCAATTGCGCAGCAGCTGAATGTCATTACCTATCGATTGGACCATACTGGTGCCCCGGCTGCTCCACCTTCTCCTGCTCGTCCTTCCACTGTTATCCGCCGAACCCTTGCTATTTCCACCCCTGCCCCGTATGTGGGGGAGGTGGGGAAATGCAAGGATTTTTTATGCCAGGTTCGGCTTTATTTTGGGCAGGTGCAGGGGGAGTTCCCGGATGACATCTCTAAAATTCATGAGTTTGTTCTTCTGCTTCAGGGCTGCGCTCTTAGTTGGGCGTGGGCCGTTATCGATAGTCAGAGAACTTCACCACCAACGTTTGACCAATTTGTGGCCGAGTTTACCGGCACCTTCGACCGTTCTGAGAGTGAGGGGAGCATCATAAGTCATCTACTGTCACTCCGTCAGGGCAGCCGGTCGGTGGCCGACTACTCGATGGAATTCCGGGTTGAGGCAGCGGAGTCTGGGTGGAACGAGGTTGCCTTACGCAGTGCGTTCCTCCAGGGTCTGAACCCTCGTCTCGGGGATTACTTGGCGGTTTACACCGTTCCCGCCACCTTAGACGGCCTGATAGATCAGGCAGTCAGGTTAGATAATCGAGACCGGGAGTGCGCTCGGGAGCGTGGTGCCTCCTCTCGCCCACCCATCACTCACTCCTTCCCGGCGACTACTGACCGAGGTGAGCCCGACTCCGAGCCTGTGGAGCTCAGCTCTGCTCGTCTTTCGCGAGCAGAGGTTGAGCGACGGTGACAGATCGGGGTGTGTGCCTACTGCGGTTCCCTGAACCATAAGTTGGATGCATGCTGCCTGAGGGCAAAAAGAACCGGCCCGTTAGTAGCCACAGGGGGTCTGGCGGGCGGGACTCAATCCGATCCTTCCGGTAATTTCTCCATTTCGGCCCTCATCCAGCTACCGGGGGTCGAGAGGAGGGTCTCCGCCCTGATTGATTCCGGGGCAGAGGGTAATTTTGTCTTTTCCATGCTGGTGCATGAGCTGGGGATTCCAACAGTTAAACTGTCGGATCCCCACTCTGTGCATACTCTTTCTGGCCAGACGGTGGCGTCCGTTACTCATTTCACGGTGCAGTTATCCGTCCTTTTGTCTGGTAACCACTGTGAGAAGTAGACTTTTTACGTGCTTCCACGTGCTTCTCACGCTGTGGTACTTGGTTACCCTTGGCTCCGCAGGCATAATCCTATGATCAGTTGGGTTCAAATTTCAATCACGTCCTGGAGCGCTAACTGTTTGGCTACGTGCCTAAATTTGGCCGAGTGTTCCCCGTCCCTTTCCGTCTCCTCTCCTCATGTTGAGCCACCGGACCTCAGCCGCGTACCCAAGGTCTATCATGACCTCGGGGAGGTGTTTAGCAAGTCGCGAGCATTAGCGCTTCCCCCACATCGCTCATACAACTGTGCCATAGACCTCCTTCCGGGTGCGCGGTTGCCGTCCAGCAAACTCTATAGCATTTCTGGCCCTGAGAGGGAGGCGATGGAAAGGTACATTAAAGATTCGCTGAACACCGGCCTCATTCGGCCATCCTCGGCTCCCCTAGGGGCGGGGTTTTTCTTTGTGTGCAAAAAGGAACGGGTCTTTGCATCCGTGCATTGACTACCGGGAACTTAACGCTATCACTGTCAAAGACAAATACCCTTTGCCCTGATAAACTCTGCTTTCGAGCTCCTGCAGCGCTCCCGTGTTTTCTCTAAACTCGACCTACGTAATGCTTACCATCTAGTTAGAATACGCAAGGGGGACGAGTGGAAAATGGCATTTAAAACTCATCTGGTGCATTTTTTTTTTTCCACAATATCTTTATTGAACCTTTTTTTTTTTTTTAACAAACATGATACAAACAATCAAACACTAACACTAAAGTACTACAAAAAAAAAAAAAAATACCCTAAAAACACCAACAACCACCAACAAAATCAAGTCTTCAACAATGCTCCTCTGTTTAGTCTAGACAATCCAATACATTAGTATACATATTATGTTCACCAGTTTGGAATTTACAAGGTCCACACACATCATTCACCTTCTTCTTCAAGAGTTATGTTTAAATTTTTTACATAATCAATAAAAGGTCTCCATATATTCTCAAACACAATTTCCTTTGATTTCAGTATATATGTTATTCTTTCTAATGGAAGGTTTGTTAACATCTGTCTTAACCACTGAGTCACATCTGGTCTATGAGTCTTTTTCCATAATAGTGCAATACATTTTTTGGCATTAAGCAAACTGAGGTCTATGAATGTTCTTTCACTTTTATTGAAATTATGCTTTTCTGGGTACAGACCCAACAAAAACAGTTTAGGATTCAATATGATTTGTTTTGAGATTATTTTTTCAATTGTTACCCTCACCTCCTCCCAAAACATTCTTATTAATCTACATTCCCATAAACAATGAAATAGGGTTCCTTTACTTTCCATGCATTTTGTGCATGTATCTGGTATATTTTTGTTATATCTATTTAACTCCTCCGGTGTAACATACATCCGCATTAACCATTTGAAATGTATCAATTTAAGGCGTGCATTTATTGATTTGGTTTGAGCTTCTGTACAAGCCAATTCCCATTGTTCCTCTGAAATTTCAATTTGCAGATCTTCTTTCCAGTAGTTTAATCTTTTCAGTGAATTTTCACTTGAAGATAGTGTCAATGAGTTATAAAACTCTGAAATAATACCCTTTCTTTTACTATCTTTCATCATCATTTTTTCCAAGGATGAGTAAATAGGTCGAGTGAGAGCTTTATTTTGATTTGATCGAATAAAGTTTCTAAGTTGAAGATATTTAAAAAAATGTGTTCTATTGAGATTAAATTTGATCCTCAGCTCTTCAAAAGACATTATGTTGTCTGCACATGGCAAATATAAATCCTGAATCTTTTGTATCCCTTTTAAATTCCATACTTTAAATACAGCGTCCGCTCTCCCTGGTTTAAAATATTGATTACCCCATATTGGACTAAATTGTGACAATAACTGTGGTTCTTTTAAATAGTTTTTAGCTTCACACCATATTTTGATCATATGCTTTACAAATGGATTTTTAACTTGTTTTTGTAATTTTTTTGCCGAATCTGAGTATATGAATATGGGAAGAGGTAAAGGTAAATTGTATGATTCCATTTCAGTCCAGTGAGGGAGATCATTTGATGAAAAATAATATGTCATAGACCTCAGTTGTGCCGACCAATAATACAACATAAAATTTGGACATTTCAGACCTCCACGATCAAATGGTAAATATAATAAAGACAAACGTAATCTAGCCCTCCTGTTGTTCCATATAAATTCCACTAACTTTTTTTTTATTCTTGAGAATAGATCTAAAGGTGGTGATAAGGGAATGTATTGAAATAAATAAAGTATTTTAGGTAAAATATTACTTTTAAGTATATTGATTCTCCCGATCATCGACATTGGTAGTGACATCCATCTCTGAGTTAACTCATTGATATCTGACATTAAGGCTTCATAGTTGACACTGGCGACTGATTCTAGCTTAGGCATAATTTGGATTCCTAAATATTTAAACTGATTTACAACATTGAATTGATTTACCTCAGGGGCTGGGTAATTTCTCTGGGTCTCATTTAGCATTAATATTGAAGATTTAGTTTTATTTATTTTATATCCTGATATTTCCCCAAAATTCTTTATTAAATTCAACAAGGTTGGAATTGATTTTTTTAGATTCGACATAAACAAAATTATATCATCGGCGTACAGGGAGATTTTATGTTCTGTTGGTCCAACTTTAATTCCATATATTTGTGAATGTAAACGTATCGCTATCGCTAAAGGTTCAATTGCCATAGTAAACAGTAAAGGTGAAAGTGGACAGCCTTGTCGACATCCTCTATTGATTTTTATTGGTTTTGAAATATTGTTATTTGTTAGGATTTCTGCTGTAGCATTATTGTATATTATTTGAACCCATTTTATGAAATTATTTCCAAGTCCAAACCTTTGTAGGACTTCAAAAAGAAAGGGCCATTCAACTCTATCAAAGGCCTTTTCGGCGTCCAATGATAGGAGAGCTGTATCCGGTGCTTCTTTATTAAAATAAATAATATTAAATAGTCTTCTTACATTATGGAAGCCTTGTCTACCCTTTATAAAGCCATTCTGATCTCGATTAATAATATTTGGTAAAATTTCTTGTATTCGTCTTGCTAAAATTTTACAGATTATCTTAAGGTCGGCGTTTAATAGGCTTATTGGTCTCACATTTTCACATTTATTAGAGGGCTTACCTGGTTTTGGCAACAGTATAATTAAGGCATTATTTATGTATGATGGTAAATTATTATTTTGAAATGCTTCTAAAACCATTTCCAAAAAAGGTTTTATTAATTTATTCTTAAATTTTTTATAAAGGTCAACTGGAAGACCATCTGGTCCTGCACTTTTTCCTGATTTCATATTATCAATGGCTAGCCCAACTTCTTCTTGACTAATTTTAGACTCCAATATCTCCCTGTTTTCATTTGGAATACACGGTATAGATAGTTCGTTCAAAAACCCATTTAGTTTTGTTAAATCAGGTTCATTTTTGGTATCATATAATTTTTCATAGTAATCTCTAAAGGCTCTATTAATTTCTAAAGGATCTATAACTACCTGTCCGTTACTTATAATACTGGTAATTGGTGTTTTAATTTCCAATTGTTTAATCTGCCATGCTAATAATTTTCCTGATTTTTCACCTTGTTCATAAAAAGATTGTTTCAATCTTAGAAGACTCGAGGCAGCTCTATTCGCTGATTTTTTGTCGTATTCAGCTCTCAAAATCAGTAATTCATTCTCCAACCTTGGGTCACTTCCTGCATACACTTTTTCCTGAAGACTTTTTATTTTATGTTCCAATTTAGCTCTCTCCTCTCGAGTCTTCTTAGATTTTGATCCTGTATAACTAATAATATGTCCCCTAATAAAAGCTTTGAAAGCCTCCCACTTTACACATGCTGATGTTTGTGTAGTATTGATGTCAAAGAACTCGTCTATCTGTTTTTCTATATACTTGACAAATTCCTCATCCTGAAGCCATTTATGCTGAAATTGCCATCTACCTGATTCCTTTGTCAATTTTTTATCTACATATATTAGACAACAGGGTGCATGATCAGAAATCACGATGTTATCATAAAAGCAGTTTTGAATCTTGGACCTTAATTCTGTGGAAATCAAAAAATAATCAATACGTGAGAATGTCTTGTAGGTACTGGAATAACAAGAATAGGCTTTAACTTGTGGTTTCATTTCTCTCCATATATCTAACAATCTCAATTCTTTCATAAAATGATTAATAGTCATCCTACATCCAATGTGCGTACAATCCAGTCCTGTTGATCTATCCACACCTGGATTCAATGTACAATTAAAATCCCCTGCTATTATATGTTGCCCTGTAAGTGATGATAAGATGAGAAATAAATTAGCAAAGAACTTCTGATCATCTATATTGGGACCATATAAGTTCACAAGATTTATATTTTCTAATAGCAAAGAACCTTGAATGATTACATATCTTCCAAATTTGTCTCCAATTACATTTTTCACCTGAAAAGGAACTGATTTATGTATGAGAGTCATAACTCCCCTGGCTCGGGATGAAAATGAAGAGGTGAATACACTTCCCTGCCATCTACTCCTAATTCTTTTAACATCCTCCTCTATCAGATGAGTTTCTTGTAAAAACACAATTCTTGAACCCATGTCCTTTATTTTATTCATAACTTGTTTAAGTTTTTTTAAATTTTGTAGACCTCTGCAATTCCATGAAGTTAAATTAAGATTAACACTTTGGTCCATGATCAATAGAGAGTTTGGGATTACCTTGCAGTGTAAACATGCTCATACAGAGAAGCAAAAACATGAGTGGTTGAACATTCATCCTACAAACTACACACAAACAAATTTCCCCTTCCCACACTTGTGGCAAACCCCCCAAAATCAAAAGAAAAATTCTGTCTCCCGATATAGCCATCGACTGTTCCACACCCACGGGGAACAGCCTAAGCCACTCCTTCTTCATCCTCCCAATCACCCTAACTCTACTGCTTTTAATGACGTAACATTAACTCTCCTCTGTAGTTTTCCAACTTAACTCCAAAATTTTTAACAACTTTGTACATCATAGTTTTTTTTTTTGTTTGTTTTGTTTTTGTTTTGTTTTTTTAATATATAATACAATCTATATTTTGTAAACTTACTATTTACTTCAAGTCAGTCAGATGCCTGTGCAAATGCTTAATTATTCTACCTTATATTTTGTTCATGCTTAGCTTCCACCAGTCTCTTCTTCTTCTTTGATCTTCTTGATGAACTCCTGCGCCTCCTCTGGGGTCTTGAAGATGTGGGTTCTGCCCTCATACGTGGTCAGCAGTCTCGCAGGATAGATTACACCATGACGAATCCCAAGGTTGCGCAGCTCCTTACGTACGGGATCAAACTGCTTCCTCAATTGCTGGATTCCTGTGGCCAAATCTGGGTAGAACCGCACCTGCTGGTCCTGGTGTTTAATCTCTCCTTTAGCACGTGCAGCGTTGAAGATCTTCATCCTGTCTCTGTTGCTAAGAAACTTCATAATTAAGGTCCTCGGCGGTCCCTTATCTCTCCGTGGGCCAATACGATGTGCTTTTTCCAGAACCACTGCTGATTGCAACTCCTCGCTGCCCAGCACCTCCGGAATCCACTTTTCCAGAAAGGAACATACGTCCCGACCTTCTGATTCCTCTGGAAGACCCACCAGCCTCAAATTATTCTGTCTCGACCGAGATTCCAAATCCAAAATATTATCTTCCAGAGATTTATTTTTTTTTTCCAAAGTGCGCACCTTTAATTGAAGACGGGTGACGTCATCTTCAGCACTAGCGAGACGGAGCTCCATCTGCGCCGTTCGTTCTACACAGTCACCCAATTCCTTTCTTATTCCTTCCAACGCTGTCATAATCCCATCAAATCTAGAGGAAAAGTCCGCTCTCATTGAACTCATGGCAGCCATCAGCGCATCTGCGCCATTCCCCGCAAACATCGCACCGCCGCCAGCTTCCTCCGCCATATATGGAGTTTTGTTTGCTGCGTCACAGACCTGAAAGTCCGTTAATTTGGACTGTTTCGGCGGCTCGCTTTTTCCTTTTCCTGGTTTTCCAGCTTTAGGCTTCGCCGACATATCCTCGCCCAAATGCTGGGATACGTTCTGTCCCAAATGAGAGAGTTATTTGCCGATTTTTTTTCTCCAGGAGCAGAGCAGAGCGAGACACGTCCGTCCTACGTGGCAGCCATAACCGGAAGTATCTGGTGCATTTTTAATATTTAGTTATGTCTTTTGGTCTAACTAATGCCCCCACCGTTTTCCAGCATTTAATCAACGACGTCCTCCGTGACATGCTTAATCGGAACGTCTGCGGGGATTTGGTGCGCTCACCAGCCAATTGCTCCTCCTCTAAGCAGCCTTCTCTCTTTGTCCGGTCAGATCCATTCACCTTCCCTGTCCAGCAGTTCCACCTGCTGGTACTTCTCCTTTGCTGGGTTCTGTGCTGGTCTCCTCTCATCTCCCACGCAAGTGGCATTATCTGTTTTCCCACTTGTCCTCCATTCCTCTCTAATCAGCCTTGTTTGTTCTCCGCGGGGCTCCTGCTAATCTGGCGAGTGACTGAAGTTTTCTCCTCAAGTTGCTGTATTTGAAACGTTACAATAAAAGGTCAAACGTTTCTTTTGTGTTTGCTTGGTGATTGCACGCTGCACTCAGGTGGCTTGTCCAGCCGATATGACACTTCAGACCATAGTACACTTTTCCACTTTGCATCAGTCCATCTCAGATGAGCTAGGGCCCAGAGCAACTGGTGGCATTTCTGGGTGTTGCTGATTTATGGATTTGGCTTTGCACTTGTGGATTGAGCTACAATCTGTGTTAACTGACAATGGTTTTCTGAAGCGTTCCTGAGCCCACATGGTAATATCCTTTACAGAATAATGTCTGTTTTTAATGCAGTGCCACCTGAGGGATTGAAGTTCATGAACAATTAGTGTTGGACTTTGGCCTTGTTGCTGATGTTCAAAGAGCAGGAACCGTATCTGAAAAAATTTATATACAAATATATATATATACAAATATATATATGTATGTATGTATATGTATGTGTATATACAGTATATACTGTATATATATATATATATACAGTATATATGCCACAGCTCTGATGCTGTTTTCATTTAAAGTGGCAAAATCAAAACTCAGAGGGAATTAATAAATGCACTTAAGTAAAAGTACAAATTTACCTTGAAAAATTTACTCAGAGTAAAATGCATCCTACAATAAAACTGTTCCATAAAGTACAATTTTCTGAATAAATTACAAAAGTACATGCACTTGAGTAAAAGTAACAAGTTACTATCTATCTCTAAACAGTAAAAAATAATCATACACAGTAACACGGTGTCAGCGAAGAGCCGCGTAATAAAAAGAGAAACAGAGGATGGAGGAGACGTCTGAATGCTGACTCTGTTATGAGACATGTAATAAAGGGAAAGAAAAAGCTTCAAACATTAAATGAGACTTTAATTGTCGCCCCGGCGGAAAACGCAGCACTCTCGCCGTGTAATTGAACGTCTCTGTCGCAATCGGAGCGAATTAAAATGGATCATTCTTATGTGTTGCTTTATTTTTGATTGAATCTGCTCTTAAGTGGTTCAGACAAACAAATTATCAGCAGGGGGTGGGGGTGGAAGAGGTGGGGGGGAGGCACCACTGACACCCGTCCTCCATCTTCTCTCAGACCAGTCATTGGCAACCTCCACTATGGAATGAGAAAAACTTTCAAATCAATGAGTCACAAATTTACAAGAAAAAAAGTTGTAAATATACAAGAAAAATGTCATGTTTACAGGAAACTGTCAAAGTTTTTTGTTGTTGTTGTCTCATCAATGCATCAGTGATGGATTATAAATGATGGAAAATCACTGTGTGGAGACTAAAACCAATACAAACTTTTTGGGTTAAAGGTTTGGAACATGATTAGGACAATGCCCATGTGGGCCCCATGATAGGTTAAATCAAGGCTGTCTTATGGGGCCCATCTGTGTTTGCCCACATGGATTTTACCTGTGCTACAGGTGAGCACAAATGTAACCAGAGTGGTGGCTTAGTTGGTAGAGCATCCCCCCCACACCTGGGAGGCCAGGGTTCAAATCTTGGCTGGGTCATACCAAAGACCATATAAAAATGGTACTTTCTAGCTTGGTACTCAGCATAATAGAACAGGGACAGGAAAGTTACGCACAGAGCTACCAGAGCACTGACCCCCCACTGTAGCTTTCACTATTTACAGTAGCTGTGAGGCCTAGGGTCAGAGAAACGGCAATAGGCGCCGCCCCTATACAACACATGGTGTCCCACATGCTGTGGAAGGGAATTTTTACAGGTGAGAGGGTAATCTGTTTAGCCACTTTAAACCCAACTGGGCCCCACATGGGTTTAAAATGGGTGAGCGGGTTTCTGTAAAGGTTTGGACTTGGCTGTGCTCATGTCCTCACTTTATTTTTGTATTTGCGTTTTCTGTTATTTTCAGGACATTAGTTCAGCCATGTCCTCGTCCTTTGTTATTATGTTTCTCTGTGTTTCCCTTCCAGCCACATACTTTTAGTTATCATGATTATCATTATCATTATTGTCATGGTCTAGTCTCCCCTGCTCCTCTGTTCATGCCTCATGTCTCAGTCTATCATGTTTTTCTGTCATCATTCCCTGCACCCTGATTGCCCCTGATTGAACTCAACTGTTCCTTGTTGATGTGATTACTCCCTGTCTATATATTTCTCTGCCAGTCTGTGTCAGGAGTGGCGTCATTAGCGCTTCTGTCAGTTCTGTTTGGGGTGCTCCTGTTCTGTGTTTGGTTTTTAGCCCGCATGCTATCATTTGTTTGTTTGTTTGAGTTTTGTTAATAAATTGTCATTTTGCATTGTATTCCTGCCTGCATTTGAGCCCTGTGTTATCCACTTTGACAGAATGACGCCACCTTGAAAGGACTCAGCAGGTAGGACCAGTAGGAGGAAAAGGCTGAGTCAGAGTTCGGGGGAGGAGGATCTCGACCAGGCACTGCTCCTCTTGGACTGGGCTCTGGGTCAGTCCAACCGCTGGGAGATGAATGTGGACTTGGCAGAAAGAAGAGTGATCCTCTGCTCACCGGCCCTGTTACAACGTCCTGAGTCGTCCAAGCTCCATTCTTGCATCACCCAGATCAGCGATGAGCTGATGTGAATTGGCCCTTCGCTTAGCTCGGCCCAGCTTGGCTCCAGATTGTTGACTCCAACTCCTGCCTGCAGTGTGCCACCTCCCGTCTTCTCCATTGCTTCTGCGCTGTCTACCACCTCTATTCCACCAGCCATGGCCACAGACCCATTGGAGCAGGAAGAGCGAAGGCAGGTGGTCCTCGCACAAGATGACATCCTGCTGGAGTTCAAGCCCTGGTTCGCTCTGGAGGTGTTTTTCCCAGTGAACGAGGACCAGCTGCCATCAAGAGGGCCAGTGAGGAAGTGAGCCTCAAGGAAGCATTGCTCCACTCGCCACCCGGGACCTTCACTTGAGGCTTCACCAAGGGTTTCTGCTGCTGTGGCCCTACCCTCCTTGAGTGCGTTAGCAGTGGCAGCTCCAGTGACTGCAGCACTGGAAGTCAGCATGCCCGAGCCGTTTGTTCCAAGGGTGCACATCCCAGCACTACACCACTGAGCATGGGCCCCTCATCGGATGAGTTCAGTCAGCCCCCGTGAGGACTCGCCTGACCAATTAGCAGCAGCAGGATGGGAACAGAGACAAGTACCTTTTCATTTATTTACATGTAGTGGCAATCCCTTTGGCTCCAATCTATAAAATCACTCTTCACTTTAAAGAAGTTGTTTCACCCTAAACTCTGGTCAAGAATTGTTTCCTTCACCTAAGCACCACAGTTTGAAAATACATTCCATGGTAAAAGGGACAATAAAGGATCCTGTTCGTGCCAGGAATGGATTAGTCTGCGATCATAAATCCCAGAACTTCCTCCCCAACCAGGCAGTTTTATGCTTCAAGAACAGTTTAAAATGTTGCAGGCCTATCAACAAAATCCCTCAAAGTCGCCCAGGAATGAACCATTGCTCAACATTGCCCCTTTTGATAGCTCAGGAGTATGTTTGCATCACTTCTGTCAACTGCTGGACTGTTTTTTTCTGACTGAATATTAATTCTCTCTCTTTAAGTTTCATTCCTCAGGATAATTCTCAGGACATTATTTGAAGAGATGACCAACTCAGTGACGAACAATAAAAAAAAATCACCTTATTTATATATATATATATACGTATATATATAAATAAATAAGGTGATTTTTTTTTTTCCTTTAATCAATATGTGTTTCTTCATATTCGGAGTCAGTCCAGTGTGCTAAGTGAGTCTGTAGTTGAATGGTGGACTCAGGGATTCTGTCTGAGAGCCAGGTGTCACAGAAAATTAGGGTGCAGCACTTACTCTTAGTTCATCTAGCTTGTTTTCCAGAGACCGTACATTAGCTAGCAGGAGGCTAGGTAGTGGTGGGCGGCTAGCGTGAGCTTTTAGCCAAGCATGTAGCCCCTCTCTCTTACCTTGCTTGCACCGCTTCCG
This sequence comes from Pholidichthys leucotaenia, assembly GCA_020510985.1. Taxonomy (NCBI): domain Eukaryota; kingdom Metazoa; phylum Chordata; class Actinopteri; order Cichliformes; family Pholidichthyidae; genus Pholidichthys; species Pholidichthys leucotaenia. The sequence continues at coordinate 422,311,325 of CM035837.1, read as the reverse complement.
ACATGCTCTCTTGGGGTCAGCATGTTTATGCGGGCTTGGTGCTTCAGGTGCTTCTTGGGGGTGGTGCTGCTTGCTGCATGGTCTCACAATGCTTTGTAGATCGGGTGGTATGAGGCCAGTAAATTCCGTATGACTGCTTGTCTTGGTGATGTCCAGTAGTGTCCATCGGTCATATGTTAGCAGTGCATGACCTTTATGTGCTGTGGAAAGAGCAGCAAACATGCAAAAAGGGAGAAAAAGTTGGCATTTGAGGACGGAATGAGCAAACATGTCTGCCTCGGAGGGGTGGCATGCTGCTTTTTAATTTATGAGAAAACAGTGAAAATTTACGAGAAAAAAGTTGCAAATTTACAAGAAAAAAATTGTAAAATTACTTGAAGAGTTACAACATTAAAAGATAAATTTAGGAAATTTACTAGAAAAAAGTCACAAATTTGAGGAAAAAATTAGAAACAGTTGCAAATTAACAAAAAGAGCAGCAAATGTTGAAGTAAATAAACTGAAAACTTATGAGAAGTCTCAAATTTATCAGGAAAAGCAATAAGTTTACAATGAAAAAAGTTAAAAAATTTCTTCGAAAAGTCCCCAAATTATGAGGAAAAGCTGTAATTTTACAATAAAAATGTCATGAATCTGGGTTTGGCTGTTCCAAACCCAGTTCTGACTCATTGTTATGTTTTGCCCTATTTTCCTTCTGGCGTGTCAGAGCTGTTTGGGTCCTTTGCTCTCTGACAGCTTGGGCACGCCTCCCCCCTCTTGTCAGTGCCATCAGCTGTTTCACATTATGGGTGTTCACACACACACACACACACACACACACACACACACACACACACACACACACACACTCTCTCTCTCTCTCTCTCTCTCTCTCTCTCTCTCTCCATTCATTCCCATTCACATGCTCATACACACACTCTTACACACCGGGTTCAATCATGTTCAGCCCACGCTTCCTCGCACCGGCAATCTCTTCCCTCGTTAGCTCAGAAGTATTTGTGTTTGTGAAAAGAGATTGTCGGAGCATTCACCTCCATATGTGGCAGCGAATTCTCCACGTATGAGTTTTTTCACTACCGTCATGTCATTCAGCCAGTTACTTAAAGTTCGGTAAATCCCTTGGTGTTATGACTGACCCTTCTACTCTCCTTCATCCACCAGACTGCATGGATTAGTGCCGGATCGCTCCAGCTCTGTAAGTTATATTTGCCTTTCTTCCTGTGCCGACAGCTGCCCTGTGGCACTAGGCATTCCCGTCATCGGGCTGGTGAGCATCCGGTAGGCGCCTTGTATATCTGGTGGCCTAATCTCACCTGTGCAACTTCCTGTGTTTGTGTGGTCAAGCTGAACTGGTTATTTTTGTGGTTTAAGTTAATAAATGGCACTTTCTACTCTCACAATTGGGTTTTTCATTCTCTCCCTCCTGCACCATTATACGACACATGAGGAATTGTGACAAAAAAAGTTCAAAATTTACAAGAAAATGTTGCAAATGCATGGGAAAAATTCACAGACTTACAAGAAAATAGCAAATTTACAAGGAAAAAAGTGACAAATTTATGAGAAAGATTACAGTAGTACAATTATGAGAAAATTCCAAAATTACAAGAAAGAGCAAATTTGCAAGAAAATCACAATTTTACAAGAAAAACTAACAAATTTATGAGAAAAAAGTTGCAAAATTACAAGATGCAAATATATGAGAAAGTTTAAAATTTTCAAGAAAAATGTATCAAATTAAGATAAGATAAGCCTTTATTAGTCCCATAATGGGGAAATTGCAGGATTGCAACAGCACAGGGATAGCAACACTCAGAGCAACAATCAGAAGGCAAGAAAAAACAAGAGCAGCTAGTATACATATGTACATATTAATATAAATATAAATATATATATATATATATATATATATATATATAGACACACAGTGCGGAGCATTGTGGTTGGTGAATGTCCAGCAGAAAGTCTAAGCTCTCTCTCCGCGGATGCGGCGGGCCAGCTCGATGTCTTTGGGCATGATGGTGACCTTCTTGGCATGGATGGCGCACAGGTTGGTGTCCTCGAAGAGACCCACCAGGTAGGCCTCGCTTGCCTCCTGCAGAGCCATGACGGAGGAGCTCTGGAAGCGCAGGTCGGTCTTGAAGTCCTGAGCGATCTCCCTCACCAGGCGCTGGAAGGGCAGCTTACGGACGAGCAGCTCCGTGGATCTCCAGCAGCGACGGATCTCTCTCAGAGCCACGGCACCGGGCCTGTAACGGTGAGGCTTCTTCACTCCGCCGGTGGCCGGAGCGCTTTTCCGAGCAGCCTTGGTGGCTAGTTGCTTCCTGGGGGGCTTTTTCCTCCAGTAGATTTACGGGCGGTCTGCTTGGTTCTTAGGGAGAAAAGTCAGAAATTTACAAGAAAATAGCAAATTTATGAGAAAATAAGTCCATGTGGGCAAACCCAGTTGGGGCCAACATGGAACGCACGGACAAACCCACATGGGACCCATAAGACTTCCTAGATTTAACCTTTGGTGGGGGCCCATTTTTGAACACCTTGTTTTCTGAAATCAGGGATTACTCTGTTTACTCTTATTCACACACTGATGCCGCCATCAGTGTGTGAATGTGTGTGTGAATGGGTGGATAGCTGGATCTGTAAAGCACTTTGGTCTTCAAGAGATGAGAATAAAAGCGTTATATAAGTGAATGCCATTTACCATTTTACTCCTTTGGTTTTAGACGTGTCCCAATAACAGTGAATCAGAGTTTAAAGCAACACCGTTGAAGAATAGCCCTCAGGGTCCTCCTACAGTTGTGAAGAATATTTGTTGTCCAGGTCATTGGGGTAAATAAAAAGCTGCAATTGGACACACTAAAGGTGCATTCAGACCAATGAAAGTCAATCAGAATGTGACAAATGTATACAAATTGTATAGGCGCGAGCTAGATTTTGTTCTACTGTAAATAAAAAAAAAAAAAAATCACTTGATGCTCAGATGCAACAGCCAATAAGCAGCAATATTCTGCCATCACCAGGAGTACGTATCAACAATGGAGGATAAACTGCTGAAAAACAAGACTGCTACTCACATCAGACAGATGGACGGCATTTCTGTCATGTTTTGTTTCACAGCAGATCAAGGTTGAAGTAGGACTCAGGATGCAGGCAGGATATGATGCAAAAATGATGATTTATTAACAAAAACTCAGAGTAAAACAAAGGCAGCACATGGGCCGACAAACTAAAGAAAACATGGCAACACTAAACTAAACTTGGCAAAAAACTAGTGATGTTACTCTCAACACCGCCCTCGACACTGATCAGAGCAATATAAAGCAGAAGTGTCATGAGCAATGCATGGAGCACTGTTTCAGCACACCCACAGTCACGTGACCATAGCAAGCGAAGCCTCGTTATGTCAGTCACATCATGTGACTTGAGGGCTCGGGGGGAATTTGAGAGGGTTCTATTGGAATTAGGCTTTTTTTTGTTCGCTTTGTATTGTTTGTTCCTGCCAACCAATTTTGAATAGACCTTGGATGGCCAAATGCTCAAAAAAAAAAAAAAAGATTTTTTTCAGGTTTCCCACTCAGATGCAGTTCAGACACTCAGTCAGCAGATGGCACTCTTCATGTTTCATAACACTGTATCGATCATGAAGGTATTGTCTCAAAGTTGCTTGTTGTTTCATAAGCCCTCGGTTTCACCATCACAACAAAAAACTTGGCAAACACATAACCAGGCAACTTACAGGGAACATACATAGAAACATAGAAAGAGATTGAGTTGGGGAAACGACATGATGACCTCTCACCGAACAGAGCACCGAGACACACATATATAGGGGAACTCATAATTAGGAAACACAGGACAGCTGGGAGGGTAATCAAGGGCTGAACAGGAGCACACATGAGGAGGGGTGGCTATGGATATGGAAACATGAGGAGCTGAGGACACTAAGCAAACAAATATACACAAGATTAAAATGATGACAATGAGGACAGACAGGGGATTACACAACTTGACTAAAGACAGGATAATAATACTAAACAGTAAAAATAAACCGAGATGACAAAATAAAATAAAATACAAAAAGACAACCATAAGACACAAACAACAGAGGATAACTAGATGTGACAGGCAATGATCAGGGGACACAGGGCACTTTATAATAATAATCACTATACAAATAACACTGTGAAAAAGCAAAGACTAAAATGAACATAACGCATGGGCACAGTCCCTAGCTGTGCTCCTGATCATGACATAATCCCCCCATTAAGGGGTGGAATCCAGACACCCATCCATCCATCCATCCATCCATCCATCCTCTACCGCTTTTCCGGAGGTCCGGGTCGCGGAGGCAGCAGTTCAAGCAGAGAAGCCCAGACTTCCCTCTCCCCAGCCACCTGCTCCAGCTCTCCAGAGAGGATACCAAGGCGTTCCCAGACCAGCTGGGAGACATAGTCTGTCCACCGAGTCCTGGGTCTGCCCCGGGGTCTCCTCCCAGTGGGACGTGCCCGAAACACCTCAAGTGGGAGGCGTCCAGGAGGCATCCTGATCAGATGCCCATACCACCTCAACTGACTCCTTTCAATGTGGAGAAGCAGTGGTTCTACTCTGAGCCTCTCCCGGATGACTGAGCTCCTCACCCTATCTCTGAGGGTGAGTCCTGCAATCTTACGGAGAAAGCTCATTTCAGCCGCTTGTATCTGCGATCTCATTCTTTCGGTCATTACCCAAAGCTCGTGACCATAGGTGAGAGTAGGAACGTAGATTGACTGGTAAATCGACAGCTTTGCTTTAGAACTAAGCTCCTTCTTTCACCACAACAGACCGGTACAACGTCCGCATCACTGCAGATGCTGCTCCGATCCGTCTGTCGATCTCTCGCTCCATTTTCCCCTCACTCGTGAACAAGACCCCAAGATACTTAAACTCCTCCACTTGGGGCAGGAGCCTGTCCCCAACCCAGAGAGGACAATCCACCTTTTTCCGGCTGAGGACCATGGACTCGGACTTGGAGGTGCTGATTCTCATCCCAGCCACTTCACACTCAGCGGCAAACCGTCCCAGCAAGAGCTGTAGGTCATTGCTGGATGAAGCCAACAGGACAACATCATCTGCAAACAACAGAAATGAGATCCTGTGGTCACCAAGCATGACACCCTCCATTCCCTGGCTGAGCCTAGAAATCCTGTCCATAAAAATTATGAACAGGATCGGTGACAAAGGGCAGCCCTGGCGGAGTCCCACTCTCACTGGGAATGACTCCGACCGAGTGTTGGCAATACGAACCAAACTCTCACAACGGTCGTACAGAGACCGAATAGCTCGTAACAACAAGCCCGATACCCCATACTCCCGAAGCACCCCCCACAAAAAACCACAAGGGACGTGGTCAAATGCCTTCTCCAAGTCCACAAAACACATGTAAACTGGTTGGGCAAACTCCCATGAACCCTCAAGAATTCTCGAGAGGGTGAAGAGCTCTTCACCTTCTCGAATCCAGACACCCCTAAAAAAACCCCCACATAATGACACCATAACAGGCGAGAGGAGGGGGGGCAAGGGATGGTGGGAAAAACAAGAAAATTAACAAGGGCAAAAACATCTATCAAGTGGTCGGCCAGAGTCCCACGATCACCAGAAGGAGGGACATGGTGAATCTGGTGGCCTACCAGAGTCCAAGGCCCACCAGACAGAAAAACACGGCGTGTCAGGTGGCCTACCAAAGTCCAAAGACCACCAGATGGATGAACATGGCGTGTCGGGTGGCCTACCAAAGTCCAAGAGCCACCAGACGGATGAAGTCAGTGCTGTGGGAGCGCCGAGCTCAGGAGCCTTTAACATGGTGTTTAACATGGAAGATTTTGGTTCAGGAGATAATGGTAACACAGAGACTTTAACCTCGGGAGGTAACAACATGGAAACTTTAACCTCAGGAGGTGATAGTATAGGATATTTAACCTCAGAAGATGGCAAGAGTGGAGCTCTTTGCATAGAGGATAACACAGAAACTTTTTGCTCTAGGGGTAACAACATAGAAATCTTTTGTTCCGAAGACAGTACCTGAGGGACCCTTGGCGCAGGGGCCAGCAGCAGCTGAGGAGCAGCGACCCCAGACGGCGAAGGTGGAGTGGACCGCTCGACCCCCTGGACAATGGGGGTCCTGTGGTAATGCATCGTCACTTCCTATATTGCTGACTGTCTGTGTGGTTTGCTCTGTGGTTAGCTCTCCTCACCCTCCTGAGGATTATTGCCTTTAATTGTATTTTAATCACTTTTTTCAATCTACCATCAGCTCTCACTTCTGTGAGCATAATTTATAATGTGTCTGTTGACATGTCTGCTCTGACACATATTTGTGTACAGGATGAAGAGTAGTGGTGACAACACACACCCCTGAGGAGAGCCAGTAGAAGAACACTTTTGGTCAGACAATGTACCATTGACCCTTACTTTCTGTGTCCTGTTGGTTAAAAAATCCAGAATCCAACCCACCAGATTATTACTCAAATCAAATTGTTGCAGGAGCCTTTCAACTAAAATATGAGGTTGGATTGTATTAAAAGCAGAAGAAAAGTCCACAAATAAAAGCCTGGTGTGTGTCCCATTAAAATCCAGATGTTTAAAAAGCATGTTAAGCAGAGTGACGGTGGCATCCTCCACTCCTCTGTGAGGCCGATAGGCAAATTGCAAAGGATCCAATGCATGCTCAGTCTGCTTTAGAACCTCAAATCTGACCAGTTTTTCAAAAATTTTCATTAAAATTGAAGTCAAGGCAACTGGTCTAAAATCATTTTCCATTTTGGGACAACTGGATTTTGGAACAGGGACAACCACAGCATCTTTCCAGACCTTAGGCACATGTTGTGTCTGTAAGGACTTATTAAAAATGTAGTGAAACACAGGTCTCAGTTCATGTGCACAGGACTTTACCAAGTTCCCACATATATTATCAGGGCCCTGACTTTTGTTCACTTTTACAGCACAGAACGCCCTTTTAACATCCTGCACCTCAATATTAAAGTGCTGATTGTCTTTGAGTTTCTGTTTCAAATCTTGGGTTTCTGTGCTAAAATCAAAAGAATCAAAACAACCATAAAAACAATTAAGAGCATTAGCCAGCTCTGTGTCTGAATTAAAACCATCTAAAAACACACAATTACTGCGCTCTGTGCTCTGAAGGCCGGCAATAGCATTCGTACTAGCCCAGGCTGAACCAAGCTTCTTTGCTGCCATCTTGCTTTCCAATTCTGATTTATAATTCTGTTTTGCTCTTCAAATTTTGGACTTCAGCTCTTTTGTGGCAACCTGCAGCTCAGAAACAACCCCCTGCTTAAAGGCCAGTGCTTTCCTCTGTAAGCAGGAATTAACTGATATAGTAACCCATGGCTTATTGTTGGGATATATTTTGACACGTTTATGTGGAACAATCATATCCCTCCAAAAAGCCACGTAAGAGCATGTGACGTCCACCAAAGAGTCCAAATCATCCCCGCATGACAGTGTGAACACCTCCCAGTCCGTACAGTTAAAACATTCCTGAAGGCAGAGCACTGAATCATCTGTCCAAACGTTTACGTCCCTGATCTTTGTCGTCTCTCTTTTAAGAGCAGTTTTATATGTGGGCAGCAAATGTACACAGTTGTGATCTGAGGATCCTAAAGGAGGAAGGGGAAGAGATTTATAGGCCCCCTCTATAGATCCGTAGCACAGGTCCAATGTCTTTTCTTTCCTGGTTGGGCGGGAGACGTACTGATAAAAGTTTTTAAGTGTCTTCTTTAGAGACACATGGTTAAAATCCCCAAGGATAAAATCTGTAGCCTCTGGGGAAATCGACTGCAACCGCTGTACCACATCAAAGACGGTGCTGGAGGCGGAGGCAGCATCTGCCCTCGGGTGAACGTACACAGTCGTTATGAAAAGTTGGGGGAACTTGCGGGGCAGATAAAAGGGGTGTAGGGATATGGACAGAAGATCCACATCTGGCGTACAGATGCGTTCTCTGACTGTGACAGATGTACAGTACTGTTTATTAATATACAAACATACCCTTGATGTTTCCCCATTACCTCTTCCTGCCGATCCAAGCTAAGTGGGACTCCAAAGCCGTCAATACTCAGGTCCGGGTCCCGGTCATGCTCCGTAAGCCACGTCTCCATGTAAGCCATGACACAGCAGTTCTTGAAATCCTTCTGATATTGGACATTTCCTTGAATTTCATCCACTTTATTTCTCAGAGGTTGTATGTTCCCCATAATAATGGAAGGCAGAGGAATGCGGTTAAGCTGTGTCTCCTCAGGTTTAATGTTACGCCTCTATGCTTTCCGCATTTCCTCCTTTTGTCTCTCTTTTCATTGCTGTGTCTATGAAAGTCTCTTAAAATAAAGTCCGGTAGTTGCGGCACAAACTCAAAAACAATCATCTGGAGTTCCCACAACTCGTCCTCGTTGCCCCCCCCCCACGCACCAGACTCGTCCTGCCTGCTGAGTCCACGATGGGAGAGGTCATACTGTCATGTTCTGCTTCACAGCAGATGAGGGTTGAAGTAGGACTCAGGTCCCAGGCAGGGTGTAACGCAAAAATGATGATTTAATAACAAAAACTCAGAGCAAAACAAAGGCAGCACATGGGCTGAAAAACTCAACCTAAACTAAACATGGTAACACTAAACTAAATTTGGCAAAAAAACTTGGCAAACACATAACCGGGCATCTTACAGGGAACATGAAAGCACAGATAGAGACTGAGCAGGGTAAACGGCATGATGACCTCTCACCGAACAGAGCACAGAGACACATGTATATAGGGGAACTCATAATTTGGAAATACAGGACAGCTGGGAGGGTAATCAGGGACTGAACAATGCACACATGAGGAGGAGTGGCTATGGATACAGAAACATGAGGAGCTGAGGAACTAGGCAAGCAAATATGCACAGAGGACTAAAATAATGACAACAAGAACAGACAGGGGATGTCACAACATGACTAAAGACATAGGATAATAATACTAAACAGTAATAATTAACCGGGATGACAACATATAATCAAATACAAAAAGACAACAATAAGACACAGACAACAGAGGATGAATAGACATGACAGACAATGTTCAGGGAACACGGGGCTCTTAATAATAATAATAATAATAATAATAATAATAATAATAATAATTATTATTATTATTATTATTATTATTATTATTATTATTATTATGTGAAAAAGCAAAGACCAAAATGAACATAATGTGTGGGCATGGTCTCTAGCCGTGCCCCTGATCATGACAGTTCCACAGCTGAGACAGAGCGTCTGTAGTTTGCATCTACTTGTTACATCCTGCTAACAGTTTATTAATGAGGGAAACAACTTATCAAACTGGACACTGTTCAGCCTCAGTTAGTGCAGAAAACAACCATCATCGGGGTGCAGTTTCTGGAGGAGGTGGTCATATTTTCCCAACTGTGCTGATCCCAAACATTAGTATTTTCCCACCTTTTTTCCCATCATTTTCTTTATAAATTTGCCACTTTTTTCCTTATAAACAGTATTAGGAACTTTGTGTCCCTTCCTGCTCTTCTCACCCCCTAGTTAATACGTGTATGTTTGTTTTCCAGCCTTATGCAGCATTTGAAGTTCACATTCCTTCCTTGTATGTTTTCAGTTGATAGTTAGGTTGATTCTGGCCCCTGCGCCATGTTTTGTTTCCAGTAGTTTTCATTGTTAAGTTGTAGTTTTCAAGTTTTGTACCTTGTTTCCTCTATCCCTACATTTGGGCCCTCTCCTTGCCTTCTTTAAAATTGTAATATTAACAACCTTTTTTTCACAAATTGACAGTTTTTTTTTTAAATTTTCTCTCATAATATGCAACTTTTATTCATTCATTTCATTTCCTCATAAATTTGTGACTTTTTTTTAAAAATATAATGCTTGAATTTTCAAGTTCTTTTTTTCTTCAATAAATTTGAAGCTCTTTTCTTATAAATTACCAGAGTGGTGGTCTAGCTGGTAGAGCATCTGCCCCACAACTGGGAGGTTGTGGGTTCAAATCCCTGCTGGGTCATACCAAGGACCATATAAAAATGGCACTTTCTAGCTTCATACTCAGCATAATTGAATGGAAAGTTAACACACAGCACTACCAGAGGATTAACCCTCCCCACTGTAGCTTTAACTACTCACAGTAGCTGTGTGGCTTAGGGTCAGTGAAACAGAGATAGGGGTCATCCCATTGTTGTGGAAGGGGATTAACTTTCTTATAAATTACCAACTTTTTATTGCAAAATTCCCACTGATAACTGGTGCATTAGCATGCATGTAAACATATCTGCAGCCTCCCGAGCCGCCTGCGGTGATGGTGGCAAGCAGGTCCAAAGAGGAGAAAAAAAGGTTCATTAGGAGACACTTAGACACCAGCAGAGGGGGAGGCAGAGGGGGAGGCAGAGAAGGCGGCGGTGGCAGCCGTGAAACAATGAGCGTCCTCCTTTGGGCTCCTCTCAGACAGATAATCGTGGTGATCCGTGTGACGGCTGTGCTTTAGATTTTGATTTATGTTCCTCCAAAGCTAAAATCAAAGAATCCATCTCGAGCTGCTTTATGGCAGCTCCATGATGAATGGGCCTTTCTGCGAAGCCGCTGTGTCTCTGCCCCGAGTTTAATTGTTAAAGTAGCTGCCCGGTGCTCAACATTCAGGACGCAGGGATGAGGAAGGGGAGTAGGAGGGGGAGGAGGAAGAGGACCACCACTCTAACTGGTGATTTCATGAGCTAGAGATTTAAACAAGTTTGGGAGGAAAATGAGCGTCAGTGATGGAGAATTAAAATGACACATGATAACTCCCAGCGTAAACACATGGATGACTTCAGATGAGCTGCTTGTGGTTATGAAGCAGAGTACGCTGGGATACATCCACCGTCAGCCACTAGAGGGCCCCCAAGCTACAAATTCACCCTCAAACCCTTTTGGGGGGGAGAATTAAAATTAACTTCAACACTTGTTCCTTGTAAATTTTCATTTTTTTTCTCTCATAAATGTATAATTATAACTGGCCTGACCTACCAGCTGCTCCTGGTGGGTCAGGCCAGCGCCTGTGTAGGGCGGCGCCACTGCTCTCAGTGTGTGAATGGATGGGTAGCAGCATCTGAAAAGCACTTTGGTCATCCAGAGATGAGTAAAAAGCGCTATGTAAGTGAACGCCATTTACCATTTGTAAATTTGTGACTTTTTCCTCAACTGGCAACTTTTCTAAAGATTTTACTTTATTCTTGTAAATATGTTCATAAACTTGCAACTTTTTTCTTGTGAATCTTAATTTTTTGTGAATTTGCAACTTTTTTCTCCTAAATTTGCATTTTTCTTGTGAATTTGCAAATTTTGTCTAAATTTGTGATGCTTTTCTTGGAGGTAAATGTAAAACTTTTTTGTCATAAATGCACATTTTTTTCTGGTAAATTTGTAACTTTTTTGGGTGATATTCTTGAAAAATTGTGGCTTTTTTCTTATAAACTTTCTTTCTTTTAAACATTTTTCTTCTTTTACTTGTAAAGTTTCATTTTTGTAAATTTGCCCTTTTTTCTTTTAAATTTGCAGCTTTTTCATGGAATTTGAAACTGTTTTCTCATAGATTTGCTACTTGTTGGCTATTTATTACTATTTTTTAACAATTTTTTTTTCCTTGAAAAGTTGTTTTATATACATTACTCACAAAAAGTTAGGGATATTTGGTTTCCAGGTGAAATCTATGGAAAATGTAAAAAGTTCACGCTACAGTGATATATCATGAAAGTAGGGCATTTAAGTAGAAGCATGCAATGGTGATTTCCTCATTTTAAACATTGTATTGAAATAAAAGCCAACAACAGACACAACAAAAAATGTCAATGTCTCAATAACTTGTCATGTGTCCTTGAACATCAATTAAAGCTTGACAACATCATCTCATGCTGTTCACAAGTCGACTTATTGTCTGCTGAGGCATGGCATCACACTGTTCTTGAAAGGTGGCCCTCAGGTCATTGAGGTTGTGGGGTGCAGGATTACAAGCCTCTACGCGCCAATTCAGCTGATCCCATAGGTTTTCTATGGGATTCAGGTCTGGAGAAAGTGCAGGCCACTCCATTTGAGGTACCCCAGCCTCCAGCAGCCGTTCCCTAATGATGTGACCTTGATGAACTGGAGCATTGTCGTTCATGAAGATGAAATTAGGCCTGTGTTGTTCATGCAGGTTCACAATGACTGGATTAATGATGTTATTCAGGTAGTATCAACTTGTCACTGTACCATTCACAAGGTGTAGGGCAGTTCTGTATTGAATAGACACACCTGCCCAGACTGGAACACCACCACCACCAAAGGCAGATGCATAGCGCTCTCCTTGACATCTCAAACATCATTGGTGGTCATCATTTCTGCGCAACGTAAATCGACTTTCGTCAGAAAACAGCACCGAGGCCCACTGGTCCCTTGTCCAACGTAAGTGCTCCCTGGCCCATGCAAGATGTGACGCCTGTGCCTAGTGGTGTGGTCAGGTACCCTTGCAGGTTGTCTAGCATACAGACCACACTGATGTAAATGGTTTTGAATGGTCTGACGTGACACTTGGGTTCCTCACACCTCTCTTAAATGTGCCTGGAGTTGAGTGACATTTATCATCCAGTTCCGCAGGGCACTGTTCACAATGAAGCGGCCATCAGCATAGGATGTGGCCAAAGGATGTCAACTTCTAAGCCTTTCTGTGACTCTTCCAGTCTCTCTGATTGGTGGTTGGCAATCAGCTCACAGGTGCATTACCGCCACTGACTTGATTATCATCACTCTATATATTTGTATAAGGAGTTACAACTCCTTATGTGTGAAAAAATCATCCGTCTTGGCCCTGGCCAGACATCTGGTTGTTCCTGCAGCAGGCAGGGGTATGCTATTTTCACTCTAAACTGAGGTCCTTCAACGGCTGCCTAGAGAGGTGCCTGATGAGAAAGCCTGAGAGCACAATTATAACTGCCTAAGCAGATCATTCTGTACATGAGCACATATTGTGGTGAATTTTGTCTTTAGAGTCCGCTACAGTTCTCTATTGTGTACCTGGCAGGTTAAGGTGACCGAAATTCACGAAGTCAATGACTTTAATCCGTCAGCAGCCTTCAGACAAACTAAACGTGCCAACATCTGATATCAAAATAAGGGAGGTTTTTCCTGCTGTCTGGGTGGTGAGGAGATTTCTGAAAAAAAAATAATAAATAAATAAATAAAAATATAAATATAAAGAAATATTACAACAGAAATGGTGGCATCCTTGGTCATTTAAGTTAATTTATTTCATTAAATACAATTTTATTGATATTTTTTCTTTGTAATCAGTTAAATTATTTTTCTGTTCTGACTGCAAAATTCTGGTCAAAAATGCAAATTATTATAAGGAAAAAGTAAAAAGAAAAAAAAATACCACAGTCTGTTTCAAATTTATCTAAAAAAACAACCCCCCCCCCCAAAAAAAAAAACAGTAATGTTATTTTTTTTTTAAAAAAAAAAAGACAAAAATTAGTTATAAAATAATCCACAAATTTAGAATAAATTTTCAAATGTACAAGAAAAGTAAATTTTTCAAGTGGAAATTACAAATTTGAGGAACATGGTTTCAACTTTAGATTTACAGAGACAAGTAGAAAACTATAAGAAAATTGTTATAAATTTTTGAGAAAAACCTCAATCCTTCAAGACTGAAGTCATTACTCAAGTTTTTAAGTGGGTGCTCTTTGTACCCTTAACTCAAGTAGAAACTTTTGGTTGTCTTATTTTAATTATTAATTTCAAAGCACTGCTTTTACATGAGTAGAATTTCAAAAAAAAAAAAAAAAAAAGGCCAGCACACACCAATTTATCACATCCTTTTTCATTTAAATTAGAAACATTCTTTTGTAAATGTGATGATTTTTCTCATAAATTTGCAGGATTTTCCTGCAGAGTTACAGTCATTTTACTCAGAAATGTGCAGCTTCTTACTTGAAAATTTGCAGCTTTTTAATATTCATAATTTTGCAGCTTTTTCCTCATGAATTTAGAACTTTTCTTACTCTTGAATTTGCAGTTTTAAAAAGAAGTTTAAATTTGCAGCATTTTACTCAAATCTTATATTTGCAGCGGTTTAGGTTATAAACAGTTGGGAATATACACCCTTTTTTTTGTCTTTTTGCTAAAGTTGCAGCTTCTTACCCATAAAATTCCACTTTTTTTGTCAGAAATTGGCAGCTTTTAACTGAGACTTACACCCCCCGCCCCCCTTTTTTGGGTCGGGTCAGGCATTGGCTTGCTTGCTACCAGATAACCATGAAAACCGGTACTACCTGTTTCATGGGTTGGGCCATCGGCGACTCAACCAGCATCTCCGCCCTTCTGAGGGTGTGGAGGGTGAAACAGGGCATCCTGGCAGAACTAAAAACAATATCTACCACAGGTCTGTGGTGGACCACTCCCAGTTACACGGGGTGAGACTGGACATCCTGGCAGATAAACACATCTGTCGCAAGGTCTGTGGTGGACTGTGCCAGTCAGTGCATCGTGACATGCACTACACAAAGAGCAGAGATTAACAAACCTATCATCTGGTCAGTCACTGCAACAGATACTGGAGTCAGTTTGTCTTGGCTTGTCCTTGCCACTTATAATACCTTTATCTGCCAAGAATGTGCTGCTAGTCCAGCAAAAGCTAGTGGTACTCAAATACTTTGCAAGCAGTTTCATGAAATGGTCAATCAGAAAGCAATTCATATGGGCTCGGACATCGCCTGGGCTTACAAGGTCCGCACTGATCTGTCCACACTCCGACAGGCAGCAAAAAGTAAGCTAGGAGCAGGAAGACAAAAGAAGAGGAAAACAGCAGCCTTGTATGTAGCAGAATGGAATGTACAAACTCTGTTGGACAGAACAACATCACAGTGCCCAGAAAGACAGATTGCGCTTGTGGCCCTGGAAATGAACAGGTACAATATAGACATTGCTGCACTTAGTGAAACAAGATTGTGTGGATATGACAGCTTGGAAGACCATGGGTGCATCTTCTTTTGGAGTGGGGGATCAACTCAAGAAAGGAGAGAAGCAGGAGTGGGCTTTGCAGTTAGAAAGAAGATAGCAGCTTGATGAGGAACCAGTGCCAATCAATGACAGGATAATGACTATGAGACTCCAACTACAGCGGAAGATGTATGCCACACTCATCAGTGTATATGCCCCTACAATGACCAACACAGAGGAGGTGAAGGAGGAGTTCAACAGTGATTTACGTGAGACTATCAGGCGTGTACCGACTGATGACAGGCTGATACTCGTTGGAGATTTTAATGCCAGAGTTGGTTTGGACAGTGAGAAATGGAAAGGAATGCTAGGCAGTCATGGAGTAAGCAAGTGCAATGCTAATGGAGAACTTCTACTAGCACTATGTTCAGAGTACAGCCTTGTGATAACCAACACTCTCTTTAAGCACAAGGACACACACAACAAGACATGGATGTACCCAAGATCAAAGCACTGGCACTTGTTAGACTACACCATAGTCAGGCAGAGAGACATAAGGGATGTATTGGACACCAGAGCAATGAGAGGCGCAAACTGTGGTACTGATCATGTTATGCTGAGATCTAGATTGAGGATTTGGAGACAAAAACAGCACTGCAGGATGGGTGCAAAACCACCACGGAAGCCAAACACTAGTGCACTGAAAGGCCAAAGGAAGCAGGAAGAATTTACACAGGAAATGGATGAAAACTTGAAAGACTGGGACAGCAACAACTCAGAGAATGACATAGAAGAGAAATGGGCAACACTGAAAGATATGTTGTATCAGACTGCGAGTGATGTATTAGGCCACCCTGAGAGGAAACATCAAGATTGGTTTGATTAGCATGATGAACACCTGAAGAAACTACTAAAAGCGAAGAATACAGCTAGGCAGGAGAACCTACAGTGTAACACAAGGTCGAAGAAGAAGAAATACTCCAAGGCTCAGAGTGAGCTACAGAAGTACACCAGAGAGATGAAGTCCAACTGGTGGGATGAAAAAGCAGAGGAACTTCAAACTGCAGCAGACAGGAAGGACATGAAAACATTCTTCACAGGTCTGAGAGAAATCTACGGCCCTAAACCAAGAGTATTGATCCAACTAAAGGCTATGGATGGTGAAACGGTTTTGCAGGAGAAAGACATGATCCTGGACAGATTTGCAGACCACTTTGACCAACTACTAAACAACCCTGGGGATCTCACTGAAGAGACTAAAGAAGCTCTAGTGCAGCGACCAGCTGTATTAAGTCTGGATGAACCATCAAATTTTCATGACCTAATGGCGGCTATCAGCACAACACAAGATGGTAAAGCTCCAAGAAGGGATGGGATTCCAGCAGAAGTGTGGAAATTTGGCAGTGTTCAGCTGACCAACTGCCTGCACAAGCTCATCCAAGAGATATAGGATGCCCAGAAAGTACCTCAAGACTGGAAGGATGCAAGTATTGTGCCTTTGTTCAAGAAAAGTGACAGGAAAGATTGTGGAAATTACCGAGGTATATCACTGCTAGCCACTGTTGGTAAGAGTCTCTTACGTGTACTACTGAACAGACTTAATGAACACATCTCGCAGAATGTACTACCAGAAACCCAGTGCGGCTTTAGAAGTGGAAGAAGCACAATGGACATGATTTTCTGCTTGAAACAGGTTCAAGAAAAGTGTATTGAACAGAACATGCCGCTTTATGTAGTCTTCATAGACTTCAGTAAAGCCTTCAATACTGTTTTGCGACAAGGACTTTGGTAGGTACTCAAGAAACATGGCTGTACAGAGAAGTTTGTCAGCCTGGTCGAGGCACTCCATACAGGTACAGTATGCAAGAAAATGTGGCAATGAGTGGTTCAGTATCTAAAGACTTTTCAGTAAGCAATGGGGTGAAACAAGGATGTGTGCTGGTGCCTACACTCTTCTTGCTATATCTGGCAGCCATGCTTGAGGTGGCCTTCAAAGACACTTCAGAAGGAGTATACATTCAAACAAGGAAAGAAGCAGACTTGTTCAATGTGGCACAGTTTAAAGCCAAGAGTATGACATTGATAAAGGTAGTAAGAGAAATGCTCTTTGCCAATGACAGTGCTCTAGTTGCACAGTGTGGAAGATATGCAATCTTTAGTGGAGAAATTTGCAAGAGCAGCTAGCCAATTCAGCCTCAAAATCAGCATCAAGAAGACAGAGTGCCTTTATCAACCACCAAAGTTCCAATTATCAACATCACTACCAGAAGAGATCAGCATTGGTACAGAGCCACTAGTCAAGTGCAAGACTTTCAAGTATCTAGGGTGTACCGTTTCAGAGAATGCTAGGCTGGAGGATGAACTATCTCTCAGAATGGGAAGAGCAAGTGCTGTGTTTGGAAACTTGAGGGAGAGACTGTGGAACAATCGACATGTGTCTATCTGTGTGAAATGCAAAGTGTACAGAGCAACAGTACTGGCTACTCTATTGTACGGTGCTGAAACTTGGACTGTCTACAGAGTGCAGGTAAAGAAACTCCACGCGTGCATGATGAGACACCTTCGAGCCGTAATGAACATCTCATGGAAAGACAAGATAACCAATTAGAAGTGTCGAAATGAGCTGGTCTACCATCAATGGAGGACATGCTAATACAGATGAACCTGAGATGGCTCGGACATGTTGAGAGGATGGACCACCAGTGTCTCCCTCTGCAGTTACTCTACTCACAGTTATTCGAGGGCAAACGCAATCAGGGTAGACCAAGGCTCAGATTTAAAGACACTGTAAAAAGAAACTTGAAGACGTTGGATATAGACAGGAGTTCCTGGCAGTGGAAGGCTAAGGTCAGAACTGTGTGGAGGAATCTGATCAGACCTAAATGCAACAGTCGTTGTCGCCCACAAACTGCTATGATGATGATGATCCAGTGTCTCTGTATCTCTGTTGCAACCTGCTGATGACACTCTGTGACACTTTCAGCCCAGTGGCCACTTCCCTCTGAGAACATCCTTTTTGAAGCCTCACAATGGTGAGGTACTGTTGATCAGTTGTTAGGTGTTGTCTTGGTCTCATGATGTCAAAATGTGAACAGCATGATGAAGAGGACTGTTTCAATAACAATTCTAATTGAACCAGAAAAATTTATTGGTCGATTCATGGATCAAACACCTGTTGTGAATTTTGCCGTAAAGCACCTTGTTAGAAAACAGCAAGTTATGCAAAAAGTTCTGAAACACTGAAAAGTTGGACATGTGCATTCAAAAGGTTAAGGAAGGTCAAACTAAGTTCACCTTTAAATGTTATAGTGCATTTTAGGTGCATCCTGAAATTTCACCCGAAAGCCGAATATCCTTAATTTTTTGTGAGTAGTGTTTATATACATATATATTTGTAACTTTTTCTTGTAAATTTTCCATCTTTTCTTGAAAATTTGCTGCTTTTTTCTTATAACCCTTTTTCTTTGCTTATAAATTTGAAACTTTTTCCTTGTGAATCTTAATTTTTTGGGAATTTGCAACTTTTATCTCTCAAATTTGCAGTTTTTCTTGTGAATTTGCAACTGTTTTTGGAAAATTTGTGATGCTTTTCTTGCACATAAGTGTAAAACTCTTTTATTATTAATGTGCAGTTTTTTTCTGGTAAATTTGCAACTTTTTTGTGAAATTTTAAACTTTCTCATAAATTTTCCTTTTTTGCTTGAAAAATGGTGGCTTTTTTCTTATAAACTGTCTTAAACTTTTTTCTTCTTTTACTTTTTCTTGTAGTTTAATTTTTGTAAATTTGCCATTTTTCATGAAATTTGGAACTATTTTCGTAGAAATTTATTACTTCTTGGCCATTTATTTCCAAAATTTTTTTTTTTTTTTGAAAAGTTGATTATATTGGGCTGCACGGTGGCGCAGTGGTTAGCACTGTGGCAGCACAGTTTACCCTTGGCCTGAGGATCATGAGATTGTGGGTTCAATCCCTGCCCCCGACCAACAGTGATCTGTGTGGAGTTTGCATGTTCTCCCCGTGTTGCGTGGGTTTACTCCGGGATTTCTCCGGTTTCCTCCCACATACCAAAAACATGCAGGTTAGGGATACAGGGCGCTTGCGCACGCAGCGACCGGCAGCTGGTGGCTTGTCACCAGACTGCAAAACAAATCTACCTACGGGTACAATATAAGTAATAATATATATATATATATATATATATATATATATATATATATATATATATATATATCCATGCTTATAAACTTGCAACTTTTTTCTCCTAAATTTACATTTTTTCATGTGAATTTGTAGCTTTTTTGTACATTTGTGATGCTTTTCTAAACGTATAACTTTTGTCATAAATGTGCAATTGTTTTCTGTTAAATTTGCAGCTTTTTCATGAAATTTAGAACGTTTTTCTCTTAAATTTACAGCTTTTCCTTGTCATGTGAATGCTGGTGACATTTTTATTCTGTGTTATAGCTATTTTTTTTCTGCTGATGCGGTTTTTTTTTTTTTTTTTCTATTTTTGTTGGGAGGGAAGAGATTTTGCTTTCCATTTTAAAAACTCTGAACTCTTTTCCATTACAATACCCCCCCCCCAAAAAAAATAATAATAATAATAATAATAATAATAACAATTAAAAAAAATCACCACAGTCTTGCATAGGGCCCCCAAAAAAGTGTGATGCTGCCCTGGCCCTGATTTTTAAACAAAACACCCCAACCATATTTCTTAAGATGGAAATAAAATCAGGTTTTTGCATGCCTGCAGACAGAGCAAAACCTTGCACACCTCCACACCAACCAATAATGCACACCTCCTCCTCCAACGGGAAAAAAGAGGGAGGCGGGGGCGTCATAAGGAGCATCATTGCTTTTCAAACTCCAGAATCAATGATGCAAATTAGAAAAACAAGCAGGCAATAAATTCTTCCACATGTGCAGAGCAGGGCGAGAATTTTTAATAATTTTTAATAAAGCATAATTATAGTTTGTAGCCCTGAATAATTTAATCACAGTCAGAGGAGGAGGAGGAGGAACACATGGCAATATCACATATATAGAGATGTTCTAGAGGCAATTGTGTGATTCAGATGTGTTTACGTGTTTTACAGACAAATATTGGAGGATTTTTTTTCTTGACTGTACATATGTCAACATTTTATTCTTAAATGTCACATTTCTGTTTTTTTATGTAAACTACAACGATTTCCTCTTAATTTTGCTGTTCTTTGGTCAAAGCCACTGGGAGCTGTTGTTTATGGGCTAAAGAGCCAGATGTTTAGAGAGTTTCTTTATACTATGACAGGGGTCTGCAACCTCTGGCTCTGGGGCCACATGTGGATCTTTTGCCCATGGATAGAAGCTTGAGAAAAAAGCCTTGAAAAAAAAACAAAACAAAAAAAAAACTGACGCATTTCCAAGAAAAGAAGCAATACATTTGCAAGATAAAAGGCTGCACACTCCAAGATAAATATCCTAAAAAGTAGAGAATTTTCTTTCTTTCTTTTTTTTTTTTTTGCAAATTTACCAGAAAAAAGCTGCAAATTTGCGAAGAAAAATGACTAAAAAAAATTAGAAAATAGTAAGGAGATTTTTTTTTTTAAATTTACATGAAAAAAGCTGCAAACAAACAAACACAAAAAAGCCGCAAATTTGCACTGGGCCCCCAAACCTCCAGAAACAGCTGTGCGCTTCAGACTTTATTGATTATGGTCTGCAGGATTTTATCAGACTATTAAATGTTTCCACTCAGCACATTTCATATTAACATCACCCACATCAGCGTCACTGTGTCCAACACACAGAGGAGGAGCAGGAGGAGGAAGAGGAGGAGAGGAGGAGCAGAGGAGAGGAGGCCTCAGGTGAAGAGCAGACCTGTAATTTATAACTGCGACATGGGGACGAAGTTTCTCTAAATGAGGCATTCAGATTTCCAAAGCAGTCATTTATCCTGATGATTAATACAGATGACGATGCTCCTCAGAATTATTATGGCTGCCTCACAGCTGGGGGAGTGGACAGAGCTTATGAGGAGGAATTCTAGCATCTCTGTTCCGATGCTAAAATGTTTTACCAGCTGGTTTCGACAGTATGTGAGCAGATGTTGCAGCAGCTGTTATGGCTCCAGCGTGTTAGCGTAGTTATTAGCACCACCGTATGTCTGTATTGCAGATATGGCTGATGTACAGGTGCATCTCTAAAAGTTAGAATATTGTGAAGGATGGCCTGAAAACACTCCACAGGAGGTTAACCCCTTAGAGTTCAAGCCAATTCCCTTAAATTTAGAATATGCAAAGAAAATCGAATTCTTTCTTCACTGAGTGTGAGTAAAAAATTTGAAACATCCTGCCGGGGGAGCAGTGGAATTTTAAGAGGTTAAATTACTAACTTTTTTCTCCTCAATTTGCCTTTTTTTCTTGAAAATTTGCAAAAATTTTTCCTCAAATTTGCAACTTTTTTTTCCTCAAATTTACAACTTTTTTCTTAAAAATTTACAACTTTTTTTCTCATGAATTTTAACTCTTTTCTCAAATATTTAGTTTTTTGCTATAAATTTTTAGCCTTTTTCTCAAAAATTTGCAACTTTTTTCCTGTAAAGTTGACTTTTTTCTTGTAGATTTGACGCTTTTCTTTTAAATTTGCAACTTTTTTTCTCCTCAATTTTCAACTTTTTCTTTCAATTTTGCAACTTTTTCTTGTAAATTTTTAACTTTTTACTCAAATATTTGCAACTTTTCCTGTAAATTTGCAACTTTTTTCTTGTAGATTTGCAACTTTTTTCTCAAAAAATTTCAGCATTTATTCTTGTAAATTTTTACCTTTTTTCTCAAATATCCATCCATCCATTCATCCATTTTCTGTCACTTTTCTGAGGTCGCTGAGGCAGCAGCTCAAGCAGAGAAGCCCAGACTTCCCTCTCCTCGGGCACCTGGTCCAGCTCCAGCCACCCAGGCCAGCTGGGAGATGTAGTCTCTCCAGCATGTCCTTGGTCTGCCCCAGGGTCTCCTCCTGGTGGGATGTGCCCATAACACTTGAAGTGGGTCCAGGAGGCATCTTGATCAGATGCCCAAAGTCATTGTTGTTGGGTGTGTAAGAGGGGGAGAGGAGGAGAGGAGGGGGAAGTGCAGGGCACTGGCAGACAGATTTGTGGAGTGGACCGAGCAGAATCACCTGAGGCTGACCAGAGAGATGGTGATTGACTTCAGGAAGAAGAGAACGCCTTCACAGCCATTGTGGATTGCGGGGGTGGTGGTGGTGGGGGGGTGATGACTACAAATACCTGGGTGTCATGATCAGCAGCGGCCTGGACTGGAAATCTAGCACTGATGCTGTGGACAAGAATGGGATGAGCAGACTCTACCTTCTGAGGAAGCTGAGATCCTTCAGTGTGTGCAGCAAGATGCTGGAGGTTTTCTACCACACCGTCATTGCCAGCGCCATCTTCTTTGCTGCTGTTTGTTGGGACAAACAGTATCAGAGCCAGCAACACCAACAGACTTGACAAGATTATCAAGAAGGCTGGCTCTGTGATTGGTCTCAAGCCGGAGACCTTTGAGACTGTGGTGGAGAGGAGGACACTGAACAAACTGTTATCCATCATAGACGCTTCTGATCACTCCCTTCACCACACACTGGACAGACAGCGGAGCACTTTCTCCAGCAGATCCAGCAGCTTTGCTGCCAAACGATAAAATACAGGAAATCTTTTCTGCCACATGCCATTTCAACCAATGGTGCTGAGAGGAAGAGTTTTTTTTTTTTTTTTTTTTTTTAAAAAGGTTAATGATAAATTAAACAGTTGCAGCTCGGAGGATTTTTTATTATTGGGTGGGGATTTTAATTGTACTGAAAATGAGTTTTTAGATCAAAACCACACAGAGCCTCATCCAGGTTCCCAACAGGTTCTGAGACAGCTGGTCTATTCTAATGGCCTGGTGGATGTGTGGAGAAGGACCACACTGACTGCCGACAGTACACATAGTCTCACCTCAAAGACGATAGGATGTCTTTAGCCAGACTTGATCGATTGTATTGTTTTAAACAACACTGCAATGTTTTTAAGTCCTGTAAAATTTTACCAGTTGGCTTTACTGATCATGCTCTTGTTGTGTGTCAGGTTTATATAAAAAAATTTGCCCCCAAGAGTGCATGTTGGCATTTTAACTCAGTTCTAACATTTGATTAAGGTTTCAAAGAGACTTAAAGATTTTCCTGGACTGCTTTTAGACAAAGGAAAAAAGATTTTACGTGTCTTAGGCAATAGTGGGACGGTGGTAAGACTGAAATTAAACTATTGTGTCAGCAATATACATTCATTGTCACGCATGACACCTGTAGATCTATCAGAGACCTGGAGATAGATATTGTGGAGTTAGAAACCTCTCATGAGTCCACAGGAAATCGAGGATGTATTGAAGTCCTAAAATCAAAAAAAAAAGACCTTAGCCCAGCTGTTGGATACTAAAGTACAATTCGCCCTAGTCTGGTCCCGAATTCAAAACATCACTGAGATGGATGCTCCCTCTAGCTTCTTCATCAGTCTGGAGCAAAAAGCATCAAAAAGCATGCCGTTGAGTTCTATTCCTCTCTGTACACCAGTGAGTACAGGGAGGACAATGGCCTGATGAAGGGGTTCTACAGAAACCTGAGGTCTCTGAGGAGACCAACTCACAGTTAGACCGGCCTCTTCAGTTACCCGAATTGTCTGCTGCCCTTCACAGCATGAAGGGGAGGAAGGCTCCAGGAACAGATGGCCTCACTGTGGAGATTTTTAAAGCTTTCTGGGACATTTTAGCACCTGACATTTTCGAGGTTTTTAATGAAAGTTTGTGTTCAGGCTCTCTGCCGACGTCCTGCCGCAGGGCTGTGGTCACCCTCCTGCCAAAATAAGTAGATGTACAGGACATTAAAAGCTGGCGCCCCATGTCCCTCCTCTGCACGGATTACAAGATTTTGTCCAAGGCTTTGCCTAACAGGCTAGAGAAGCTATGGAGCAGGTCATCCATCGGGACCAGACGTACTGTGTACCGGGCAGGTCCATGGTAGACAATGTTTACCTAATTCGAGATGTTTTGGAAGTCTCCAGCTTGTTGGGTATAAACACTGGTCTGATTTCTCTCGATCAGGAAAAGGCTTTTGACCGCGTTGAGCATGACTTTCTCTGGAAGGTGATGGAGAGGTGTGGGTTCAGCGCTGGTTTCATAGCCAAGATCCAGGTGTTATATGCTGGTGTTAAGAGTATACTGAAAATCAATGGCAGTTTGTGAGCTCCTTTC
The DNA here is from genome assembly GCA_020510985.1 of Pholidichthys leucotaenia. NCBI lineage: Eukaryota > Metazoa > Chordata > Actinopteri > Cichliformes > Pholidichthyidae > Pholidichthys > Pholidichthys leucotaenia. Next base: position 422,287,065 of record CM035837.1, on the reverse strand, counting down.
AGAGTGCATAGAGGCATCTGGCAGGGCTGTGCTTTGTTTGGTATGCTCTATGCACTCTCCCTAGAACCCCTCCTCCATAAAATACGCACAAGCATTGATGGCCTCGCCTTACCTGGTTTTAATAGAAAGATTGTTTTATCCGCCTATGCGGATGATGTAATTGTTTGTATCAAAAATCAGATTGACGTTAATGTTTTAATTGATTTAGCTGGTGCCTTCACCCTTTTATCAGCAGCAAGGGTAAATTGGAGGAAAAGTGAAGCCCTTGCTGTTGGTGATTTGCATGGTGGCCTCCCAGTTCTGCCACAGGACATGGCATGGAAAAAAGATGGCATAAAATACCTGGGGGGTTTTCTTGGTAACAACGTCATGGTCTGGAGGAACTGGGAGAACGTGGGTGAGAAAATTGAAGGTAAAATGAGTAAGCTGGAGATGGCTGCTCCCTCCGATGTCCTACAGAGGGAAGGTTCTTGTGCTAGCTTGTGCTTGTGCTTGCCTCCCTGCTTTGGCACCGATTAACCTGCCTAGATCCCCCATCAGGTTTACTGTCCCAGATCCAGACAAAAATTGTAAATGTTTTCTGGGACAATTTGCACTGGGTGCCACAGGGGGTGCTCTTTTTACCCAGAGAGGAGGTGGGACAGGGCCTCATACACCTGGCTAGCAGATCTGCCACCTTTAGGTTGCAGTTTGTGCAGAAGTTTCTGATGGGGCCGGTAGATCTTATGTGGAGAGAAGTAGCCAGCTGCATGATTTTACTATTTCTGACTATTTGGCTCCTAAAGAAGAATATTATTACAGTAGATGCCTGATGATGCTGTTACCAAATTTATGCAGATTGTTTCCCCTATGCCATGTGTCAACACAACGGAAATAAGCTATAGACAGTTTGCTCCCTTTGTAATTGATAGTATGGTAGATAGTGTCACAGCTTCTCTGCATCAGACTCTACACTTGGTGGCCCTCTTAAAAAAGAAAAAGTCTAATCAGAGATTTCTAACTCCTTGGTTCAACACAGAAACTCGTAGCTTAAAACAGAAGACTCGTCAGTTAGAAAGAAAATGGCGCTCCACTAATTTAGATGAAATCTATTTAGCTTGGAGAAATCATCTTTTAATTTATAAAAAAATCTCTTAGAAAAGCTAGAACGAGTTATTATTCTGCATTAATAGAAGAGAACAAGACTAATCCTTGGTTTCTTTTCAGTACTGTAGCCAGGTTGACAAAGAGTCAGGACTCTGTCAATCCTAGCATTCCCTTAGAGCTTACTAGTCTGGACTTTATGAACTTTTCAATAATAAAATTTCATCCATCAGAGATAAAATCAATCAGATTCTTCCCACCGTAAATTTAAATACAGTAACTACTACAGCTCCTTCAACTGATATCTGTCTTGATGAGTTTACTCCAATTGACCTTTTAGAGTTAGACAAAATAGTTTCCTCATCCAAGTCTTCAACTTGTCTTTTAGACCCTATTCCTACCAGGTTATTTAAAGAAGTCTTCCCACTTATTGGTAGCTTTATTCTTCATATAATCAATTCTTCATTAACTTTAGACCATGTACCACAGGCTTTTAAAACGGCTGTAATTAAACCCTTATTCAAAAAGCCAACGCTAGATCCAGGAACTTTAGCTAACTATAGACCAATCTCTAATCTCCCTTTCATTTCAAAAATCTTAGAAAGAGTTGTTGCTACGCAATTATTTGACCACCTGCAGGGAAACGGTTTACTTGAAGAGTTTCAATCTGGGTTTAGAATCCATCATAGTACTGAAACAGCCTTTGTGAAGGTCACTAACGACCTCCTCGTCGCATCTGATAATGGGCTGGTTTCTGTACTTGTCCTTTTAGACCTTAGTGCAGCTTTTGATACTATCGATCATAATATTCTACTTGATAGATTAGAACACTATGTTGGACTTAATGGAACTTCGTTGCAGTGGTTTAGATCTTATTTATCTGATAGGTTCCAGTTTGTTCATGTCAATAATGAGTTTTCTTTCAACTCAAAGCTCAGTCATGGAGTTCCACAGGGATCTGTGCTAGGCCCTACTCGTTTTAGTTTATATATGCTTCCGTTAGGCAACATTATTAGAAAGCACTGTATACATTTCCATTGTTATGCAGATGACACACAATTATACCTGTCAATGAAGCCAGATGATAGTAATCAATTAGCCAAGTTGGAAGCCTTTCTTAAGGAAATCAAAGCATGGATGACTTGTAATTTCCTGCTATTAAATTCAGGTAAGACTGAAGTCATTCTTGTTGGTCCAAAAAACCTTAGAAATACCTTTCCAAATCAAACTTTCAGTTTGGATGCGGTTACTCTTTCTCTTAATAGCTCTGTGAGGAACCTTGGAATTATTTTTGATCAAGATCTGTCTTTCAATTCACATATTAAATTTGTTTCTAAGACTGCCTTCTATCATTTGTGTAATATTGCCAAGATTAGGAGCATCTTGTCTCAGAGTGATGCTGAGAAACTGATCCATGCTTTTGTTAGCTCAAAATTAGATTATTGTAATTCTTTATTATCAGGTTGTCCTAAAACATCTTTAAAAAGTCTTCAGCTGATCCAAAATGCTGCAGCAAGAGTTTTAACAGGTACTAGAAAGAGAGATCATATCTCTTCGGTTCTGGCCTCCCTTCATTAGCTTCCCATAGAGTTTAGAATTAAGTTTAAAATCCTTCTTCTTACTTACAAAGCCCTAAACAATCAGGCCCCTTTTTATTTAAAATATCTGAAACTATCCTAACAGAGCACTACACTCCCAAAATGCAGGATTACTTGTAATACCTACAATACACAAGAGTGGTGGCTCAGTTGGTAGAGCATCCGCCCCACACCCAGGAGGCAGGGGTTCAAATCCCGGCTGGGTCATGCCGAAGACCATATAAAAGTGGAACTTCCTGCCGTCCAGCTTGGTGCTCAGCAATAATGGAATGGAGGAGGGAAATTTGTGTTGGTGCCTTGCATGGCAGCGCCCCTCTGACTCTGCACTTGGTGTGTGTGATTAACACAGTAGATAGGTAAAGCACAATCTTGTTCTACTGTACATGATTGGTTGTACAGTTGAATGACAATAAGGGTGATTTAATTTAATCTCCAAAAGTACAATGGGAGGCAGAGCCTTCAGTTATCAAGCTCCTCTCCTGTGGAACCAGCTGCCAATCTGGATTCGGGAGTCAGACTCGATCTCTGTTTTTAAGAATAGGGTTAAAACCTTCCTTTTTGATATAGCCTACAATTAGGGAGGGATCATGTGTTTCTGAACCCTCCCTTAGTTATTCTGCTGATAGGTTTAGTCAGCCGGTGGACCTCCAATAATGCATTGGGCCTCACTCCTTTCTTCACTCTCAATGAAATATTTTTTTTTTTGCTGGTCATTAACATCTGTTTGTTCTCTCCCATAGATTGAGTCCCCATCGTGCTGTTTGCTCTCTACATGTCTGTTCTTTTCATCTTCTCCGTCCCCTCATCCCCCAGCCAGTCACAGTAGATGACTGCCCCTCCCTGAGCCTGGTTCTGCTGGAGGTTTCTTCCTGTTAAAAGGGAGTTTTTTCCTCTCCACCATCGCCAAGTGCTTGCTCACAGGGGATCGCCTGATTGCTGGGGTCTTTCTGCAACTGTGGGGGTTTCCCCTACAGTTGAAAGTGCTATGAGATGACTGTTGTTGTGAAATGGCACTATATTTTTGATTTTGTATACTTTATTGATCCCCAGAGGGGAAATTGAGGGCATCCACCTGGATGGATGAAGCAGCCACGGTACGGCGCTATCCCTTAACCACTCACACACACACATTCACACCTAGGGCCACTTTAGAGTCTCCAATTAAACTAACCTGCATGTTTTTGGCCTGTGGGAGGAAACTGGAGAAATCTCAGAGTAAACCCACGCAGATACGGGGAGAACATGCAAACTCCGCACAGATCACTGTTGGTCAGGGGCTGGGATTGAACCAGGGATCCCATGGCCAAGGGTGAGTTGCTGTGCTGGCGCAGTGCTAACCACTGCTCCACCGCACCACCCGCACCGCACCGCACTGCACCGCCCGCCCACACTATATAAATAAAGTTGAATTGAACTGAATTGAATCTTCAGGCGTGTGAGTAATCTGGGACTGGATCATGCTCTGTTTTTAATTAATTCAAAATGTTTAAATTTAAGTGGGTTGCCTCCATTTTATCAAAGTGTTTTTAAGTCCTGGAACCTTTTTTAATGCTAAACGATGCAAAAACTCTGACTCTCTTTTTTGGCTCTTGAGGGAGCCATTGATTCATGGAGCAAGGTTGGACATCTGCAATGAGACCGCTCCTGGGCTGATGGCAGCATTCCTGAGGACAAAGACTGTGACTCTGCAACATCTGGTGAATACAGCAGAACCAACATTAACAGATTCCCTGGCTGTAGCTACCTTACTCAGTATCCCGTCTGCTAGAGTGGCTCTGAGGGTCCTGGAGCTTTGTAGGCAGAGGCTCAATGGGAGGGAAAGACGGCTTCTGCTCCACAGCAGAGGAGCCACTGAACCCAACCACAGTGACCCTTCCCCAGAGATCTCCATGAGCCCAGTTCTTGGTGATCTAACTGGAAACTTGTTAAAAACACACGACTCCAGACAGCTGACCTTACACAATGCCTACAAAAAGACATTGTACATCAATTGTGTTACGGTCTTTAACAGAGCAGGACTGCACAGCAGACCCTCCACTGTGTGGACTGAGAAGCTGAGTGGAGAAGGAGTGAGTCCACAGTGGAGAGTTCTGTACAAACCTCCAATGAAAAAAAAGGACAGCTGATCTCCAGTGGAGAATTTTACATGGAGCAACTGCCTCAAATGCTTTTATTTCTGTTCTTAATCCCACTGTTTCAAACCAGTTCCCTTTCTGCAGTCTCCAAGAGACTGTGTTTCATGTTTTTAGTGAGTGTAAGAGGCTTAAAGTGCTCTTCACTCTTTAAACAAAAGTTTTTAATTCATTTGGTGAAAAATTTTCTGTGGGTCATTTTATTTATGGTGCTGGATACCAAAAAACAAGTAAAGAAAAGTGGCAACTGCTGAATTTTATTATTGGTGAAGCCAAGCTGGCAATACATGTTAGCAGAAAAAAAGTGGAAGGCAAACCAGTTCAAGAACTGGCCTCTGTGTGGCGCTGCAACATCCGATCCAGACTGAGACTGGAGTTCGGCCTTTTACTGGGAACATGGATGGTTTTAGGCAAACATAGTGTTATCAATCAATCAATCAAACTTTATTTCTAACGCACTTTAAAAACAACTACAGCTGATACAAAGTGCTGTACATCAGGGATAGATAAAATGAAAAGGACATAAAAGACAATAATATGCAACTAAAAAGGTATGAAACAAGACAAATAAAAATGACAATCATATAATAAAGCAATAAAACAAGTAAAATCAATGTCTCATGCTGGGTTGAAGGCCAAGGAGTAAAAATGAGTTTTAAGATAAGATTTAAAAGTGGACAGTGAAGGTGCCTGTCTAATAGGCAAAGGAAGACTGTTCCAAAATTTAGGAGCAGCAACAGAAAAAGCTCTGACCCCTCTGAGCTTCCTCTTTGATTTTGGTATCTCCAGGAACAACTGATCAGCTGACCTGAGAGACCGAGCAGGAGTCTAAAAGTGAAGAAGCTCAGAGAGGTAAGGTTATAGTGATATCCTTTGTGGTGTATGTGAGAATGAACTGTGTTGCACATTTTTTAGTTGGCTCATTTATTTTATGTGTTCAGCATGTTTTAAAAATTTTGTACGCACTTTTTACTTTGCTTTGATGTTCTTGTAAATATGTAAATAAAGTGTTAAGATAAGATAAGATAAGATAAGATAAGATAAGCCTTTATTAGTCCCACAATGGGGAAATTCCAGGATTGCAACAGCACAGGGATAGCAACACTCAGAGCAACAATCAAGAAGACAAGAAAAACAAGAGCGGCGAATATACATACAGTATGTACATATAAATATATATACACACAGTGCGGAGCATTGTAGCTAGATGGAATAAACAGCATAACCGTTCACTTAGTTATCGTACATAGTATGAATATGTACCCATACATATTGTCACCCTCTGTAGCGACCGATATTGTCCTAGTTGTATACTGGAGGGGACCATTGTGTAAGTCTATTGCGTCTTTTGCATTCAATACTATTAGGTCGTCATGTTTTTGTTTTTTTTTGCTCTCTCTGCAAGCAGCCCTGCTTAGGTTATACAGTCTGACAGCCGTAGGTTGGAAGGACCTGTGAAACCTCTCGGTTGCGCACCTAGGATGATGTAGTCTGCTGCTAAATGAGCTCCTCAGTTTTGTAAAAAACAAATCTTCTTCTTCTTCTTTTTCTTCTTCTTCTTCTTCTTCTTCTTCTTCTTCTTCTTCTTCTTCTGGCTGTTCCCCTTAGGGGTCGCCACAGCGGATCATCTGTTTCCATCTCACCCTTTCCCTTGCATCTTCATCTGTAACACCAACCCTCTCCATGTCCTCCTTCACTACATCCATGAATCTTCTGTGGTCTTCCTCTTTTCCTCCTGGCTGGCAACTCCATCTTCAACATCCTTTGTTCAGTATATCCACTATCCCTCCTCCGCACATGACCAAACCATCTCAGCCTTACCTCTCTTACTTTGTCTCCAAACCGCTCAACCTGAGCAGTCCCTCTGATATACTCATTTTTAGTCTTGTCTCTTCTAGTCACTCCCAATGAAAATCTTAGCATCTTCAACTCTGCCACCTTCAGTTGCACCTCCTGTCTTTTTGTCAGTGCTAGCACCTCCAAACCATACATCATAGCAGGTCTTGCTACCGTCTTGTAAATCTTCTCTTTCACTCAAGCTGCTACCCTTCTGTCACAAATCACTCCTGACATTCGTCTCCACCCACTCCACCCTGCCTGCACTCTCTTTTTCACCTCTCTTGTGCATTTTCCATTGCTTTGGATGGCTGACCTCAGGTATTTAAACTCATCTACCTTCACTACCTCTACTCCTTCCATCTTCACCGTTACACCTAGCTACCTCTCATTTACATTCATGTATTCTGTCTTGCTTCTACTGACTTTCATTCCTCTTCTCTCCAGACCATACCTCCACCTCTCCAGGTTCTCTTCCACCTGCTCCCTATTCTCACTACAGATCACAATGTCATCTGTAAACATCATGGTCCATGGGGACTCCTGTCTGACCTCATCTGTCAGCCTGTCCATCACTATGGCAAACAAGAAGGGGTTCAGAGCCAATCCCTGATGTAGTCCCACCCCCATCTTGAATCCATCTGTCACTCCTACAGTGCACCTCACCACCGCCTCGCTGCCCTCATACATGTTCTCCACCACCCTCATATACTTCTCTGCCACTTCTAACTTCCTCGTACAGTAAAACACCTTCTCTCTTGGCACCCTATCATATGCTTTCTCTAGATTCACAAAGACACAGTGCAGCTCCTTCTGATCTTCTCTATTCTTCTCCATCAACACTCTTAAAGCAAACATTGAATCTGTAGTACTCTTTCTTGGTATGAAACCATACTGCTGCTAATTAATTTTAACCTCTCCTCTTAACCTGGCTTCAACAACTCTTTCCCATATCTTCATAGTGTAGCTGATCAACTTTATGCCTCTGTAGTTACTGCAGCTCTGAGCATCACCTTTGTTCTTGAAATCTGGTACCAAAACACTTCTCCACTCCTCAGGCATCCTCTCACTCTCCAAGATTGTGTTAAACAATCTGGTTAAAAAGTCCATTGCCATCTCTCCTAAACATCTCCATACCTCCACAGGTATATCTTCTGGACCAACCTCCTTTCCATTCTTCATCCTCTTCAAATCTGCCCTCACTTCAGCCTTGTTAATCCTCAGGACTTCCTTGTTCACCATCTTTCCTTCATCCATCCTCCTCTCTCTCTCATTTTCTTTATTCATCAGCTCTTCAAAGTACTCCTTTCACCTTCTCAGTACACTCTCGTCATTTGTTACTACATTACCATTTCTGTCCTTAATCAACTTTAGCCTGCTGCACAACCTTTCCAGCTCGAGCTCTCTGTCTAGCTAATTGATACAAGCCCTTTTTTTCCTTCCTTAGTGTCCAATCTCTAATGGCTCTTTTCCACTAGTACCTGATTGGCCCAGTACAGTACGGTTCAGTTCAGTTTAGTTTGGTCCTCTTGCGTTTCCATTACACCAGAGCACCGCTTGATGTCGGTGGGATTTGTTACAGGGAGGCAGTGCAACCCTCCTGTTACGTAAAACAAGTGACCCAGGCAAAACACAAGATGGCAGGATACAAGGTGACTGCGGTCTGGATTTTTTTTTTTTTTTTTTTTTTTTTTGCCAGAGTAAAGGCCAAAAAGGAGAGCAGAAGGCTATAGGCGGCGTGATGAGACACTCTGGAAAAGTACTAGAGCATTTAGGAAACCATATAGAGCAGTATAAAGCGGAAGACATCAGGATACGAACTAGATTACAAATGAAGGTAAGCCAATGATTGTGAATGCTACTTTGCTTTAAGTCCACCATACTACATTGTAATGTCGGTAAGTTATTGCTATTAGGAACTAAAATATGTATGCTGTGTGTGTGTTTCAGATGGCTCTCTTGTGGCAAAATTATCACTTCCAACCGTGGGTCTGGGTATTCAACATAGGCTTCCAGTGATGAGATGTCATCCCGGCTTCACGAATGCGCACTGGTTATAGAACTTCAGAATGTCTGTAGAAATGTTTAGCTTCATGTGCAACAAATTGCTCTGATCTGTGTGAAAATCATGGCAAAACTGGTGAGACATTATGGGATGTACCTGCTCCGGCCGGTGGTGTCCTGACAAAACATGATCAGCTGCCAAAACTTGACCGCCAGGTGCCATATTGTAGTTATGGGGTTATATTAGCTGTAAAATATATATTTCAACAGGTAAACAGTACTGAGTTAGGTATAATAAGATATACTTAACAATTATGATGTATTTTAAGCCAAAACAAACTGGATCTATAATTAAAAGCAATTTAAATAATGCAGTCACAAGGTTACATGGAGAAATACATGGATTTACTGGCTATATATCAAATCGAGTATTGCTGAATACATGTACTGTATAAATATATATTTTCTGCATCAACAGTGAACTATACATGTATTCATTAAGTATAGCACTAGGAATTCTGACAATAAACCTTTGTACTTTTTGCAGATGTGTCTCTACTTTTGTTTTATGTGTGAAGGTTACCACCAACTGACACAAATTAAATACTAAAAGATTGGAAAAGCTGTCTAAGAACAATCCAGCAGTTTGAGAAATCACTTTTGGTTTGGTGTAAATCTGCCAACAGAATTATGAACCATAAAGCAGTTTGTGTTAAAATGTTAAATCCCATTAAACCCTAACCCAGGGGTGTCCAATCATGTGCCATGGAGGGCCAAGACCCTGCAGGTTCTCTCTTCTACCCAGTCTCTTCAGCAGGAGTTTTCACAGATCAGCAGTCAGTGGAAGAAATTCAGTGGAATCTGCTGTTGAAGACATTGGTTGCAGGTAAAGCCTGCAGGGTCTTGGCCCTCCATGGTACATGATTGGACCCCCCTGCCCTAACCCATTATTAGAAAATACAGATGCTAATATGGCCCAGAATTCCTCCATATACTGGTACTATCACTAAAGTGTGCTGTGTCTTCTGCACTGGCACATCCAACAATACAGTCTTCAGTAAATAAAATAATAGTTTTTGGTTACTTTTTCTTAAAAATGAGCCATTATTTTCAACATCACTGATAAATGGTTTGTACTGCTGACTCTCTTCCCACTGGTGTCTTAACAGACAAAATAGAAAATCATGATGCAAACACACAAGTCACTAAATTGTTTATTACAATCAGCAGCAAATTCCAGATTATTTAGAATGTGCAAAATTCAAACTGTAAAAAAAAAAACTTAGAACGGGTCCCACACGCCAGCCGCGCTGCCCCACTGAGAAGCAACTGGATGTGCCGCTCACACTGGCCCTGGTTCACCAGATCTTTGGCCTGCATCTCTGTAAACAGTGACGCAAGGTCCGGTTAGGGGTGAATCATTTTCCTCTTGCCAAGACAAAAGACAGAAATGGGTGGTGGTTAATTAAAGCAAGTTTAAAACATATTTGGGAAATACACTTGTTGCTAAAAGCCAGTGGCGGAATGTGACAATAAAGTACTTTGTTGTATTTAATCACAATTTTCAAAGTAGATTTTACAAGGGCTGGGTTACGTTTAAAATTGTTTTTTACTGTGTCCTCAGCAATCAGAATGAGTTGATACCTTCAGTTGAATGGAATCTAACACTTTAACTGAGGGTGTGCATCCCCGAGTATGGAGTCGCTCAATCAAAATGTCATTTTTATCAATAAAAGTTTAGCCACCAAAGTGCAAGATACACTTATGAATATAACTTACAAAGGATCACACAAGTGATCTGACAAAAAAAATAAAATAAATAACAAACGTTTATTTTACAGTGGCTAATATTGGATCTGCCATTCATTTTCGATTATTCTGCAATTAATATTCACACAATCAAATAAATATTAGAATCAGAATCAGAATCAGAATCAGAATCAGGTTTATTGCCATTGTTCATGTAGTACACAAACTAGGAATTTGTCTCGGTACAATGCTGCAACATTAAACATGATAGGATAAGAGAAATAAACTATACATGTAATAAAGTGTAGGATAAGATTAAGTGATACTGGTCAACAGTTAAAATATACGTATATTAGCCAGCAGCAGATACTGTGGAGAACTATATAGTGCAGTCGGTAATGCAGGAAGAAAAACAGTGATGATTGACATGAGTCTGGTTGAGCTGCTGTACATGGTGCACGAGAGTCAATAAGTCACTTAGTGTTCAGCAGTCTAATGGCAGAGGGGAAGAAGCTGTTCATGTGACGGGAGGTTTTAGTCTGGATGGACCGAAGTCTTCTACCAGAGGGGAGGGGGGCAAACAGTACGTGACCAGGGTGTGAGGGATCGGCTATGATCCGGCCAGCACGCCTCCGGGTCCTGGAGATGTACAGATCCTGGAGAGATGGGAGCTTGCAGCCGATCACCTTCTCAGCAGTGCGCACGACGCGCTGCAGCCTTAGTCTGTCCCTGGCAGTGGCTCCTGCGTACCACACGGTTATGGAGGTGGTGAGGATGGACTCGATGATGGCTGTGTAGAACTGCACTAACATCTTGGTGGGTAGCTTGAGCTTCCTCAGCTGCCGCAGGAAGAACATCCTCTGCTGGGCTTTTTTGATGAGTGAGCTGATGGTCAGCTCCCATTTGAGGTCCCTGGTGATGGTAGTGCCTAGGAAGCGGAAGGAATCAGCAGTGGTGATGGGAGAGCCTGAGAGGGTGAGGGGGGGCAGAGGAGTAGTGACTTTCCTGAAGTCTACAATCATCTCCACTGTCTTCAGAGCGTTCAGCTGCAGGTTGTTATTGCTGCACCAGGACGCCAGCTGGGCCACCTCTCTCCTGTAGGCGGACTCGTCGCCGTTGGAGATGAGCCCGATGAGGGTGGTGTCGTCCGCAAACTTGATCAACTTGACAGACTGGTGGCTGGAGGTGCAGGAGTTGGTGTAAAGGGAGAAGAGTAGGGGGGAAAGTACACAGCCCTGGGGTGATCCGGTGCTGATGCTAGTATAGTCTGAGACAGTCTTTCCCAGCCGCACATGCTGCCTCCGGTCCGTCAGGAAGTCGATGATCCACCTGCAGAGGGAGTCAGGCACGTTGAGCAGGGACAGCTTGTCCCGGAGCAGAGCGGGGCGGATGGTGTTGAATGCGGAGCTGAAGTCCACAAACAGGATCCTGGCGTAGGTTCCCGGGGAGTCCAGGTGCTGCAGGATGGAGTGGAGGGCCAGGTTGACTGCATCGTCTACAGACCTGTTGGCTCGGTAGGCAAACTGCAGCGGGTCCAGGAGAGGGGTGGTGATGGACTTGAGGTGGGACAGGACCAGGCGCTCAAAGGACTTCATGACTACAGAGGTGAGCGCTACAGGTCTGTAGTCATTAAGTCCAGTGATCCGTGGCTTCTTGGGGACAGGGATGATGGTGGAGGATTTGAGGCAGGACGGCACGTGGCATAACTTAAGGGAGGTGTTAAAAATGTCTGTGAAGACAGGAGCCAGCTGTTTCGCACAGAGTCTCAGGGTGGAGGGAGACACGCCGTCTGGGCCGGGGGCCTTGCGCGGGTTCAGTCTGAAGAACTGTTTGAGCACATCCTGCTCACTGATGATAAGGGGAGGGGGGGAGGAGGGGGGGGTGCCTTAAATGAAGTAGGGAATGTGGAGGCTGTGGAGCTGGAGGGAGGGGGGGAGTTGGACACAGATGACGAGGTGTCAAAACGGGCATAGTGTTGGGACAGTCTTTGACAAAGGGCTTTGTCATCCTGACCTTTAGGAGCCTTAGGTCGATAGTTGGTGATTTGCCTCAGTCCTCTCCACACGGAAGCCGAATCATTAGCAGTGAACTGCTGCTGGAGTCTCTCTGAGTATAGAGATTTAGCCCTCTTCAGCTCTCTGTTAAACCGGTATTTAACCTCCCTGTAGCAGTCCCTGTCTCCACTTTTCAGCGCTGCTTCCTTCTCCTTCCTGATCTGTCTGAGCTTAGCTGTGAACCAGGGTTTGTCATTAGAGTAACTCACCCTGGTGCGTGATGGAAGAATGTTCTCTTCACAAAAGTGGATATATGAGTTCACAGTGTCCGTGTACTCATCCAGATCATGCGTGGCTCCTTTAAGCATGCCCCAGTCAGATATTTCCATGCACGTTTCCAGCTTCTCCTCAGCATCACTGGTCCGTATCTTCGTAGTGCTCACAACAGGTTTAATGAGCTTCAATCTCTGTCTGTATGTGGGAATGAGGTGAACCATCACGTGATCAGATAATCCCAGCGCAGCACGAGGGACAGCGCGATATGCGTCTTTCACTGTGGTGTAACAGTGATCCAGTGTGTTTAATCCTCTGGTGGGGCATTTAATAAACTGTTTGTAGCGGGGGAGATCGTGGCTCAGATTGCACTGATTAAAGTCGCCAGCCACAATAATCAGCGAGTCTGGAAAACTCCGCTCTGTGTGTTGAATGTGATCCGCGAGCACGCGCTGAGCTTCGCGCGTGTCCGCGTCGGGAGGGGCGTACACAGCGATCATTATGAAAGAAGCAAACTCCCGCGGGGAATAGAAGGGCTTGCAATTGATAACAAGAAATTCCAAGGCAGGAGAACAGTGTTTGGAAATTACCGTTACATCAGAGCACCAGCTGCAGTTGATGTAGAAGCAGACACCGCCTCCTGTGGTCTTGCCGGAAAGCTCTGTGTCACGATCAGCACGGAAGAGCTGAAAGCCATCGAGGCGCAGCGCGCTGTCCGGTATATTTTCCCGGAGCCAGGTCTCAGTAAAGCAGAGGACAGCTGAGGAGGCGAGGTCCTTAAAACGCATCAGCAGTCTCAGTTCATCTACCTTGTTAGAGAGAGAGTTGGTATTGGACAGAAATATGCCAGGCAGCGCCGTTCGCGAGCCTCTCCTGCGAAGCCGCACGAGAGCGCCCGCTCGTCTACCTCTCTTTCGCCGTCTCACTTTCCGAGCCAAACAATAAACCAGATCAGCGGCAGGGGCTAGAAAAACTGGGAGGAGGTCCGTGGGGGTGAAAGTCCTGATATTTAGAAGTTCTTCACGGGTATAAGTGCAAGCAGACACACAATTGACAAACAAAAACAAACAAAGAGCGCAGCGAAGCACCATGTCGACCGCTGTGGGCGCCATCTTGGATCTCTTTCAGTTCAGTCTCTTTCATATTAAGTGGAAATTGTGCTACTTTAATTTTGGCACTTTACCTATACTTTAAGTTAAAAAGCAAAGGATTTGAGTACTTTGTCCACCACTAGTAAAAATAACAGGATGTGCAACTTACAACTCATAACAGGTAAGCATTGTCAGTGTCACAGCAGAGGCTGGTCAGACTCTAGAACAAAAATACACACAACTTAAGTACATGCACAGCACGAAAGTGCAACATGTAAAAAAAACAAAACAAAACACCTTTTTCACCAGGATTACAACTAGCTTATTTCATCAGATATTGTTGACACAAGCACAAAATACAAGTAGAGCACAGAGTTAGCATTGACGGCTAACTAGCTAGCTCATTGTTTGCACACAAGCAACAACGCTGTTGTCTGTTCAAAGTGAACTTTCCAGTGCTGGGATAAATAACATAAAAGATGCATAATATCACATCGTATCACATCACTCACCATCCTCTATATCCTAATATCACGACTTTCACCTGCTGAAGTTGGGTGCACCCGTGGCTGTAAATTCATTCCGGGTGGCTCCATCTACTACACTCTGGATTCTCTCATCAGCCGAAAGGCACAGAAAACTCTGCCGGACCGCGGTTTTGATTTCTGCAGGTCTGATTTCTGTGAAGCCATTCTGTCATTGTTGTTTATACTGACGCTTGCTTGCTGGCTGGCTCATGGATGAATCTTTGCAAATGGTGGCTCGAAATTCTGTAACTCAGCCTCAAACATTGCTCTCATGACATCATGCCCGGACCAGTCATTGGCCTGTGTTATGTCTGAATAATGGAGGACGGAGAACTTTCTCTGTTAGACATTGAACACACTTCATGGAACTTCACATTCCAATTTATATCCCAGCCGTAGCCCGCCTGAAGTCACTCAACCCCCAACTCCGGCTGAGCTACGACAAGCCCCAAAGTACAATTCCCATATGTAATATCCCCCCCACCCCCTTACAAAGTTCCAGACCCCATTTCAATAAACCAACAAACATAGAACTCAGCGCACAAATAACACCATTTTTTTTAACATACAGTATATGCATGTAAAACTGTGTCACTGTGTGTGGAAACTCGGTCACTCCTACATGTACTAGTTATCTTGTCTGTTTTTGTTTGTCGTATTAGCTCTGTTTTAAATTTTTTTATCTCTTTTATTGATATTAACTTTTTACTTAGTGTTAGCTCAGTAAATACAACAGCCTGTATTGGGTCACTGGTGAATCGGACCCCGTTCAAGGCTGTTCACCGGGTTAGGCTAACCTATCTGTTTTAGCTAGCTAGCTAGCCACTTCTGGCCTGGGAAGCCATGGCTCCCTCTCCAACCTGTGTGAGCTGTGTTTCCCTCGCTAAGAAGGTTTCTGAGTTGGAACTAAGACTCTCTAACCTCTATAAGATTCGGGAGGCTGAAAATCATCTGGATACGATCATTTTTGGACTGACATCGGCGCCAACGACGGACTCGCAGCTAGCAGAGATGGCTACTTACCTGGGTGAAACTAGCATATCGCCATCCACCTCCACCCCTGCTCCGGTCACCTCAGCTGTCCAGGACTCTAGCACCAAACACTAGCTTCAGCTCGGAGCTAAACCCAAAGCGCCGGGTGGTTCTTCACAGCATCAATGCGCACCCTGGACCATGGTTGGGCCCAATAGATTACATCGGGGATTCACCAGACATGGCCGCACCTCCTCCCTTCCCTTTTTGCTGGAAAACAGATTCGAAATCCTTTCCCTGGAAGATTTCCCGCCCCTCCTCCTTCAGCAGTGGCCCAAACCCACAAGCCCCGGATCAAAACTACTTTAGGTGTGCCAAACTTTACACCAGCAAAATTATCGACCATTTCAGAAACCACCGACAAAGTCCCCCCAGGCGATTCTGGTAATTGGTGATTCAATAATGAGGAATGTCAGAAGCGGGTACTGTGTTACAAAATATTTTCCTGGGGCTAAAGTGTCAGACATTGAGGCTCTTACCCCTGACCTATCAAATGAATACCCCCACACTAAAACTGTCATTGTGCATGTTGGATGCAACATCCCAGATGGAGCGTCTGAGATCTTAAAGAGAGACTTCAGCAGCCTTCTGTCCACTCTTAAGAATTGTGGCAGATGTGTGTTTATTTCTGGGCTACTTGCTCCTTTTAGAAGAGGTTGCAATTATTTTAGCAGAACTCTTAGCCTTAATACCTGGTTGTGTTCAACATATCCTACTTTTAACACTGGTTTTATAGACAATTTCAACCTGCTCTGGAACCGCCCATCATTTATGACGCCAGATGGCATCCATCCAAGTAGACTTGGTGCACGTGTTCTAAGGGACAATCTGTTTTATTCCATTCAGCATTTTTTAGTACAGTGACTGAAAGGTGGTGTGTTAACTCACCCCAAAGTACCTGGGTCTGCCAACTAGCCCTTCTTTGCTTCCACTTCTCAGATTAGTCCTATTAATCCAAATAATTCTTGCTGTTTAGATCAGTCTTCAGTTCATAACCCCATAGAGATTGTGTCTGTCTCCCATTACCCAAAACATTATAACCCAAGACAAATACAACATAACTTGATAAAGATTAAAACCACGAATTTACCATAGTTAAATAAAATAATTAAATGCAGATTGCTGAATATAAGATCTCTGTCAGATAAAGCGACCTTAATTAATGATATGATCACTGATTACAATATAAATATACTCTGTCTCACAGAAACATGGTTACGTCCTGATGATTTTGTTAGTATCAATGACGCCACCCCCCACACCCCAGCCATGGTAATATTCATATTCCTAGAAACACCGGCCGAGGTGGTGGTGTTGGGGTAATATATGAATCCACATTACCAATGAACCCTCAGCCTAAGCTAAACTCAAATTGTAACTCTTTTGAATGCTTAAGTTTTATCTTAGCACATCCATCCTGGAGGTCAGAACAGCCTATTTTATTTACAACAGTATATCGCCCTCCCAGTGCTTCTTTTGCTGAATTTATGTCTGAATTCTCTGAGTTCTTAACAACCTTAGTTCTTAGTTCAGACAAGATTATCATGGCTGGTGATTTTAATATTCATATAGATGTTGATAATGATAGTCATAGTGTAGCATTTCTCTCCCTCTTAAATTCAACTGGTTTTTCCAACTCATCATCATAATCACACCCTTGACCTAGTCTTGGCCTATGGTGTAGAAATTGATGAGCTGCTTGTCATCCCTCAAAATCCTACACTGACTGACTACTATTTGATAACGTTCAGATTTGTGCTATTTGATTTCACAGCATCAAGCAGAAATATAGCTCAAGTAGGTTCATTTTGTCTTCTTTTAATTATTATTCTTTTGTTCTTATGAAAGACAAGAATAGAAAGGAGATGTATTTACCTTCTTAAGAAGAAAGGAGATGCATTTAGAAAGGAGATGTATTTACCTTCTTAAAGAAGGTAAATACATCTCCTTTCTATTCTTGTCTTTCATAAGAACAAAAGAATAATCAGAAATATAGTTACAAGATACTTATCTGATAGTGCTGTGGCTCGCTTTAAAGAATTAATCCCTTCAGCAATTATTCTATTACCATGCCTCAATATAGCAGACAGCACTGACTACTTGAATCCATTAGAATTAGACCTTTTAGTTGAAAGTACTGCAGCCTCACTGCAGTCAACACTTGACTCCATAGTCCCTCTTATAAAGAAAACTATTAAAAATAGGAGACTAGCTCCATGGTACAACTCCAACACCCGTAAGTTAAAACAGAAAGTTAGATCCTGTGAAAGGCTCTGGCATGCAAATAAGACAGAAGAATCTGGTTCAGCCTGGAATGCCAGCCTTACTACCTATAAGAAATCTTTCCGTAGTGCTAGGTGACAGTACTATTCATCCTTGATAGAAGAAAATAAAAACAACCACAGATTTCTCTTTCAGTTCAATTCAATTCAACTTTATTTATATAGCGCCATTTCATAACAACAGTCATCTCATAGCACTATCAACAGTAGGGGGAACCCCCACAGTTGCAGAAAGACCCCAGCAATAAGGCGATCCCCTGTGAGCAAGCACTTGGCGATGGTGGAGAGGAAAAACTCCCTTTTAACAGGAAGAAACCTCCAGCAGAACCAGGCTCAGGGAGGGGCAGTCATCTGCTGCGACTGGCTGGGGGGTGAGGGGACAGAGAAGATAAAAAGAGCAGACATGTAGAGAGCAAACAGCACAATGGGGACTCAATCTATGGGAGAGAACAAACAGATGTTAATAACCAGCAAAAAAAAAATATATATATATATTTCATTGAGAGTGAAGAAAGGAGTGAGGCCCAGTGCATTATTGGTGGTCCCCCGGCTGACTAAACCTATTAGCAGCATAACTAAGGGAGGGTTCAGAAACACATGATCCCTCCCTAATTGTAGGCTATATCAAAAAGGTAGGTTTTAGCCCTATTCTTAAAAACAGAGATCGAGTCTGACTCCCGAATCCAGATTGGCAGCTGGTTCCACAGGAGAGGAGCTTGATAACTAAAGGCTCTGCCTCCCATGGTACTTTTGGAGATTCTAGGTATTACAAGTAATCCTGCATTTTGGGAGCGTAGTGCTCTGTTAGGATAATGCGGTAGCATCAGATCTTTTAAATAAAAAGGAGCCTGATTGTTTAGAGCTTTGTAAGTAAGAAGAAGGATTTTAAACTTAATTCTAAACTCTATGGGAAGCCAATGAAGGGAGGCCAGAACCGGAGAGATATGATCTCTCTTTCTAGTACCTGTTAAAACTCTTGCTGCAGCATTTTGGATCAGCTGAAGACTTTTTAAAGATGTTTTAGGACAGCCTGATAATAAAGAATTACAATAATTTAATCTCGAGCTAACAAAAGCGAGGATCAGTTTCTCAGCATCACTCTGAGACAAGATGCTCCTAATCGTGGCAATATTACGCAAATGATAGAAGGCAGTCTTAGAAACAAATTTAATATGTGAATTGAAAGACAGATCTTGATCAAAAATAATTCCAAGGTTCTTCACAGAGCTATTAAGAGAAAGAGTAACCGCATCCAAACTGAAAGTTTGATTTGGAAAGGTATTTCTAAGGTTTTTTGGACCAACAAGAATGACTTCAGTCTTATCTGAATTTAATAGCAGGAAATTACAAGTCATCCAAGCTTTGATTTCCTTAAGAAAGGCTTCTAACTTGGCTAATTGATTACTATCATCCGGCTTCATTGACAGGTATAATTGTGTGTCATCTGCATAACAATGAAAATGTATAAAGTGCTTTCTAATAATGTTGCCTAACGGAAGCATATATAAACTAAAAAGAGTAGGGCCTAGCACAGATCCCTGTGGAACTCCATGACTAAGCTTTGAGTTGAAAGAAAACTCATTATTTACATGAACAAACTGGAACCTATCAGATAAATAAGATCTAAACCACTGCAACGAAGTTCCATTAAGTCCAACATAGTGTTCTAATCTAGCAAGTAGAATATTATGATCGATAGTATCAAAAGCTGCACTAAGGTCTAAAAGGACAAGTACAGAAACCAGCCCATTATCAGATGTGAAGAGGAGGTCGTTAGTGACCTTCGCAAAGGCTGTTTCAGTACTATGATGGATTCTAAACCCAGATTGAAACTCTTCAAGTAAACCGTTTCCCTGCAGGTGGTCAAATAATTGCATAGCAACAATTCTTTCTAAGATTTTTGAAATGAAAGGGAGATTAGAGATTGGTCTATAGTTAGCTAAAGTTCCTGGATCTAGCGTTGGCTTTTTGAGTAAGGGTTTAATTACAGCCGTTTTAAAAGCCTGCGGTACATGGCCTAAAGTTAATGAAGAATTGATTATATGAAGAATAAAGCTACCAATAAGTGGGAAGACTTCTTTAAATAACCTGGTAGGAATAGGGTCTAAAAGACAAGCTGAAGGTTTGGATGAGGAAACTATTTTGTCTAACTCACAAAGGTCGATTGGAGTAAACTCATCAAGACAGACATCAGTTGAAGGAGTTGTAGTAGTTACAGTATTTAAGTTAACTGTGGGAAGAATCTGATTGATTTTATCTCTGATGGATGAAATGTTATTATTGAAAAAGTTCATAAAGTCCTGACTACTAAGATCTAAGGGAATGCTAGGATTGACAGAGTCCTGACTCTTTGTCAACCTGGCTGCAGTGCTGAAAAGAAACCTGGGATTATTCTTGTTTTCTTCTATTAATGCAGAATAATAACTCGTTCTAGCTTTTCTAAGATATTTTTTATAAATTAAAAGATGATTTCTCCAAGCTAAATAGATTTCATCTAAATTAGTGGAGCGCCATTTTCTTTCTAATTGACGAGTCTTCTGTTTTAAGCTACGAGTTTCTGTGTTGAACCAAGGAGTTAGAAATCTCTGATTAGACTTTTTCTTTTTTAAGGGGGCCACCAAGTCTAGAGTCTGATTCAGAGAAGCTGTAACACTATCCACCATGTTATCAATTACAGAAGGAGCAAGCTGTCTATAGCTTATTTCCGTTGTGTTGACACATGGCATAGAGGAAACAATCTGCATAAATTTGGTAACAGCATCATCTGAGAGGCATCTACTGTAATAATATTTTTCTTTAGGAGCCAAATAGTCAGAAATAGTAAAATCAAAGGTTAACAGACAATGGTCTGACAGTTATGAGGAGACACTACAAGATTTTCTATTTTTATGCCATATGTCAGAACAAGGTCCAATGTATGGTGGAGGTAATGAGTAGAATTTCCTACATTCTGAGAAAACCCAATCGAGTCTAATATTGAATTAAATGCCACATTAAGGCAGTCACTATCTACATCCACATGTATATTAAAGTCCCCTACTATAATTATTCTATCAGATTTCAGCACTAAATCAGCTAAGAAATCAGCAAATTCGGATAAAAATTCTGAGTAGGTTGATGGGGGACGATAAACTATGGCAAATAAAATTGGGTTTAACCTAAAATTGCTAAAGTGCCCAATACTGAGGACCAGGCCCTCAAAGGAATTATAACATGTTTTTTGCTTTACAGTAACTAGTAATTTGGAATGGTAAATTGTTGCTACACCTCCTCCACGACCAGAACTTCTGGGATTTTGACAGTTTAAATAACCAGAGGGAGTTGATTCATTTAAACCAACATAATCCTCTTGCCCTAACCAAGTCTCTGTAAGGGATATTAAATCAATCTGATGATCAATTAACAGATCATGGACTAACAGAGACTTGGGAGTTAGAGACCTAATATTTAATAAACCACATTTAATTTTTAAATTATGAGGAGGAACAGAGGCCAAATCATTCAATTTAGAGGCTTTATGTTTAATTTGAGTTTTACCAATATTTTGCTTAATCACTTTGGGATGCTTATATATTATATTTTTATTTACATTTTTTATATTTATATTTATATTTATATTTATTTATATTTTTTATATTTATTTACATTTTTATTATATTTTTATTTTCTTTAACACTGTGGCTTAGCTAACCAACAGCCAAAATGACATAGATCCTTACATCCCTCCAACTCTTAGTGCTGACGACTTCTTGAATTTTTTTAATGATAAAATTGTCAGTATTAGGAATCATATTCCAAAAATTAGCCCCCCTAAAAATACCAAGCCTCTACCTAACACTGCTGTGCCCCCAGGCTCAGAACTCCACTTTTCTAAATTTTCTCATATTAATCATTCTGATCTAGCCCTAATAGTGTCAGCCTCTAAATCAATTACCTGTCTTTTAGATCCAAACCCCGCTAGACTAGTGAAGGAATTATCTCTGATTAGTCTATCTCTTTTGAACATAATTAATGTGTCCCTATTGACAGGACATGTACCGCAGTCATTTAAAGTGGCAGTAATTAAACCTCTACTTAAAAAACCTTCGTTTGATTCTGGGATTTTGGCCAGTTACAGACCAGTATCTAACCTCCACTACTTTTCCAAGATCCTTGAAAAAGTAGTCACCAATCAACTATGCACCTTTTTAGAAAAATATTCTATATTTGAGAAATTTCAGACAGGTTTTAGGAAACATCACAGCACAGAGACAGCTTAGTGAAAGTTACTGATGACATCATTATGACATTTATATATATTTATATTTTTATATATTTATATATTTATATTTTTATATATTTAATATATTTTTTCATATATTTCTGCAAAGTGTGGTTAGTCCGAGTAAATAACTGCATATATTCCTGTATATATTTGCATCCTTTTATAGAAACGTGGACAGACTGTAATTTACTGTACATACTGTGGTTGTCATTGAATCCTTATTTAAATCCTTCACCTGAACAACGAGAGCAAGTTTTTAGCCAAAGTCAAATTCCTTGTATGTGTTGTGCATACTTGGCCAATAAAGCTGATTCTGATTCTGATTCTGATTCTGATTCTGATTAACAAAGGACTTGTCTCCGTCCTTGTTTTATTGGACCTCAACGCTGCCTTTGATACCATTGACCCTCATATTCTGCTAGAGAGACTTGAGCAGCAAATTGGCTTGACTGGAACAACGCTAAGATGGTTCCAGTCTTATCTATCAGATTGTTCCCAGTTTGTTTATGTCCATAGCAAGTCCTCTACTCAGACCACGGTTAGCTATGGAGTTCTGCAGGAATCAGTACTTGGACCAGTATTGTTTACATTATACTTGCTGCCTTTGGGAGACATTATGAGGAAGCATTCTACATTCTATTCATTTTCATTGTTTCGCTGACGACACTCAGTTGTATTTATCCATCAGTCCAGATGATCCCAGCCAGTTGGATTTACTCCAGGAGTGTGTTAAGGATATCAAAACCTGGATGAACTACAACTTTCTATTGCTGAATATAGCTAAAACTGAAGTCATCATTCTTGGACCCAAACATGCTAGAAGTACTCTTTTTAGCAAGATATCAACACAAGATGGCATTGCACTGGCTTCTACGTCCTCTGTTAGGAACGTCTTGTCTTTGACCAAGATGTGTCTTTCAACTCTCATATACAGCAAACCATTAAGACTGCCTTCTTCCATCTGCGTAATATTTCTAAAATTAGGTCCATCCTGTCTCATAAAGATGCAGAGACACTTGTCCACACCTTTGTCACCTCTAGACTTGACTATTGTAACTCACTTTTATCAGGTTAGCCAAATAAGCCCATAACGTTTCTCCAACTCATTCGGAATGCAGCTGCACATATCCTTATGAGAAAAGGGAGAAGAGATCACATTATTCCAGTTTTAGCTTCTTTACATTGGCTCCCAATAAAACATAGAATTGAATTCAAGATATTGCTCTTAACCTATAAAGCTCTTAATGGTATGACTCCTTCTTACTTGCAAGAACTCTTAGTTCTCTATCATCCAACCAGAGCTCTGCGCTCCCAAAAATCCAAACTACTAGTGGTCCCCAAGGTATCTAGAAGTAGATTGGGAGGTAGAGCTTTCAGCTATCAAGCTCCCTTCCTGTGGAACCGTCTTCCCAGTTCAGTTCAGGAGGCAGACACTCTCTCTTTATTCAAGAGCAAGTTGAAATATTTTCTCTTTGATAAGACCTTTAATTAGAAATGCTGCCCCTGCCAGGCCTTCGCTTGCATGTGCAGCCTGGCCAGGCTTGGTACTGGACTGTTTGGCTTTGAATGTTGTATTTGTATGTTTGTTTTGAATGTAGCTACTCAACCCAGCCGGTCGAGGCAAATGCCCGTCCTTTATGAGCTATGGTTCTGCCCGAGGTTTCTGCCCATTAAAGGGAAGTTTTTCCTTGCCTGTGTCACCGCAGTGCTTGCTCTTAGGGGTCTCTGCTGGGTTCTATAAACTAAGAGTGTGGCATAAACCCAATCTTTTCTGTAAAGTTCCTTGAGACGACCTGCGTTGTGATTTGGCACTACATAAATAAAATTTAATTGGATTGAATTGAATTAAAACTATAAACAAATGAACCCCACGGGCGTCTGGGCAGACTGCCAGAATGCCCCGCCTAGTTGGAGTGGATTATTCTGCCACTAGACCCAACCAGCGTCAAACATAACAGTCTTTGCAACAAAATCCTCCAGGTACCTAGGCCTCCGACAAATTCTGGCCGGGCATCCCGTAGGAGGGGGCCCTGCACCTGGCACCGTTGGCCTAGCCTGTGGGTCCACATCAGTCAGGACCTCCTAGTCCCAGCTCTCACTGAAACTTCCAACTGTAGCTTCAGTCCTCTGTACTGGCGGTGGCCTTCTCAGCCTGCTGGCGTGCCACCGAGACCCGTCCTCAAGCTCAAACATGTCCGGGCCCTGCTGCCTTGCAATCTGACGTGGCCCCATCCACAGTGGCTGTAGCTTGTGGGTGGCAACAGGGTGTTTGATCCATACCTGGTCTGCTTCCTTCAGTCCATGGTTCCTTGCCCTGTGCTTCCTGTCAAACCTCCGTTTCATTTTGCGCTGTTGTCCGGCGTCCCAGTTCCACACTGCTTCTGTGCCTTCTAGAGCACTTGTCGTTGGCGGTCTCAACCGGCCCACTGGCAAGGGCAATTCGCGCCCCAGCATGAGAGTTGCCGGGGAACAGCCCATCGTAGTGTGGACAGACGCTCTATAATGCAGCAACGTGTTATGCAGGGCGTTCGAGAATGTGAAACCATCCGCCAAATGGGCTCTCAGTCCATTCTTCAATGCCTTATTGAACTGCTCAACACCTCCATTGGCCTGAGGATGATAGAATGCCGTCTTCACATGTTCCACACCCCTGCTGCCCAGAAACTCCTCAAACGCTCCGGAGATAAATTGTGGGCCATTGTCTGCCATAACCGTGCTCGGGGTTCCCCACCTGGCAAACCGGGACACCAGGAACCCTATGACCACTTACGTCGTGACAGAGTTGGTTGGAAGTACCTAAGGCCACTTTGAGAACACGTCATAGGCAACGAGCAGGAACTGGCTATTCGCAGGCGCCGCATGCAGTTTGCCACAGATGTCCAACTCAACGTGCCTCCAAGGCCCTTCCGGGTACAGCACTGGCCGCAGTGGTGGAGGAGGTGGTCCGCCAGTCTTGCTGCTCTCCAGGCATGGCACGCAGTGCTTCACCATGGCCTCAATGTCCTTATCAATACCCGGACAGAGTCCCTACTGCATTGCTTCACTTTGACCACCCCCAGATGACCCTCGTTCAACATCGCCAGGACCCAAGCCCTCAGGGACGATGGGATCAGGGTGCATTGCCCTCTGGCCATGCACACCTCATTCCAACAGCTCAGTTTGTCCTTGAATCGGTGATAAGGTGCTAACTCGCCCTGCACCCTCACTGGCCAATCCTCTCTGATCACTGAGCACAATTCTGCCAGCACCAGATCATGTTCCAACTCCTCCCTGAGTTCCTGAGGAGATACTATCTTCTGGAGGGTTCCGTACAGTGCGTGGATCAGGTCCGCCTCAGCCGGATCATCGTCACCGTCATCCGGTAAGGAGGACTTAACCATGGCGTGAGACAGGAGGTCAGCCACGATGTTATCTTTGCCTGGGGTGAAATTATAAGCTCTCAGCCTCTCAGACCACCTATGGATTCTCAGCAGCCTGTGCCCCGACCCCGATGTCTCCAGCAAAGTTGTGAGTGCCCGGTGATCCATTCTTAGAGTGAAGTGGCACCCGTAGAGGTAAATGTGCCACTTCTCACACGCCCAGACGCAGGCCAGCACCTCCCTCTCACCCACGGCATATTTCTGTTCTGCCACGGAGAAGGACCTTGATGCGAATGCCACCAGGCATTCCGTGCTATCCTGCTCACCCCCAGCGCCGAACCAGACATGTCGCAGGTGACAATGGTCTCCTGGTTGGGGTCAAAATGGGCCAGCACCGGTGGGGAGGTGAATTGCTGCTTCAACTTGGTGACCTCTGCCGAGCAGGGTGGGGTCCACTCCCATGGCGCATCCTGCTTCAACAGAACCCAGAGGGGCTTAATTGCATCCAAATAGCCAGGGATGAACCGTCCATACAAAGTTGACCATGCCCAGAAATGATGAGATCTGAGCAGGTGTTGAAGGATCCAGGATGCACAGAACCGCATGCACATTTGAATGTAGCAGTTGGAGCCCTCTTCCGGTCAGCCGAAACCTCATGAACTCTATGGCGTCCACTGCGAAGATACACCTCTCGCCCTTAAGGGTAACTCCGTACTCTTGGAGTGTTGCCAGGACCCTCTCCAGCCTCCTGTCGTGTTCTTCCCATGATGCACCATGCACCACGATGTTGTCTAAGTATGCCACCATGCCCTTGAGACCAGCTAGTATCACTGACATCACCTTCTGAAAACAACTGGGTGCAGAGCTCAGGCCGAATGGCATCCGGGTATACCTGAAAACCCCCATGTGGGTCACAAACACCGTCAAGTTCCTGCTGTCCGGGTGTAGTGGCACCTGCAGGTGGCCCTTGCAGAGGTCCAGCTTTGTGAAAAACTGGGATCCACTGAATGTCGCCGTAAGCTGCTCCATGGTCGGAAGGGGGTATCTATCTGGAATGACCGCCTTGTTCACCATCCGGAGGTTTATGCACAGTCGGATGCCCCCCCCCCCCTTTCTTCTTGGCCACCACCAGGTTGGATATCCACGGCTAGGCATCCACTCTCTGAATGATGCTGGACTCCAGCAGCTTGGACAGCTCCACCGAGACCTCATCCCGTAGCGCGAGAGGAAGTTGGCGCAGTGGTTGAATCTTTGGTGTCACGCTCTTGTCGATGAGAGGGCGATGGTGAAAAGCGTCTATACGACCCAGGCCCCTAAACAATGCTGGCCAGCGAAGGTGCCAAAGGGGATTCACTATCAGCATGGTCGAGCCCTCCAGGTCCCTTATGGAGAAACCCAGCTCCCCCAATAGGTCTATTCCCAATAGGTCCGCCCCCTGCTGCGCCACCTGGAAAGTGAACTTAGACACCATCCTCGACCCACATGTCACAGAGAATTCCGCCGTGCCCACCATCTCAATCTCTGCATGTCCATATCCGAACATCTTCACTGCTCCCGCACTGATAGCCTTCTTAGGGAACAGCCTCCTCAGTGTAGCCAAACACAAGATAGATCTACCGGCCCCCAAATCTACCATAAAAGGCACGTTGACCCCATCAAGCTGAAGCACGTACCACTTTAGCGGCCCTTTCCCCATGCGTGCTACACACACCCGTCCAGTGTCTCTGGGCTCCACCATCACTAGGCTAGGAGATAAAGTGTGGGCTCTGTTGCAAGCCTTTATCTTTCTCTTCTTCTTCTTAGCTCGTCTACGAGGCCTAGTTAGCATGCTAACCGTAGCACTCGGTGGGAAACCACAAGCAGTCGACTCCTCGCTAGCTGGAGTTATTAGCTTCTGCAGTGTAGTTGATTCCATTTGCTTCACTAAGTCCAACACACCTTCCAGCTATAGAGTTTTCCAGGATAGCCTTAGCATGATTCTTAGCCTCGAGTCGGTGGTGCTGTGAGCTACCTTTTCCCTCACTAGCTCCTCTGCAATAGACCCAAAGACGCACTCCCTCGCTAAGCTGCGTAGCTCCATAATAAACGCCTGGGTGGACTCACCACCTTGCCGTTTACAGTCGAAGAATTCATACCTCCTTTCGGTGATGGTGTAGTGGTCACCGAAGGTACTGTCCATAAGTGCCAGCCCATTTTCCAGCGAGCCTCCGCCACACAGCCCCCCCAAAATATCCTGTCCTTCTGTGCCAAGGTAATGTACTAGCAGGCTGCTCCGTCTCTCCTCGCTGATTCTATCGAGTCCCGCCGTCATCACATACACCTCAAATATGTTCCTCCAGTGAGCCCACGGTATATCTGGTGTACCCTGGCGCTGAAGGAATGGAGGTGGCTCCCTGATGCATGCGCCCATTTTTCCTCGTCGCCAAATGTTACGTCTGAATAATGGAGGACAGAACTTTCTCTGTTGGACACTGAACACACTTTATTGAATTTCACATTCCAATTTATATCCTAGCCATAGCCCACCTGATGTCACTCACCCTCGTCACTCACCCTCAAGCCTCAAACTACAATTCCCGTATGCAACAGCCTGCAGTGTTTTTACATCACATTTTTGGGTCGGTATGGCACGGTTACAACCACTCTCCAGCAGGTCCCAAAAATTTGGACGGTAACCATTACAGTCCCTTTCCTTTCAAAGGTCTTTTTATTATTATTAATTGAAGTATCAATACAATACAAAGTATTAGAAATTTTCATTTTTGTTTCAACCAAACAGTAAAAAACTAGAACTTAAAGCCAACAAATGTAAATGCTTCAAAGCACAAAAACCTTTAAATAAACAATAAAAAAAAAAAAAAAAAATACAAAGAAAAATTATGTGTGTGAAGTGGGGTTGGGGTAAAGGGGATATGAGCTACTCAGAAACTATAATCGTGGGTCTTTCAAAGAAATCAAGAAACGGGCGCCATAATTTATAGAATTTGTTTTCAGAGCCACAGACTGTATATCTGATTTTTTCTAAATCCAAACAGGACATTATATCTTTTATCCACTGTAAATGTGAAGAGGGCGAAGAATCTTTCCACTTCAGTAATACAGCACGTCTGGCCAATAATAATGAAAATTTGAATACTTTTAATTTGGAACTTGGCAAGACAAGTTCTGGAGCCACACCAAAAATGGCGCATAATGGATCAAGTTTAATTTGATATTGCAGGACTTCAGACATAGTGATAAAAACAGAATGCCAAAAATTCATCAATGCAGGGCAGGACCAATACATGTGAAGCAAAGTGCCAGGAGCGCTACCACACTTTTCACAAGTTGGGTCTATATCCGAGTAAATGCGTGCTAACTTAACCTTGGACAGGTGCATCCGGTGTACAATCTTAAATTGAATAAGAGCGTGACGAGCACACATTGATACAGTGTGAACCTGGCCAAGAATAGAGTCCCACAGTTCATCAGTAAAAGTAAAATTAAGATCTTGTTCCCAGTTCAATTTGATAGCGGCCAGAGAAGAAGATTGTAAATTTGAAATTAAATTATATAAAACTGACATTACCCCCTTAGAAGTTGGTTTAACTAATAAAAAATCATCTAGAGGATTATCAGAAGGTTTTTGAGGGAATTGTTTTGTCATGGTTTGCACATAATGTCTGACCTGGAGGAAGCGGAAAAAGTGTGTAGAAGTGATGTCGAATTTGGTGGAAAGTTGAGAAAAACTTGCAAATTGACCATCAAAATATAAATCCGCAAAAGATTTTAAACCTTTTCTGTGCCATATATGAAATGCACTATCAATAGTTGATGGGGTAAATAAATGATTTGCGGCAATTGGACTTCTAATGGAAAAAAACTGAAGACCGAAATTTTTCCTGAATTGAGACCAAATTCTAAGAGACTGACGAACTACTTTATTATTACCCAGTGTAGACAAAGCAAGGGGAAGTGGTGAACCTAAAATTGCCGGTAGGGAAGTTTGATTGTCCACATGTGACTCCATAAGGATCCAAATAGGTGATTTGGGTTCCAGATAAAAATGTTTCCAATATAACATGCACCTGATATTTGCTGCCCAGTATTAATATTGAAAGTTAGGCAGAGCCATGCCACCTACTGATTTGGGTCTTTGAAGAAAAACTTTCCTCAATCTCGGATGTTTACCATTCCAAATAAATGAAGTAATCAGAGAGTCCAAAGACTTAAAAAAGGATTTAGGAATAAAAATGGGGAGACATTGAAACAAATATAAAAACTTTGGAAGTAACATCATTTTTACAGAATTGATTCTGCCAATTAAAGACAAGGATAATGGGACCATTTGGAAAGTATTAACTTGCACTGGTCAAGTAAGGGGAGAAAATTATTTTTAAACAAGTAATTAAATTGTTTAGTGACACATATCCCAAGATAATTAAAATGATCAATAACAACCTTGAAAGGAAAATGTTCAAAATCCTGAACTTGAATCTTTTCATTAATCAGAAACAATTCACTCTTATTAAGATTAATTTTATAACCAGAAAACCTACTAAAACTATCCAAAATATTAAGTATAGCGGGTAATGAAGTAAGTGGGTTGGAGAGAAATAATAAAAGATCATCAGCATAGAGTGAAACCCTATGCTCAATGCCACCCCTACGAATGCCTAGAAAGTCCCGGCTCCCACGGATTGCAATAGCTAACGGCTCAACTGCCAAGGCAAAGAGCAACGGGCTCAAAGGACAGCCTTGCCTCGTACCACGGTAAAGTCTAAAATAGTCAGAATAGCGACAATTAGTTAACACTGAAGCTAAAGGACTAGCATAGAGAAGTTTAATCCAGGAACAGAAGAAAGGACCAAAACCGAACCTCTCCAAAGTAAAAAACAAATACTCCCACTCAACCCTATCGAATGCCTTTTCAGCGTCCAAACTAATAAGACATTCAGGTATGTTGTGGTGAGGAGTATAAATAATATTAAACAACCGCCGCAAGTTAAAAAAAGAATGGCGATTTTTAATGAAACCGGTTTGGTCCTGTGAAATTATAAAAGGAAGAATCTTTTCCAACCTTGAAGCTAACAACTTTGACAAAATTTTAACATCGGTATTTAACAAGGAAATAGGCCTGTAAGAAGCACAATCAACAGGATCCTTATCCTTTTTAAGCAACACAGTGATACAGGCCTGATAGCATGAAAGAGGAAGTGTACCAGAGTCAAGCGACTCTGTAAAAACTTGACAAAGGAAAGGGGCGAGGTCATCAGAGAATTTTTTGAAAAAATCAGCGGAAAACCCATCAGGTCCTGGAGATTTTCCTGATTGCATGGATGATATTGCCAGCTGAATTTCTTCTTTTGTGATGGGAGCTTCTAGAATTTGCCGAGATTCTGAAGAAATCGAAGGAATATCAATAGAATCAAAAAAAATTTCCAAACCCTTTAAGTTTGTTGTATATTCTGAGGTATATAATTTGGAATAAAATGACCTGAAAATATCATTAATCGCTTGTTGGTCAGATGTCACCTCTCCTTTATCTGTCCTAACTCCAGTAATAATTTGCTTAGCTCTAATACCACGTAGTTGATTAGCTAGAAGTTTACTGGTTTTTTCGCCATGTTCATAAAATTCACTCTTGTTCCTTATTAAACAACCTTCAATTTGTCGAGTAGAAAGTAAATTAAATTTAGTTTGTAATGTCATACGTTCCTTGTACAGAGCGGGTGATGGAGATTGAGCATATTGTCTGTCAATGTCCAGGATTTGATCTAAAATAACCTTCTGTTCCTGTATTAAAGATCGTCTTTTAAATGCTGCCAATGAAATAAATTCCCCCCTAAGAAATGCCTTCATGGCCTCCCATATCGTTTTATTTGACATACCAGGAGTTTTATTTTCTTTCAAAAAAAAATTAATTTTAGAAGAAATATTCGCAACCAATTTTTCATCTGTAAGTAATAATGGATCCAATCTCCAATGCTTTCTCATGGAGTCACATCCATGGAGGATCATTTTAAGTACAAGAGGGGCATGATCAGAAACCGAGATGCTATCATAACTGCAAGAGCAAAGGTTATTAATTAATAAATTGTCAACAAAAAAATAATCTATTCTGGTATAAGTATGATGTACGTGAGAGAAAAAAGAATAGTCCCTGCCGTTAGGATGTAAAAAACGCCAAGGATCTGTAAGGCTATATTCCTCAAGAAAAGACTTAACATAAGTTGCAGATTTATTAAGACTAGCAGGTTTTGAAGATGAGCGATCTAAGATCGGATCCATATACAAATTAAAGTCACCCCCAAGAATTAGAGAATGAGTATTTAAATCTAGAAGTTGCGAAAAAAGGTTGCGAAAAAAGTGCACATCATCAAAATTCGGTGCATACAGATTAGCCAAAGTGACATGTTTATCACCAAGTTTACCTGATACTATTACAAATCGTCCATTTTTATCTGATACAACATTAGAGGGAATAAATGGGATATTTCGATCAATAAGAATAGCAGCGCCCCTGGCCTTAGCTTTAAAATTTGAATGAAAAAATTGTCCTGACCAACATTTTGACAAACGCAAGTGGTCGGAATCCTGCAAATGGGTTTCCTGCAAAAACAATACCCCAGGCTTAAATTGCTTTAGACGTGACATGACTCTCTTTCGTTTAATTGGATGGTTCAACCCCTTCACATTCCAGCTTACCAAAGTAAGATTACTATTCATTCAAAGAGTAAAATTTATATATTATGTTGTGTAGCCCAAAGAAGAGTAAAGTGAGGTACGGGTAAAAAAAAAAAAAAAAAAAAAAAAAAAAAAGGAAGGGGTAAGGGGGGTGTAAATAAAACCATAACAAAAAAAAACAAAACAAAAAAAAATAAAAAAAATAAAAATTAAAAAAAAAAAAATAAATAAAAAAATCCAACAACCAAACCTATAACAACACTCCAGCCGGTTGCAAAAAAACAGCAACCGCTCCATCTCCTACTCTATTTTCATCCTAACAGAATGCTCCCATACAACTGGCTTCAATCCTGCATAATATGAACGTTTTACCCTAAAAAAAAAAAATAAATAAGATAAAATTAAAAAAAAGAATTAAGTAAACAATAACGTATAGGGAGCCAATTTTACCTTGTTTTTAAACATCTGAAAATGCATCAATGTCCAGTCAGTGCAGCTTCAATGAAGTAACAAGCAGCCCAGCGCGGCAGCTGGTCAACCCAGAAATGTCCAGTTCAAGGCGAAAATTGCTGGTTTCTCTCCATAGTTTGCATGAAGCGGGTGGCCTCTGAGACGGACGCCAGCCACTGGTTTTTGCCGTCTGGAAGAGTTATCCGGAGCCTGGCAGGGAAAAGAAGAGAAGGACGAAAACCTCTCTTGTACAACTCGGACATAACCTCCTTATATTCGGCTCGTTGCTTCTGAACGTCGGCGTTATAATCCTCGTAGAACTGAAGTTTATGTCCACGATATTCCAAAGTCCCACGGCGTCTCCGCGCTTCTCTCATCACCAAGTCTTTGGTCCGAAACCGGTGGAAACAAATAATGACAGTGCGCGGCTTCCCATTCGGACCCGGCTTGGACATGGGGCTGCGGTGGGCTCTATCCAGCTCTGGGGGAGATGGCAAAGTTTGTGCGCCAAAGACGTCCACCAACAGCCGAGAAAAAAATTCAGATGGCCGTGGACCCACATCAAAGGACTCCGGCAGACCCACCAGACGAATATTCAGCCTCCTGCTTCTTCCCTCCAGGTCAGAAAGTTTGTTTTTCAAAAGTTTGTTCTCCTCCTGTATTGACTCGCATGTAACTTCAAGCGCCGCTAGGCGCTGGCTGACGTCCTCCGCGTTGTTTTCAAGGTCGCCAATGCGTTGCTCCTGGTTCGCCACATCTGCTTGAATTTTGTCCAGCTTACCATTAATAAGTTCAAATGAAGCTTTGAAGTCAGCAGCTATGGACATTCTGTGTTGCTCTAGCAAGGCAACAAGTGCAGGGTTAAGGCTGATACTAGCATCCTCAGCTAAGCTGGTGTTAATATTGTTCCCTGCTGCCTCCTTTTCAATCTGCTTTCTTGTTTTGGACATATTTCAAAACAGATTCTGCATGTATTAAATGTCCAAAACATTAACAGCTTACAGCAAAGTAGGGTTTAAAAAGTAAAGGAAAAAAAAAATATAGCAGGAGCCAGCAACGCACACACCTACTCCATTGCCGGCACACCTGAAGCCAATTCAAAAGCAACCATTACAGTCCCTAATGGAAAAGTCTTAAAAGCGTACCGTATCGAACTGAACTGGGCCAAACTGACACTAGTGGAAAAGGGCCATAATACAACTCACTATATGCCTTTTCCTTTGCCACCTCTTTCTTTGCCATGGGCCTAGATTCTAAATAGTCCTGTTTACTTTCTTCATCTCCCGGACTATCCCACTTTTTCTTTGACGACCCCTTCCTTTGAATACTTTCCTGTACCTCCTCATTCCACCACCAAGTCTCCTTGTCTTCCTTCCTCTGTCCACTGGATACACCACGTACTGTACCTTTCTACCTGAATCCCTCAATACTTTTGCTGTACTTTCCCAGTCATCTGGTAATTCTTCCCTACCACCCAGTGCCTGTATCAACTCCTTCCTGAACTCTGTGCAACCTTCTTCCTTCTGTAACTTCCCCCACTTAATCTTTGGCTCTGCCTTCACCTTTTCCTTTTTTTGCTTTGCAAAATCATCCTACAGACTACCATCCAATGCTGTCTAGCTACATTCTCTCCTGCCACCACCTTGCAGTCTCCTATCTCTTAGATTCCTCCTTCTACATAAGCTGTAGTCCACCTGTGTGCACCTTCCTCCACTCTTGAAAGTCACCCTATGTTCCTCTCTCTTCTTGAAGTATGTGTTCACCACAGCCATTTCCATCCTTTTAGCAAAATCCACAACCATCTGTCCTTCCACATTTCTTTCCTTAAGACCATACCTACCCAGGACCTCATCATCATCTCTGTTCCCTTCACCTATATTTCCATTAAAGTCCGCCCCAATCACCCCCCCCCTCCCCCCCAAGAATACTCTCTATCACTTCATCCACCTTACTCCAGAATTCCTCTCTCTTCTACCTGACATCCAACTTGTGGGGCATACGCACTGACAACATTCAACATCACACCTTTGACTTCTAACTTCAAACTCATGATTCTGTCTGACTCCCTCTTTACCCAGCCTTGCTTTCCTTCCATCTGGTTTGTTGAACACACAGTATATCAACCTTTCTTCTCTCCATCATATCAGCCAACTCTCTGCCTTTACCAGTCATAGACCCTACATTTAACGTCTCTACTCTCACCTCCACACTTTTCCTTTTCCTTTTCTCTCTCTCCCTCCTAACATGCCTTCCCCCTCTCCTCCTCCTTGACCTTCGACTTCATTAATTATGACAATGACAAAAAAAAAATAAAATTAAAATGGGCAGCTTCCTTTGAAAAATGGTTATCACTTCAAAATAAAAACATCTTTGCAAAAATCTGATAAAAGCTTTTCTTTAAATAAATGAATAATTAAAACTTCATTCAAATGACTAAATCATTGCAAAAAATTAAAAAGGGCATTCGCCTAGTCAGCAAAATGAGCCAAAACCCTCCTCTCTGTTAAACTGCCTCCCTCCATCCCCACAAAGACTGCAAGGATAGTTTATGAAGGACAATGTAGTTAGGTGTATCTCAGTAAATTAGAATGTCATCAAAAAGTTGATTTATTTCAGTAATTCAGTTAAAAAATGAAAGTCATACATTTTATAGATTCATTACGCACAGAGTGATATATTTCAAGTGTTTATTTCTTTTAATCTTGATGGTTTTGTTTAATGTTGATGTTATGTGTGGACTAACATGGCAGTACGTGGAGGCGTGCTGGCCGGATCATAGCCGATCCCTCACACCCTGGTCACGTACTGTTTGCCCCCCTTCCCTCTGGTAGAAGACTTCGGTCCATCCAGACTAAAACCTCCCGTCACATGAACAGCTTCTTCCCCTCTGCCATTAGACTGCTGAACACTAAGTGACTCTCGTGCACCATGTACAGCAGCTCAACCAGACTCATGTCAATCATCACTGTTTTCTTCCTGCATTACCGACTGCACTATATAGTTCTCCACAGTATCTGCTGCTGGCTAATATATATTTTAACTGTTGACCAGTATCACTTAATCTTATCCTACACTTTATTACATGTATAGTTTATTTCTCTTATCTTATCATGTTTAATGTTGCAGCATTGTACCGAGACAAATTCCTAGTTTGTGTACTACATGAACAATGGCAATAAACCTGATTCTGATTCTGATTCTGATTCTGATTCTGACGTGCAGATGCTGCGGTTTCTCTCTGCCCCAACAGAACAGTGTTTCTGTGTTTTTCAGCTTGTGAGTCACAGTGTTTTTGTTCGTCTTCCTCACGTCCATGCACATACAGCCGTGAGTTTCTCCTTAACATTGATAGAACCACGTACATAGAGTTAGACCCTGCACACACTGAAGAGCTACGGGATTGTCGACTGGTCCGGACACCCACCCATGCATCTTGCCTGCAGTGGAGGCACCATAAGCAGCGTGACAGAAAGCAAAAAATGGGTAGGCACAGAGGTACCCAAGCTAGAATAGTGGCTAACCCACACAAGCCAGCTATCCTCACCATTGTACTGGCCAACGTACACTCTTTAGACAACAAGTTGGACCACATCTGTTTACTAAGCTCAGCCTCAAGGACTGTGAGAGGGGGCTGTATTTTTGTGTTTGTGGAAACATGGGTCAACAACAACATCCTGGACTCTGCCATACAGCTAGAGAGGCTAACATGCTACCGAGCAGACAGAGCTGTCGTTGAGCGAGGTAAGACTCACTGCAGCGGGCTATGTGTTTACATCAATGATGCCTGGTGCCATGACACTGTTGTGGTCTGTAAACACTGCTCACCATTGTTGGAGGTTATTGTTATCAAGTGTCGGCCATTCTATCTTCAGAGAGAATTTACGGCTATATGGCTAGTTGCCGTTTATTTTCCTCCCAGCTCCAACAACAACAACAACAACAGGAGTGAGGCACTGAATGAACTGTACCAGCACATCATCATCATCAGTGAACACCAAACAGCCCACCCTGATGCTTTTCTCATTTTGGCTGGAGATTTCAACCACATTACTTATTTAACCTTTATTTATAAAGGGTAGTTCATTGAAAGGCAACCTCTCTTTTTAAAGGATGCCCTGTTCACATTCACACAGTTACACATTCACACCAGGAAGCTGCCCAGTACAACCATAGATTGACCTGTAGCCACTGAGCAGCTGGGGTTAAGGGCCTTGCTCAAGAGCACCACAGTGGGGTTAAGGAGGGTGGGGCAAACACTGCTATCTGTTCCACTCAAATCTAATCCTGCCGGTCCAGGGATTGAATCCGCGGCCCTCCACTCACAAGTCCACATTCCTAACCATTAGGGCACCACTGCCTAATGGTCGCCACATTGACCCTAAGACTGTGTTTCCTGAAATACACCAACACATCAACTTTCCTACATGGGAAAAGAACACACTGGACCACATTTTAACTAACCAGAGAAGGGTACATGGCCCCCCCTCCTCCAGCTTGGTGCCTCTGACCACATCACTGTTACGCTAATTCCAGCAAACAGACCACTGGTGAAAGTCACCAAACCAGTTTGGAAACAGGTATGTGTGTGGCCAGAAGGGTCCTTAGAAGCACTTAAAGACTGTTTCACCACCACTCACTGGAACATATTGAAGTAGGCTGCCACCTACATCAACACCACGGATCTCCAAAAGTACACAGAGACTGTTACTGCCTACATCGCAAAGTGCATTGAGGATGTCACAGACATCAAGACCATCACTGTTCGGGCCAATCAGAAACCATGGCTCACAAGGGAGATCTACAAGCTCCTGAAAGCTCAGAACTATGCCTTCAGAGCTTGGTGGACCCGAGGTGGACCTCACAAGATCACCTCACAAGGTCACCTCACAAGCTAAGCTAAGGCCAACTAGCTAAGGCCAACCTGTCCTGAGGCATCAGAGAGGCCAAGAGACAGTACTCAAGGAGGAGAGCCCACTGTTTCAGTCACAGCAGAGACACTCGGAGTCTGTGGTGGGGGATACAGACAATTACAGACAACAAGCCCACACCACAGACCTGCGACAGCTCTACCTCTCTGCTGAATGAGCTGAATGTCTTCTTCGCTCGCTTCGAGGCCTCAACAGTACCCCTGCACAGAAGTCACCACCTCCTCCTGGCAACCAGATGATTACACTGTCCCTGGACAGAATGAGGAGATCCTACCTGGTCACGTACTGACGGCCTGTGCAGAGGAACTCACAGGTGTCTTCACGGACATCTTCAACATCTCACTGAGACAGGCTGTTGTCCCCATGTGCTTCAAAGCCATCACTGTCATTCCAGTCCCCAAGTCATCTCCCTTCTGCTACAATGACTACCGTGTGGTTGCACTCATTCCCATCATCATGAAGTGCTTTGAGCGGGTGGTCATGCAGCACATCAGGTCTGCCCTGCCCCCCTCCCTGGACCTGGTCCAGCTTGACCAATGATGCCATCTCTATTGCCCTCCACACAGCCCTCACACATTTGGATACAAAGGACTCCTATGCCAGAATGCTATTCATAGACTTTAGTTCAGCATTTAGCATAATCATCCCCCAACAGCTCATTCACAAACTGGACCAGCTGGTGCTCAACACTTCACTATGTAATTGGCTGTTGGACTTCCTGATGATGAGACTGCAGGCAGTATAGGTTGGCAGTAACATATCCAGCACCATCACTCTGAACACAGAAGCACCCCAAGGATGTGTGCTGAGCCCCCTCCTCTTCGCTCTGCTGACCCATGACTGTACACTGGCATACAGCTCCAACCTTTTCATCAAGTTTGTGGATGACACATCTGTGGTGGGTCTAATCAACAACGGAGATGAGACAAACTACAGGAGTGAGGTGAGCTGCCTGGCCATGTGATGCAGAGACAACAATCTCTCTCTGAACATGGAGAAGATGAAGGAGATTGTTGTGGTCTTCAGAAGAGTGCACACCCAGCATGCTCCCCTGACCATCAATGGTGCTGCTGTGGAGAGGGTGAGCAGCACCAAGTTCAGGTTTACACATTACAGAGGACCTCTCCTGGACCACCAACACTGTATCACTGGCTAAGAAAGCTTGGAAGTGTCTCTACGTCCTCCACAAATTGAGAAGAGCCAAAGCCCCGGCTCCCATCATGTGTACCTTCTACAGAGGCACCACTGAGAGCATTCTGACCAGCTGCATCACCGTGTGATATGGCGCCTGCACCACGTTCTGCCGCAAGACCCTCCAGCGCAAAGTAAGTAAGTAAATTTTATATATGTAGCACCTTTCATAGATATAAAAATCACAAAGTGCTTCACAAAACAGTAAAAATTAAAATAGATAAAATACAGACAGGGTGAATTTAAAGCACAGTAAAATACAATAAATAAATAAATACAGTGAGAATATCATGAATAAAAATATAGTGAGAACAGCTGAGAAGATCGTCAGTGCCCCTCTCCTCTCCCTTGAGGCCATCTACAGCACCTGCCTCACCCACAAAGCCCTCTGCATTGCAGGTGATCCCACCCACCCATCACACAGCTTCTTCAGTCTGCTGCCATCAGGGAGGAGACTGCAGAGTCTCCATGCCAGGACAAGCAGACTCAAGAACAGCTTCATCCACCAGGCTGTCAGGAAGCTCAACTCTCTCCCTGCTCTGCCCCCTCTCCCCCTTCTGCCCCCCCTCACCGTCAACAACTGAACTCTGCCTTCCCTAGGTACTGTTCTTCCCTAGGTTCTTCCCTAGGTTCTTCCCTAGGTACTATGCTTTGACTAGTATTACTCATTCTTATTCTACACTTATTGCATGTATAATTTTTTATTCTTTTATCTTATCATGTTTAATGTTGCAGCATTGCACCGAGACAAATTCCTAGTTTGTGTACTACATGAACAATGGCAATAAATCTGATTCTGATTCTGATTCTGATTCTGTTCACTCCCACACATGCACACACTGATTTCAGGAGCTTCAAAAACTGAACTCTGTCATCCAGGAACTTTTCACTCCCAACACATGCACACACACTGATTTCAGGGCTGCACCAGTCACTTTATGCAGCAATGGACTGCTGTCTTTGCACTACATGTCACTTTAACCGTCTATGTGCCCTGACATGTGCCTTAACCCTTTAGCTGTCCCAGGTGCCGCATGGCTACAGGAACAGTTAAATGGCAAATGGCATTCACTTATATAGTGCTTTTATTCTCATCTCTTGATGACCAAAGCGCTTTACAGATCCTGCTATCCACCCATTCACACACTGATGGCGGCATGCTACCTAACATGGCGCTTCCAGACCCACCAGGAGCAATTAGGGGTGAAGTGTCTTGCCCAGGGACACAAAGGCAGGATATCCGGGGAGAGCAGGATTCAAACCACCAACCATGTGGTTATTGGACAACCTGCTCAACCTCCTGAGCCACTGCCGCCCCCCAGTTAAGGGGTAAACATAACCCCTAGTGGTCAATAGTGGTAAATATTTTTTGTCCATAAAAAAGTTCAGATTTCCAAGGCTCTAACTTGAAAGTTGCAAAAGATAATGGCTTACTGTTAATTAGAAAGATGTAGAATATGATCCAAAGTTTCAGATAGGAATAAATGTACACATCTAATTTGCATAATGTCACAGCAGCTATATAAATTACATAACTCAGTCAAAAGTGGACTTTAGACACATTTACACAAAGAATGGTTTGGGTTTTTTTTACGCCGTTTTGTCTACAGGGGCATGTTTTTTATCTAATCTTCAAAGTATATGAACCAGAAAATCAATAAAATGTAAAAAATACCAAAACAAACAAACATATTTTTCTCTTACCTGTTGCTGAAGGGAGGGGCTCGCTCACCCACGTGGCCGGTCCGTTTTCATCCATCGTGGTCGATGTTTTGCATTTGCTCTGTCATTTACATTCTCTGCCACATCTACAAATTCTTATGATTATCCCACATGAATTTCATTTGTATTACGTGGCTATTTTTCCTGTTTAATGCATTTTTCCTGTGAGAATCCATGACGGCATGGACACCACCATCTTGGTGCTGGTAGCTCAGTTTTTCGCCCATCGTGGTCATAGTTTTGTGTTTGCTTGGTCATTTATACTCTCTATCACATCTACAAATTCTTATGATTATCCCA
Organism: Pholidichthys leucotaenia; assembly: GCA_020510985.1. Lineage (NCBI taxonomy): Eukaryota > Metazoa > Chordata > Actinopteri > Cichliformes > Pholidichthyidae > Pholidichthys > Pholidichthys leucotaenia. The sequence goes on along the minus strand of CM035837.1, from coordinate 422,246,584 downwards.
CATGAATTTTGTTTGTATTACACGACTATTTTTCCTGTTTGATGCAGTTTCAGTCAGAATCACTGTTGCCATGACCGAACATGGCAGCGACCACATTGGTGTTGGGAGCTCAAAGCGGAAAAAGGAAGAATAATAATTCAATTCAATTCAATTCAACTTTATTTATATAGCGCCATTTCACAACAACAGTCATCTCATAGCACTATCAACTGTAGGGGGGAACCCCCACAGTTGCAGAAAGACCCCAGCAATCAGGTGATCCCCTGTGAGCAAGCACTTGGCGATGGTGGAGAGGAAAAACTCCCTTTTAACAGGAAGAAACCTCCAGCAGAACCAGGCTCAGGGAGGGGCAGTCATCTGCTGCGACTGGCTGGGGGGTGAGGGGACAGAGAAGATGAAAAGAACAGACATGTAGAGAGCAAACAGCACGATGGGGACTCAATCTATGGGAGAGAACAAACAAATGTTAATGACCAGCAAAAAAAAAATATTTCATAGAGAGTGAGGAAAGGAGTGAGGCCCAGTGCATTACTGGAGGTCCCCCAGCTGACTAAACCTATTAGCAGCATAACTAAGGGAGGGTTCAGAAACACATGATCCCTCCCTAATTGTAGGCTATATCAAAAAGGTAGGTTTTAACCCTAATCTTAAAAACAGAGATCGAGTCTGACTCCCGAATCCAGATTGGCAGCTGATTCCACAGGAGAGGAGCTTGATAACTGAAGGCTCTGCCTCCCATGGTACTTTTGGAGATTCTAGGTATTACAAGTAGCCTGCATTTTGGGAGCGTAGTGCTCTGTTAGGATAATACGGTAGTATCAGATCTTTTAAATAAAAAGGAGCCTGATTGTTTAGAGCTTTGTAAGTAAGAAGAAGGATTTTAAACTTAATTCTAAACTCTATGGGAAGCCAATGAAGGGAGGCCAGAACCGGAGAGATATGATCTCTCTTTCTAGTACCTGTTAAAACTCTTGCTGCAGCATTTTGGATCAGCTGAAGACTTTTTAAAGATGTTTTAGGACAACCTGATAATAAAGAATTACAATAATCTAATCTCGAGCTAACAAAAGCGTGGATCAGTTTCTCAGCATCACTCTGAGACAAGATGCTCCTAATCTTGGCAATATTACGCAAATGATAGAAGGCAGTCTTAGAAACAAATTTAATATGTGAATTGAAGGACAAATCCTGATCAAAAATAACTCCAAGGTTCCTCACAGAGCTATTAAGAGAAAGAGTAACTGCATCCAAACTGAAAGTTTGATTTGGAAAGGAATTTCTAAGGTTTTTTGGACCAACAAGAATGACTTCAGTCTTATCTGAATTTAATAGCAGGAAATTACAAGTCATCCAAGCTTTGATTTCCTTAAGACAGGCTTCTAACTTGGCTAATTGATTACTATCATCTGGCTTCATTGACAGGTATAATTGTGTGTCATCTGCATAACAATGAAAATGTATACAGTGCTTTCTAATAATGTTGCCTAACGGAAGCATATATAAACTAAAAAGAGTAGGGCCTAGCACAGATCCCTGTGGAACTCCATGACTAAGCTTTGAGTTGAAAGAAAACTCATTATTTACATGAACAAACTGGAACCTATCAGATAAGTAAGATCTAAACCACTGCAACGAAGTTCCATTAAGTCCAACATAGTGTTCTAATCTATCAAGTAGAATATTATGATTGATAGTATCAAAAGCTGCACTAAGGTCTAAAAGGACAAGTACAGAAACTAGTCCATTATCAGATGCAATGAGGAGGTCGTTAGTGACCTTCGCTAAGGCTGTTTCAGTATTATGATGGATTCTAAACCCAGATTGAAACTCTTCAAGTAAACCATTTCCCTGCAGGTGGTCGAATAATTGCGTAGCAACAACTCTTTCTAAGATTTTTGAAATGAAAGGGAGATTAGAGATTGGTCTATAGTTAGCTAAAGCTCCGGGATCTAGCGTTGGCTTTTTGAGTAAGGGTTTAATTACAGCTGTTTTAAAAGCCTGCGGTACATGGCCTAAAGTTAATGAAGAATTGATTATATGAAGAATAAAGCTACCAATAAGTGGGAAGACTTCTTTAAATAACCTAGTAGGAATAGGGTCTAAAAGACAAGTTGAAGGTTTGGATGAGGAAACTATTTTGTCTAACTCACAAAGGTCGATTGGAGTAAACTCATCAAGACAGACATCAAAAGAAGGAGTTATAATAGTTACAGTATTTAAGTTAACTGTGGGAAGAATCTGATTGATTTTATCTCTGATGGATGAAATTTTATTATTGAAGAAGTTCATAAAGTCCTGACTAGTAAGCTCTAAGGGGATGCTAGGATTGACAGAGTCCTGACTCTTTGTCAACCTGGCTACAGTACTGAAAAGAAACCTGGGATTATTCTTGTTCTCTTCTATTAATGCAGAGTAATAACTTGTTCTAGCTTTTCTAAGAGATTTTTTATAAATTAAAAGATGATTTCTCCAAGCTAAATAGATTTCATCTAAATTAGTAGAGCGCCATTTTCTTTCTAATTGACGAGTCTTCTGTTTTAAGCTACGAGTTTCTGTGTTGAACCAAGGAGTTAGAAATCTCTGATTAGACTTTTTCTTTTTTAAGGGGGCCACCAAGTCTAGAGCCTGATGCAGAGAAGCTGAAACACTATCCACCATGTTATCAATTACAGAAGGAGCAAGCTGTCTATAGCTTATTTCCGTTGTGTTGACACATGGCATAGAGGAAACAATCTGCATAAATTTGGAAACAGCATCATCATCAGGCATCTACTGTAATAATATTTTTCTTTAGGAGCCAAATAGTCAGAAATGGTAAAATCAAAGGTTAACAGACAATGGTCTGACAGTACAGGGTTATGAGGAGACACTACAAGATTTTCTATTTCTATGCCATATGTCAGAACAAGGTCCAATGTATGGTGGAGGTAATGAGTAGAATTTCCTACTTTCTGAGAAAACCCAATCGAGTCTAATATTGAATTAAATGCCACATTAAGGCAGTCACTATCTACATCCACATGTATATTAAAGTCCCCTACTATAATTATTCTATCAGATTTCAGCACTAAATCAGCTAAGAAATCAGCAAATTCGGATAAAAATTCTGAGTAGGTTGATGGGGGACGATAAACTATGGCAAATAAAATTGGGTTTAACCTAAAATTGCTAAAATGCCCAATACTGAGGACCAGGCCCTCAAAGGAATTATAACATGTTGTTTGCTTTACATTAACTAGTAATTTGGAATGGTAAATTGTTGCTACTCCTCCTCCACGACCAGAACTTCTGGGATTTTGACAGTTTAAATAACCAGAGGGAGTTGATTCATTTAAACCAACATAATCCTCTTGCCCTAACCAAGTCTCTGTAAGGGAAATTAAATCAATCTGATGATCAATTAACAGATCATGGACTAACAGAGACTTGGGAGTTAGAGACCTAATATTTAATAAACCACATTTAATTTTTAAATTATGAGGAGGAACAGAGGCCAAATCATTCAATTTAGAGGCTTTATGTTTAATTTGAGTTTTACCAATATTTTGCTTAATCACTTTGAGATGCTTATATATTATATTTTTATTTACATTTTTTATATTTATATTTATATTTATTTATATTTTTTATATTTATTTACATTTTTATTATATTTTTATTTTCTTTAACACTGTGGCTTAGCTAACCAACAGCCAAAATGACATAGATCCTTACATCCCTCCAACTCTTAGTGCTGACGACTTCTTATTCCTAAATCCTTTTTTAAGTCTTTGGACTCTCTGATTACCTCATTTATTTGGAATGGTAAACATCCGAGATTGAGGAAAGTTTTTCTTCAAAGACCCAAATCAGTAGGTGGCATGGCTCTGCCTAACTTTCAATATTACTACTGGGCAGCAAATATCAGGTGCATGTTATATTGGAAACATTTTTATCTGGAACCCAAATCACCTATTTGGATCCTTATGGAGTCACATGTGGACAATCAAACTTCCCTACCGGCAATTTTAGGTTCACCACTTCCCCTTGCTTTGTCTACACTGGGTAATAATAAAGTAGTTCGTCAGTCTCTTAGAATTTGGTCTCAATTCAGGAAAAATTTCGGTCTTCAGTTTTTTTCCATTAGAAGTCCAATTGCCGCAAATCATTTATTTACCCCATCAACTATTGATAGTGCATTTCATATATGGCACAGAAAAGGTTTAAAATCTTTTGCGGATTTATATTTTGATGGGAATTTGCAAGTTTTTCTCAACTTTCCACCAAATTCGACATCACTTCTACACACTTTTTCCTCTTCCTCCAGGTCAGACATTATGTGCAAACCATGACAAAACAATTCCCTCAAAAACCTTCTGATAATCCTCTAGATGATTTTTTATTAGTTAAACCAACTTCTAAGGGGGTAATGTCAGTTTTATATAATTTAATTTCAAATTTACAATCTTCTTCTCTGGCCGCTATCAAATTGAACTGGGAACAAGATCTTAATTTTACTTTTACTGATGAACTGTGGGACTCTATTCTTGGCCAGGTTCACACTGCATCAATGTGTGCTCGTCACGCTCTTATTCAATTTAAGATTGTACACCGGATGCACCTGTCCAAGGTTAAGTTAGCACGTATTTACTCGGATATAGACCCAACTTGTGAAAAGTGTGGTAGCGCTCCTGGCACTTTGCTTCACATGTATTGGTCCTGCCCTGCATTGATGAATTTTTGGCATTCTGTTTTTATCACTATGTCTGAAGTCCTGCAATATCAAATTAAACCTGATCCATTATGCATCATTTTTGGTGTGGCTCCAGAACTTGTCTTGCCAAGTTCCAAATTAAAAGTATTCAAATTTTCATTATTATTGGCCAGACGTGCTGTATTACTGAAGTGGAAAGACTCTTCGCCCCCTTCACATTTACAGTGGATAAAATATATAATGTCCTGTTTGGATTTAGAAAAAATCAGATATACAGTCTGTGGCTCTGAAAACAAATTCTATAAATTATGGCGCCCGTTTCTTGATTTCTTTGAAAGACCCACGATCATAGTTTCTGAGTAGCTCATATCCCCTTTACCCCAACCCCACTTCACACACATAATTTTTCTTTGTATTTTTTTTTTTTTTTATTGTTTATTTAAAGGTTTTTGTGCTTTGAAGCATTTACATTTGTTGGCTTTAAGTTCTAGTTTTTTACTGTTTGGTTGAAACAAAAATGAAAATTTCTAATACTTTGTATTGTATTGATACTTCAATTAATAATAATAAAAAGACCTTTGAAAGAAAGAGACCTAATATTTAGTAAACCACATTTAATTTTTAAATTATGAGGAGGAACAGAGGCCAAATCATTCAATTTAGAGGCTTTATGTTTAATTTGAGTTTTACCAATGTTTTGCTTTATCACTTTGGGATGCTTATGCATGATATTTTTATTTACTTTGGAGGGAGCAGACAACGATTCTCTGATGGGGAAGACAGGGGCTAAGCTGAGGGGTGGCGGATGAAGAGGAGCTGCAGAGAGGCATGTAAGACTGCGACTCTGCTTCCTAATAATGAGGATTTCTTCTTCTTTGCTATATTCCATATCAGCCATGATTCCTCTGGCACATGTCTGCCACCTTCTGAACTGTCAGATCAGTCCAGATCAGTACAAATTCTCAGTATAGCCGGGGGACGTCAGTAAGGTGACAGGTGAAGTTGCTGCACTGTGCCACTGGCGGCATGCGACCCGTCATTTTAATGTGGACAGTTAAAGGATTAAGTCACTACATGCTGTCTTAATTTTTTATCATATTTAGTTATTTTGCACACCCTTAGTATTTTTAATTAGTTTCTGGTTGGGGGTTGGTTTTCTTTGCACAGATGTTTGACATTTAACATTTAATGTTTGGTGTTAGATATTATACTTTATATTCATATTTCTCACTTAGTGTTTACCTTGTTGCATCATGGATCTCAGAGTAACGTAACTTCAATTGTCTGTATGCGCTGTACATATGGCAGAATTGACAATAAAATTGACTTTAACTTTGACATAGCTTATAGCTCATGAAAACCCCAAATTCAGTTTCTCAAAAAATTAGAAAATTACGTACTGTATAATTAATTTAAAAAAAAATGGATTTTTAATAGAAATATTGGCTGTCTGAAAATTATGTCCATTTACACACTCAATATTTGGTCGGGGCTCGTTTTGCATGAATTACTGCATCAATAGCCCCCTTTCCACTAGTACCTACTCATCCTCGACTGTACTCGACTCTACTTGGCTCGACACGGTGTGGTTGGTTTTCCATTTCAACCGAGTTCCACCTTAAGTGGGTGTGGTTGGGTTCATTACAGGAAGGTGGCCCCTTATCCCATTATGTCCTTTACATACTGATGTTTTCCCTGATAAATAGCGTGAAAGATGATTAAAATCACAAAACACTCACAATCTTCCCCGTGAGCAGCCATCAGCTTGGAGACCTCCTGGTATACTTTTTAATTTCGGGTCGCTCAGTGCAGCATGGCCGACGGGACTGAAAAGTTCATAGCTGTCAAGTCTGACCAAATGTAGTTTACTTTTCAAGTGCAGGGATCCAAGTGCTGCAACACTGATGGAAAAACTGTGCAAACTGAAGGGAAGACTGTTGAAAAGTAACCACATTTGATCAAATTTGACCACTATATGAACTTTTCAGCCTATGAACCTGACAGACGCGGCACCAGCGGAACGTTCCAAAATGAAATATCAGGAGGTCTCCGAGCTGAGGGCTGCTCACGAGGAAGATGGTGAGTGTTATGTGACGGTGTTTTGTGTGTAGACAGTTATTTCATTGTTTATCACAGAAATAATAAAAAACTCACCACCAAATTTACAAATGGCAGTTTTGAATCTTGTGAAGATGCCACTTTCATCCACTGACATTATGCCCTGGCCAATCAGCGGCCTGCAATCTGTTGATGTCACATTTTCAGCTTAACTCAGAGAGGTTGAAACCTCACTGAAGTAGGTCCCAGAAGTACCTGGTACCATTTACAATGCACTAATGGAAAACCCTAGAAACCGAGTAGAGTCGAGGCGAGTAGGGCTGATTAGGTACTAGTGTAAAAGGGGCTAATGTGGCATGTTATGGAGGTGATCAGCCTGTGGTACTGTTGAGGTGTTAAGGAGGCCCAGGTTGCTTTGATAGTGACCTTCAGTTCATCTGCATTGTTAGGTCTGGTGTCCCTCATCTTCCACTTGACAATGTGCCATTGATTCTTTATGGGGTTTAGGTCAGGAGAGGTTGCTGGTCAATCAATCACAGTGGTACCATGGTCATTAAAACAGGTTTTGGTACTTTTGGCAGCGTGGGTACACTGTAAAACCGAATAGTTCACAGAACTCAAAACCTGTGTTGAAACCGATTACCTAATAAATTTTCAGTAAATGAAATTTTTTTTTTGAGTAATCTTAAATTTAAAAATACATTTTCAGCAAATATTTAAAATATTTTATTTTAAAGTTTACACAAAAAATATTTGCTGAAAATGTATTTTTAAAATAAAGTTTACAAAAAAATAGCTGAAAATGTATTTCTAAATTTAAGATTACTCAAAAAAAAAATCATTTCATTTACTTAAAATTTATTAGGTAATTAGTTTCCACATAAGTTTTGAGTTCTGTGAACTAATTTGGTCTTACAGTGCAGGTGCCAAGTCCTGCTGGAAAATAAAATCAGCATCTCCATAAAGCTTGTCAGTAGAGGGAAGCATAAAATGTTCTAAAATTTCCCAGTAGGCAGCTGCGCTGACTTTGAATTAAAAAATAATAATAATAATTTTATGTAATATTCTATTTTTTTTTTGAGAAACTGAATTTGGGGTTTCATTAGCTGTAAGCCATAACCATCAAAATTAAAAGAAATAAACACTTGAAATATATCTCCATGTGTAATGAATCTATATAACATAGGATTTTTTTTAAATTTTTAATTGAATAAGTGAAATAAATCAACTTTTTGGTGACATTCTAATTTATTGAGATGCACCAATCAGTGAGAGGATAGGTGCAAATAAACTTGCCAGGAAAAAGTTGCAAGAAAAACCTCACTAATTATTGAGAAAATTGAACATTTGGACATTTAACCCTTTAAGTATCCGGCTGTCATAAAACATGTGCGTCACCTACTGTCTATGTCACAGGTCCGCGCCTGTGATGTGATGTGTCCAAAAAGGACAGAAAACCCAGTTGTACCAAGCATTTCACATCACAAGATGTCAGACATGTATAGCTTATTGCTCTTCACTGGAGGACTGGAGGACTTTACCCAAACTAACTGCCTCAAACATCATTTCTGGGATCACGAAGAAAAGAATGTAAACAAAGGCTCCATCCCAACATATATTTCAACACGGAGGAAGCATTTGCTCCAAATTTTGCCAACTATGATTCTAAAAAGAGATTATTTAGCCTTTGAAGGTAAATGTTTACCTTTTTTTGACAGCAGAAGATGGTCCGGAGCATGTACACTTTTGTCTGCCATCGACGGAGCTGCACATGACGACAGAGAACAATAGCACCGTTATGGCGACATTATGTAACTGAAATTGAGGTGGAATAATCATAAATGTCATGAACCAAAACTGGTTCTCCTGCAGGCTCGGTTCTGACCATTCTTGGTTATATGTTGTGTTTTGTTTTCCCACCTGTGCGTTTATTACTGTGCTTAGCCGCTGCTCTGGCCGGCAATCATTAGGCAGCTGTTTGACCCACTTTCGGGTGGGCACGGTCTAGTGTTCACCAGTCCGACCATGCCCCCCTCTCTCTGACAGCCAGCTGTTGGCCCCGGTAATTGTCATTCCCGCGCCTCGCCCAGGTGTTCCTAATTTGTTAGGCCAGCGGTGTTTGTACATAAGCTGCTCTTTGCTAGTCAAACACTGCTGGACCATTATATGAGTCACACGATTGTTTGCTGTCATGTGCTCGTCGCGTCTTGAAGGATTCGTTGTTCGTGCCGACCTCTGTCATCATGGAGACGGCTCCTCCGCAAGCCCTCAAGAGGACTACATCACCACTGGCATGGAGAGGGATGAATGTCTGCCACCTGCAGCTGCGGATTTCACCAACCGGGATGACAGGCAAGTATTGTTTCATTCAAAATCATTCATTAACATTGAATCTTGCCTGTCTCCTGAGGGAGAGGCCCAGTATCAGCAGTCCGCTGGGTCCTTTCCTCCAGTTGCAAATAATGATTGTTTCCTTCCCCTCTCCATGTCTCTTCCCTTTATTCCTGAGGGAATGCTGGTCCAAGAACCGAGCCGTCAGATGATGGAGGTTGAGGCCCTGGATGATCCTGCCCAGGGGCCCGCACGGAGGCGTTTTCCTGCATCCACGCCGGCGGACGAGGAGTGGTCAGCTCTGCTCACTGCAATCAACCGCTGGGTCGAAGAGGAGTGGCAAGAGAGGGAGGTCCGAGGACACACTTCCTCGGCTGTGAGAGTCCCCCCCCCCCCGCACCTGCTCAACCCCCAGACTCTCAGTTGGATGAGGAGTAGGCAAACCTGCTCGCTGCAGTCAACAGCCAGGTCTAGGTGGAATGTCAGAGGACCAGGACTGCAACCACCATCATGCCTGTTGCGGGGACCGCCACAGCAGAGTCATCCCCCGGACCATACCTCCAGCCGATGGGACCCGGAACGTCATTGTCGGCAGCGTCAGACTCCTGGATGGTGGTAGAGCTCGAGCACAGGGTCGCTGGAGAGGAGCCGCCAACACCGGGGTTGCCTACGGATGACAATGCAAGGCTGGCAGTCCCAGAGGAGGTCAACGGGGGTACTGCACTGGGTGAGATGACTGAGTCGATGCACCCCAAATTGCCAGAGTTCTAAACGGTGGTGGAGCCCGAGTTCAGGCAAGTGTGCTCCATTGTATCAGTACTGAATATGTCAATGTCACACTGCCCGACTCTTGGTAAGGAGGGCCCTCGGCAGCTCGTAGTAGCCCTCAGGGCCGCTTTGCCGGGCTCTGCTGCTGCCGGCGACCATGACCCAGTCTTTTTTTTCTCCCTCTGGGTTCGGAGCCCCCTGCCAGGGTTGCCGGAGAGCAGCTGACCTTGCTGGAAGCCGCCGAGGATAGGGGTCTATCGCCAGGTGACTCGAGGAGCACCACCTCCCTTGCTGGGGAGGCCACCGCGGGAGCAATGAGGCCCCCGATGGGGGTCACCGCTGGTGCAACGGTGGTGCAACTGGAGCCCATAGCGAGTGCAGCCACATCCCAGACCGGGACCATCACGGGTGCAGCCATGTCCCAGACCGGGACCGTCACGGATGCAGCCATGTCCCAGACTGGGACCATCACGGGTGCAGCCACGTCCCAGACAGGGACCATCACGGATGCAGCCACGTTCCAGAATGGGACTTGATCGTGGACTTCGGGAAAGTCACAACCCCCCTGCCCCCCCTCACCATCACAGGGTCTCCCATTACCATTGTAGATTCCTTCCACTTCTTGGGCACCACCATCACCCGGGACCTCAAATGGGAGCCGACCATCAGCTCCCTCATCAAAAAGGCCCAGCAGAGGACGTTCTTTCTGCGGCAGCTGAGGAAGCTCAAGCTACCCACCAAGATGTTAGTGCAGTTCTACACGGCCATCATCGAGTCCATCCACACCTCCTCCATAACTGTGTGGTACGCAGGAGCCACCGCCAGGGACAGACTAAGGCTGCAGCGTGTCGTGCACACTGCTGAGAAGGTGATCGGCTGCAAGCTCCCATCTCTCCAGGACCTGTACATCTCCAGGACCCGGAGGCGTGCAGGCTGGATCATAGCCGATCCTTCACACCCTGGTCACGTACTGTTTGCCCCCCCCCCCTCCCCTCAGGTAGAAGACTTCGGTCCATTCAGACTAAAACCTCCCGGCACATGAACAGCTTTTTCCCCTCTGCCATCAGACTGCTGAACATTAAGTGACTTATTGACTCTCGTGCACTATATACAGCAGCTCAACCAGTCTCATGTCATTCATCACTGTTTTTCTGTTGCATTATCGACTGCACTGTGGTACCCCATATTATCTGCTACTTGTTAATTTATTTAAAACTGCCTTGACTAGTATTACTCATTATTATTATTATTATTATTATTATTATTATTATTATTATTATTATTATTATTATTATTATTATTCTACACTTATTGCATGTTTTTAGTCTTTTAGTTTTTTAGTTTATCTCTTTATCTCATCATGTTTTTAATGTTGCAGCATGGCACCGAGACAAATTCCTAGTTTGTGTACTACATGAACAATGGCAATAAATCTGATTCTGATTCTGATTCTGACCATCACGGGTGCTGCAGAGCCTCAGCTAGAGGGCACCGTGGGTGCTGCAGAGCCTCAGCCGGAGGGCACCGTGGGTGCTGCGGAGCCAGCCCGGTCGGGGTCCACTGCGAGTGCTGTGGAGCCAGCCCAGTCGAGATCCACCGCGGGTGCTGCTGAGCCTCAGCCGGAAGTCACCGCGGGTGCAGCTGAGCCTCAGCCCGAGGTCACCGCGGGTGCAGCTGAGCCTCAGCCAGACGTCACCGTGGGTGCAGCGGAGCCGGCCTGGTCGGGGTCCACCATGGGTGCAGCAGAGCCGGCACAGTCGGGGCCCACCAGAAGTGCAGTTGTGTTCCTAGCTGGAACCAGCGAGGGTGCTGCAGACCACCCGGAAGATGCCATGGTCCCCTTCCCCCTGCCTGACACCGTGGAGGTTCCTTCGCTCCGGTCTGGTTTCCCATCAGTGGGCCTTCTGGTGGGAAGGTCACCTTCTGCTTCACCCCTTCAGTGCTGGTGGCTAAATAACGCTGGCCGGCTGCCGGAAGAATTGACTCCCTGGGTCTGGTTGCCCATGTTTTCTGACAGGCCGCCAGACTTCTTCCACCGGACCTTCTGCTGGGCCTGGGACTCTGGGTGGCCTCCTGAGCCCCAATGCCCATGGACTTGGGGGGGGGGGGTTAATTGTGGTCCCTTGGCGGAGTATTGTGTTCCCTCCTTCCTGTTCCTCCCCTACCTCCCACCTGGGTTCGTGTTGTTTGTTGCTGTTGCTCCTGTTTGTGGGGGGGGGGGGGGTTGTTATGATGTTACCATGGGTGTCTGGTCTCCACCCCTGGGGGGGGGGGGGGCTTTGTCATGAACTGAGCCTGGTTCTCCTGCGGGCTCAGTTCTGACCGTTCTTGGTTATATGTTGTGTTTTGTTTTCCCACCTCTGTGTTTATTTCTGTGCTTAGCTGCTGCTCTGGCCGGCGGTTAAACAGTTGTTTGACCCACTTTCGGGTGAGCATGGACTAGCATTCGCTGATCCGACCACGCCCCCCTCTCCCTGACAGTCAGCTGTTGGCCCAGGCAATTATCATTCCCGCACCTCGCCCAGGTGTTCCCAATTTGTTAGGCCAGTGGTATATGTACATAAGCTGCTCTTTGCTAGTCAAACACCACTGGACCATTATATGAGTCACACGATTGTTTGCCGTCGTGTGCTCGTTGCGGTCTTGAAGGATTCGTTGTTCGTGCCATGGGAGAATTGGACTTTTTTGGACTGCTCCTGCCCATGAGTAAATTGTTGAGTCTTTCTCTGTGCGGTCAGCTGCTATGCTTATCTGGTAGCGTTTCTCCCTGCAGCTTAACTGCTATGCTCAGGCCATTGCCCAGTTTGCTTCCCCGTACCAGTAGAGCCTCCTGAAGTCTTCCTCGCTCTCCCGAGCGCATGTGTGTAACTTGTGTTATTTTTCTGTGGCCACGGTGCACAGTGGTCTGCCCGCTGTATGCTCCTGCGTCAGCCTTTTGTGTTCATCAATCCTAACCTGTAAGTCTTTATTTTGTACTGTGGTGTTGGCAATAAATAGGTGTTTGGTGAAACCCTGCGCGTAAATCCATTCATCCTTCTCCTCCTCCGTGTGCTGTGGAAAAGTGCACGGAGAGTTTATAACAATAAGATACATTTGAGAGTTTCTGGATGTGGGAGAAAAAGTGAAAATGACTGGCAGAAGACGAAATAAGGGCCGTGGATGACAAAAATGGACAAAAGAAGACACAGTGGGTGGTAGGTTTGATTTTTTTTTTAAATCTGTTTGTGTACATTCTACTGATTTTCTGGTTCATATACTTTGAAGATAAGATAAAAAACAAACATCATTTGTGTAAATATGTCCAAAGTCCACTTTTGACTGAAAGTTATGTAATTCGATACAGCTGCCATCGCATTATGCAACTAGAAAAGCACTCGGACAGCGCAGACCTCCGCCAAGCGCTACAGTTCCCCCCATGCAGTGTTTAACATCATAAATATTAATCCTACATTTATTTTGTGTAACTTTATAGATTCCTTGACCATTAAAAAAATGCCATTCGCAAGTGGCATATATTAGCTATACTGTGATGCTTATTTTGTTTTTTTTCCAGACGGTGATCCGGATCACCACCAAAATGTAATCATCTGTAGGATATCCCATTTCTGACAATCTCTGAAAATTTCATGAAAATCCGTCCATAACTTTTTGAGTTATCTTGCTAACAAACAAACAAACAGACAGACAAATCAACGCTGATGAAAACATAACCTCCTTGGCGGAGGTAAATATGGTGTGTAAATTTACTCCTATCTCTCAAACTTTGGATCATATTCTACATCTTTCTAATTGACAGTAAGCCATTATCTCTTACCACTTTCAAGTTCCTGCCTTTGGAATTTCAGATATCTAAACTGAATATTTTCTTGAAAAAAAATCTCGACCACTGAGGGGGTGGCTGACACGTGCAACGATGAGCCACAGAATCGCAGCAGGTGAAGAGAGAAATAAAAAATGTGTGTGTGTGTGTGTGTGTGGGTGGGTGGGTGGGGGCATTCCGTCCAGTGCGTCATACAAACTTTTGAACAACAAACAACTTTTGAACAAAAATAACTGATTCAAAGATTTAAACCTACAATAAACACTTTAATCAGACGTAAAAGGAGCTAGCTAACATGGAACAGTTTTATAGATGCAGGTATGCAGCTAGACACACGAAAGCCTTTCTTAAGCTGGCTTACAACCCCCGCAGCAGACAGACGGATGGACCTACAGACAGACGGACAAACGGAGGTAGCCCAACCCGTGTCCCATCCCCGTCGCCCGCGGTAACAGGCGCCACAGCCTAACATGACATCAGTAAGTAGGTTAAGCTTTGTCCCCCGTGGCCATCGATCATCACCGGATCGGCCCATTCTGCCCCACCAGGAGCAGCTGAAACTTTCCCCACTGCAGGCGCGATGACATTTAATTTTTCATATCTCCTGCACGCCGCTCGAATCACTTTTGGCAGACCTGATGCAATTTAACAGCTTGGCACTTTCAAATTGGGCCATGAATCACTGGGAGTCAATGGGAGCTGCACCCTGCTGCATAATGTTTGCTGTTGGGGCGGGGGGGGGGGTGGACAGTGACCCCCCCCCACACACACACACACATACCAGCCCCCATGTGGGTTTACCTGAACCTCAGTTTAGGAGACATTACAGCACCCTTTTCCTCTGTGAATTATTTAATTCCAGGATCAGGTTTTATGACACTTCACTGGTTTATTATTTGTTCAAGTTTTATTGACTCAGATTCAGAGCTGTTTATAGCTCTTTTGGGTTTGGGGGGAACCCTAATTTTGGCACAGGGAAGAGTCCAAATAATTTTAAATTACTTTCTTTCTTGTAAATTTATGCATTTTTTTAAAAAGCTGCAAATTTAGGGGGGAAATACTAATTTATGAGAAAAATTTAGTAAATTTCCCACAAAAAAATATAAATTTATCAGAAATAAGATGTAAATTTTTGAAAAAAAAAATCTCAGATTTAGGGGAAAAGATACTGTACATTTATTCTGACAAAAGCCTTGTGAATTTCAAAGATAAAATCAACAAATTTATGAGATTTTTTTATTTATTTTTTAAATTTACAAGGAAAACAACAAATTTTTAAAAAATTCACAATTTTTTGAACAAAGCCAGTCCCAGATTTAGGGGAAAATTATGCAAATTTATGCTGAAAAACTTGTTATATTATAAGGGAAAACTGGCAGATTTTTGAGAATGTTTTTGCAGATTTACAAGAAAAAAAGCAAGAAAACAAAACATTTTTGGAAAAAAAGTTCTAATTTATGATAAAAAAACTGCAATTTTTTAAGTCCCAGAATTAAGGGGAAAATGTTGCAAATTTATGCTTAAAAATTTGTTAATTTATGAGAAAAAAATGACAAAATTGTGATTTATTTTTTTTTGCAAATTTGCAAGAAAAAAGCAGCAAATTTATTAAAAAAAATCACAAATTTTTGATTAAAGTGTAGCAAATTTATTACTAAAAAAGAGATTTTACCTTTGGATTACCAATGATTGTTCATCTTTTTCAGGCTGTTGACGAGTGATTGTTGGAGTCATTTTGACCAAACTGAACCAATTCCAGCTCCGTGTGTGTCTCAGATCCTCTGAACATCGCACAAAGAGCATCGCGTGACCCCCGAGCTCCTCGCCACGACCCGCCGAAGCTTTTAAAAGGTGACGAGGTCCTCGGGGCTCGCACTCTATCTGATTTTTGACAAAGAGCATGCTGGGTAAAAATCAATAAAGCTCCACTGACCCCCCCGTGGTCCATATGAACCTAAACAAGCAAAGAATGGACTGACAACACTTCTGACATTGGCCGTTTATTAACCCGCGGAGCAATGGGATGGAGGGTGGTGGTGGTGGTGGTGTGGGGGGTATCATCTCCTGCTGTCCGCCGGATGGCTGAGCATCACGGCGTCGCCGTGGTGACCACGCGGCTGCAGCCATTCATCAGGGTCGGCGTGAGGAAAATTACTGTTTATTGTTGTAGAAGAAGAGTTTGATGAATTGTTTGATTTATATGCTAAACGAGAGTTCACACCTGAACCAGCAGCAGCGACCCTTCAACTCTTCACTTCTACCCCAGGAGGAAGAAGTTTCTTTGTTTTAAGTCATCGCCACCATCATATCGGTTTTTACAACATATCGAATTAACAACGACATGACGAGACTATTTAGCCTCCTAAAGACAAAGAGGAAATTCCATCTCTTCTCCCCAGCCAGCATGTCCACCAAAGGTTTCATCTGGGCTGTCTTATGGGTCCCATCTGCATTTGTCCACTTGGACTTTACCTACTGTCAACTTATTTTCTAATAAATTTGCAATTTTCTTGTAAATTTGGAACTTTTTCTCATACATTTGTTATTTTTTTTTCTAAAATTTTGACTTTTTTTTCTTGCAAATTTGACTTTTTTCTTGCAAAATGAAAATTTGCAATTTAACTTTTTCTTTTAATTTTGGAGCTTTCTTATGAATTTGCCACATTTTTACTGTAATTTTGTAATGCTTTTCCCATAAATTTGTGACATTTTTCTTTGTAAATCTGGAACTTTCTCAAAAATTTTCAACTTTTTTTTACTGTAAACTTGCAACTTTTTTCTCATAAATTTTCAATTTATTTACTCATATATTTACTACTTTTTTGTTAATTTGTAACTTTTTCTAATTTTTCCTCACAAATTTGTGACTTTTTTCTTGTAATTTTCATATTTTTTTTCTACTAAGTTCATAACTTTTCCAAGTAATTTTACATTTTTTTTTCTTGTTAATTTGCAACTTTTTTCTCCTAAATTTTCATTTTCTTCTCATAAGTGTTCATGCACCATCTAGATGCCGCAGTGGCCTCCCTTTTCTCTTTGCTATTTTGTGCCATTTAGTGTTGTTTAAATTACACCTAGGTATTTATGTGTTTATTGTACACATGGTGGACACACCAGGTGCACCTGGTGGTCTCTTCTTCGCTAAGGGGGTCACCATCATGCCCAAAGACTTCCAGCTGGCCCGCCGCATCCGCGGAGAGAGAGCTTAGACTTTCTGCTGCACATTCACCAACCAACCATAATGCTCTGCACTGTGTGTCTATATATATACATTTATAGTAATATGGACATATGTCTACTAGATGTTGTTTTTTCTTGCCTTCTGATTGTTGCTCTGAGTGTTGCTATCCCTGTGCTGTTGCAATCCTGGAATTTCCCCATTGTGGGACTAATAAAGGCTTATCTTATCTTATCTTATCTTATATATGATGCTGCACAAAAGCTACAGTCGCCACAGCCTTCTGGACATAAGGAATATGCTCAAACATTACATCCTGGATCAGAGTGTTACAGAGGAACCTCTGTGGCTTTGATCTTCTCCACCAGACCTCCACACCCCCAGATTCGACTGCTGTGTCTCATCCCAAATGTAGATGCCGTAGATCGTCTGAGCAGTGACAAAACAGAGGTAAATGCAGAGGAATCTGAATTAAGCTAACCGTGTAGCCCACTCAGACTCCCGATTCCTTCTCTCATTCTGGCCAACGTACGCTCATTAGACAACAAAGTAGACCACATACAGCTCCTGAGAACTACGCAACGTGATGCGCGGAACTGCTGCGTTTTAATCTTTACGGAAACGTGGTTAAATGACAATATACTGGACTCTGCCATTCAGTTAGCAGGGCGAACATGCTATTGTGCTGACAGAGTGTTCAAGGAAGGAGGGAGAACATGAGACCGAGAAGTCTGCATCTACATCAGTTACACTTGGTGCTGTGATGCAGCTGTTGTGCGTAAACACTGTTCTCCACTGGTGGAGTTTATGATCATCAAGTGATCAGCCTTTTACATTCCAAGAGAATTTTCATCTGTCCTACTAGTCTCCATGCATGCCCTGCCCACTGCCGCTGGCAAGAGAAGTAAAGCACTAAAAGAACTCGACCAAGCCATCAGTGAGACACAAACAGCGCATCCAGATGAATTCCTCATCACAGCAGGAGACTTCAACCATGCAGATTTAACCTTCCTCCTGTGTTAGCTTTCTGTTACCATCCCCGGTGTTAACGGGTCTGTTTCAACCCGTGTCTTAAATCAGCTTTAAAATACACCAAAAACAATAACCTATCATCCAATTTTTTTGTCATCTCTTGGTTACCTTGTTAGGCTTCCTTATCCATGAAAATGTTGGGTTTAATATTTTTGGTGTGGGTCTCTGGGCCTTTTTTTTTATCAGTATACCTCTCGATGTCAATAAAAAAAAGAAAAATTAACCTCAAGAGAATCATATAAATAAATAAAAGGTTGTTGTCTTACCTGAATATTTCTGAGGGGTATAGAATACATCTCTGAAATGAATTTGCTTGATTTATTTTTCATTTTAAAATTAATAACTATAGTAACATCTATGGTGTTATGGGTCAGTTTCGACCTATATATATTTTCTTCAAGAAAATGCAAAAAAAATATATATTTTTGTCAGCAATAGAACTTTAATATAAACACACTGAAACACAGAACAGGTCATAACACAAAATATTGATTTGCAAGTTCAAAGAAACAACAACCAATCCATCCATCCATCCATCCATCCATCTTCTACCGCTTTTCCGGAGGTCCGGGTCGCGGAGGCAGCAGTTCAAGCAGAGAAGCCCAGACTTCCCTCTCCCCAGCCACCTGCTCCAGCTCTTCAGAGGGGATACCAAGGCGTTCCCAGACCAGCTCGGAGACATTTATCAATTTCTACTTCCAAAACTATTAGAAAGCTAAATCAGAGTAAAAGTCTCTGTGTGCAAGAACATGCTTGTGTGTGTGTGTGTGTGTGTGTGTGTGTGTGTTTAGATGCATGTGTGGCAAAAAGTGACACTTTTTGTGTGTTCTTTGCAGAGACATTTCTTGCATTGGAAACACAATAAAAAGTTTCCAATAAAGTTTCCAATAAGTGCACTGTCAGATGTGGCTGACAGTGCACTTATGATTTCAATTTTGGCTCTAATTATTGCTTTATAATCTTATTTTTATAACCGGGTCGAAACCGACCCTAACACCACAAAGGACATAATTTCAACCAAAGCATTTTATAATGTAGTGAAAAAAAAAATGTTTAATTTTGTTGAAATCAAGGTTCCTGACAAAGTCAAAAAGCCTTGATGCAATAAACAAATTTTAAGTGATTCTTTTATGCATTTAAAAACTAAAACACAAGAGGAAGGTTTTAAAGGCCCTCCTACCAAATCTACACCAACATGTGGACTTTCCAACAAGAGGAGACAATTTGCTGGACCTGGTGTAACCAGCTCACAAGAAAGCATACAAAGACTCCCCCTTCCCCACCTGGGTCTCCCTGATCACTATCATTGTCTTATGGCTGGTATACAAACCCAGAGTGAAAACAATCAGACCAACAAAAAAGCAGGTACGTGTGTGGCCAGAGGGGGCCTCTGATGCTCTGAAAGACTGCTTCAGCACTACAGACTGGGACACTTTCAAGCACGCAGCCACTCACAACGGACACAAAAACTTAGAGGAGTATGCTGAGGTAGTTGTAGCATACATCGCTAAATGCATTGACAACATCACTCACTGCAAAACCATCACTGTTTGTGCTAACCAGAAGTTATGGATGACAGCAGAGGTCTACAGGCTACTGAGGGCTCTGGATACAGCCTTCAGGACCAGCCATTGGTCATTTTGGACCAGCCATTACTGTCATTTTGCCTCCTTGATGCAAAATGACAGTACAGCAAGAAAATATCCGGCCACTTCAGCAACACCAGAGATGCACGTTCCCTCTGGCGTGGCATACAGACCCTCAACAACTACAGACCTCCACCTCAGACCTGTGCAAGTGACTTCACACTGCTTACCAACCTACAGTGGTGTGAAAAAGTGTCTGCCCCCTTCCGAATTTCTCATTTTTTTTTGTATGCTTGTTATGTTTAACATCATCAAACAAATTTAAATATTAGAAAAAGATAACATAAGTAAACACACAAAATGCATTTTTTTTAAATGAAGGTGTTTATTATTAAGGGGAAAAAAATCCAAACCTGGCCCTGTGTGAAAAAGTGATTGCCTCCTAAACCTAATAACTGGTTGGGCCACCCTTAGCAGCAACAACTGCAATCAAGCATTTGCGATAACTGGCAATGAGTCTTTTACAGTGCTGTGGAGGAATTTTGGCCCACTCATTTTTGCAGAATTGTTGTAATTCAGCCACATTGGAGGGTTTTTAAGTTCATGCCACAGTGTCTCAATCAGATTCAGGTAAGAACTTTGACTAGGCCACACCAAAGTCTTCATTTTGTTTTTCTTAACCCTTTAACTGCCTAGATTAAATGGACCGGTCACGCGCCCCCAGTGGCACAGCGCAGCAACTGCACATGTCAACTTATTGACGTCCCCCGGCTATACTGAGAATTTGTACTAATCTCTATTGATCTGACCTTTTAGAAGGTGGCAGACACGTGCCAAAGGAATCATGGCTGACATGGAATATAGCAAAGGAGGAGAAATCCTCATTACTCTTCTTCCTTTTTCCACTTTGAGCCCACACACCAATGTGTATGCCTTCACGATCGGTCATCACGGCAGCAATGATGACGGAAACTGCATAAAATGGGAAAAATAGCTGCATAAGACAAATGAAATTCATGTGGAATAATCATAAGAGTTTGTAAATGTGGTGCACGGGTGTAAATTACTAAGTAAATGTAACTGAGCTCCCCGTACCAAGATGGCCGCGCCCACAGGCGGCATGGATTCCCACAGGAAAAATGCACCAAACAGGAAAAATAGCCACGTAATACAAACGAAATTCACGTGGGGTAATCATAAGAGTTTGTAGATGTGGTACACGGTGTAAATGGCTGAGCAAACGCAGAAACATCGGCTACGATGGACAAAAACGGACCGGTCACGTGGGCAGGCAAGCCCCCCTCCTGGTAACAGGTAAGAGAGAAATATGTTTTTTTTTACATTTAATTGATTTTCTGGTTCATATACTTTGAAGATTAGATAAAAACATACCCCTGTAGACAAATCGGTGTCAAAAAAGGACCATTGTTTATGTAAATATGTCCAAAGTCCACTTTTGACTGAGTTATGTAATTGATATAGCTGCTGCGACATTATGCAAATTAGATGCATAAATTTATTCCTATCTTAAACTTTGGATCATATTCTACATCTTTCTAATTGACAGTAAGCCATTATTTGTTGTAACTTTTAACTTATAGCCTTGTAAATCTGAACTATTTTATTGACAAATTTTTTTTCCACTCTTGAGCACTGGGGGGGGGGGGGGCGTGGCTTGAGTTGCCTTGCGCTGCCTCAGGCGCCACATGGCACCTCGGGTAGTTAAAGGGTAACTGGTTGGGCCACCCTTAGCAGCAACAACTACCATTAAGTGTTTGCGATAAATGGCAATCAGAGGTGGACTTGCTGGTGTGTTTTGGATTATTGTCCTGCTGCAGAACCCAAGTGCGTTTCAGCTTGAGGTCACGAACAGATGGCCGGACATTCTCCTTCAGGATTTTTTGGTAGACAGCAGAATTTATGGTTCCATTTACCACAGCAAGTCCTCCAGGTCCTGAAGCAGCAAAACAGCCCCAGACCATCACACTACCACCACCATATTTTACTGTCGGTATGATGTTCCTTTTCTGAAATGCTGTTACTTTTACGCTGGATGTAATAGGACACACAAAAGTTCAACTTTTGTCTTGTCAGTCCACAGAGTATTTTTCTGAAAGTCTTGGGGATCATCAAGATGTTTTCTGGCAAAATTGAGACGAGACTTAATGCTCTTTTTGCTCAGCAATGGTTTTCGTCTTGGAACTCTGCCATGCAGGCCATTTTTGCCCAGTCTCTTTCTTGTGGAGGAGTCATGAACACTGACCTTAACTGAGGCAAGTGAGGCCTGCAGTTCTTTGGATGTTGTTGTGGGGTCTTTTGTGACACCTTGGATGAGTCGTCGTTGCGCTTTTGGGGTAATTTTGGTCGGCCGGCCACTCCTGGGAAGGTTCACCACTGTTCCATGTTTTCACCGTTTGTGGATAATGGCTGTCATTGTGGTTTGCTGGAGTCCCAAAGCTTTAGAAATGGCTTTATAACCTTTTCTAGACTGATAGAGATCAGTTACTTTGTTACTCATTTATTCCTGAATTTCTTTGGATCACAGCATGATGTCTAGCTTTTGAGGATCTTTTGGTCTACTTCACTTTGTCAGGCAGGTCCTATTTAAGTGATTTCTTGATTGAGAACAGGTGTGGCAGTAATCAGGCCTGGGTGTGGCCAGAGCAATTGAAATCAGCTTTCCAAAGATGTGATAAACCACAGTTAATTTATGTTTTAACATGGTGGGCAATCACTTTTTCACGCAGGGGCATGTAGGTTGGGACTTTTGTTTACCCTTAATAATAAACACCACTGTTTATAAACTGAATTTTGTGTTTACTTGTGTTATCTTTGTCTAACATTTAAATTTGTTTGATGATCTGAAACATTTAAGTGTGACATCCATCCATCCATCCATCCATCTTCTTCCACTTAATCCTTTTCGGGTCACGGGGGGCTGAAGCCTATCTCAGCATCTTCTGGGCGAGAGGCAGGGTACACCCTGGACCGATCACCAGTCCATCGCAGGGCCAGCACAGTGAGACACATAACCATTCACTCTCACATTCACATCTATGGACAATTTAGAATCCCCAGTTTGTTGCCAATTAACCTAACTTGCATGTTTTTGGCACGTGGGAGGAAACCAGAGAAATCCCGGAGTAAACCCACGCAGACATGGGGAAAACATGCAAACTCCACACAGATCACTGTTGGTCGGGGGCTGGGATCAAACCCAGGATCCCCCGGCCAAGGGTGAGCTGATGTGCTGCGGCAGTGCTAACCACTCTGCCACCGCGCTGCCCTTAAGTGTGACAAACATGCAAAAAATGAGAAATCAGGAAGGGGGTGAAAGGGTTAATGGAAAGTTAGAGTGCCAAAATAATAATTCTGTAGGTAATCTCCCTTTATGCTCTACACATATTCCATACATATTCTGTTTGCATGCTTATGAACAAATATGTGGTGCTAAACTCTGGTAAACTGGAATTAGGCAGAGCTACAGAGCTCTCTCTCTCCCTCTCTCTCTCTCTCTTTTGAAATGTGAGACACTTGGTGGAATGGTATTGGTGCTCTTACATTTTTGAATTGTGCAATAAAGGCATTTTTTAAAACACTCTCTCTCTCTCTCTCTCTCTCTCTCTCTCTCTCTCTCTCTCTCTCTCTCTCTCTCTGGCCGCTTTTCCAGTTTTTGGTTTTTTTGGGTGGAGGATGGCGGCCTTGGGAAAGCCACCTCCATCTATCCACCAGGGGGTGAGGATCATTCCCCCGAACAGCGCTGTTACTGTGGAGGAGGTCCTGGAGGCTGTGGCCGAGCAGGTGGGCCCTGACGTGGTCTGCTTTGCTTCCCGAATGAATAGAGCTGTGGTTGTGTTTCTGGCGGCTGAAGATGATGTCCACACCCTGATTGTAAGCAGTGTGGTTATCGGGGAAACGTATGTACAGGTGTCCCCCTTATCTGTCCCATCAACGAGAATCACCGTCTCAGGTGTTCCACCTTTCATCACTGACGAGCAGTTGGCGACGGAGCTCCGCAGATTTGGGAAGTTTGTGGGCCCGTTTACAACTCTGCCTTTGGGATGCAAGGCCACCAAGTTCAAACATGTGAAATCACTCAGGCGACAGGTGTTCATGTTTCTCCACTCAGACTCTGGAAGTCTCCTTCAGGGTCAAGCATGGGGACGGATCTTATATGGTGTATGCGAGCTTGGGCCAGATGAAGTATTTTGAATGTGGAGACGTGGGCCATAAACGGTTCGCTTGTCCGCACAGGCAGCGGGCGGAGGGCCCTGATGGGGCCGCGGATGGTGCCGGCGGCGAACCCTCCGCTCACGCCGCAGCTGCGGACGGCGGCGCGGGCTCGGCTCCGCCTCCCCTGTTCCAGAGCCTGCCGCTGTGTCTGTGGACGGCCCGGCTGTGCCACCCGCGGCCCAGCTTGCAGCCGCGAGCGTTGATGGCGATGGCACCACAAGGGTCACTGATGGTGCGTCACAATCATCTCGCTGTGTGACGTCAACAGCTGGGCCACCGGTAGCTGCTCCCGCTTCGGAGGAGGGGACCGAGCACCGACCTGATGGTGCGTCACAATCATCTCGCTGTGTGACGTCAGCGGCTGTGCTTCTGCCAGCTGCTGCCGCTTTGGAGGAGGGGACGGAGCACCGACCTGATGGTGCATCAGAATCTCGCTGTGTGACATCAGCGGCTGTGCTTCCAGCGGCTGCTACCATTACACAGCAGGGGATGGAACAGCGACAGTCAGCTGCTGAGGGTGGCGTCCAGGAAAATGTGGCCCATGATGAATCCACTGGCCCGGGAGACCCAAGCGGTCAGCTGAGTTGTGCTGCCGAGGAAATGGAATCTGATAATGACACTGTGTCTAATACTGGGTCTATTGAGGCAAAATGCAGTACAAACACGAGTTTGTACTCACTGGATGAAATCAATGCTTTTCTGGATGAAACCTATAACAAAGCCATTAGGGTCGCCGACTACTTCAGTGACACTGATAAATTCATTAAGTCTGTGGATGTGCTAAGAAGGCAGGTTGGTCTGGACCTCCTGGATGAAAGGAGACGTTATCGCCTCAAGAAACACCTGATGGCCCTGCGTAAAGCAGCAGGGGGAACGCCAGTCAAGTGCGCCCGACAGGAGGAATGAATGGCGCTCATTACTCTGCCTGTTTCACACATTTTTGGGATATTGTTTGAACACACTTGTATATGACATTTAATTGACGGTAATTTACTGTCACAGAACTGGATCTTTGTCTAGGTGGGCTGCAAGAAATGCTCTGTGTGGTGTGTGGGGGGGAACATTTCAGTTTGCACTTTTTCCAATGTGACACACTTGGTGGAATGATGTTGGTGTGCTTACTTTTTTTTTTGAAGTGTGCAATAAAGGCTTATTTTAAAGGTCAAAAGGTCTCTCTCTCTCTGTCTCTCTCTCTGTCTCTCTCTCTCTCTCTCTCTCTCTCTCTCCGAGCAGGTGGGCCCTGACGCGGTCTGCTTTGCTTCCCGAATGAATAGAGCTGTGGTTGTGTTTCTGGCGGCTGAAGACGATGTTCACACCCTGATTGTAAGTGGTGTGGTTATCGGGGAAACGTATGTACAGGTGTCCCCCTTATCTGTCCCATCAACGAGAATCACCGTTTCAGGTGTTCCACCTTTCATCACTGACGAGCAGCTGGCGATGGAGCTCCGCAGATTTGGGAAGTTTGCGGGCACGTTTACGACTCTGCCTTTGGGGTGCAAGGCCGCCAAGTTCAAACATGTGAAATCACTCAGGCGACAGGTGTTCATGTTTCTCGACTCGCCCACTCAGACTCTGGAAGCCTCCTTCAGGGTCAAGCACGGGAACGGATCTTACATGGTGTATGCGAGCTCGGGACAGATGAAATGTTTTGAATGTGAAGATGTGGGCCATAAACGGTTCGCTTGTCCGCACAGGCAGCGGGCGGAGGGCCCTGATGGGGCTGCGGATGGTGCCGGTGGTGAGCCCTCCACTCACGCCCAGCTCCGGAGCCTGCCGCTGTGTCTGTGGACGGCCCGGCTGCGCCGCCCGCGGCCCAGCTTGTGGTCGGGAGCGTGGATGGCGATGTTGCCAAAAAGGTCACTGATGGTGCGTCACAATCATCTCGCTGTGTGACGTCAACAGCTGTGCCGCTGGCAGCTGCTACCGCTTCGGAGTAGGGGACGGAGCACCGACCTGATGGTGCGTCACAATCATCTCGCTGTGTGACGTCAGCAGCTGTGCCTCTGCCAGCTGCTGCCGCTTCGGAGGAGGGGACGGAGCACCGACCTGATGGTGCGTCAGAATCTCGCTGTGTGACATCAGCGGCTGTGCTTCCGGAGGCTGCTACCGTTACACAGCGGGGGATGGA
This sequence comes from Pholidichthys leucotaenia, assembly GCA_020510985.1. NCBI lineage: Eukaryota > Metazoa > Chordata > Actinopteri > Cichliformes > Pholidichthyidae > Pholidichthys > Pholidichthys leucotaenia. The sequence goes on along the minus strand of CM035837.1, from coordinate 422,220,757 downwards.
ACAGCAACAGTCAGCTGCTGAGAGTGGCGTCCAGGAAAATGTGGCCCATGATGAATCCACTGGACCGGGAGAACCAAGCAGTCAGCTGAGTGGTGTTGACGAGGAAATGGAATCTGAGAACGACACTGTGTCTAATGCTGAGTCTATTCAGGCAAAATGCAGTACAAACACGAGTTTGTATTCACTGGAAGAAATAAATGCATTTCTGGATGAAACCTATAACAAAGCCATTAGGGTCGCCGACTACTTCAGTGACACTGATAAATTCATTAAGTCTGTGGATGTGCTAAGAAGGCATGTTGGTCTGGACCTCCTGGATGAAAGGAAGCGTTATCGCCTCAAGAAACACCTGACAGCCCTGCGTAAAGCAGCAGGGGGAACGCCGGTCAAGCGCGCCCGGCAGGAGGAATGAATGGTGGTCATTCCTCTGCCTGTTTTACACATTTTTGGGATATTGTTTGAACAGACTGGTATATGACATTTAATTGACTGTAATTGACTGTCACAGAACGGGATCTTTGAATAGGTGGACTGCAGGGACTGCTCTGTGTTGTGTGGGGGGGGAACATTTCAGTTTGCACTTTTTCCAATGTGACACACTTGGAGGAATGATGTTGGTGTGCTTACATTTTTTTGAAATGTGCAATAAAAGCTTTTTTAAAAGTCAAAGTCTCTCTCTCTCTCTCTTGTCAGTGCTGCTAGATTAGACAGGATATATGTTTCTAGAACCTGTAGCCCCGGCCTCCTTCACAATAACATAAGTCCCGTCGGCTTCACGGATCATCACCTGGCTACTGCGGTGTTACTGAACTCACCAGGCAAACGGGCAAAATCATATTGGCACTTCAATAACAAGCTCCTACAGGACAACGCCTTTTGTCAGTATTTTGTGTGCTTCTGGGAACACTGGAGGACCACAAAGGCTCGTTTTGGTTCCCTCGAACAGTGGTGGGATGTTGGCAAAGTGCAAATTCGCCTTTTTTGTCAACAGTACGCTGCAAACTCAACTGCCATCATCAACGCCAAGGTCAGTGAACTTGAGGACGCTGTCAAGAGGCTGGAGGCCAGCTTGGTTACGGGTCGGGATTCTACCGCTGCTCCTTTGCTGCAGGAGAAGAGATCGGCCCTGCGCACATTCATGCAGGGCAGAGTGGAGGGGGCGTTTCACTCGCCTGCAGGACATGGATGCACCAACGTCCTTCTTCAATTTGGAGAAGTCTACTGCGAAAAAGAAGTTGATGGCTTGCTTGACACTCCCAGATGGTCGCCTGACTACGAACCCATCCGAGATGCGGCGCCATGCAGTGGATTACTATGGGGCCCTGTTTGCTGCGGGAATGTGTTGCAAAGAATCTCAAACTCAGCTCTTCGAGGCCCTTCCGGTGCTCGGCCCGGACGACAGGGCCGCTCTGGACTGTGCCCTGACTTTGGATGAGTTAACTGTGGCTGTGAATCAGATGGCGCTGGGACGCGCGCCTGGAATTGATGGCCTTTCTTCAGAATTTTTTAAGCATTTTTGGAATATTATTGGATCAGACTTCTATGACGTTCTGACTGCCTGTTACAGGAAGGGAACGTTACCTGTCTCCTGCCGCCGTGCAGTGCTGTCTCTGTTGCCAAAGCAGGGGGACTTGGCCCTGCTGAAAAACTGGAGGCCCGTGGCTCTTCTTTGCACGGACTACAAGGTGCTTTCCAAGGCCCTGGTGAACAGACTGAGCACTGCCTTGGGTTTGATCGTGGATAAGGATCAAACATATTGTATTCCTGACCAGAACATTATGGACAATGTTTTCCTCATACGTGACGTTCTCCAGCTCAGTAAATGTCATGACTTACAGTTCGGGGTTGTGTCTTTGGACCAGGAAAAGGCCTTTGATAGGGTTGACCATTCCTATTTGTTTTCTACCAGATGATGAGGGGGTTTGGTTTTGGAAATATGTTTTTGAGGTGGGTCAATCTGCTATATACTGGAGCTGAGTGTTTGGTGAAGGTGGGGGCGGGCCTGAGTCGGCCAATCCCTGTACACCGGGGAATACGCCAGGGGTGTCCACTCTTGGGTTAGCTGTACAGCTTGGCTATTGAGCCTTTGCTGTGCAGGTTGCGCGCTCGGCTGGGTGGTCTGGTTCTGCCGGGGCCATCAAACTGTTGCCGCCCGACCGTTTTGTCTGCTTATGCGGATGGCGTCAACGTTTTCATCACCTCCCATGGGGATGTGCAGCGTCTGGTGGACACATTGACAGTTTATGAAAGGGCATCTGCTGCATGGGTTAATTGGGCCAAGAATGAGGGTCTATTGGTGGGCCACTGGTCGCGTCAAGGCGTCCCTCGCCTACCCGGCGGTCTTCAGTGGGGGACGGCCGGTCTCAAAGTGTTGGGGCTTTTTCTGGGTACGGAGGCTTTTGAACGAAAGAACTGGGAGGGTGTTAAGGACAAGGTGTGTGCTCGCTTTTCTAAATGGAAATGGTTGCTACCACAGCTGTCATATAGGGGCAGGGTTCTGGTCGCGAATAATCTGGTTGCCTCGGCTCTCTGGCATAGGCTGGTGGCTTTGACACCGCCCAGGAGCCTCGTGGAAGAGATTCCGAAGATCATCGTGGACTTCTTTTGGTCTGGTCGCCACTGGATCCGTGTGCCTGTTCTCTACCTGCCTGTGGCCGAGGGGGACAGGGCCTGGTGGACATACATTCCAAGATCGCCAGCTTCAGGCTTCGAACTGCACAACGCCTCCTTTACGGATGCGGACCCTGCTGGATGGACACTGCTAAACTGCTCTTGAGGAGAGTTGGTCGCTTGGGCTATGATAAGCAGCTCTTCCTCGTGACATCTGGGGAGGTGGACCTTACTGGACTATCTGCTTTTTACACGTCCGTTTTGCATGCATGGCGAGTCTTCAACGTGGCCTGCTTCCGTGACGAGACGCTGTGCATGTGGCTGTTCGAGGAACCACTGTTTTTCAATCGATTCATCGAAGCTGAGGTGCTGCAGTCTGTCAGTCTGCGGAGTTGTTTGCGGGAGGCACGCTGTACCAAGCTTGGTCATCTTATGAGGATGTCGACCACATCGATGGATACACTGAGGCGGAGTGCCAACATTACATCTGTCAGACTGCTGCAAAGGGTGGTGGAGGACGTGTGCGCTGCCCTGCCACAACCGCTTCGAGTGTTCGCGACAAACCACACTCTTTCCAATCAATGGGATGACGACACTGCGTCCACCTTTCCTGCAATTTCCATAACTCCAGCTGTGGGGGAGTGGCAGGGAGGAGAGGATCACCTACTGACCTTCAGGATTCCTCGTCTGGGCAAGTTCCAGTTTGTCGGGAAAAGGGCGGTGTATCACATCTGTGTGAAGGTTCTGAATCTGCGCTCTCTGAAGGATGTCACGGAGTCGAAGTGGGCGGGTTGTTTGGGGCCAGAGGTCTCCCCAAAAGGCAGCTGGCGGTGCATTGTACAAGCTACCTATTGAGAAACACACAGCAGATCTCCAGTGGAGGATTGTGCATGGGGCAATAGCTACGAATAAATACAGGGCACACCTTGATCCGACTGTGGGGGGGGAATGTTTATTTTGTTCCCAAGTTGAGACCCTCGAGCATTTGTTTGTCCAATGTTTTCGTTTATCTGGACTTTTTGAGATTTTGCACGAGTGGTTTCGGGCTTTGGGTGAACGTTTCGCTTTTGGTCTGTTCATTTACGGTCCGAAGTGTAAAGTGGCAAGGAAGGCTGCCCACACTTTGATGAACTTCCTATCTGGTACTGCTAAGCTTGCCATCTGGCTGACGAGGAAACATCGGGCAAGCAACACTGCCAATGTGGATCCTGTGTCCGCTTTCAAGGTCTTGTTGAAAGTCAGACTCCGGGTGGAGTTCTCTTACTATCAAATGGTGGACAATTTGGAGGCATTCATCAATAGATGGGCTGTAGGGAATGTTTTGTGTTCTGTGGGTCAGGGGGATGAGTTATGTTTGCACTTTTGAGATGTGACACACTTGGACAAGTGATATTGGTCTTTTTGCAATTTCGGAATGTGCAATAAAGCCTTTTTTAAAAGTCAAAGTCTCTCTGTCTCTGTCTCTCTCTCTCTCTCTCTCTCTCTCTCTCTCTCTCGTGCGCATGCGTGGGCGTTTGTGGGAGCAGGGGTGTGGAGTGGTGTCGAGTGAGTACGTTAAACTTTGTATTTTCTAACTTTTTCTCTATCTTGTGTGTTTGGGGTGTGTGTGTTTAATATAGTGGGTTGAGTGTGGGTGTGTTGGGGTGTGAGTGTTGGAGTGAGTGTGTCGGGGAATGGTAGCTTCTGCTGCCGGTTTTTCCCGGCCGGCATCATGCCGGTGATTGATGGTGGTGTGGAGTTTGAGCGCTTAACCCGGCGTCATGGCGTGAGAATCCTCCCGACAGTTCCCTGTTCTGTGGAGGAGGCCAGCCTCGCTGTAGGACAGGTGGTTGGGCATGGCAGCATAAAATCAGCATCGAGGATGAACAGCGCAATTGTGATCTTTCTGGATTCGACTGAAAAAGCTGATCAGGTGGTGGCACAGGGAGTGGTCATAGGTGACACTTTTACTCCCGTTTTACCGCTGGCGAATCCGTCTAGGAGGATCACCATCTCAAACGCTCCTCCTTTCGTTAAAAATGATCAGCTGATTAGAGAGTTGTCCCGTTTTGGCCAGGTTGTGTCCCCTATCAGAATGGTCTCTCTGGGTAGTAAATCACCCCTGCTGAAGCATGTTGTATGTCACAGGAGGCAGTGTTTCATGGTGTTGAAAGACAGCTCTGCTGAACTGAACGCGTCTTTTAATTTCAGGATTGACGGCTTTAGCTACTTGGTGTTTGCAACATCTGAAACCATGAAGTGTTTTGCGTGTGGCGCAGAAGGCCATCTTATTAGGTCATGTCCTGAAAAGGCGAACACAAAGAGCACTGGCGGTAAGAAAGGTGACGCCGCTGTTTCTGGTGGTCCGGAGGGTAGCGCTACATGCGGTGCGGCGGATGCCGCCGCGGCGCCCGCTTCTGCTGGGGCGGTCCGCTTCTACTTCTGCGGGGGTGTCCGCGTCCGCGTCCGCTTGTGCTGGGGCGGCCGCGGCCGCCTCTGCTGAGGTAGCCGCAGCGGGCGCGGTAGTTGCCCCCCCAAACATTGATGGTGGGAAATTTCTGTCTGGCGGCAGCTGTGATCATTGTGACGAGCCTGTCACCCGGAGTAAAGAGGCGGAGGGTGTAAGTAAGAGTGCAGTTAAACGAAGGAACGTGGGTGAGCAGACTTTGCAGGCGGGGGAGGAGCGGTTTGAGGCTGTAGCGGACACACAGAGCAAACACTGCATGACGAACGTTGCAGTTCACGAAGAAATGCAGGAATGTAGTTTTGTTGAAGAGGATCCTTTTAAAGCTGCACAAAAAAGAAAAAGTGCTGAAAACTTGCAGAGCTCTGCTAAATCTAGTAGGGTTGGGAAGTTAGATTTACTAGATGAGAGCGTCTCTGACGAAAGTGGAGCTGAGTCTGAAATGATGCAGACGCAGGAGGAGCAAAGCTCCTATTGTTTTACCAAAATTAGGCAATTTCTCCAGGTGACCAAGGGGAGCAGAGCTGTGAAAGTGGAAAATTACTTTCCAGATCTGGAGTTATTTGTGGCATCAGCTCGCAAGCTGATGAAACTGAATGATGGGAATGAGACTTTTACTGATCAGGAAATTTTTCGTTTAAAGAAACTGGTTGTCAAACTGAAATCACAAATTACTAACAGTCATGTTGACTCTTAGTTTGTTTCTTCCCTTTTATGCTATGTGTGTGTTTTTTTACTGTACCTTATTTTTATCCTTTTTAATGCCCCACCTTAGAATTGGCACTCTTAATATAAACGGGGCCAGGGATGATGTAAAAAGGGCCTCTTTATACAAGCTTTTTAATTTAAAGGCACTTGACGTGCTGATGGTCCAGGAGACTCACAGCACTGTAGACATTGAGTGCCGGTGGAGAAAAGAGTGGGATGGCTGCATTTTTTTTAGCCACAAATCCAATAATAGTGGAGGGGTGGCTGTACTTTTCTCTCGGGGTTGTGTGCCTGTCTCTTATGAGGTAGAAGAGGTGGTGAAAGGACATGTACTCTTGCTAAAGGTACAGTTTGAAAACGTAAACTTGGTTCTTATAAACGTGTATGTGCCAACCCAGAGAGCAGAAAGGATCAGGGTCTTTAATATGCTATCAGATACGGTTAGATCCTGTAATCCAAATAGTTTTTTATTTCTGGGGGGTGATTTTAACTGTACATTAAACCACAGACTGGACAGGAACCATCAGGAACCTCACCCTGCTTCTGCCAATAGGCTGAGGGAACTAGTGAAGGCACATGAAATGGCCGATGTGTGGAGATCACATCATGGGGACCAGAGGCAGTACACCTGGAGCCATGCTAAAGATAACCTCTTATCTATGGCTAGGTTAGACCGTTTCTATGGTTTTAAACACCAAATGAGTGTTTTTAAAAATAGTTGTATCTGTCCTGTTGGTTTCACTGATCACTGCCTGCTGATTTGTTCTGTTTTCATTGAAAATGTAAAGTGTAAGAGTGCTTTTTGGCATTTTAATAATACACTTTTAAATGATGTGTTTTTTAAGGGAGTTTTTCATGATGTATGGAAGTCACACAGGGAACAAAAATCTTCTTTTAGTTCTCTCCAAATGTGGTGGGATTTTGGTAAGGCACAGATAAAACAACTCTGCCAACAGTACACTCAAAATGTCACTCGTAGCTTGACCCAATCCTTGAAAGTTCTGGAGACTGAGGTGGTAGAGCTAGAGGAGTTACTCAGTTCTACCGGAAAACAGGAGCACTTAGAGGCTCTTAAGTCAAAAAGGTCAGCCTTGGCTAGCTTGCTAGGGGTCACCGCACAGGGTGCTCTGGTCCGCTCGCGCTACATGGATGTAGCTCTGATGGACTCGCCCTCCCAGTACTTTTTTGGACTGGAGGGGAAAAATGGACAGAGAAAGCTCATTCACTCCTTGTTGGGCGATGACGGGAGAACAATCTCCACAGCAGCAGAGATCAGGAAACAAGCTGCTAGCTTTTACAGTGAATTGTTTAGAGCAGAGTGGAGGGAGGACACGTCACTGGGCCAGGTTTTCCTTGATGGTCTTCCAGTGCTCTCAGAGGACCTTGTTGCCGGCTTGGATGCTCCACTGTCTCTGTCTGAGCTGCATACGGCGCTAATGAGCCTCCAGAATGGAAAATCACCAGGCATAGATGGTCTCTCTGTGGACTTTTTTAAGGAATTCTGGCCCCTGCTTGGTCCAGACCTGCTGGAGGTTCTCCAAGATAGCTTGGAAAGGGGGACCCTACCCACGACCTGCAGGAGGGCCATCATCACACTGTTGCCGAAAAAGGGGGACCTCCAGAGCCTAAAGAACTGGAGGCCAGTCTCTCTGCTCTGCACAGACTATAAGATTCTCTCAAAAGCTCTGGCCCGAAGACTGAGAAAGGTGATGAGCAAGCTCATTCATGTAGACCAGACTTACTGTGTGCCTGGCAGGCTGATTAGTGACAACGTCACTTTAATTCGGGATATTTTGGAGGTCTCTGGTTCATTGGCGGTAGAAACTGGTTTGATTTCCATTGACCAGGAAAAGGCGTTTGATCGGATTGAACACCAATATTTATGGACAGTTTTAACAGCTTTTGGGTTCAGCCCAGGCTTCATAGCCAGGATACGGGTCTTGTACAGTGACATTGAGAGTGTACTGAAGATAAATGGGGGCCTGTCTGCCCCTTTAAAAGTCCAGAGGGGGGTTCGGCAGGGCTGCCCTCTCTCAGGGATGCTGTACTCCCTCGCCATAGAGCCTTTGCTTCACTGCCTGAGAAGGGACCTATCAGGAGTCACTTTTCCTGGCTGTGACACCACGTTCAAGCTGTCGGCCTATGCAGATGATGTAGTCATTCTGCTAAACAAGCAGAGTGACATTGACGTTCTGGTTAGGAGTGTCAATCTTTTTGGCCAACTTTCCTCTGCAAAGATAAACTGGGGAAAAAGCGAGGCTCTGATGGTGGGGGAGAAACTAGAAAATCAGCTTACGCTGCCGGGTTGGTTGATTTGGAAAAAAGGAGGTTTTAAGTATCTTGGTGTCTTTATTGGAAATCAGCAGTTTGAGCAAAAAAATTGGGATGGGGTCATAGAGAAGATTAACGGAGAGACTAAACAAAGTGGAAGTGGGCTCATGCCGAGAATATCTTATAGAGAAGAGTGCTCATTTTAAATAATCTGTTTCCTCATCCCTGTGGCACCGCCTCATGTGCATTGGACCCCCTGCTGGTTTGTTGTCCAAAATTCAGTCTGTTTTGGTGGACTTTTTTTGGGGGGGTGGACTCCACTGGGTTCCTCAAGCCCCTGTATTTCTTCCCAAAGAGGAGGGGCAGAGGATTTAGCTAAGGCGGTCACACTGTTGCCGAAAAAGGGGGACCTCCAGAGCCTAAAGAACTGGAGGCCAGTCTCTCTGCTCTGCACAGACTATAAGATTCTCTCAAAAGCTCTGGCCCGAAGACTGAGAAAGGTGATGAGCAAGCTCATTCATGTAGACCAGACTTACTGTGTGCCTGGCAGGCTGATTAGTGACAACGTCACTTTAATTCGGGATTTTTGGAGGTCTCTGGTTCATTGGCGGTAGAAACTGGTTTGATTTCCATTGACCAGGAAAAGGCGTTTGATCGGATTGAACACCAATATTTATGGACAGTTTTAACAGCTTTTGGGTTCAGCCCAGGCTTCATAGCCAGGATACGGGTCTTGTACAGTGACATTGAGAGTGTACTGAAGATAAATGGGGGCCTGTCTGCCCCTTTAAAAGTCCAGAGGGGGGTTCGGCAGGGCTGCCCTCTCTCAGGGATGCTGTACTCCCTCGCCATAGAGCCTTTGCTTCACTGCCTGAGAAGGGACCTATCAGGAGTCACTTTTCCTGGCTGTGACACCACGTTCAAGCTGTCGGCCTATGCAGATGATGTAGTCATTCTGCTAAACAAGCAGAGTGACATTGACGTTCTGGTTAGGAGTGTCAATCTTTTTGGCCAACTTTCCTCTGCAAAGATAAACTGGGGAAAAAGCGAGGCTCTGATGGTGGGGGAGAAACTAGAAAATCAGCTTACGCTGCCGGGTTGGTTGATTTGGAAAAAAGGAGGTTTTAAGTATCTTGGTGTCTTTATTGGAAATCAGCAGTTTGAGCAAAAAAATTGGGATGGGGTCATAGAGAAGATTAACGGGAGACTAAACAAGTGGAAGTGGCTAATGCCGAGAATATCTTTTAGAGGAAGAGTGCTCATTTTAAATAATCTTGTTTCCTCATCCCTGTGGCACCGCCTCATGTGCATGGACCCCCCTGCTGGTTTGTTGTCCAAAATTCAGTCTGTTTTGGTGGACTTTTTTTGGGGGGGTGGACTCCACTGGGTTCCTCAAGCCCTGTTATTTCTTCCCAAAGAGGAGGGGGGGGCAAGGAGTGATTCATTTAGCTAGTAGAGGTGCTGCTTTTAGACTGACTTTCATACAGAGACTGCTGACGGGCCCCCAGGACCTGGTATGGAGGCCTTTGGCCTGTGTTATTTTACAGAGAGTCCTTGGGCTTGGGCTAGACCTCCCTGTGTTTTTAATGGATTTTAAGAACTCTAATGCACTGTCTTTACCCAGTTTTTACCGCAGTCTCTTTTCAGTGTGGACTCTTTTTAAAAAACAAAGAGGGCCATGCAATTCCCTCTACTGGTTGTTGAGGGAGCCGCTGGTTTTTGGTGGTCGCCTTGGTGTCCTGCCGGGAGTTGGAAGGACCTTCCTTGATAGGCTGTGTTCCAGGAACATTCTCACTCTGAAGCAAGTGGTGGAACTGGCTGGTCCTGGCCTCAACAACGCCTCAGCTTTAGCAGCTCATCTTGGTGTCAGGTCGAATCGTTTCATCGATGGTCTTCTTGCACACTGGAAACAGGAGCTTCATGGACTTGAGCACTCCCTACTCTTGGACTTTAGCAATGGCACGCTGCAGCCAGAAAGCACTGACCCCTTTCCCTCTCTCACGCTCCATATGGACTTTGGCGTCGCTCCTTGCTCCTTACTGGCATTCTGTGCTCCCACTGGTGTGGACTTTGGAGGAGCCAGTGGTAAGGCACTCTACAGACTGGTGGTGATGGCACTCAACAAGGACCGATTGAACACCTGTGTGGACACTCCTTGGAGAGCCTATTTTAAACTAGGAAAAGGGCATCGGCCTGCCTGGAGGGCTCTTTACAAAGCCCCTCTCCCTAACAGGCATGGAGACTTACAGTGGAGGGTCCTGCATGGTATTATAGCAGTCAATGCTTTTGTTTCTGTGATTAACAGCAGTGTCAGTGATCAGTGTGTTTTTTGTTCCTCTAGGGAGACTGTTTTTCATTGTTTTATTGAATGTCAGCGCCTGAGTGGCCTCTTTGAACTTCTCACAAAACTTTTTCATATTTTTAAGGAAGTTTTCTCTAAGCAGGTTTTCATTTGTGGTTTTATGTACAATCGTCGTTTTAAGCAGAAGTGTCAACTACTGAACTTTGTTTTAGGACAGGCAAAGTTGGCTATCTATGTAAGCCGGAGAAGAAAACTTGAAAATGTTGAGAATGATGTTGATGTCAAAATTTTATTTGTGAGGCTACTTAAAGCCAGAATCAGGCTGGACTTTCAGTTTTTTATGGGGAATGGGGATGTGGAAGGTTTCAGGACCCTCTGGTCCCTGGAGAATGTCCTCTGTTCAGTTCATGATGGGCAGCTTTTTTTGGGGCGTTTTTTGGGGGATTAATTTTCTGTGTAACATAGCATGATATAGAAATTGTATTGACTGATGGACAAGTGTGTTTATTAAAGATCTTTTAAAAATCAAATCTCTCTCTCTCTCTCTCTCTCTCTCTCTCTCTCTCTCTCTCTCTCTCGTGCGCATGCGTGGGCGTTTGTGGGAGCAGGGGTGTGGAGTGGTGTCGAGTGAGTACTTTAAACTTTGTATTTTCTAACTTTTTCTCTATCTTGTGTGTTTGAGGTGTGTGTGTTTAATATAGTGGGTTGAGTGTGTGTGTGCTGGGGTGTGAGTGTTGGAGTGAGTGTGTTGGGGAACGGTAGCTTCTGCTGCCGGTTTTTCCCGGCCGGCATCATGCCGGTGATTGATGGTGGTGTGGAGTTTGAGCGCTTAACCCGGCGTCATGGCGTGAGAATCCTCCCGACAGTTCCCTGTTCTGTGGAGGAGGCCAGCCTCGCTGTAGGACAGGTGGTTGGGCATGGCAGCATAAAATCAGCATCGAGGATGAACAGCGCAATTGTGATCTTTCTGGATTCGACTGAAAAAGCTGATCAGGTGGTGGCACAGGGAGTGGTCATAGGTGACACTTTTACTCCCGTTTTACCGCTGGCGAACCCGTCTAGGAGGATCACCATCTCAAACGCTCCTCCTTTCGTTAAAAATGATCAGCTGATTAGAGAGTTGTCCCGTTTTGGCCAGGTTGTGTCCCCTATCAGAATGGTCTCTCTGGGTAGTAAATCACCCCTGCTGAAGCATGTTGTATGTCACAGGAGGCAGTGTTTCATGGTGTTGAAAGACAGCTCTGCTGAACTGAACGCGTCTTTTAATTTCAGGATTGACGGCTTTAGCTACTTGGTGTTTGCAACATCTGAAACCATGAAGTGTTTTGCGTGTGGCGCAGAAGGCCATCTTATTAGGTCATGTCCTGAAAAGGCGAACACAAAGAGCACTGGCGGTAAGAAAGGTGACGCCGCTGTTTCTGGTGGTCCGGAGGGTAGTGCTACATGTGGTGCGGCGGATGCCGCTGCGGCGCCCGCCTCTGCTGGGGCGGTCGCGGCCGCGACCGCCACCGCGGCCGCGTCCGCTTCTACTTCTGCGGGGGCGTCCGCGTCCGCATCCGCGTCCGCTTGTGCTGGGGCGGCCGCGGCCGCCTCTGCTGGGGTGGCCGCGGCGGGCGCGGTAGTTGCCCCCCCAAACAGTGATGGTGGGGAATTTCTGTCTGGCGGCAGTTCTGATCATTGTGACGAGCCTGTCGCCCGGGGTAAACAGGTGGAGGGTGTAAGTAAAAGTGCAGTTAAACGAAGGAACGTGAATGAACAGACTTTGCAGGCGGGGGAGGAGCGGTTTGAGGCTGTAGGGGACACACAGAGCAAACACTGCATGACAAACGTTGCAGTTCATGAAGAAATGCAGGAATGTAGTTTTGCTGAAGAGGATCCTTTTAAAGCTGCACAAAAAAGAAAAAGTGCTGAAAACTTGCAGAGCTCTGCTAAATCTAGTAGGGTTGGGAAGTTAGATTTACTAGATGAGAGCGTCTCTGACGAAAGTGGAGCTGAGTCTGAAATGATGCAGACGCAGGAGGAGCAAAGCTCCTATTGTTTTACCAAAATTAGGCAATTTCTCCAGGTGACCAAGGGGAGCAGAGCTGTGAAAGTGGAAAATTACTTTCCAGATCTGGAGTTATTTGTGGCATCAGCTCACAAGCTGATGAAACTGAATGATGGGAATGAGACTTTTACTGATCAGGAAATTTTTCGTTTAAAGAAACTGGTTGTCAAACTGAAATCACAAATTACTAACAGTCATGTTGACTCTTAGTTTGTTTCTTCCCTTTTATGCTATGTGTGTGTTTTTTTACTGTACCTTATTTTTATCCTTTTTAATGCCCCACCTTAGAATTGGCACTCTTAATATAAACGGGGCCAGGGATGATGTAAAAAGGGCCTCTTTATACAAGCTTTTTAATTTAAAGGCACTTGACGTGCTGATGGTCCAGGAGACTCACAGCACTGTAGACATTGAGAGCCAGTGGAGAAAAGAGTGGGATGGCTGCATTTTTTTTTAGCCACAAATCCAATAATAGTGGAGGGGTGGCTGTACTTTTCTCTCGGGGTTGTGTGCCTGTCTCTTATGAGGTAGAAGAGGTGGTGAAAGGACATGTACTCTTGCTAAAGGTACAGTTTGAAAACGTAAACTTGGTTCTTATAAACGTGTATGTGCCAACCCAGAGAGCAGAAAGGATCAGGGTCTTTAATATGCTATCAGATACGGTTAGATCCTGTAATCCAAATAGTTTTTTATTTCTGGGGGGTGATTTTAACTGTACATTAAACCACAGACTGGACAGGAACCATCAGGAACCTCACCCTGCTTCTGCCAATAGGCTGAGGGAACTAGTGAAGGCACATGAAATGGCCGATGTGTGGAGATCACATCATGGGGACCAGAGGCAGTACACCTGGAGCCATGCTAAAGATAACCTCTTATCTATGGCTAGGTTAGACCGTTTCTATGGTTTTAAACACCAAATGAGTGTTTTTAAAAATAGTTGTATCTGTCCTGTTGGTTTCACTGATCACTGCCTGCTGATTTGTTCTGTTTTCATTGAAAATGTAAAGTGTAAGAGTGCTTTTTGGCATTTTAACAATACACTTTTAAATGATGTGTTTTTTAAAGAGGTTTTTCATGATGTTTGGAAGTCACACAGGGAACAAAAACCCTCTTTTAGTTCTCTCCAATTGTGGTGGGATTTTGGTAAGGCCCGGATAAAACAACTCTGCCAACAGTACACTCAAAATGTCACTCGTAGCTTGACCCAATCCTTGAAAGTTCTGGAGACTGAGGTGGTAGAACTAGAGGAGTTGCTCAGTTCTACAGGAAAACAGGAGCACTTAGAGGCTCTCAAGTCAAAAAGGTCAGCCTTGGCTGGCTTGCTAGGGGTCACCGCACAGGGTGCTCTGGTCCGCTCACGCTACATGGATGTAGCTCTGATGGACTCGCCCCCCCAGTACTTTTTTGGACTGGAGGGGAAAAATGGACAGAGAAAGCTCATTCACTCCTTGTTGGGCGATGACGGGAGAACAATCTCCACAGCAGCAGAGATCAGGAAACACGCTGCTAGCTTTTACAGTGAATTGTTTAGAGCAGAGTGGAGGGAGGACATGTCACTGGGCCAGGTTTTCCTTGATGGTCTTCCAGTGCTCTCAGAGGACCTTGTTGCCGGCTTGGATGCTCCACTGTCTCTGTCTGAGCTGCATACGGCACTAATGAGCCTCCAGAATGGAAAATCACCAGGCATAGATGGTCTCTCTGTGGACTTTTTTAAGGAATTCTGGCCCCTGCTTGGTCCAGACCTGCTGGAGGTTCTCCAAGATAGCTTGGAAAGGGGGACCCTACCCACGACCTGCAGGAGGGCCATCATCACACTGTTGCCGAAAAAGGGGGACCTCCAGAGCCTAAAGAACTGGAGGCCAGTCTCTCTGCTCTGCACAGACTACAAGATTCTCTCAAAAGCTCTGGCCCGAAGACTGAGAAAGGTGATGAGCGAGCTCATTCATGTAGACCAGACTTACTGTGTGCCTGGCAGGCTGATTAGTGACAACGTCACTTTAATTCGGGATATTTTGGAGGTCTCTGGTTCATTGGCGGTAGAAACTGGTTTGATTTCAATTGACCAGGAAAAGGCGTTTGATCGGGTTGAACACCAATATTTATGGACAGTTTTAACAGCTTTTGGGTTCAGCCCAGGCTTCATAGCCAGGATACGGGTCTTGTACAGTGACATTGAGAGTGTGCTGAAGATAAATGGGGGCCTGTCTGCCCCTTTAAAAGTCCAGAGGGGGGTTCGGCAGGGCTGCCCTCTCTCAGGGATGCTGTACTCCCTCGCCATAGAGCCTTTGCTTCACTGCCTGAGAAGGGACCTATCAGGAGTCACTTTTCCTGGCTGTGACACCACGTTCAAGCTGTCGGCCTATGCAGATGATGTAGTCATTCTGCTAAACAAGCAGAGTGACATTGACGTTCTGGTTAGGAGTGTCAATCTTTTTGGCCAACTTTCCTCTGCAAAGATAAACTGGGGAAAAAGCGAGGCTCTGATGGTGGGGGAGAAACTAGAAAATCAGCTTACGCAGCCGGGTGGGTTGATTTGGAAAAAAGGAGGTTTTAAGTATCTTGGTGTCTTTATTGGAAATCAGCAGTTTGAGCAAAAAAATTGGGATGGGGTCATAGAGAAGATTAACGGGAGACTAAACAAGTGGAAGTGGCTAATGCCAAGAATATCTTTTAGAGGAAGAGTGCTCATTTTAAATAATCTTGTTTCCTCATCCCTGTGGCACCGCCTCATGTGCATGGACCCCCCTGCTGGTTTGTTGTCCAAAATTCAGTCTGTTTTGGTGGACTTTTTTTGGGGGGGTGGACTCCACTGGGTTCCTCAAGCCCTGTTATTTCTTCCCAAAGAGGAGGGGGGGCAAGGAGTGATTCATTTAGCTAGTAGAGGTGCTGCTTTTAGACTGACTTTCATACAGAGACTGCTGACGGGCCCCCAGGACCTGGTATGGAGGCCTTTGGCCTGTGTTATTTTACAGAGAGTCCTTGGGCTTGGGCTAGACCTCCCTGTGTTTTTAATGGATTTTAAGAACTCTAATGCACTGTCTTTACCCAGTTTTTACCGCAGTCTCTTTTCAGTGTGGACTCTTTTTAAAAAACAAAGAGGGCCATGCGATTCCCTCTACTGGTTGTTGAGGGAGCCGCTG
Organism: Pholidichthys leucotaenia; assembly: GCA_020510985.1. Lineage (NCBI taxonomy): Eukaryota > Metazoa > Chordata > Actinopteri > Cichliformes > Pholidichthyidae > Pholidichthys > Pholidichthys leucotaenia. Next base: position 422,205,233 of record CM035837.1, on the reverse strand, counting down.
GTTTTTGGTGGTCGCCTTGGTGTCCTGCCGGGAGTTGGAAGGACCTTCCTTGATAGGCTGTGTTCCAGGAACATTCTCACTCTGAAGCAAGTGGTGGAACTGGCTGGTCCTGGCCTCAACAACGCCTCAGCTTTAGCAGCTCATCTTGGTGTCAGGTCGAATCGTTTCATCGATGGTCTTCTTGCACACTGGAAACAGGAGCTTCATGGACTTGAGCACTCCCTACTCTTGGACTTTAGCAATGGCACGCTGCAGCCAGAAAACATGGACCCCTTTCCCTCTCTCACGCTCTATATGGACTTTGACGTCGCTCCTTGCTCCTTACTGGCATTCTGTGCTCCCACTGGTGTGGACTTTGGAGGAGCCAGTGGTAAGGCACTCTACAGACTGGTGGTGATGGCACTCAACAAAGACCGATTGAACACCTGTGTGGACACTCCTTGGAGAGCCTATTTTAAACTAGGAAAAGGGCATCGGCCTGCCTGGAGGGCTCTTTACAAAGCCCCTCTCCCTAAGAGGCATGGAGACTTACAGTGGAGGGTCCTGCATGGTATTATAGCTGTCAATGCTTTTGTTTCTGTGATTAACAGCAGTGTCAGTGATCAGTGTGTTTTTTGTTCCTCTAGGGAGACTGTTTTTCATTGTTTTATTGAATGTCAGCGCCTGAGTGGCCTCTTTGAACTTCTCACAAAACTTTTTCATATTTTTAAGGAAGTTTTAAGGAAGTTTTCTCTAAGCAGGTTTTCATTTGTGGTTTTATGTACAATCGTCGTTTTAAGCAGAAGTGTCAACTACTGAACTTTGTTTTAGGGCAGGCAAAGTTGGCTATCTATGTAAGCCGGAGAAGAAAACTTGAAAATGTTGAGAATGATGTTGATGTCAAAATTTTATTTGTGAGGCTACTTAAAGCCAGAATCAGGCTGGACTTTCAGTTTTTTATGGGGAATGGGGATGTGGAAGGTTTCAGGACCCTCTGGTCCCTGGAGAATGTCCTCTGTTCAGTTCATGATGGACAGCTTTTTTTGGGGGCGTTTTTTGGGGGATTAATTTTCTGTGTAACATAGCATGATATAGAAATTGTATTGACTGATGGACAAGTGTGTTTATTAAAGATCTTTTAAAAATCAATCTCTCTCTCTCTCTCTCTCTCTCTCTCTCTCTCTCTCTCTCTCTCTCTCTCTCTCTCATTATAGTCAGGTCTATCACATTAGTACACACCCAAACCAACATTCTCACACACACTTTTGATAAGTGGATGGCGTGTTCATGTCAGAGTTAAACTGGCCAATCAGACGGTCGTGTACAAGCCCATCCTATTGTACGGGGGCTGGTCCATCCAACCTGAGAAGATGAATGTAAGTTGTACCTGGAAGTCGTGGTCAGTGTGGCGACACTCCAGAGGGAGCTGCATCACGCTGTACCCAGCACTGCTTGCTTTACTTGTGACTTCTAAATAAATGTTCCATCTTTAAATTGAAGAAATCTCCGGCTTGTTCTTGGATCTTTCAATCAAAGAATCGGGTGTTTTTCTAACATGGGCAAACACTTTTTCACGCCATTGTAAATGACTTCTTTGGCCACTTTGAAGCACAAAACAGCACATCAGCACAGGAGACCACTCCTCTTCCAGACGAGCAGACCATATGGTAAGATAAGATAAGATAAGCCTTTATTAGTCCCACAATGGGGAAATTCCAGGATTGCAACAGCACAGGGATAGCAACACTCAGAGCAATGATTTATGTAGAAGAAAAGAAAATAAGAGCAGTGAATATACATATGTACACATAAATATATAAATATATACACTACCGTTCAAAAGTTTGGGGTCACTTAGAAATTTCCTTATTTTCGAAAGAAAAGCACTTTTTTCAATGACGATAACTTTAAACTATTCAGAAATACACTCTATACATTGCTAATGTGGTAAATGACTATTCTAGCTGCAAATGTCTGGTTTTTGATGCAATATCTACATAGGTGTATAGAGGCCCATTTCCAGCAACTATCACTCCAGTGTTCTAATGGTACAATGTGTTTGCTCATTGCGTCAGAAGGCTAATGGATGATTAGAAAACCCTTGTGCAATCATGTTAGGTCTGCAATGCTGTAATTGCTGCAAATGGAGGATTCTTTGACGAAAGCAAAGTTTGAAGGAAAAAAATATTATTTCAAATACAAATCATTATTTCTAACCTTGTCAATGTCTTGACTATATTTTCTATTCATTTTACAACTCATGGTGGTAAATAAGTGTGACTTTTCATGGAAAACACAAAATAATTGTCTGGGTGACCCCAAACTTTTGAACGGTAGTGTATATACACAGTGCGGAGCACTGTGGCTAGATGGGCTAAACAGCATAACCGTCTATTTAGTTACCCTACATGTTATGAATATGTACCCATACATATTGTCACCCTCCATAGCGACTGATATTGTCCTAGTTGTATACTGGAGGGGACCATTTGTGTAAGTCTGTTGCATCTTTTGCATTCAGTACTATTAGGTCGTCACAGTTTTTTGGTATCTCTGCGAGCAGCCCTGCTTAGGTTATACAGTCTGACAGCCGTAGGTAGGAAGGACCTGCGAAACCTCTCGGTCGCGCATCTAGGATGATGTAGTCTACTGCTGAATGAGCTCCTCAGTGCGTTCAGTATGTCCTGCATAGGGTGGGACTCGGACTCCAGCAGAGATGACAGTTTAGCCACCATCCTTCTCTCTCCTATCTCCTCCACTAGGTCAAGGCGCTGCCCCAGGACAGAGCTAGCTTTCTTGATTAGTTTGTTCAGTCTCTTCCTATCGGCTGCTGTAATGCCGTTGCCCCAGCAGATCACTCCAAAAGTGATGGCTGATGCCACCACTGTGTCGTAGAATGTCTTCAAGAGGACCCCTTGTACACCAAAAGACCTGAGCCTCCTCAGTAGGAACAGCCTGCACTGTCCCTTCTTGTAGAGTGCGTCGGTATTGTGTGACCAGTCTAGTTTATTGTTCAGATGAACACCCAGGTACTTGTAGGATGTCACCATCTCAATGTCTGTTCCCTGGGTGTTCACTGGTGCTGTGAGGGGTTGTCCTTGCCTGCGGCAGTCCACCACAAGCTCCTTAGTTTTCCTCGCGTTGATCTGGAGGCAGTTCCGATGGCACCAGTCCACAAAGTCATGGATAAGTCCTCTGTACTCAGCTTCATCTCCGTTGGAGATTAGGCCAATGATCGCAGAGTCATCAGAGAACTTCTGTAGATGGCAGTGTGCTGTGTTGTGTGAGAAGTCCACAGTATAAAGGGTGAACAGGAAGGGAGCCAAAACCATTCCCTGGGGGGGCCCCGTGCTGCCGATGGTTGTGTCCAACACACAATCCCGGGTTCTCACAAACTGTGGCCAGTTAGTGAGGTAGTCCAGGATCCATGATGACAGGTGCTGGTCCACCCCTGCGAACAGCAGCTTGTCCTTCAGGATCATCGGTTGGATGGTGTTGAAAGCACTGGAGAAATCAAAGAACATGATCCTCATCGCATTCCCAGGCTTCTCCAGGTGGGACAGGGAACGGTGAAGGAGGAAGATCGCTGCATCCTCCACCCCAATGCCATGCTGGTAGGCGAACTGGAGTGGATCCATCGCTGGCCCCACCAGGGGGCGGAGGTGAGCAAGGAGCAGTCTCTCCAGGGTCTTCATCAGGTGAGACGTCAGGGCCACTGGTCTGTAGCTGTTCAGGTCTTTGGGTTGGGAAGTCTTTGGTACAGGTACCACACAAGATGTTTTCCACAACTGTGGTACCCTCCCCAGCTTCAGGCTCAGGTTGAAGATGTGCTCCACAATCCCACACAGCTGGTCTGCACAGGACTTGAGGAGCTTCGCGCTGATGCCGTCCGGTCCCGAGGCCTTCCTCGCCTTGATCTTCCTCAGCTCCATCCTCACCTGGGTCTTAGTGAGGGTCAGGTTGGGGGGCTGTGTGCTGGGAGTGGGGGGATGTTGGTGGAGGGGGATGTGGACAGCAGGTCCACATGGCGACGCGTCATTGGATGCGCCTAACGTGCGCGTCTAATGTCAAGTCAAATTCCTTGTGTGTTTACTTGTAAATATACTTGGCAATAAAGCTGATTCTGATTCTGATTCTGATTCTGAGGTCTCGATGACTTTAGAGGCAGCAGTGGTTAGTGTGCAGTCGGGGGGGAGGGCAGTTGGTCAAACCTATTAAAAAACAGGTTCAGATTGTTCGCCCACTCCCTGCCTCCCGTGGCCTGGGAGGAGGTATTCTGGAGCCCAGAGATGGTTTTGAGGTTTCTCCAGACCCCACTGATGTCGCTCTGTTGCAGCTTGTCCTCCATCTTCTTCCTGAAGCTTCCCTTGCCTTCTCTGATCTTCCTCCTCAGCTCCCTCTATACGGACTTCAGCATCTCCCTGTTCCCCGACCTGAAGATCCTCTTCTTCTCAGCACGGTGGTGCAGTGGTTAGCACTGTTGCCTTACAGCTAGAAGGTTCCTGGTTCGAATCCCCAGGTTGGCAGGGGTTGGAACCTTTCTGTGTGGAGTTTGCATGTTCTCCCTGTGCTGCGTGGGTTTACTCCGGGGGCTCCGGTTTCCTCCCACAATCCAAAGACATGCATGTTAGGTTAATTGGCTGTTCTAAATTGTCCCTAGATATCTGTTTCCTATAGACCCTTAGAATAGAGGGTTAGTACTAGTGAAAGCGCTTTGAGTGGTCTCTGTGACTAGAAAAGCGCTATATAAGTGTAGGTTAGTTAGTTAGTAGTTAGTTAGTTCTCCCTCAGAAGTGTTTTTATCTCAGGGTTGATCCAGGGTTTGTTGTTAGAGCAACACCGTATTGTCTTGGTGGGCACGGTGTTGTCCACACAGAAGTTGATGTAGTCCGTGATGGTGTGAGTGAGGCCATCGATGTCCTCACCATGTGGATCGCAGAGCTGCTCCCAGGCAGTGGTTTCAAGACAGTCTTTTAAAGCGTCCATTGCCTCCTCTGACCATATCTTCACCGTGCATAAGTCTGAATACGGCTAATGTGAAGCGGATCATCTGCAGGATCAATCCACACAAGGCAGCTGGACCAGACAACACACCGGGTCACGTTCTGAAGGACTGTGCAGAGGAGCTCAAGAATGTCCTGCCCAACATCTTCAACATCTTCCTGAGTCAAGCTGTTTTCCCCACATGTTTCAAAAGTGCTACGATAATACCAGTCCCAAAGAAGTCCATCCCATCCGGCCACAACCATTACCGGCCTGTAGCACTGACCCCCATCATAATGAAGTGCTTCAAGTGGCTTGTCATGCAGAACATCAAGAACATCCCTCCCTCCCATGACCCATCTCAGTTTGCATATAGGTCAAACAGATCCACAGAAGATGCCATCACTGCTGCTGTCCATCCAGCCCTCACCCACCTGGAGTCAAAGAATTCCTACGTGCAAATGCTGTTCTTAGACTTCAGTTCAGTGTTCAACACAGTCATCCCCCAGCACCTAATACAAAAACTCAGACACCTGGGACTCAGAACCTTTCTCTGTTACTGGGTGCTGGCCTTTCTCAAAGGGAGGCCACAGAATGTGCAGGTTGGCCACACCTCCAGCATCTCCATGACCATCACATTGAGCACAGGGGGCCCATGAGGGTGCGTGCTCAGCCCACTGCTCTTCACCCTGCTGACCCATTACTGTGTACCAGCCTACAGCGCCAACCACATCATCAAGATTGCGGACAACACGATGGTGGTGAGCCTCATCACCAACAATGAGGAGGCCAGCTACAGAAATTCGGTGAGCCAACTGGTCCAGTGGTATAAAGACAATAATCTCTTCCTGAACGTGGGAAAAATCAAGGAGATTGTGATTGACTTCAGGAGGGAACACACACAGCATCCCCCTCTGATCATCGATGGTGCAGCTGTGGAGAGGGTGAGCAGCACCAAGTTCTGGGGGTGCACATCTCCGAGGACCTCTCCTGGTCCAACAACACCACATCACTGGCCAAGAAAGGTCAAACTCACCTCCATTTCCTCTGCAAACTGAGGACAGCACAAGTCCCACCCCCCACCATGTGCTCATTCTACCAGGGAACCGTTGCGAGCAAGATCATTGGTGCCTCTTTGCCCCCCCTCTCAGACATCTACAGACGTGGACAAAATTGTTGGTACCCCTCTGTTAATGAAAGAAAAACCCACAATGGTCACAGAAATAACTTGAATCTGACAAAAGTGATAATAAATAAAAATTCTATGAAAATTAACCAATGAAAATCAGACAATGCTTTTGAATTGTGGTTCAACAGAATTATTTTAAAAAACAAACTCATGAAACAGGCCTGGACAAAAATGATGGTACCCTTAACTTAATATTTTGTTGCACAACCTTTTGAGGCAATCACTGCAATCAAACAATTTCTGTAACTGTCAATGAGACTTCTGCACCTCTCAGCAGGTATTTTGGCCCACTCCTCATGAGCAAACTGCTCCAGTTGTCTCAGGTTTGAAGGGTGCCTTCTCCAGACGGCATGTTTCAGCTCCTTCCACAGATGTTCAATAGGATTTAGATCAGGACTCATAGAAGGCCACTTTAGAATAGTCCAATGTTTCGCTCTTAGCCATTCTTGGGTGTTTTTAGCTGTATGTTTTGGGTCATTATCCTGTTGCAAGACCCATGACCTGCGACTGAGACCAAGCTGTCTGACACTGGGTAGCACATTTCTCTCTAGAATACCTTGATAGTCTTGAGATTTCATTGTACCCTGCACAGATTCAAGACACCCTGTGCCAGATGCAGCAAAAGCAGCCCCAGAACATAACAGAACCTCCTCCATGTTTCACAGTAGGGACAGTGTTTTTTTCTTGGTATGCTTCATTTTTGCGTCTGTGAACATAGAGCTGATGTGCCTTGCCAAAAAGTCCCAGTTTTGTCTCGTCTGTCCATAGGACATTCTCCCAGAAGCTTTGTGGCTTGTCAACATGCAGTTTGGCAAATTCCAGTCTGGCTTTTTTATGATTTGTTTTCAACAGTGGTGTCCACCTTGGTCATCTCCCATGAAGTCCACTTTGGCTCAAACAATGACGGATGGTGCAATCTGACACTGATGTACCTTGACCTTGGAGTTCACTATGAATGTGTTTAGAGGTTGTTCTGGGTTCTTTTGTTACCATTCGTATTATCCGTCTCCTCCACGTCCAGGGAGGTTGGCTACAGTCCCGTGGATCTTAGATTTCTGAATAACATGTGCAACTGTAGTCACAGGAACATCAAGCTGCTTAGAGATGGTCTTATAGCCTTTACCTTTAACATGCTTGTGTCACCATGGGATGAGACGCCGGGTTCCGGCGCTCAGACCATGCCCCTTCTCATCCCTGCCTCTCATTGGGCAGCATCTCAGCAGGCTCCCAGCTGTCAGTGTTACAGGACGGCTGGGGCCAATTAATCCTCATCAGCTGGGGCGCTGCTAATGAGGATGAAAAGGAGCAGCTTCGATTATTCGGGGCTGCGACTTAAGCACTGTTAGGCTGAAGCCCCTACGCCTGGTGTCAGCTCTCTACTCCTCTTGCAGCATTCTTATGAGTATTACCCGCTGTGAGTATCCATGCCTTGTACCCCTATGCCCGGTGCTAGCTCTCTACTCCTGTGTTGTACAACTCGTGAGTGTTCCTCTGTATGAGTATCTGTGCTTTCCTTATCCCTCACCCCTTGCCTTTAATAAACATCTCAACTCACTGGCTTGCCCTTGGCTCTCACTGTGTGGCTCCCCAGAGCCACATGTAACAGTAAGTCGCAGCCAGACGAGTTGCCGGCGGCCGTGAGTTGTTGTGGACCTGTACCTTCCTGTCCGGGTGTCAGCGCTGTTAGAGTCATGTTCAAGAAATTTGAATGACATTTCTTAAAAACAAGTATAATTTTTTTTGCCCAGAAATTTATACTTGTTTCAAGCAATTTGATAAGTAAAATTTTCTTGCTCCATTGGCAGAAATTTCTTACTTGAAACCAGATTAAATTGCTTAAAACAAGGAAAAATGTCATGGCGGCCTCTGGGCCGTCATTAGTGTCATTAGCCCCAGCTGCGCACAGACCAACAGGTGTGAATCAACGGCTGTTAAAAGCCAGTGTTGCTGACAGCCCGGGACGGAGTCGTCTGTCTTCCTCAACGGAGAATGAACCTGCACTCCGCTCTCTGGTCTCGTCAAGAACATCTCTTGTCTCGTCTGGAACTTTGTCTGTCTCGTCTGGAACTTTGTCTGTCTCGTCAGGAACTTTGTCTGTCTCGTCTGGAACCTCGTTTGTCTCGTCTGGAACCTCGTTTGTCTCGTCAAGAGCTTCACTTGCTGCATCCAGGAACTCTTCCCAGCGTCAAGCAAGTAAGCGCACCATTTGCTACTCAACGCCAAACCTTTACCCCTGTGCACAGGTGGACCACCTTGGCGGCGGACCTGCGTCCCCAGCTGACGGGGTAACGCCATCACGTCTTCGTAGCGGCTTGCTACCACCACGCCTACCGGTACGTCTTGCTCCTCAATTGCCAGAACTATTATTGTATCAATTACAGGAGTATTGGCCAACGTTATCGGTGGAATCACTGTCATCAGCATCAGCTGTGTCGTCATTGCCACTGTGTGTGGAGTCACTAACCTCGTCTTTGTCTGCATCATCATCTGTATCATCGTTATCCCGGTCTGTGGAGTCACAGCTGGCGTCATCGTCAGGATCATCGTCATCCCGGTCTGTGGAGTCACAGCCGGTGTCATCGTCAGGGCTGTCATTGTTACAGCCGGTGTCATCGTCAGGGCTGTCATTGTCACAGCCGGTGTCATCGTCAGGACTGACATTGTCACAGCCACGGGTGGTAACCCCAGCACGGTCACGGACGCCTTCACCTCCACGCTGCCCGGCCGCTGGAACTCAGCAGAGCGAAGCCAGTGCTGCTCTCAAGTAAGCCTTGTTATCTGCAGCTCTTTGCTAGTGTGGAGCATTAGTAATTTGTCTCTGCTTATCTGTTCCAGGGTTGCCGGGTCTCCGTCCAGGTCGCTCAGCTCCAGTGACCAGAACGATATCCTCGCACTCACACTCGCATTACACTCACTCACAATAAAATAAAGATTATTGTCACTATCTGCTCGTGTCAGTGTCTGTCTCCTGGGTCCCGAAACATGTCAAAAAAAATCATAATAGGTCAGATTTTCTTACAGAAAACTGCACAAGAAAAAATATCTTGTTAGACAAAAAACAAAAATTGTATCCTTGATTTCAGATATTTTTTTCTTACTAAGAAGTCATTTTTTGCAGTGCAGAGGCGAAGAGACGAAGGCACTCTGGGCGGGATCTGCTAGACGGGTCTCTGGGGGTGGCTCTCTCCACTGGGACTGTATGGTAGCAAAAGGGGCGATGTGTTAAACTGCATATAGTGTTGTGAATTGCCTGAGCTACGTAGTCATTATGTTCTTTGCCTTTAGTGCTACGTGAGTTACCCATGTACAAAAAAAAAAAAAACAAGTGATGCTTAAAGTGTACATTACTGTGTAGTTTGCCCGGGTTATAGGGGGGGTTTGTTAGGTGTGTTTGTAGCAGGGTGGGAATGTAAATATTGACTGTGTAATGGGTGAAATTGAATTTGCTGTATGCATTAAAGTTCATGGGATTATTTTAGTATTTTAGGAACACAGCAGTTTCTTTTATTTCCATGGACTATACTGTATATCAGGGCTGTCCAATCATGTGCCATGGAGGGCCAAAACCCTGCAGGCTTTACCTCCAACCAGTGTCTTCAACAGCAGATTCCACTAAATTTCTTCCCACTGATTGCTGATAAGTGAAAACACCTGCTGAAGAGACTAGGTAGAAGAGAAAACCTGCAGGGTCTTGGCCCTCCATGGCACATGATTGGACACCCCTGCTGTATATGGACAAAGACGGCAGAATAAGCAATCTAGCCATGTGGAGGTGGGACAGTAGTCCACCTGTCCCCCTCTAGTTTTAGCTGTTTTGTGTGCATGGATAGGCCTAAATACTTTCTAAATACTTACTTTTACTTATATTTACTAAATACTTCAATACTGTTCATTGTTAGAGCATGAATGGGGTCACAAATTTGGGAGGGCAAATTGGTATGCTTTGGACTTTTCAGCGGGGGTGGGGTGATGTATCAAATGTGATACAATTCATATTGTGTGTGTAATATGGGTGGCAGCTCTACCTTTCCACTTCCGCCGCCACCCTGGGTATAAAAAGCGGATGCGGAAGAGACATGGTCTCTTTACGACCAGACCTCTGCCTATACGAGAGTGCCTGTATCACACTGTGAGTTCATCAATAAACCTACGTTCTACTGCATCTCTGGCCTCGATATTGAAGTACGGGTTATGGACATAACAGGTACCAGAGCCTCCAGGCCCACTCCACAAGACTGTTAAACAGCTTTGTTCATCAGGCCATCAGAATCCTGAACTCTGTCCACCCCCCAGACTGTAACGCACTCTTCCCCACAATAACTACCTCAGCTGTTGGCACAGAAAGACTTGACACACCAGCAATAATACACCTGCTGCTATATGTTTCTGCACATTACTGTAACCATTTGCACAAATGCTATACCCGGTGCTGTCTGTCTGTTATTGCAATATTGATCATGTGCAGTCCAACCTGTCACTGTCTGCACCTACAGTACCGCATCAAACTCGCAACTACGAGTATTACTTCTCTACTTTTCTGTATATAGGATTGCTGGGTTACATCGTTTATCTTTATTTGCACTATAGGAAGTCTGGGTCTATTTTTTGTTGCCACTTGCACTACAGGTAGCATTACTGTACATAGACTGCTGTTGTTGTTTTTCCAGTCTTGCTCCTTTTTCTTTTTTTTATATTGTGAGCACCACTAAAGAGAGAGAGAAACGCCATTTCAATTCTCCTGTATGTCCTGTATGTATAGTAGTATTGACAAATAAAATCTTTGAATCTTTATTTGTGACTTTTTGCCATAAATTTGCTACTATTTTTTTGTAAATTCATCACTTTTTTTAATTTATGAGAAAAAAATGTTGATGAAGATGTACAACTTTTTTTTTCGCAATTTTTTTTGCCTTTGCCGCCAGTTTACTGAAACCTGCTCTGCCATTTAAACCCCTATGGCACCCCAATGGGTTTAAAGTGGGTAAACAGATGACCTGCTCACGTATACCACCGGTAAAGTCCATGTGGGCAAACACAGATGGGATCCATAAGACAGCTCTGATTTAACCGATCTTGGGGCTCACGTGCATGCTGGCTTTGTCATGTTTTCATTATTCTGTTTATTTTTACAAGAACAAACACAGTGAAGAAGTTCAATGATGCTAATATTAGCTAGCTAGCTCCTGGCTTTGCAAGCTAACACAGCCTGAGCCAACTAATGCAAAAATTTAACCAGAACGCACATGAGCATTGCAAACGTACAGTGCATCCGGAAAGTATTCACAGCGCTTCACTCTTTCTACATTTTATGTTACAGCCTTATTCCAAAATGGATTAAATTCATTTTTTTCCTCAAAATTCTACACACAATACCTGACAATGACAGCATGAAAAAAGCTTTTTTGAGATTTTTGCAAATTTATTAAAAATAAAATCTAAGAAATCACATGTACATAAGGATTCATAGCCTTTGTCATGAAGCTCAAAATTGAGCTCAGGTGCATCCTGTTTCCACTGATCATCCTTGAGATGTTTCTACAGCGTAATTGAAGTCCACCTGTGGTAAATTCAGTTGATTGGACATGATTTGGAAAGACGCACACCTGTCTATATAAGGTCCCACAGTTGACAGTGCACGTCAGAGCACAAACCAAGCATGAAGTCAGAAGAATTGTCTGTAAATGTCACAACTCGCTCTCGCCTGTCTCCCGCTCCAGCTGCGCGCACACCTGTGCCTCATCAAGCTCGGGCTATTTAGCCCACTCCGCCTGGAGCCTCAGTCTGGAGCCGTCTGCTCTCCAATGCTCATCATCCCAGCGCTCGCCTACTCTCTGACTGCCAGCGCTTCTCTGAACCATTCCTCGCCAAGCACGTAAGCAACATCCTCTCACCTTTTATCCAGTCTCTCTCCCTTGTGCACAGGTGGATCCTCTGGCAGCGGATTCCTCCCTCATCCACGCCATCTCCTTCCTCACCGCGCCAAGCGCGCAACGCGACGCTGTCTTCCAGGCAGGAGACCTGCGGCTAAGCCAACGCCAGCCACCATTCCACCTGCAAGTAAGCACCAGTCAGAGTATTAATACCGCTGGGTGTACACCTGTGATTAATCCTTGTGTTTGCTCTGCCCTTAGGGTTGCCTGGCTATACGGCGCACTGCTTTGCCCTCGACGCATCCCGTCCTCCTACAATACATCACATCCTGCACATATGCACTCACACACTCATATCTCCTTAATAAAACTGTTGAATTTCACTCGAGCCTGTGTGCGTGTTCCCTGGGTCCGAACTTATGTCAGTAGACCCCCGAGACAAGATTGCCTCAAGGCACAAATCTGGAGAAATGTACAGAAAACTTTCTTCTGCTTTGAAGGTCCCAAAGAGCACAGTGGCCTCCATCATCTGTAAATGGAAGAAGTTCTGAACCACCAGGACTCTTCCTAGAGCTGGCCGGCTGTCTAAACTGAGCGATCGGGGGAGAAGGGCCTTAGTCAGACAGGTGACCAAGAACCCATTGGTCACTCTGTCAGAGCTCCAGCGTTCCTCTGTGGACAGAAGAGAACCTTCCAGAAGAACCATCATCTCTGCAGCAATCCACCAATCCGGCCTGTATGGTAAAGTGGCCAGATGGAAGCCACTCCTTAGTAAAAGGCACATGGCAGCCCACCTGGAGTTTGCCAAAAGGCACCTGAAGGACTCTCAGACCATGAGAAACAAAATTCTCTTGTCTGATGAGACAAAGATTGAACTCTTTGGTGTAAATACCAGTCGTCATATTTGGAGGAAACCAGGCACCCTCATCACCAGGCCAATACCATCCCTACAGTGAAGTATGGTGGTGGCAACATCATGCTATGGGGCTGTTTCAGTGGCAGAAACTGGGAGACTAGTCAGGATAGAGGGAAAGATGAATGCAGCAATGTACAGACATATCCTGGACGTAAACCTGCTTCAGAGCGCTCTTTACCTCCGACTGGGGAAATGGTTCATCTTTCAACAGGACAAAGACCCTAAGCACACAGCCAAGATATCAAAGGAGTGGCTTCAGGACAACTCTGTGAATGTCCTTGAGTGGCCCAGCAAGAGCCCAGACTTGAATCCAATTGAACGTCTCTGGAGAGATCTGAAAATGGGTGTGCACCGACTTGAGGCTGTAATTGCTGCCAAAGGTGCATCAACAAAGTATTGAGCAAATGCTGTGAATACTTATGTACATATGATTTCTCAGTTTTGTATTTTTAATACATTTGCAAAAATAATTTTAAAAAAAACTTTTCAGGTTGTCATTTTGGGGCATTGTGTGTAGAATTTTGAGGAAAAAATGAATTTAATCCATTTGGAATAAGGCTGTAACATAAAATGTGGAAAAAGTGAAGTACTGTGAATACTTTCTGGATGCACTAAGAAAAAGGTTAGAAATGTTCATGAGAAAAGTCACAAATTTATGAGAAAAATTTTTCAAATTTATGAGAAAAAAGTTGTAAATATACAGGAAAAATATTTCACATTTTTGAGAAATAAAGTTGCAAATTCATGTGAGAAAGTTGAAAAGTTATGAGCAAAAAGGTGCAAATTTTCAAGAGCAAAATCACAGATTTATGAGAAAAATTACGCAAATTTATGAGGAAAATGTATCAAGTCTACACGAAAAAAAAATAATTTATAAGAAAAAATTAGCAAATTTATTAGGAAAAGGTTGCAAATTTATGAAACAAAAGTGTCAAGTCGATGAGAAAAAAAAATTACAAATTCATGAGAAAAAGTTACAAATTTCCTGGAAAAAAATTGCAAATTTTTGAGAGAAAAAAAATCCAAACTTTTGAGAAATAATTTGCAGATCTGTGAGGGGAAAAAGTCACAAATTTATGAGGAAAATAAGTAAAAAGGTGAAACTGTGTGAGAAAAAATTGTACATTTCTAAGATCGTTTTTGCATTTCTACTTAAATTGGGATGTGGGATGGCAGGCTAAAAACGTGGATGGTTTGGGGTCATTTTGCTAACAAGGGGGATATCCCAACCCCAATCCCCCACCAAATGACGTCGGGAAAAGGAACCCAGATAAAGAAGCCATTTCAAGTTAAGAATCTGATATGTTACCGTCGTCATCATCATCACGTCCAAGATCATGTTTGGAGAAGACGCACTGCCTCTCGACTCAGTAGCTTTCAGTGGGGCCGCCAATCAGGGATCTGGCACCATGGGTCACCGAGGCGATACGCAGCGACGTGGAGCGGCCCGTCAGGTCTGTCGCCTCGTCTCTCCTCTCCCTGCGATGCTCTGTAAAAAGATCACATCAGTCTAATGAGGAGATGAGCGGAGAAGCGGCAAGTGTCACAAACATTCACGTCTGACAGCGTCAGGCTGAGGGGGAGGAGTCAGGAGATCTGAATCATCTGGCAGGGTCAACGGTTTAGGGGTCAGCTCAGGGGCTGGAAAACGCACAACTAACACAAATTGTAAATTGCTGTTTTTAAGGACAGTGCAGGTTGATGAACATTGATATCAATCAATGTAAACTTGCCAGATTGTAGCCAGTGACTCATTTCTATCTGTTGTCCATGGTTTACGGCGTTTCTTTCCCCCATTCTATTCCGCAGAGCAGCAAGCTAGAAGGAGGGAAGTACAATTTCTATATGGTCCTTGGTATGACCTGGCCGGGGTGGGTATATAAATATAATAAAACAGTAAACTAAGGATATGAACCAGATGGGAGCATGTTGAAAAGTAGAGGAGTGAGGATCATGACATTGGTTTTTCCCTCTGCTGGGAACAAAGGAATGAGGGGAGCTATATATAAACATGAATGAGAGTCAATGAGAAACATGATGAGGATTAAGAAATGAAACATAAATAGCAAATCATGACAGTGAACCAGAAGGACTACAACAATAAGACTACAGAAAATGGAACAGGAAGGATTTCATAATAAGATAAGATAAGATAAGATAAGCCTTTATTAGTCCCACAACGGGGAAATTCCAGGATTGCAACAGCACAGGGATAGCAACACTCAGAGCAACAATCAGAAGGCAAGAAAAAACAAGCAAGCAAGAGCAGCTAATATACATATGTACATATTACTATAAAATATATATATACACACACACACACAGACACACAGTGCAGAGCATTGTAGCTGGATGGAATAAATATATGAATATATGAACACACAGTGCAGAGCATTGTAGCTAGATGGAATAAATATGTAAATATATAAACACCCACAGTATGGAGCAATGTAGCTAGATGGAATAATATGTAGATATATAAAAACACAGTGCGGAGCATTGTAGCTAGATGGAATAAATATATAGATATATAAATATAAACACACCCAGTGCAGAGCATTGTAGCTAGATGGAATAAATATGTAAATATATAAACACACACAGTGCAGAGCATTGTTGCTAGGTGGGATGAAACAGCATAACCGTCTATTTAGTTATTCTACATGGTATGATTATGTGCCCATACATATTCTCACCCTCCATAGCGACCGGTATGTTCCTAGTTGTATGCCGGAGAGGACCATTGTGTAAGTCTATTGCATCTTTTGCATTCAAAAAAAAAAAAAAAAAAAAAAAAAAAAAAACTATTAGTTTGTTACGTCTTTCTGCTATCTCTACGAGCAGCCCTGCTTAGGTTGTACAGTCTGACAGCCGTTGGTAGGAAGGACCTACGAAACCTCTCGGTTGTGCACCTGGGATGATGTAGTCTGCTGCTAAATGAGCTCCTCAGTGCATCCAGTATGTCCTGCATAGGGTGGAACTCGGACTCCAGCAGAGATGACAGTTTAGCCACCGTCCTTCTCTCTCCTATCTCCTCCATCGGATCAAGGCGTTGCCCCAGGACAGAGCTAGCTTTCTTAATCAGTTTGTTCAGTCTCTTCCTATCGGCTGCAGTAATGCCACTGCCCCAGCAGACCACTCCAAAAGTGATGGCTGATGCCACCACCGTGTCATAGAATGACTTCAGCAGCGCCCCTTGTACACCAAAAGACCTGAGTCTCCTCAGCAGGAACAGCCTGCGCTGTCCCTTCTTGTAGAGTGCGTCAGTATTGTGTGACCAGTCTAGTTTATTGTTCAGATGAATACCCAGGTACTTGTAGGATGTCACCATCTCGATGTCTGTTCCCTGTATATTTACTGGTGCTGTGAGGGGCTGCCCATGCCTGCGGCAGTCCACCACCAGCTCCTTAGTTTTCCTCGCGTTGATCTGGAGGCAGTTCCGATGGCACCAGTCCACAAAGTCCTGGATAAGCCCTCTGTACTCAGCTTCATCTCCGCTGGAGATGAGACCAACGATCGCAGAGTCATCAGAGAACTTCTGTAGATGGCAATGTGTTGTGTTGTGTGAGAAGTCCGCAGTATAAAGAGTGAACAAGAAGGGAGCCAGCACCGTTCCCTGGGGGGCCCCCGTGCTACTGATGATCGTGTCGGAAACACAGTCCCGGGTTCTCACAAACAACCAAATAAAACCAAGGAACTAGGAATAACTATGAAGAAAAGGTAGTGATAATGACAATGATGATGATAATAAAGTTAATAATAATAGCAAACAAGAACACATGCAAACACAAAAAATGCTGAACATGGCCAGGAGCCAAGCCCAGACACTACACTTTTTTCCTTGTAAACTTGTTACTTTTTCTTGTAAATTTGCATTAATTTTCAACTTTTTGTCATTAATGTGCAATTTCTTTCCAAAAAAATTTGTAACTTTTTTCTCGTTAATTTGCAACATTTTCTTGTTAATTTGCAATGTTTTTCAAGTAAATTTGCAACTTTTTCTCATTAATCTGCAACTTTTTTTATGAAAATTTGCAACTTTTCCTCCTTAAATTGCAGCTTTTCTCTCAATTATGTTGCAACTTTTTCCATGTGAAATTTTCAACATTTTTCTTACTAATTTGCATCTTTTTCTCATTAATTTCTATTTTTTTCCTATGAATTTGCAACTTTTTTGTAATTTTTTTTTTTTTTTTTTGTTACTTATTTGTACCCGTAGGTAGATTCGGTTTGCAGTCTGGTGACAAGCCACCGGCTGCTGGTCGCTGCGTGCGCGAGCGCCCTAAACCTACATGTTTTTGGTATGCGGGAGGAAACCGGAGAAATCCCGGAGTAAACCCGCGCAACACGGGGAGAACATGCAAACTCCACACAGCTCACTGTTGGTCGGGGGCTGGAATCGAACCCACGATCCCCCGGCCGAGGGTAAAACTGTGCTGCCACAGTGCTAAACCACTGCGCCACCGCGCAGTGGTTTTGCTCGTCAGTTTGCAACTCTTTTCTTATTAATTGGCAACTTTTTCTCAAATTTGCAATGTTTTTCTTGTTTGCAACTTTTTTCTCATTTGCAACTTTTTCTCATTAATTTGTAGCTTTTCCATCTAAATTTGCAACTTTTTCTTGTTAATTTAAAACTTTTTTCATTAAAATTTACAACTTTTTGTCATTAGTTTGCTACTTTTTTCTTGTTAATTTGAAACTTTTTCTCATTCATTTGCAACTTTTTTCTCATTACTTTGCAACAATTTCTGATATGTTTTTGTGAATTTGAAAATTTATTATCTTATTTTTTTCACTGAAATTTGCAAATAAATTTCCTATTGTTCACATGGATGCTGGTTAAATTTTTAATTCTATGTAAGGGTTAATTTGTTATCTTTGTATAGAAAATTACACCATTTTATGTCATTTAAGTTATATAAATACATATGCTGTAGGGCTGGGTGATACACAGAATATATTCATTATATCGATTCATTCTACCATGCGCGATACATAAAATGTCTTTATCGCGAATCTCGAGCATTGTCGAGGCAGCGTAAGCTGTGAGCTTCTCTTTCCTCTCCTCTCAAACAGCTGCACTCAGGCACCACCCTGCACCGTTTCTTTTCAGGGTCATTGTCAGGTCTGTTTTTTTCCCTGCAATTTTCTTCTTTAGAAATTTCTTCTTTTGTGCCTGTTTTTGTAGAGCAAAGACACTTGTTTTTTTATGCACAATCTGGCAACACTGGCAGAGCGTGGGGAAAGGGAAAAAATGAAATAATAAGGACCCATACTTATATAGTGCTTTTCTAGTCGCAAAGGCCACTCAAAGCACTTAACTAGTAGGTACAATAACCCTATATTCTAAGGGCCTATAGGAGACAGATACCAAGGGATATTTTAGAGTCACTAATTAACCTAACATGTCTTTGGATTGTGGGGGAAAAAAAACAAAAAAACAGAGCCCCTGGAGTAAACCCACACAGCAGGGGAAGAACATGCAAACTCCACACAGAAAGGTTCCCACTCCTGCCAACCTGGGGATTCGAAATTGTAACCTTCAAGCTATAAGGCAACAGTGCTAACCCCTGTACCACCCAAATGAAAATGAAGATAAAGGAGCTGGGACCCGATCGTCCAGATTTAATCATCCAGCAACAGGCCACCAAAGATCGTGGGAGGACGTATACTGTCATAAGCGCCCTTCAGGACAGGATAAAAGGCACCATGTGCCGGCTTTGAATTTACAAATTTTATCAGAGCAAAAATGCACCAAGGAACAAACAATACAAAACCAAAGACTGGTACAAAATAGAGGCACAGGTGAAGTCAAAATAGCGGAGGTCAAGGCGAGGGGAGACACCGGCTTCACCTGGGAACACTAGACGTGGAGCGCACACTAGGAGAATGACAAAAATAAAACACACTTACATGTGTAGGAGAAGGTCGATCGTAGGTATTTAGTAGTAGGGTGCTGTGCCAGACAGTGGTACACAGCCCCTTAAATAAAGCTAAACACAAAATAAGGTAAGTGGTACCAGGTGTGATGAACCTGAGCGGGTAGGACAAAACAAAGAAACAGTTTATGCCAGCAGATGATGAGAGGAGGGAGCAATCAGCTGAAAGGGCCATGCCTACACATAGCAAAACCCCCAGAAAGATACTGACAGCTGTCAATCCCGAGAGAGAGAAAACACAACAGACAACAAACATAAGGATATGGCATAAATGGGAACAGGCAACCTCAAAAATACAAAAAGCAAACTATAACAAACATAAATGTGAAAATAAATCATACAGACAACTCAAAGTGACAACACAGTACAAAATATGGGGGAAAAAAAGTAGACAACCTGAGCTCCCCCTACTCTCAGAATGTAACAATTACAAGGAGCTTTTCTTAGAATGCAACCATAAAAGGATTCCTGCAGAGGTGAGTTTGTGTTGTAGAAAGTTAAGAAAAAAATGGCTAGAATTGTGAATCTAAAATTCAAATTGAAGATCACAATCCAATGAATTTAAAATTACAGAAAATAATAATAAAAGTTAAAGAGGCTTCTCTGTGTCTATAAGTGCAACTGATGCAGTATTTTCCTCAAAAATGTTTATTTTGAATTGAATTTTGAATCCTACTTCTTCAATATAAACAAAAACCACAAGCAAAACCACAAAAAGAGCTCTACTTTAGTTTGACAGGAAACAAATCTTCTTAGTTTGAGAAGATACAAACTGTAAAATGCATCATTTAACCAAGTATAATCTGTAAATCTAACTGGAATATAGGCAGAGGTGTGTATAGTAACCAGAAATTGTACAAAAGTAAAATTAGTGTTATATTAATAACATGAGTATAAGTAAGAGTAGTTACTAAAAAATACTTGGGTTAATTGGCATCATACTGCAGATTCTAAATTGTTCTTAGGTCTGACTGTGAGAGTGAATGGTTGTCTGTCTCTCTGTGTTGGCCCTGCGATGGACTGGCGATCTGTCCAGGGTGTACCCTGCCTCTCACCCAAAGATGCTGGGATAGGCTCCAGCCCCCCCGCGACCCGAAAAGGATTAAGCGGTAGAAGATGAATGAATGAATGAATGACTTACAGTAAGTAGAAAGAACTTTACTCTCACTGATTTTAATGAGTTTTTTTTTCACTAAAAAATTGCGAGTCGTGTATGTTGTGGTTTTTCATTAATCTGGCACATTTTAGTCATAAATTTGAAACTTCCTTTTATATTTTTTTTTTCATGTTTCCTTCTGTTCTTCTATCTTTTCACTAGTAGCCAGCCCACTGACGCACTCCTGCCATACATAGTAACTATTAAAGGTGAAATCCATCCATCCATCCATCCATCCATCCATCCATCTTCAACCACTTTTCTGGAGGTCCGAGTCGCGGAGGTAGCAGCTCAAGCAGAAAAGCCCAGACTTCCCTCTCCCCGGCCACCTGCTCCAGCTCTTCAGAGAAAATACCAAGACATTCCCAGAGCAGCTGGGAGACCCCTGGGGCTGCCCCGGGGTCTCCTCCCAGTGGGATGTGCCTGAAACGATACGGGCATCCAGGATACCCAGATGCCCAAACCACTTCAACTGGCTCCTTTCGATATGGAGGAGCAGCATTTCTATTCTGAGCTTCTCCCGGATGACTGAGCTCCTCACCCTATCTCTGAGGGTGAGTGCAGCAATCCTGTGGTGAAAGCTCATTTCAGCCGCTTGTATCCGCGATCTCATGTCACCACATGTCTCATCTAAATGTGAAATCTTTTGTTAATAATTTGATTTTTCTTTATATCTCAGCGGATTTTATTGGGTTGTCTTAATCAATAATATTCACATGTTCACATTTGATCCAGGTGAAGGCTTTTGAAATAACTTTTTTCACTTAAGAGAATAACTTTAGTTCCCCTTTTAAAAACTTACCCGTTGCCAGTAGCTCTATAAATTTGGCCATTTTTTTCTCAGCATCATTTTTTTTGAAATCTCTCTGTTCCCGTAGTTCTGTGATATCACTCTAGAACACACCAGGGAATGCTTTGCATTTTCAGACCACCTGGTCAGTGCCACGTTGCTTCAGGGGGAACGGTTTGAAGAATGATAAATAGTGTTCACTTATATAGTGGTTTTTCGCATCTCTGGATGAACAAAGCACTTTACGGATCTTGCCATCCACACACTGATGGCGGCGGAGGTGCCATGCATAGGTGCTGGCCTGACCCACCAGAAGCAACTGGGGGTTCAGTTTCAGTGTTTTGCTCAAGGACACTTCGACATGCAGACTGCAGACAGCGTGGGAATAGAACCCCTGACACTCTGATCAGTAGTCAGCCACACTACACCTGCACCACAGCCACCCCCATATCACAAGGCATTCCCTGCAGTTGCACTGAGCTGCACCTTGAAGTCATTTCCAGTGCTCAGTAGAAGCAGCTGAAGACAGAGCTTAGCCTCCTCTTCAGCAAGGATGAACTCTGTAATTTCCCAGTCTGGGATCAATAAAGTACATCTATCTATCTATCTATCTATCTATCTATCTATCTATCTATCTATCTATCTATCTATCTATCTATCTATCTATCTATCTATCTATCTCAAATCCTATTGTGGTGCCGTGGATCCGCTTCAGTTTTTCATGGCCAATAACCTGTCAGAGGTATTCTCAGAGACAGTCACACTCCTGAAAATTATTATCACAACACCTATGACCACTGCAGAGGCTAAAAGGTGTTTTTTTCCACTCTGAAAAGGATTAAAACACTCCTGAGTAGAGACTGAATGCCTTAGCCATTCTCTCCATGGACAAAAAGCTTATGACTGACTTTAACCAGCAGGTCATAGAAAAATTTGCTTGCTTGAAAGACAACAGAGCTAAATTTCTGTACAGGTAGTGGGCACTACTACTGATGCTCATTCAAGAACCATTAGTACAAACAGATTTGTTCAGAAATGTGACATTTGATCGATTTGGTGAATCCTACAAGTTCACGTGATCTGTTGGATCGTGAAATTTCGTACAGGTACTAACAAAATCTAGAAGTGGTCCAGACTAGTTGTAAGAGTTTTGTGTCAATAGTTTGCTGTTATTCTAACCTAGTTTTCACTAAATGGCTTTGTATTTTGTCTGAATGAAGTATTGTATTATACCCTATATACCCTATAAACTTAATTAGTTGACAAAATTTAATATTTTGATTCAATTTATAAATAAAAGTAAAATAATTACAATTAATCAAAAGTAGTACCATTTCATCAACGTCCAAACTACGTACCATGCAAAATATGAGGTTCTATGTGTATGTCTTCATGTCGGACACCAACAGGACCATCTGAAATATCTCCTAAAATCTGATGGATTCTTTCATATTTGCCAATCCTTTGATTCCACTGCTGAGGCTACTGAAATTATATTTTTTTACCTTTTGGATCTCAGACAGAAAAAGTTCAGTTTCCCTCTTACACTTTGAAACCAAGCAGGTCCTTTAACACACGTGGACAAAATTGTTGGTACCCCTCTGTTAATGAAAGAAAAACCCACAATGGTCACAGAAATAACTTGAATCTGACAAAAGTGGTAATAAATATAAATTCTATGAAAATCAACCAATGAAAATCAGACAATGCTTTTGAATTGTGGTTCAACAGAATTATTTTAAAAAACAAACTCATGAAATAGGCCTGGACAAAAATAATGGTACCCTTAACTTAATATTTTGTTGCACAACCTTTTGAGGCAATCACTGCAATCAAACCATTTTTGTCACTGAAACTTCTGGCCAGACGATGGGAAGCAGGGCCTTATATGGTAGTTTTAGGGCCTCAGCTATGCAAATCTTAAATACTAGTGAACGCGCTCTCACTTCTACAGGGGTGTGATTCATCATTTTTACCTGGACTGTTTACACACTTTTGTAGGAGGGAAGAGTATTCATTGAATCTGAAGTGGTTTGTTTGTACTAATGGAGCTTACTAACAAAAGTATGTGGAATTTTTACATACTAACATGTTTTTGCATGAGGCCCAACGTAGCTGATGATATGGAATTGCTCTTGTTAAATTTTTCAACTACTTTAACACATCTGACAGCAAAGTATTTTAGTTTTCATCATTAAAGTGTTCTGTTTTCTGAATTTATTCTATTCTAAGCCATTTGATTTTATATTTGTGTGTTTTGCTCTGGTCTGTGAGGGTCCTTAGATGATTTCACCTATCACATCCGTGTGCACCCCCCCACCCCCCACCCCAAAAAAAATATCACCCATTGCCACTGGACAAAACCCTAAATGTATCATGATACATGTTAAATGCCAAATGGCCCAGCCCTAATACAGTGGGGTGAAAAATTGTTTTCCCCCTTCCTGATTTCTCACATCACATCTCACATCCTGATTTGTCACACTTAAATGTTTCAGATCATCAAACAAATTTAAATATTAGAAAAAGATAACACAAGTAAACACAAAATGCAGTTGTTAAATGAAGGTCTATTATTAAGAGAAAAAAATCCAAACCTACATGGCCCTGTGTGAAAAAGTGATTGCCCCCTAAACCTAATAACTGGTTGGGTCACCCTTAGCAGCAACAACTGCAATCAAGCGTTTGCAATAATTGGCAGTGAGTCTTTTACAGTGCTGTGGAGGAATTTTGGCCCTCTCATTTCTACATTGGAGGGTTTTCGAGCATGAACTGCCTTTTTAAGGTCATACCACAGCATCTCAATCGGATTCAGGTCAGGACTTTGACTAGGCCACTCCAAAGTCTTTATTTTGTTTTTCTTAAGCCATTCAGAGGTGAACTTGCTGGTGTGTTTTGGATCATTGTCCTGAACAGAACCCAAGTGCACTTCAGCTTGATTTCACGAACAGATGGCCGGATATTCTCCTTCAGGATTTATTGGTAGACAGCAAAATTCATGGTTCCATTTACCACAACAAGTCTTCCATGTCCTGAAGCAGCAAAACAACCCAAGACCATCACACTACCACCGCCATATTTTACTGTTGGGATGATATCCCTTTTCTGAAATGCTGTGTTACTTTTACTCCAGAAGTAATGGGACACACATCTTCCAAAAAGTTCAACTTTTGTCTCGTCAGTCCACAGAGTATTTTCCCGAAAGTCTTGGGGATCATCAAGATGTTTTCTGGCAAAACTGAGATGAGCCTTTATGTTCATTTTGCTCATCAGTAATTTTCGTCTTGGAACTCTGTCATGTAGGCCATTTTTTTTCCCAGTCTCTTTCTTATGGTGGAGTCATGAACACTGACCTTAACTGAGGCAAGTGAGGCCTCTAGTTCTTTGGATGTTGTTGTGGGGTCTTTGTAACCTGTTGGATGAGTCGTCAATGTGCTCTTGGGGTAATTTTTGTTGGCCAGCCACTCCTGGGAAGGTTCACCACTGTCCCATGTTTTCACCATTTGTGGATAATAAGATAAGATAAGATAAGATAAGCCTTTATTAGTCCCACAACGGGGAAATTCCAGGATTGCAACAGCACAGGGATAGCAACACTCAGAGCAACAATCAGAAGGCAAGAAAAAAAAAAAACAAGCAAGCAAGAGCAGCTAATATACATATGTACATATTACTATAAAATATATATATATACACACACACAGACACACAGTGCAGAGCATTGTAGCTGGATGGAATAGATATATGAATATATAAACACAGTGCGGAGCATTGCAGCTAGGTGGAATAAATATGTAAATATATAAACACACACAGTGCGGCGCAATGTAGCTAGATGGAATAATATGTAAGATATATAAACACACAGTGCAGAGCATTGTAGCTAGATGGAATAAATATATAGATATGTGGCGGTTCGGTTAACCCCCACAACGGATAAGGACACTCAGCTCTCTTGTCTCTGTTTTTCCCGCTGCTCTACTGAGATGCAATGTGCCATTCATGTATTTGTGATGCAAACATGCATGTATTGTGATGTAATGCGCCATTCTCGTATAGTGTTCATGCGTCTTGTCCTTACTGTGCTTCTTCTGAGCATCTTACATATGTAGATGTGCTTTGATGTAAATCCCCACAAACAGACTGGTCAAACACAGCGCTCGGCTAGAGCAAATAACAGAATAGGAAATGTGTATTAATGTCTACAGGCAGACTCGTTTCGTCTGGCTCACCTCTGTAATGTTAATGTTGCCTTTCATGCAAATGTCTCATGCCTGTCCTGTTATCTGTTTGATCAGACCAACTGCTGTGAATGCTTTGATGTATTGTTGTAGTTGGGTGTATATATACTGCATTGTAACCATGCTCTCATCCTCTCTCAATCTGACTTCAACATCTGCTGCAGGACATAGACTTTGTGTCCCTCCTTCTCTGAGAGCCGTGGGCTCGCTCTCGGCGCTCATGCACGGCGCCGGGAGCGGAGCTTGTGACGGCGGTATGATAATAAAACTCTACTTAAAACCTTCTACAACGCCGCTACTTATTTCATGCCGCCGCACTGGTGACCCCTTGAAGACGCACACGCTTTGTGCGACGCAGCCTTCTGATTTGGACGGCCACGCTGGCGAACCGACGCTGAAAAAAACGAGCGGCCAGTGAAAGCAGCAACCTTCTGAGCTGGACAGCTGCACTGGTGACCCGTTCTTCAGGATGAGATCTGCACGTCTGAGATCTGCTCATCCACGCTGGACCGGCCGCGCTCGCAGCTCCTTCACACGAGAGCGCGGGCAACTCGTCCCTTCTCCACGACGGCGTCCTCCATGGCCGGCGGAGAACGCAACGCGTGGACCTGAACGCACCACGCCCGAGCCTGAGGAACAAAGATCGTCTATTCCCTCTCACCGCTCCAACGCATCTGCACGAGCCTGAGGGACAAAAGATCGTCTATTTCCTCTCACCGCTCCAACGCACCATGGCCAATCATGCAGCCACAGCTCAACCTGGATTTTTATCGGCGCCGTCTGCGCCGATCTCCACCAAGTTTCTGCACCCTGACTCGCCACTCCAGCGGCCCACCCACGCATGGAACCCCCGCGCACGCACCGGGGAGTTACGAGGACGGCGCATCACGCACGGGACAAGTAACGGCTCCAGAGACCGCCATCGTCCTCCGCTGCTGCTCACAGAACCTTCAAGGCTGCTCGTTCACCTGAAGCAAGCACACAGCTTGCCACTGGATTTTTTTAATGGTCTCAGCCATGGCACAAAGGGATTTCAGCCGTCAGCTGTTCCCGGGGGCTTTGGGGTTGCTCCTGCACCTAAAGCCAACACGCCAGTCCCTCTGCTTTTGTTTATTTTTTCTTACAGCCGCTCCTGCTTTTCTTCATGGCCACGAGAGGAGTCAGAGACTAATTTTTCTTCTTGTGATCTCCGCACGCGCAACGGGACAGCCCCTCGATGTCGCGGAGCAGCAAGCAATTTTTGCGCGGCTCAGGACGATTTTACAGCCCCTGCCGGCACTTACTACCCCTCCCCTCCCTCCCCCTCCGCCTGCAGCGAGCTTCTCCCACAGCTCGCTCACACAGATGGATTTTCGAGGTCTCGGCCCCCTGCCGCACCCTCTGGGGGGGGAGCGTGTGGCGGTTCGGTTAACCCCCACAACAGATAAGGACACTCAGCTCTCTTGTCTCTGTTTTTCCCGCTGCACTACTGAGATGCAACGTGCCATTCATGTATTTGTGATGCAAACATGCATGTATTGTGATGTAATGCGCCATTCTCGTATAGTGTTCATGCGTCTTGTCCTTACTGTGCTTCTTCTGAGCATCTTACATATGTAGATGTGCTTTGATGTAAATCCCCACAAACAGACTGGTCAAACACAGCGCTCGGCTAGAGCAAATAACAGAATAGGAAATGTGTATTAATGTCTACAGGCAGACTCGTTTCGTCTGGCTGACCTCTGTAATGTTAATGTTGCCTTTCATGCAAATGTCTCATGCCTGTCCTGTTATCTGTTTGATCAGACCAACTGCTGTGAATGCTTTGATGTATTGTTGTAGTTGGGTGTATATATACTGCATTGTAACCATGCTCTCATCCTCTCTCAATCTGACTTCAACCGCTGCTGCAGGACATAGACTTTGTGTCCCTCCTTCTCTGAGAGCCGTGTGCTCGCTCTCGGTGCTCATGCACGGCGCCAGGAGCGGAGCTTGTGACGGTGGTATGATAATAAAACTCTACTTAAAACCTCCAACAACGCCGCTTTATTTCATGCCGCCGCAGATATATAAATATAAACACACCCAGTGCGGAGCATTGTAGCTAGATGGAATAAATATGTAAATATATAAACACACACAGTGCAGAGCATTGTTGCTAGATGGGATGAAACAGCACAACCGTCTACTTAGTTATCCTACATGGTATGATTATGTGCCCATACATATTCTCACTCTCCATAGCGACCGGTATTTTCCTAGTTGTATGCCGGAGGGGACCATTGTGTAAGTCTATTGCATCTTTTGCATTCAAAAAACTATTAGTTTGTTACGTCTTTTTGCTATCTCTGCGAGCAGCCCTGCTTAGGTTGTACAGTCTGACAGCCTAAGTCTGACAGTCTAATGGTACAGTCTGACAGTTTAATGGTTCTTACTGTGGTTCGCTGGAGTCCCAAAGGTTTAGAAATGGCTTTAAAACCTTTTCCAGACTGATAGATCTCAATTACTTTGATTCTGATTACCTCCGCCAGGCCGCAGGAGGTTATGTTTCTGCCAGCGTTTGTCTGTCTGTCTGTTTGTCTATCTGTTGGTTAGCAAGATAACTCAAAAAGTTTTGGATGGATTTCGATGAAACTTTCAGGCGTTGTTGGAAATGGTACAAGGAAGAACTGATTAAATTTTGGGGATGATCCGGATCACCGTCTGGATCCAGGAATTT
The DNA here is from genome assembly GCA_020510985.1 of Pholidichthys leucotaenia. Classification (NCBI taxonomy): domain Eukaryota; kingdom Metazoa; phylum Chordata; class Actinopteri; order Cichliformes; family Pholidichthyidae; genus Pholidichthys; species Pholidichthys leucotaenia. Next base: position 422,177,472 of record CM035837.1, on the reverse strand, counting down.
TTTAAAGGATTCTTTAACATTGTGAGATAGGGCCATTTTCAACATGTGTGCAGGCGCAATGGAGGGCGCTGGTCGTCGTGTCTGACGATCATGGACTCCGCGTTCTTCAAAGTTTTAGGCACAAAAGCACGTGGAAAATAGTGGTGGGCCGGGCCCGGCAGCGTGCCTGTGTTTGCGCTACGCTGCAAAAACTGAGACGAGCAGCTGTCCGGCGCGGGATTATTTGGCAGAAATTCCCCGGGTAGCCATAGGAGCTGCACAAAAACAAGCTCTCTGCCGGGGAAGCTTCCAAATCCTCTTTTGCCATGGAGCGCAACCCCAATAAACCCACGGCAACCTGTCTGCCCAATTTGCATCCGTCAGTGAACCCCTGAGTGCTGCTTTCAGTGATTTATGAAAATGCTCGCATAACCTATTGGCCTGTGGGTTGTACGCGGTTGTGCGATGAATTGCAACGCCCACAGCCTGGGAGTTTGGAGATGGAGGAGATGGACACAACAGCAACACTTGAGTTTATTACCTCCACCAAGGAGGAAATGCTTTTACTGCCATTTGTCTGTTTGTCTGTCTGTCTGTTACCAACATAACTCAAAAAGTTATGAACGGATTTTGACGAAATTTTCAGGAAAGGTGTGTAATGGCACAGGGAACAGATGATTAGATTTTGGTGATGATCTGAGAGTGTATACCTCCACCAAGGGCTTTGTTTGTAATTGTGCAGCAGGATTACACAAAAAATACTGGATGGATTTGGATGAAATTTTCACCAGAGGTGGTTCTTGGCCTAGAGAGGAACCCATTACATTTTGGGGATGATCTGGGAATGCATACCTCAGCATACCTCAAGGCTCTTCTCACAGTCTGTCAGCCACAAAACTCCAAAACTAATGGACAGACTTGGATGCAATTTTCACCACAAGTGGCGATAGGCCTACACACAAGCCCATTACATTTTGGAGGTGATCCATGAGAAACGGAAGGAGCCTTGTCGGAAGTATGTGCTCTATGAGTGCTTTTCTAGTTTGTTTCTGAATTTCTTTGGATCGCAACATGATGTCTAGCGTTTGAGGATCTTTTGGTCTACTTCACTTTGTCAGGCAGGTCCTGTTTAAGTGACCTGAGAACAGGTGTGGCAGTAACCAGACCTGGGTATGGCTGGAGAAATTGTACTCAGCTTTCCAAAGACGTGACAAACCACAGTTAATTTATGTTTTAACAGGGTGGGTGGGTGGGGGGGGGGCAATCTCTTTTTCACACCGGACCATGTAGTTTGGATTTTTTTTTTTTACCCTTAATAATACTGACCTTCATTTAAAAACTGCATTTTATATTTACTTTTGTTATCTTTTGTCAAATATTTAAATTTGTTTGATGATCTGAAACATTTATGTGTGACAAATCAGGATGTGAGATGTGATGTGAGAAATCAGGAAGGGGGCAAACACTTTTTCACACCACTGTATACTGTATAATGAGATGTTTTTTTCCCACCTTTTATAGGGTTTGAATTCTTCCCCATTACAAAATCTTGCATACAGATCCCCAAAACCCAGGAATGGCCTTTACTACAATAATACTGACAGTGTCCCCCTCAATATTTACTCTGGAGAAAATGTTCTGTTTATCGTCCCCCCAACAGTGAAATGAAATATCTACCGATGCAGGTGTACAAGGAGGTGGGTTGTATAGGAGGACACAGTATTGCGACCAAACGTTGTGTTGAGCTCCTCTCTGTCTGTGACCATGTGCGATGGAAGGAAAGCGCCGTCGGCCTATTAGCACTTCCTCTAATGGCCCGTCTCCTCCACGGCTGTCAGAGGCGAGGCGCGACGGCTGTGGACACCTCACCTGCGCCAAGGACGACAGGCGGCGACTGAGACATGAACATTCCCAGTCAATTATTCATCAATAACCTATTTATGTTCACCTTTGGTGTCAGTCAGAGTGGGGGAAATGTGCACATGTTCATGTTTAATTCACGCAAAGCAGCCACGTAAACACACAGCTTTCCTTACTCCAGCTTAATGTATTATGTTTATAAGGCGGCACATATTCATTATTCATGGCTGATGTGGATGGCGGCATCTCTGGATATTACCGTGTCACATTATTGTCAAATTCATGCCGACTTAAAGGGGGCAATCGGCTTCATTAAAGGTGGTGGGAAACAGGCGACAAGATGGAAACCGACTGACCACAGAAGATGGAATAACACGCAACAAGGAAAGACAATGAACTTTCTGACTTTAAGCAGGAGGTATCAGAAAAGTTACCACTGGGATAACGAGCTGCTGGTCACCAAACAATTATAGCAATGCTGCATTTTGATCCTTCAATGTTGGCTTTTCGTATCAATGTGAGGCAGAATTCACCAAGACTTGGATTGCTCACGCAGTAATGGGGAATGTGGCATGGGCTTAGACCACTGTGAGACAGGACAGTTTTATTCTACTGATGATGGGATGTTGCAGTAATCCTTCGAAGTAGTGTCAAGATGACACCAAGGCCAGGGTGTCCAAAGACTTTAAGGAGTCAAGATCAAGTCAAGACCAAGCAAGGCAGAGCCCATATGGTCTTGTCTTGATCTTGACGACAACAATGCTGCCTAGTCGTAGCATAACCCCTTTGCTACAGTTTTTCAGTTGGCCTCAGATAAATGGCTTTTCTGCTTTCCTAATAAATTTGTGTCATGACTGTCAAATAGGAAGCTCACGTACAAAGCAACTACACCAGAGAAGACACTTAAACACCGAATTGAAGCATTTAGCACAACTTTATTGAACAACTGGCAACAGTAGGAAAGCGTAGCACGCAGGAAGACACACAGCCTGTGGAGAGAGAGAGACGAGAGCTGGTTAGAGGAATGAGTAAGACGGGAGAAAATGATTAAACAGGGTTTTTCTTACAAAAGATGGACAAAGACCCCGGCAGAGGAAATCAGCAAAGAGGAAGACGAACCAGCAGGACTGAGCTAGCCGGGGATGTAGAGAGGTGAGGAGCAGGGTGGAGTCTGACCGAGAGGAAGCAACAGTCTGGAGAGATGAAGATGAAGTGGCAGGTAAGCGCACAGCAATCCCGGAGATGCACTGCAGAGATGGCAGCAACCTGGGGAGAGAAGAGTAAAGGAGAGATTAGTCTGAGTTCCTCAGGAGTCAATAGTAAGCCTTAAAATTCAGGCAGCGATACCAAACAAGCCAGCGTTGAAGTGTTCACAAGCAGGTCCTTTTAAGCGCTGGCAGTGAAGAGGCAGCAGGTGCGTCCACTCACTTAAAGTGTGATGATGATCAGCAGAGCCGGGAACTGAAAGAAGAACTTTCCACAGAAAGGGAGGGGGAGTATGCTCACCCGATCATCACAGTGCCCCCCCCCCTACCCCAAGGGGAGCCTTCTGGCGACCCACTGGGCTTATTGGGATGTGTCTGGTGAAAGACACGGATCATCCCCTTGTCATGGAAGTTGGAGCCGGAGATCCATGACCTCTCCTCTGGTCCGTAGCCTTTCCAATGGACCAGGTATTGCAAGCCCGGCCCTGACGGCGAACGTCCAGAATCCTCTGTGCAGTGTAGGTGGTCTGACTGTTGAGGATCCAGGGGGAGGAGGCAGCTTGGGGGTATGGTGGGGCAGAGAGGATTGGCAGAGAGGGGCTTGATCTTGGAAATATAGAATGTGGGGTGGATGCGGAGTGTCGGCGGAAGTTTCAGGTGAACTGTCATGTTGTTAATGATCCTGGAGAGGGGAAAGGGACCAAGGAAGTGGGGTGACAGCTTCCTATACTCTTTCTTCAGAGGAACCTGGTCCACCAACAGCCAGACCTCCTGCCCGACCGCATATTTGGGCACTGGGGCCCGCCTGCGGTCTGCATACCAGCAATTCCTCTCCACCGAACGGAGAAGAGCCACCCGGGTGGACTTCCACAACCAGCGGCAGCGGCGAGCGTGGACCCCCACAGATGGCACAGCCATGGCCCTCTCCACCATGGGCAGCGGGGGGAGGGGGTATAGCCCATCGAGGCCTCAAAGGGCGTCAACCCAATGGCAGAGGAGATGGCCGAATTATGGGCATACTCGACTAAAGTCAGATGGGAGCTCCAGGTGGTGGGGTTGCAGAAAGCCACACATCTGAGGGTGGCCTCCAGGAATTGGATAGCCCACTCAGCCTGCCCGTTACTCTGGGGGTGTTAGCTGGAGGTGAGACTGACTGTAGTGCCAAGGGAATGACAAAAAGATTTCCAAACTTCCAAACAATCATCTTTTACCATCCTCACCTGTACATAACTGCATAACTACATAACTACATCTAACTTATTGCACATTATTTGCACATAACAGTACTTTTAACTTTCTGCATTGCTGCATATATTTGCATATATTTGCTTAAATTGCACATACTGTTAATTACCGTATATACTGCACTGCTGTCCTTTGCACTTCTGATTGGATGCTAAACTGTGTTTCGTTACCTTGTATTCATACATGTGTAATGACAATAAAGTTGAATCTAATCTAATCTAATCTAATCAAACTTGTGAGGTGAACTGGAGACCCTGGTCAGACACAATGCCCAAGGGAATACCATGAAGGCAGATGACATGAATGGTGAGCAGGTTGGTAGTCTTGGTGGCAGAGGGCAGCTTGGGAAGGGGCACCAGATGAGTAGCCTTAGAAAAGTGATTAACTATAGTGAGGATGACTGTGTTACCCTGAGAAGGAGGGAGTCCCATAACAACCATGGCAATATGAGACCAGGTGCGACTGGGAACCGGCGGAGGATGCAGGAGACTGGCTGGTGGAGATGAGTCCGATTTGTTGGTGGCACACACCTGGCAGGCTTTGACATAGTCCCGCACATCAGTCCGCAGCGTAGGCCACCACAACACCACAACACTCACCTCACCAGATCGATGGTACGGGAGATCCCTGGGTGACAGGCAAAGTGGCTGGTGTGCCCCCAGCAGATGACATTGCTGTGCAGGCTGGGCAGGATGAACAGGCAATTGGCTGGGGCCCCCTCGGGTTTGGGCTCCGAGGAATGGGTCTGCCAGACTCTCTGCTCGATCTCCCATGAGAGGGCGCCCAGTATGCAGGAGGAGGGCACAGTGGGCTCAGGAGGAGAATATGAGGATGAGGGATTTGAGGTGAACTGGTGGGAGAGAGCATCAGGCTTGATGTTACGAGAGCCGGGCAGATAGGTGATAGTGAGATTGAATCGGAGGAAAAATAAGGCCCAGAGAGCCTGCCTGGAATTCAATCTACAGGCCAACCTAAGGTACTCTAAATTTTTATGGTCGGTCCACACAATGATGGGATGAGCGGCTCCCTCCAGCCAGTGCCTCCACTCCTCAAGAGCCAACTTAAGGGCTAACAGCTTTCGGTCTCCTACATCGTAATTTCTCTCGGCCCGAGTTAACCGCCAAGCGAAATACGTGCATGGGTGGAGCTTGTGATCGGATGCTGAATGCTGTGAAAGGACAGTGCCCATCCCCGAGTCAGAAGCGTCCGCCTCAACTATGAACTGAAGCTGAGGGTTGACCTGGGCTAAGATGGGTCTATTGGAAAAAAGAGCTTTCAGTTCAGAAAAAGCCTGCTCAGCTTCCTCGGACCACTTAAAGGACACTTTTTTTTTTTTGTGCTTATTTTGTACCTGTAGGTAGATTCGTTTTGCAGTGCGGTGACAAGCCACCAGCTGCCGGTCGCTGCGTGCGCAAGCGCCCCGTATCCCTAACCTGCATGTTTTTAGCATGTGGGAGGAAACCGGAGAAATCCTGGAGTAAACCCACGCAACACGGGGAGAACATGCAAACTCCACACAGATCACTGTTGGCCGGGGGCAGGGATCGAACCCACGATCTCAAGATCCCTGCGATCCCCCGGCCGAGGGTAAAACTGTGCTGCCGCAGTGCTAACCACTGCGCCACCGTGCACCGTGCACCGTGCTTTGGATGAGGTCAGCTGGGTGAGAGGCTGCGTCACCCTGCTGTAATTTCTGAGGAACCTATGATAAAAGTTTGCCAAGCACAAGAAATGTTGGAGTTGTTTGTGTGTGTGTGGGGTAGACCAATCAAGCACAGCCTTCACCTTGGCTGGATCGGTCCTCAGCTCTCCTTCAGCAACAATAAAGCCCAGGAAGGCAGTGGAGCAGGTGGAAAACTCACACATTTCAGCCTTCACAAAGAGCTGGTTTTCTATAAGCCGCTGTAACACGACCCGGACGTGGACTGTGTGTTCCTCCTGTGTGCGGGAAAAAATCAAAATGTCATTGATATACACAAACACAAATTGGTTGATCATGTCGCGGAGGACGTCATTGATGATGCATTGGAAGGTGGCTGGAGTGTTAGTGAGGCCAAATGGCATCACGAGATATTCAAAATGCCCCAGGTGTGTTTTGAAGAAGGTCTTCCACTTGTCCCCTTCGCAAATGTGGACCAAATGATACATGTTGTGTAGGTCGAGTTTGGAGAACACCCGCACACGCTGAAGGAGCTTAAATGCGGAATTGATTAGGGGCAGTGAATATTTACCTTTGACAGTTATTGTGTTGAGCTTGCAGAAGTCAATGCACGGACACAGAGATCTGTCCTTCTTTCGGACAAAGAAAAAACCCTCCCCAAGAGGAGCCAAAGATGGCCGAATAAGACCGGTGTTCAGAGAATCCTTAATACAGCCTTCCATCGCTTCCCTCTCCAGCCCTGAGAGACTATAGAGCCGACTGAACGGCAACCGCGCACCCAGGAGGAGGTCGATAGCACAGTCATTGGAGCGGTGAGGAGACAAAGAGAGCGCTCTTGACTTACTTAAGACCTCCCCAAGGTCATGATAGACCTCGGGTACAAGGCTGAGGTCCGGTGGCTCTGCCAGAGATGGGAAGGGTCGATGAACACGCAGCTGAACTGAGACAGGAAGCTAAGCAAAAGGGTCTCCAAGAGGAAATTGAGTTTTGTGCCCAGTTGATAATAGGATTATACCTCTGGAACCAGGGGAACCTCAGAACCATTGGGGAGGACGAACTAGGGAGAATGAAGAATGAGAGTGTCTTCCAGTGGTTCCCAGAAAGAAGAACGGAGACCGGCTCCGTGCGCTCGGTGATGGAAGCTAGGCTACAATGAGATAATGCCGCCACGTTTAATGCAGCTGGCAATTTGATAGTGGGTATACCTGTCTCCCGCATGAGTCGCACCAAAATAAAATTCTGATCCGCCTCAGAATCAATTTATGCCGAGACCTTCCTCTCAGGCCCTGGTAACTGGATAAGAGCCGGGATCGAGAAGTTACCGGAGAAATTAGTGGAATTTCCGCCCACCCAACTGCCCCACGACTACTGACGGGCTATGTCTTTTGGTTTTGAGGGGCAGGTAAGCAATTTATGTTCCAGAGAGCCGCAGTACATACACAATCCGGCCTTCCTGAGTCGCTGGTGTTCCTCCGGAGTCAGACGGGCTCAGCCTAACACTATAGCTTCGGTGGAAGTGTCGGGCTTAGCTGTGCTGGTAGTCGAAGGAGGTGTACATGAGACAAGAGGGCTGGAGAAGGCCTTTTGCTCCTTCGCACACTCATGGTACCGGTTGTCCAAACTGACCGCTTGATCAATAAGCTCATCCAGAGAGGAGGGGGTCGCATGAACCACCAGATTGTCACGGAGGCTGGTATTTAGACCCAGGAGGAAGGCGTTGCATAAGGCAACATCGTTCCACCTGGAGTCTTCCACGGCGACCAGGAATCCCACAGAGAAATCGGCCGCAGACCGATTTCCCTGCCGGAGCAACGTTAAGCAAGTCATATTATTCCCCTCACTCTCCGAATGGTCAAAGGCCTGAGAAAATTCCTTAACAAACCGTTCAAAGGTATAATTGGGGCCCTCCGTGCTGTCGAGGACAGACTGGGCCCAATCTCGGAGCAGGTGGGTCATAAAATGGATTTTGGAAGTGTAGTCGGGTACTCCCCACCCCCCACCCACCTGTCGCAGATAGAGGGGAACATGAAGCAAAAGCCCCTTGCACCCCCCCCCCCCCCCGCGGCGAATGCTAGCAACCGCTGGGGCGACAGGTGGAGATGAAGGGCCTGGGCGCGACATCTAACAAAGGTGGTCGGTAACCGTGGTCAGCTGCTGAGTAATTGTTTGCAACTGCTCGGTTAGAATGGCCACCTGCCGCTCAGTAGCGTCTAACCGATAAAGAGTGGAGTGTTCTGCTGATGCAGCGCCTGCTGAGCTTCAGTCATGGCTGGCTCGTTCTGTCATGACTGTCAAATAGGAAGCTCACGTCTAAAGCAACTACACCAGAGAAGACACTTAAACACTGAATTGAAATGTTTAACACAACTTTATTGAAGAACTGGCAACAGTAGGAAACAGCGTAGCATGCAGGAAGACACACAGCCTGTGAAGAGAGAGATGAGAGCTGGTTAGAGGAGCAAGTAAGACTGGGGAGAAAATAATTAAATGTTTTTTTTCTTAAAACAGATTAACAGAGACCCCGGCAGAGGAACTCAGCACAGGGGAAGACAAACCAGCAGGACTGAGCTGGCCGGGGATGTAGAGAGGTGAGGAGCAGGGTGGAGTCTGACCGAGAGGAAGCAACAGTCTGGAGAAATGAAGATGAAGCGGCAGCACTGCAATTCCGGAGACGCACCGCAGAGATTGTGGCAACCTGGGGAGAGAAGAGGACAGGAGAGATTAGGCTGAGTTCCTCAGGAGTCAATATTAAGCCTTAAAATTCAGGCAGCGATACCCAACGAGCCAGCGCCGAAGTGTTCACAAGCAGGTCCTTTAACACACATGGACAAAATTGTTGGTACCCCTCTGTTAATGAAAGAAAAACCCACAATGGTCACAGAAATAACTTGAATCTGACAGAAATGGTAATAAATAAAAATTCTATGAAAATTAACCAGTGAAAATCAGACAGTGTTTTTGAATTGTGGTTCAGCAGAATTATTTAAAAAAAACAAACTCAAATAGGCCTGGACAAAAATAATGGTACCCTTAACTTAATATTTTGTTGCACAACCTTTTGAGGCAATCACTGCAATCAAACAACTTCTGTAACTGTCAATGAGACTTCTGCACCTCTCAGCAGGTATTTTGGCCCACTCCTCATGAGCAAACTGCTCCAGTTGTCTCCGGTTTGAAGGGTGCCTTCTCCAGACGGCATGTTTCAGCTCCTTCCACAGATGTTCAATAGGATTTAGATCAGGGCTCATAGAAAGCCACTTTAGAATAGTCCAATATTTCGCTCTTAGCCATTCTTGGGTGTTTTTAGCTGTGTGTCTTGGGTCATTATCCTGTTGCAAGATCCATGACCTGCAACTGAGACCAAGCTGTCTGACACTGGGCAGCACATTTCTCTCTAGAATACCTTGATAGTCTTGAGATTCCATTGTACCCTGCACAGATTCAAGAAACCCTGTGCCAGATACAGCAAAGCAGCCCCAGAACATAACAGAACCTCCTCCATGTTTCACAGTAGGGACAGTGTTCTTTTCTTGGTATGCTTCATTTTTGCATCTGTGAACATAGAGCTGATGTGCCTTGCCAAAAAGTTGCAGTTTTGTCTCGTCTGTCCATAGGACATTCTCCCAGAAGCTTTGTGGCTTGTCAACATGCAGTTTGGCAAATTCCAGTCTGGCTTTTTTAGGATTTGTTTTCAACAGTGGTGTCCTCCTTGGTCATCTCCCATGAAGTCCACTTTGGCTCAAACAACGATGGATGGTGTGATCTGACACTGATGTACCTTGACCTTGGAGTTCACTGTGAATGTGTTTAGAGGTTGTTCTGGGCTCTTTAGTTACCATTCGTATAATCCGTCTCCTCCTGCGGCCTCGTCCAGGGAGGTTTGCTACAGTCCCATGGATCTTAAATTTCTGAATAATATGTGCAGCTGTAGTCACAGGAACATCAAGCTGCTTGGAGATGGTCTTATAGCCTTTACCTTCAACATGCTTGTCTATAGTTTTCTTTCTAATCTCCTGAGACAACTCTCTTCTTTGCTTCCTCTGGTCCATGTTTAGTGTGGTACACACCATGTCACCAAACAGCACAGTGATTACTTGTCACCCTTTAAATAGGCTGACTGACTGATTACAAGCTTGTAGACACCTGTGATGTTAATTAGAGGACACATCTTGGTTGAACATGTCCCTATGGTCACATTATTTTCAATCTTTTCTAGGGGTACCATCATTTTTGTCCAGGCCTGTTTCATGAGTTTGTTTTTTAAAGTAATTCTGTTGAACCACAATTCAAAAGCATTGTCTGATTTTCATTGGTTAATTTTCATAGAATTTTTATTTATTACCACTTTTGTCAGATTCAAGTTATTTCTGTGACCATTGTGGGTTTTTCTTTCATTAACAGAGGGGTGCCAACAATTTTGTCCACGGCTGTAAGTGTTGGCAGTGAAGAGGCAGCAGGTGCATCCACTCACGCAGGTGTGATGATGATCAGCAGATCCAGGAACTGAAAGAAGAACCTCCCACAGAAAGGGAGGGGGAGTGCGCTCACCCAATCATCACAAATTTGTTCTGTTCTCCCTTGCAAGTTTGTTACTTTTCCCAAATAAATTGGGAACACTTTTGTACGGTGGCCTAGAGAGCTCATACATACAAATGCATCATAGTTTTTGTCTTTTTCTTATTTCAGACAAGGGTAAAAAGAAGATGTTCAACTTTACCTTGACATGTTTTGACTGGCGTCTGCAGTCTACCTCAGAAGTGTCAGCTGATCGCAGTGACGTGTCGTTTATCAGCTGCTTTTCCTAGGCTGATCAGCCCAGCAGAACTGTTAGATCCACTGGACTGGCCATGCCCTGTGCCTTCTGATGGTCTCTGGAGAATGTAGTCCCAAGTGTGAGTAAGCATAAATGCCCCCTCATCCTGGTTCACGCTGTCTTTGCCTCACTTCCTGATTTCTATAGCCTCCTTGATCTAACGTTTGTGTCTGTTACTCTCCAATCCAATGATTTTTGCATTGTTCCAGTCTATAATATGATTGTTTCTTTTGCAGTGATCTGATATTGCTGATTTTAGTGTCACTTGTTTTGCCTTTTCTTTTTGTGATCTTGTGAGTCGTCCTTGTGTTTCCTTCTCACATTCCTTTTGGTGTTCTTTTTGTCTTGTGGTGAATGACAGGAGGCGTGGCCAGACCAGTGGATCTGACAGCTCTGCTGGGCTGGCGACGCCTAGGAAAAACAGCTGATAAACGACAAGTCAAAGTGATCAGCTGATGCTTCTGAGGAAGACTGCAGACACCAGCCGAAACATGTCAAGGTAAAGTTAAAACATTTCCTTTTCATCTTTGTCTGAAATAAGATAAACAAAAAGCCTATAATTGAAAAAGAAGACAGACTGAACCTACTCAAGCTAACACAAAAGCATGTTAATGTTAGCATCACGGCCAATGTTAGTGCTCATATTAGCATGTTAATGTTAACATCAATTATCATTAGCATCCAAACATTAGCATCAATGCTAACATGAATGTGGTATAAGAAACCACAGGGTTAAATGACACCGGCGTGATGACTCAGCCGTTTGGTGATGTCATCACGCCGAGTTGATATAAGGAGATAGTCCACCATCTTAGGGCTCTCTCAGCTCCTGACTATATGGCGCTCAGCCCCAACAGTAAGCCAGTACTGTATCAATAACAATTTGTATATAAAAGTTCGTCTTCTGAATCAGCACTATTCTCCATTGGTCATTCCGGGTTCCCAGACATAACATTTGGCAACGAGAGTTTTAACTGTCACAGGTGCCAAATTGCACCAAAACCTGCTAGTGGTCAAGAGTGGTCAAGATTTTTTTCAAGAAAATATTCAGATCAGATGTCAGAGATTTCCAAGGCTATAACTTAAAAATGGTAAGAGATAATGGCTTACTGTCAATTAGAAAGACGTAGAATATGATCCAAAGTTTGAGATAGAAGTAAATCTACACATCTAATTTGCATAATGCCATGGCAACCATATCGAATTACATAACTTTCAGTCAAAAGTGGACTTTTGACATATTTACACAAAGAATGGTTCTGCTTTTTGTCACCGTTTCTTGTTTTGGGGCATTTTGTTATCTTATCTTCAAAGTATACAGTATGAACCAGAAAATCAGTACAATGAAGTACAATGTAAACATTCATCTCTTACCGCTGGTGAAGGCAGCTCGCTTGCTTGTCCTTTTGCGGCATCCTGGTCGCTATTTTATCTTCTCTCAGTCATTTTATTTTCCCCCTCACATCCAGAAACTGTTATGATTATTCCACCGCAATTTTGGTTTTATTCCACCACAATTTATCTCATATTCAATTCAATTCAATTCAACTTTATTGATATAGCGCCATATCACAACAACAGTCATCTCATAGCACTATCAACTGAAGGGGGAACCCCCACAGTTGCAGAAAGACCCCAGCAATCAGGCGATCCCCTGTGAGCAAGCACTTGGCGACGGTGGAGAGGAAAAATTCCCTTTTAACAGGAAGAAACCTCCAGCAGAACCAGGCTCAGGGAGGGGCAGTCATCTGCTGCGACTGGCTGGGGGGTGAGGGGATAGAGAAGAAGAAAAGAACAGACATGTAGAGAGCAAACAGCACGATGGGGACTCAATCTATGGGAGAGAACAAACAGATGTTAATGACAAGCAAAAAAAAAAAATATATATATATATATATATATATTTCATTGAGAGTGAGGAAAGGAGTGAGGTCCAGTGCATTACTGGAGGTCCCCCGGCTGACTAAACCTATTAGCAGCATAACTAAGGGAGGGTTCAGAAACACATGATCCCTCCCTAATTGTAGGCTATATCAAAAAGGTAGGTTTTAGCCCTATTCTTAAAGACAGAGATCGAGTCTGACTCCCGAATCCAGATTGGCAGCTGATTCCACAGGAGAGGAGCTTGATAACTGAAGGCTCTGCCTCCCATTGTACTTTTGGAGATTTTAGGTATTACAAGTAATCCTGCATTTTGGGAGCGTAGTGCTCTGTTAGGATAATATGGTAGTATCAGATCTTTTAAATAAAAAGGAGCCTGATTGTTTAGAGCTTTGTAAGTAAGAAGAAGGATTTTAAACTTAATTCTAAACTCTATGGGAAGCCAATGAAGGGAGGCCAGAACCGGAGAGATATGATCTCTCTTTCGAGTGCCTGTTAAAACTCTTGCTGCAGCATTTTGGATCAGCTGAAGACTTTTTAAAGATGTTTTAGGACAGCCTGATAATAAAGAATTACAATAATCTAATCTCAAGCTAACAAAAGCGTGGATCAGTTTCTCAGCATCACTCTGAGACAAGATGGTCCTAATCTTGGCAATATTACGCAAATGATAGAAGGCAGTCTTAGAAACAAATTTAATATGTGAATTGAAGGACAAATCCTGATCAAAAATAACTCCAAGGTTCCTCACAGAGCTATTAAGAGAAAGAGTAACTGCATCCAAACTGAAAGTTTGATTTGGAAAGGAATTTCTAAGGTTTTTTGGACCAACAAGAATGACTTCAGTCTTATCTGAATTTAATAGCAGGAAATTACAAGGCATCCAAGCTTTGATTTCCTTAAGACAGGCTTCTAACTTGGCTAATTGATTACTATCATCTGGCTTCATTGACAGGTATAATTGTGCGTCATCTGCATAACAATGAAAATGTATACAGTGCTTTCTAATAATGTTGCCTAACGGAAGCATATATAAACTAAAAAGAGTAGGGCCTAGCACAGATCCCTGTGGAACTCCATGACTAAGCTTTGAGTTGAAAGAAAACTCATTATTTACATGAACAAACTGGAACCTATCAGATAAATAAGATCTAAACCACTGCAATGAAGTTCCGTTAAGTCCAACATAGTGTTCTAATCTATCAAGTAGAATATTATGATCGATAGTATCAAAAGCTGCACTAAGGTCTAAAAGGACAAGTACAGAAACTAGTCCATTATCAGATGCAATGAGGAGGTCGTTAGTGACCTTCGCTAAGGCTGTTTCAGTACTATGATGGATTCTAAACCCAGATTGAAACTCTTCAAGTAAACCATTTCCCTGCAGGTGGTCAAATAATTGCGTAGCAACAACTCTTTCTAAGATTTTTGAAATGAAAGGGAGATTAGAGATTGGTCTATAGTTAGCTAAAGCTCCTGGATCTAGCGTTGGCTTTTTGAGTAAGGGTTTAATTACAGCCGTTTTAAAAGCCTGCGGTACATGGCCTAAAGTTAATGAAGAATTGATTATATGAAGAATAAAGCTACCAATAAGTGGGAAGACTTCTTTAAATAACCTGGTAGGAATAGGGTCTAAAAGACAAGTTGAAGGTTTGGATGAGGAAACTATTTTGTCTAACTCACAAAGGTCGATTGGAGTAAACTCATCAAGACAGACATCAATTGAACGAGTTGTAGTAGTTACAGTATTTAAGTTAACTGTGGGAAGAATCTGATTGATTTTATCTCTGATGGATGAAATTTTATTATTGAAAAAGTTCATAAAGTCCTGACTAGTAAGCTCTAAGGGAATGCTAGGATTGACAGAGTCCTGACTCTTTGTCAACCTGGCTACAGTACTGAAAAGAAACCTGGGATTATTCTTGTTCTCTTCTATTAATGCAGAATAATAACTCGTTCTAGCTTTTCTAAGAGATTTTTTTATAAATTAAAAGATGATTTCTCCAAGCTAAATAGATTTCATCTAAATTAGTGGAGCACCATTTTCTTTCTAACTGATGAGTCTTCTGTTTTAAGCTACGAGTTTCTGTGTTGAACCAAGGAGTTAGAAATCTCTGATTAGACTTTTTCTTTTTTAAGGGGGGCACCAAGTCTAGAGTCTGATGCAGAGAAGCTGAAACACTATCCGCCATGTTATCAATTACAGAAGGAGCAAGCTGTCTATAGCTTATTTCCGTTGTGTTGACACATGGCATAGAGGAAACAATCTGCATAAATTTGGTAACAGCATCATCTGAGAGGCATCTACTGTAATAATATTTTTCTTTAGGAGCCAAATAGTCAGAAATAGTAAAATCAAAGGTTAACAGACAATGGTCTGACAGTACAGGGTTATGAGGAGACACTACAAGATTTTCTATTTCTATGCCATATGTCAGAACAAGGTCCAGTGTATGGTGGAGGTAATGAGTAGAATTTCCTACTTTCTGAGAAAACCCAATCGAGTCTAATATTGAATTAAATGCCACATTAAGGCAGTCACTATCTACATCCACATGTATATTAAAGTCCCCTACTCTAATTATTCTATCAGATTTCAGCACTAAATCAGCTAAGAAATCAGCAAATTCGGATAAAAATTCTGAGTAGGTTGATGGGGGACGATAAACTATGGCAAATAAAATTGGGTTTAACCTAAAACTGCTTAAGTGCCCAATACTGAGGACCAGGCCCTCAAAGGAATTATAACATGTTTTTTGCTTTACATTAACTAGTAATTTGGAATGGTAAATTGTTGCTACTCCTCCTCCACGACCAGAACTTCTGGGATTTTGACAGTTTAAATAACCAGAGGGAGTTGATTCATTTAAACCAACATAATCCTCTTGCCCTAACGAAGTCTCTGTAAGGGATATTAAATCAAGCTGATGATCAATTAACAGATCATGGACTAACAGAGACTTGGGAGTTAGAGACCTAATATTTAACAAACCGCATTTAATTTTTAAATTATGAGGAGGAACAGAGGCCAAATCATTCAATTTAGAGGCTTTATGTTTAATTTGAGTTTTACCAAAATTTTGCTTAATCACTTTGGGATGCTTATGCATTATATTTTTATTTACTTTGGAGGGAGCAGACAACGATTCTCTGATGGGGAAGACAGGGGCTAAGTTGAGGGGTGGCGGATGAAGAGGAGCTGCAGAGAGGCGTGTAAGACTGTGACTCTGCTTCCTGGTCCCAACTCTGAGTAGTCAAGATTTTGGAAATTTGGATAAAAAAGATGCCAGATTGTTAGATAAATGAGAAGCACCATCCAAAGTGGGATGAATGCTGTCTCGTCTCATAAGACCAGGTTTTCCCCAAAAAGAGCTCCAATTGTCAATGTAGCCCACATCATTTTTAGGACACCACACAGACAGCCAGCGGTTCAAGGATGACGAGCGGCTAAACATGTCATCACTGGTCAGATTGGGGAGAGGCCCAGAGAATACTACAGTGGCAGACATCGTTTTTGCAAAGTCACACACGATTCTATATTAAGTTTCGTGACTTCCGACTGCCGGAGACGGATGTCATTAATGCCGGCGTGAATAACGATTGTGGAATATTTACAGTTACTTTTAGCCAGCATTTTCAAATTTGACTCGATGTCGCCTGCTCTGGCCCCAGGAATGCATTTGACTATGGCCGCTGGAGTCTCTAGGTTCACGTTTCTGACTACAGAGTCTCCAATGATCAGAGTTTTTTCCTCAGCGGGTGTGTCGCTGAGCCAGGAAAAACGATTAGAAACGTGAACAGGTTGGTGGTGTACTGGGGCTTTGTGACTAGGCTTCCTTCTCACCGTCACCCACCCAGTCTCCTCGCTGCTGAGGAGAGCCGGGGGACCGCTAACGGGGTTAGCTATGCTAGCTAGCTCCGCTGCAGCTAATGGGTGTCCGTCAAGAGTAACTGGCGCAGACGGTGTTTCAATGCAGCGGAGTCGGGATTCCAAATCAGACAACCTTGCCTCGAGAGCCTCAAAAAGACAACATTTATTACATTTACCGTTATCACTAAAAGAGGCAGAGGTTTAGCTAAACATCTGACAGAGAGAGCACACCAGAGGAGGAGAGGAAAGAGAGCTAGCAGCCATAGCTAGTGGCTGGAGAGCAAACCACACAGGCAGACAGCAAAACAGGAAGTGACGATACGTTACCACAAGGAAGTGACGATCCAAGAGGTTCCAGGAAGTGATATGACGACTGGGAACTGGCGTGATTGTTCTCTAGTCACAGAGGCGCTGGGCATGGACAGCAGGTGAACATCAGACAGCTTCACACACCCTCTGTTATAACAAAATGTAAACATTTACCTTAATAAGCTAAATAAGCTCTTTTTAGAATCATAGTTGGCAAATTCGGGAGCAAATGCTCCTCCGCCAGCGACCGAGTACGTCCGATCGGTAATGTCCATATGTGTTTGTCTAAAAACTTCTTCCTGTCTGGTGTAAAGAAGGATGCTTCTATGTCCGCAATGATTCCTCCAAGGCAAGAGCAGTAAGTTATACGTGTCTGCCACCTTGTGAGGTGGAATCCTTTGTACAACTTAAATCAACTGGGAAGTGTTTTGGGCACATCATATAACATCATCTGACAGGTGCAGCGCTGCGCTGTGCTGGTAGGGGTGCGATCTGTCCATGAAATCCTGTCAGCTTAAGGGTTAAACCATTGAAGCATGCTTGAGGCCACTACGACCATTTCTGGAACACCCCGATGAGCTGCCCGTACCATGGCCACACTGGCTTGATGCTTTCGAGACTTATGTGTCGGCGTTGGACCAGGGCAAGTTGGACAAGGTAAGGAAGCAAGCTCTGTTACTTCATTACCTGGGCATAGAAGACCACAGAATGTATTTTCCACACGCTAGGACCAACGGACTCGTTCACTGATTCAGTCGAGCTGCTGGCCAGCTACTTCGCCACACCCGACAACGTGTTGGTGCGGCATATTAGGTTCCGCCAATGGTGACAGAAGGCTGGAGAGATGATACAACAGTTTGCCGCAGACCTTCGCCACCTAGTTAGCATGTGCAGGTTTGGTTTGTTGGAGGACAAAATGGACCAGCTGGCCGAGCACACTAGCAGCCCATGGCTGCTGGCAAAGATGCAAATGGTGCCAAATGACATGATGCTAGCTAACACAATCGAGCTAGCATTCCAGCTGGAGTCCGCCAACAGGTTAGCATCAGAGGTAGGTGTGCAGCAACAACAGCTACAGCCAAGCCACATGCCACGGGCATACGCAGTGAGCATGGAGGAACCTGGTGACACGGTTGAGGAGACTGAAGCAAACACTGTGGACTGGAGGACCGCTACGAAATGTTCCACATGTGGCAGCTGTGGCTCCCTGATGCACTGAGAGAGTGTGTGTTTCTGCCCAGCAAGGGGGCAATGATGCAAAAGCTGCAGAAAATTTAACCGCTTCACCAAAGTTTGCCAGTCAGCACCACCACCAAGCCCACTGGCAAAACAGTCACTCGCTCGCGACAAACCATCCACATGGTGAGGTCTGGAGGCATGGCACAGGCATTCAGCATGGTGGAACTGGACGACGTTAATTTGCTTCTCCTGCTCAACACCACTGCAGTGAGATCAATGTTGAATTGGGCCACGGTGAAGAAATTCTTTCTCAACCACATGATCGGTAAGAACCCAGCGGTGCTGTATGGGTATGGTGGCTACCGAGCTAGTAATAATAATAATAATAATAAGTTTATTTATAGAGCACTTTTCACAGACAGAGTCACAAAGTGCTTAACATGGCAAAAAAAATAAAAAATAAAAACACAGACACATAAAACAGTAAAAAAAAACAAAACAAAGTAGACAGTAAAAGCACATAAAAATACAATCAACACATAGTTAATTAAAAAGCCAGGCTAAAAAGGTGGGTCTTTAGTTGCTTCTTAAAAACACCAATGGAAGGTGCAGATCTAAGTTCAAAAGGTAAGGAGTTCCACAGTCTGGGAGCAACAGCAGCAAAGGCTCTATCGCCTTTGGTTCTGAGCCTAGTGCTAGGGACTACCAATAGATTCTGATGAGAAGACCTGAGAGACCTGCTGGGCTGGTGTAGAAAGAGCAGGTCAGTAATATAAAAAGGTGCCTCTTCAAGAATGGCGTTGTAAGTAAGAACAAGAACTTTAAAATCAATTCTATAATTTACAGGAAGCCAATGCAAGGAGGCCAAAACAGGAGTGACATGACAGAATCTACTGGACCTAGTCAGTAATCTTGCAGCAGCGTTCTGGACTAACTGTAGGCGGTGTAAAGAGGATTTGCTAAGACATGTGAAAAAAGCATTACACTAGTCCAAACGTAAAGAAACAAAGGCATGAATAATGATTTCTAACTGACTGTAGGAAACCAATGACCTAATTTTGGATATATTCCTAAGGTGGAAAAAACAACTCCGGGTCAGAGATTTGACATGCTGATCAAAACTCATCGATTGATCGAAAATGACACCAAGATTTTTTAGATTAGACCATACATTAGAGCTTAATGAACCAATGCTATTAACCAACTTAGGAATTAGATTATCAGGTGCTACAATAAGGACTTCAGTTTTATCAGCATTAAGTTGCGAAAAGTTACTAGACATCCAGTCCTTAAATGCAGATAGACAATCATGAATAATTTTTAAATTGTCAACATGGTCAGGCTTAAAAGAGAAAAGTAGCTGTAAATCGTCAGCGTAGCAGTGATAAGACACACCTTTAAATTTGCTGATGATATAGTAATGTAGGGGCCATCACGCTAACTGTCCACTACACGTCAAGAGTTGTTACTGACTTTGTTTTTCAACTGGCCACGCATGAAGACAACAGATTAGGATGTGACTTGTTTTATTAACTGGGCCTCTCCATCTGCTACAGTAACAGACTCAGTTTGACCGATATTGACGAGTGGGACGCAACATACCCGGATGACAATGATGAGAGTACAGCCGTCCCTTGCGCTCAGGAGGAGCACTGCTCAGAGAAAGGACAGCAACCGGACTCACTTCATATCCTCAACCAGCATGAGCCCACAGGAGCCACTGTGGAGTTGCAGGAGAGGGAGTCCACGTCTACCGAGAATCCCGGGACACAACAACTCGAGATCATATCTCTCCGGTTCTGGCCTCCCTTCATTGGCTTCCCATAGATTTTAGAATTAAGTTTAAAATCCTTCTTCTCACTTACAAAGCTCTAAATAATCAGGCCCCTTTTTATTTAAAAGATCTGATACTACCCTATTATCCTAACAGAGCACTATGCTCCCAAAATGCAGGATTACTTGTAATACCTAAAATCTCCAAAAGTACAATGGGAGGCAGAGCCTTCAGTTATCAAGCTCCTCTCCTGTGGAACCAGCTGCCAGTCTGGATTCGGGAGTCAGACTTGATCTCTGTTTTAAGGAATAGGGTTAAAACCTTTCTTTTTGATATAGCCTATAATTAGGGTGGGATCATGTGTCCCTGAACCCTCCCTTAGTTATGCTGCTAATAGGTTTAGACAGCCGGGGGACCTCCAACAATGCACTGGGCTTCACTCCTTTCTTCACTTTCAGTGAAATATTTTTGCTGGTCATAAACATCTGCTTGTTCTCTCCCATAGATTGAGTCCCTGTCATGCTGTTTGCTCTCTACGTGTCTGTTCTTTTCTTCTTCTTCACTATCCCCTCATCCCCCAGCCAGTCACAGCAGATGACTGCCCCTTGCTGAGCCTGGTTCTGCTGGAGGTTTCTTCATAATAAAAGTGAGTTTTTCCTCTCCACCATCACCAAGTGCTTGCTCACAGTGACTCGCCTGATTGCTGGGGGTCTTTCTGCAATTGTGGGGGTTTCCCCTACAGTTTAAAGTGCTATGAGATGACAGTTGTTTTGAAATGGTGCTATATAAATAAAGTTGAATTGAATTGAACAACCCGGTGAAGATTCAAACAATGATGATAGTGACACACCACCACAACCTGACAGTCCCAGGTGAGGGGGAGAAGGGGCCGGACTACTTCTTAATCCACGCACAGCACCAGCCTACAGGAGCCACTGCTGAACCACTCCATGAAGAGTCCGCAATCATAAAAAATACAGTGGAGTCACCTGACGTCTTACGAATCCACGATCAGCATCGGCCTCCAGGAACTGCCACAGTGATGCAGGATGAAGAGTCTGTGACCCACCAGGAGACAGTGGAACCACTACAACCTGATGGATGCTCCACGACAGATGTGAAAACTACATCACAACGACATGTGCAGTCGAACAGGATGCCGCTTGCAGCGATGGACTGGGTTTGGGTCTGCAGAACCAAACGACCGGACCCACAGTCAGCTCCAACACAGCCCCCATCACCACCGGCACCCATCAAGATCATCTCACAGCTGGGCCCAGCAGCATTCCAGCTGGCAGATGGTTCAGTGTGGCATGCCAACCGGCTCGCACGGTGTGGGACCCGGACTGGAATTTTGTGAGAGACAATCCTGGTCCATGGGCCCACGCATCCCCAAAGGCGCATCCACCACGGGCTCGCTACAAGTCCCCTCCAACAGGATTGCCTTCCTCATGGAAGAAAGGAAGAAAGAAAGAGGACTGTTTAGCTTGGGGCGTGGCTGCCTACAGATAGTGGCAGAATAATCCACTCAGCCGTGCTGGGCTACACGGTGGTCCACCCACTAGCCCTAGCTAGTTTTGTGTTTTGTGATATCAAAATGGGGAGGGTTGACTCAGTTTTGCATGCTGTTCTGTTTTTTTTTTTTTTTGAAGAGGATGAATGTGGTATAAGAAACCACAGGGTTAAATGGCACCAATGTGATGACGCAGCTGTTTGGTGATGTCATCACGCCGAGTTGATATAAGGAGAGAGTCGGCCATCTTAGGGCTCTGTCGGCTCCTGACTACATAGCACTCAGCCCCAACAACAAGCCAGTACTGTATCAATAACAGTTTGTATAATAAAGTTTGTGTTCTGAATCAGCACACAAACTGACTCTGTTGGTCATTCCGGGTTCCTGGACATAACAATTAGCATGTTAGCATTATTATGCAGCCGTTTCATAAGTTAGCATGCTAATCTTAGCACTAATGCTAGCATTTGCATGCTTTTGTATTTGTGTGGTGGCTTTTGCATTTCAGTGAGCGATTTAGGCCCCTTTTGTAATATTATTGTAACATTCTCAAAGAAACGTTTTTAGTACATTTATGATATTTTTTCAGAAATTTTGATTTCTAATGAAAATTTGTGTTTTTCTCATAATACTGCAACTTTTGTCCCTAAATTTGTCATGTTTCTGGTATAAATTTTCTGCTTTTCTCATAAATTTGTTCTGTTCTCCATTGTAAGTTTGTTACTTTGTTCAAATAAATTTCAACACTTTTTGATGGTGGTCTAGAGAGCTCACAAATGCAAGAAAGCCACAACAACAATACAGAAACACGTTAATATTATCGTGTTAGCGTCATTAACATTAGCATCCTAATGTTAGTGTCAGTACTAACATTGGCGTGCTAACATTATTATGCAGCCATTTCACAAGTTAGCATGCAAATGTTAGCAATAATGCTAACATTAGCGTGCTTTTGTATTTGTGTGGTGACTTTTGCATTTCAACGAACTATCTGGGCCACTTTAAGTAACATTATTACCTCCACCAAGGAGGTTATGTTTTTTACCTGCATTGGTTTGTTTGTTGATTTGTCTGGCTGGCTGGCTGTTAGCAACATTACTCAAAAGTTATGGATTTTGATGAAATTTTCAGGAAAGGTGTGTAATGGCACGGGGAATTAGATTTTGGTGATTTTGGTGCCTGGTTTCCTCCAGACATGACTCCTGGCATTCACACCAAAGAGTTCAATCTTTGTCTCATCAGACCAGAGAATTTTGTTTCTCATGGTCTGAGAGTCCTTCAGGTGCCTTTTGGCAAACTCCAGGTGGGCTGCCATGTGCCTTTTACTAAGGAGTGGCTTCTGTCTGGCCACTCTACCATACAGGCCTGATTGGTGAATTGCTGCAGAGATGGTTGTTGTTCTGGAAGGTTCTCCTCTCTTCACAGAGCAATGCTGGAGCTCTGACAGAGTGACCATTGGGTTCTTGGTCACCTCCCTAACTACTTCCCTTCTCCCCCAGTCGCTCAGTTTAGATGGCCGGCCAGCTCTAGGAAGAGTCCTGGTGGTTCTGAACTTCTTCCATTTATGGATGATGGAGGCCACTGTGCTCACTGGGGCCTTCAAAGCAGCAGAAATTTTTTTGTACTCTTCCCCAGATTTGTACCTCAAGACAACCCTGTCTCAGAGGTCTACAGACAATTCCTTTGACTTCATGCTTGGTTTGTGTTCTGACATGCACTGTCGACTGTGGGACCTTATATCGACAGGTGTGTGCCTTTCCAAATCATGTCCAATCAACTGAATTTACCACAGGTGGACTCCAATGAAGCTGTAGAAACATCACAAGGATGATCAGTGGAAACAGGATACACCTGAGCTCAGTTTTGAGCTTCATGGCAAAGGATGTGAATACTTATGTACATGTGATTTCTTAGTTTCTTTATTTTTAATAAATTTGCAAAAATCTAAAAAAAAAAAACCTTTTTCATGTTGCCATTATGGGGTATTGTGTGTAGAATTTTGAGGGAAAAAATGAATTTAATCCCTTTTGGAATAAGGCTGTAACATAAAATGTAGAAAAAGTGAAGTGCTGTGACTACTTTCTGGATGCACTGTAGCATTATTCTCAAAGCAATCACAGCTTTTCCATTAAATTTGTGGGGAGTTTTCAACGACATTTTGTGACTATTTCTTTTAGATTTGTTGTGAGAATTTTTGGTATAAATTTTCAGCTTTTCTTATAAATTTGCTAATTTCATAGAAAATTCAGAATTTTTTCCTTACAAATCTGTTTCCACTTTTTACTGAAAGTTTTGAATTTATTGTCAAGGCTTTAAGGAGTCACTGGCTATAGGCAAAAGAGCCACAGGTGGCTCTAGAGACGCAGGTTGGAGACCCCTGGTCTAGCCATTGGGTAGCTGATATTTCCTGTAGGCATCGCATACTTGGGTTCTGCAAACCTACATCTTACACATTCTTACATCACACCCTTTTATTACGATTCAGTTTTTAGATGAGGAGAAGCATTGGACTTCTTGCGTTCTTGAGTCTGTCCAGCAGCTCAAACACCAAAAAAAACATTCAAGGACTTCTGAAGATGAGTTTTAGCAGCAGGCGTGAGAATTCCCCGAGTCGATCTTTAAAGACGTCAGCAGTCTGGAT
This sequence comes from Pholidichthys leucotaenia, assembly GCA_020510985.1. NCBI lineage: Eukaryota > Metazoa > Chordata > Actinopteri > Cichliformes > Pholidichthyidae > Pholidichthys > Pholidichthys leucotaenia. The sequence continues at coordinate 422,153,542 of CM035837.1, read as the reverse complement.
GTATGCAAATTATTTTACAAAACACAAGCGAGCCACACGGTGTCAACAGCACATCAGGCGTGCGGTGTAGCGTGCTGAAGTTTGGCGGTGGATATTCACAGCCGGGCAGACTCTCTGAGTGGCCTTTTACTAAAATGCCACGACGACATCAACCTATATGTCTCCATGGCAATGCGAGCAGCCACGGATCCAAATGAAACCGGAGAGAAAGCAGAGATCCATTAAAAAGACAAATGTTACCTTTGCATGATAATGTTGGTGTGATGAACCGAAAGTTTCCCACAGGCCTGGACGTCCTCGTGGAGTTGGAGGAATGTCCCATATTGGGGCTTCAGCAGGTCACAACAGCATGTTCAGATGTGTTTTAACTGAATATGAAGATGGAGGTTCAGGGTGGAGCTGCACACACATTACCATCCTTATCTGCAGGTCTCCTGCACATTGTTCATGAAGCTGATTCAAGCCACCAGTTGTTTGGACTGTTGGCAGTCTTGTTCTAGTGGCCAAGATGTTTAAGGTCATGCAAAGTGATGATGATCCATCTTGTTTGAAGATCACCTCTCAGTCTCACAGCCTGTTCCATCTAACCTGGTTTGGGTCAAAACAATCACAGCTAGATCGGGATTATTTTTTATTGGATCAGTCTGGTTTCTTTTAGTCAGCTTAGGAATTTTGATCATTCAGAGATGTAGGACAGTGGGCAATTTGTTATTTTTGAACAAGGGGGATGAGGGTATTCACAAATTTAGCATAAGGTGTAAACAGATAAATGTAAAATAGGTGCAAATTTGCATGAGTAAAAGTGCAAAAATGTGATTAAAAATGCCAATTTCAAAATTGAAAAAGTAGCAAATTAGTTGCATTACACTGAATAAAAATTTAACCAGCATCCAAATGAGTGTTGCAAATTAACAAGAAAAAAATTACAAAATTTACAGGTAAATGTTTGAAAATTATCAGCAAAAAGTTGTGAGAAAAAAAGTTACAAATTTAGAAGAAAAAACCTGAACATTTTTTTTTTAGAAAAAGTTGCAGATTTACAAGAAAAATGTTGCAAATTTACAAGGTAAACATTGCAAATTTATGAGAAAAAGTTGCAAAATTTTCAGAAAAAAGGTGTCTATTTTGAGAAAAAGGTTGCAGATTTACAGGAAAAAAGTTGCAAATAGAGAAAAAGTTGCAGATGTGTCAGAAAAAAATTGCCTATTTTTGAAAAAAAAAATGCAAATTTACAGGATATAAGTTGCAAATCGAGAAAAACTTTGCAAACTTACAGAAAAAAGTTGTAATTTTTTTTACGAAAAATTAGAAAATTTATAGAAAAAAGTAGCAAATTGAGAAAAACTTCAAATTTATGAGTAAATATTTGCAAATTTATAGAAAACAGTTGCAAATTTTTGAGGAAAAAGTTGCAAATTCATAGGAAAAAACTGCAATTTTTTGAGAATAAATTTGAAAATTTATGGGAAAAACACTGAAAGGTGGGGCAGAGTGTTAGAACATTAATGCAACTCACAGACACAATGATGATGGAATTTCTTTTATCTTTCCACCAAACAATTTCCTCTCTTCCTCCTTCTATCAGTGTATCTGTGATGGCTTTAAATGAGGCCCATACTCGCTGCTTCCCCCAGGCCCTCGTGCCACTGTCACATCAGTTGTGTCGGTGGACAGAGAACACAAGAAGAGGTTATCGGTGAAGCTGCTGGTGGATCAGCTCTGAGTGATGGACAACTGGAGGCCAACCGAGTCGCTGAGGAGGAGGAGTTTACTGACAGCTAGCTGTAGCAATCTGGGACATATAAAATGCCTCAGTTTAGCTTTCTAACATGGTCAGTATTTTTGACCACATCCGATCACGACGTTAAGCCTCTGTCACACTTCCTTCCACTCCCTGTGATGTCATCACAACAGTATTTACTGTATGTCAGAAAAAAATACCTTTTTTTCAGCACCTTTCCCACATAATTGTTGCAATTACAAATACCTTGGTATAACCCAGCTCCAGGGGGTGCACAAGCCAGTGTACTCCTAGTGTCGGTCCCTAGCCCGGGTAAATGGGGAGGGTTGTGACATGGTTTGTTGACCCAGTGAGCAGACTCGGAGACCAAAGTAGATACAATTATCTTTATTATAATAATGTGGAGTGTGTGAATGCTATGCTCAGGTTAGCATGGTGGCTATGGCCAGGAGGACAGCGTCCACAGAGCCCGTTGCAGCATGTAGATGGTGGAGGTGTAGTTCGTGAGAGGGTGCGGTTCATTCCGCTACCAGGTGGGACAGGGTCCGCCGCCTCGGAGCTCCACCTGTGCTCAGGGAACTGATATAGAGGTGGTGAGGGAAAGCTGAGGCTTACTTGCATGGTGGAGAGTTTCCTTCCAAGCGCAGGCAGGTTGTAGGTGGACAGCAGGGAAGAAGTCAGGCTGAGGCTACGGTACCTGGAATCAAAGAGGGTGTGCGTGGTCTTCATGGAGTAAGACAGACGACTCTGCATGGATTCCAGGGCAGCGTGTATTATATATCCCCAGCCGTGATGAGAAACAGGTGTGTGCGCAGCTGGTGAGGATAACCACATCCAAGCAGGTCATCACAGTACTCCCTCCCCTATGAAACGCCTCTCGGCGGTCGAGCCAACATACCTGGGTGCATCCGGTGGAAGTCCCGAATGAGATCTTTATCCAGCATGAAGGAGGGACACACCCAGGACCTCCATTCCGGCCCGTAGCCCTCCCAGTCCACCAGGTATTGCAGGCCGCGACCCCAACGGCGGACGTCCAGGATGGAATTGACCCTCCACGCCGGGTCGCCGTCGATCACCATCGGCGGGGGTGGAAGCTTGGGAGGAGGGCACAGAGGGATGGAATAGAAGGGTTTGACCTGAGACACATGGAAAGTAGGGCAAATACGAAGGGAGGGGGGAGGGCTAGACGCGCAGAGACAGGGTTGATGATGCAGGTGATAGTGAACGGCCCAGTAAACCGTTGCGACGTCTTCATACGCTCAGCCTTCAGATTAATATTTTTTGTTGATAGCCATACCTGCTGACCCACCTGGTAAGCCGGACCCTCAGTCCTGTGATGATTGGCCACCATAGAATTACGTTCCACTGTGTGAGGTAGCGCGGTCCGGGTAGCCCTCCACAGGTGGCGACAGCGTCTCAAATGGGCCTGTACAGATGGAACGGCAATGTCCCCTTCTTCTTCAGGGAATAGAGGAGGATTGTAGCCCAACGAAACCTCGAACGGGGACATCCCGATCGCTGATGAGACCGTGGTGTTGTGGGCGTATTTGATCAACGGGAGGTGCCTGCTCCAGGATGCTGGATTGGTGGCCACCACACACCGCAGAGCAGCCTCCAGCTCCTGATTCGCCCTTTCACACTGCCCATTGCTCTGGGAATGGAAACCAGACGACAGGCTTACAGTAGCCCCAAGGGCGTTGCAGAAGGACCTCCAAACATGCGAGATGAATTGGTGTCCACGATCGGAGACGATATTCAGCGGAATTCCATGTAGCCTCACCACGTGTTGGACTAGGAGATCAGTCATCTCCTTAGCCATAGGCAGTCCTCGCAGGGGGACGAAGTGGGCGGCTTTGGAGAACCTGTCCACAATGGTGAGGATAACAGTATGCTGGTTAGAAGAAGGAAGACCGGTGACAAAGTCCAATGCCACAATGGATCATGGCCTGCTGGGGACCAGAAGGGGGTGAAGCAGACCGGCAGAAGAGGAGGAAGATGTCTTGCCTACAGCACACTGGGGGCAGGCGCGGATATAATCTCCAACGTCCCTCTAGATAGATGGCCACCAAAATGTCCTCTGCAACATGGCTACCGTGCGCCCCCTCCCGGGGTGGCACGCGAACCTGGAGGCATGAGCCCAGCGAATGACCTTTCCTCAGATGGCAGATGGAACAAACAGCTTCCCCACTGGCACCCCGCGCGGGTCCGGTTCAACCTCCAGCGCCTTTAGGACCTTCTCTTTGATGTACCATGACAGGGTGCCTACGACACACGATGGAGGAAGGATGGGGTGCTCCGCACTTCTCCGTGATGTCAGAGGAGAATTGCCTGGACAGAGCATCAGGTTTGGTATTCTTGGACCCGGGACGATATGTGATGGTGAAGTCGAAACAGCCGAAGAACAGGGACCAGCGGGCCTGGCAGGCGTTCAGGCGCTTGGCCGTCCTAAGGTACTCTAGGTTCTTGTGGTCCGTCCAGACCACAAATGGCTGGGAAGCCCCCTCTAACCAATGGTGCCACTCCTCCAGCGCCATCTTAACCGCTAGGAGCTCTCTGTTGCCAATGTCATAATTACGTTCTGTAGGGAGAAGAACGCACAGGGGCGCACCTTGCCATCCGCTGGGGAATGCTGGGACAGAACGGCCCCTACCCCCGAATCTGAGGCGTTCACCTCCACCAGGCACTGCAGAGCAGGGTCCACCTGGACCAGGATGGGAAAGTCCAAAAACTGCTTCTTAAGGTCGGCGAAGGCTGCGGCCGCCTCCTCAGACCACCTGAAGGGCACCTTGGAGGAAGTCAGACGGGTCAGAGGGAGAGCAGTGATGCTATAATTTTTAATGAAGTGGCGGTAGAAGTTGGCAAACCCCAAGAACTGCTGCAGTTGTTTTCTAGAGGAGGGAGTGGGCCAATCTACCACCGCTTTTACCTTACTGGGATCTGGGATGATCTCATCTCCCATGATCGCGCCCCAACGCCCCAACGCCCCCGCTGGAACCAACCTCCCCGCTGTGTTCCAGCGGGGGCGTTGGTCAGCCCGAACAGCATGACCAAATACTCAAAGTGACTGCAGGGGGTCCGAAACCCCGTCTTCCACTCATCACCTTCCCGGATGCGAACCAGATGGTAAGCGTTCCGCAGATCCAGCTTAGTGAAGCAGGAGGCCCCCTGGAGGGAATCAAATGCTGAGTTAAAGGGGACCTGTGGTGGTCGTCTAAACGCATTCAACTTGAAAACATTAGGCAAAGTATTCGTTATTTGGTTAAATAATTATTGCCAGCCATCTACCACCAGAGAAATATGCAAATACGACCGCCGGCATGGCCAACCAATGAAACTATAGGCGCAGCCATGACACATGCGGATGTGACGTCACACCGTTGCTACTGAAAAGTCAATACTCAGCCTGTACCAGCGACTAGGGTGCTTTTATCAGTGTTTTTGTTCTATTATGGCTGAATTGTCGGACTCTGAGGAAGAATTTGGGCAACATGGCTACAGGTTTGAGCCAGAAAGGTCTTCTGAGGGTGAAAGTGACGAAGTGGTCCTCACACACAACGGAATTTCGTCCGAAAGGAAACGTCTGTGCTCTGTTCCGAGATTGCGCAACCACTTTTCCGCGACGATCTTCCGACAAGGTGTGTTTGGGTACACAAAAGAAGTGTTTATCTTTGTTTTTTCGCTTATTATTGAGACATCCAAAGGCTTTACATTCTGCCATGTTGCGATATCCATATCGCATTGTATGTTTTTGTTGTTACAAGAGCGCCGAGTGTCTGCTGATCTGTATATACTTTTATTTATTTATTTATTTTCTACTTGTTTTAGTTCTGCATTTAATATGAACCCTGAGTTTGAAATAAACGTTTGAATTTGAATTTGAATATCCCGAAAGCCACTGCTCATCCGGGCACGCCAGGCTCAGCCAATATTGATCCAGATCGCGGTATCCACGCTACTACGTCACAGGAAGCGTCCTGGCAGGCCATGTAGCCGCCAGTATGGCTGCGCGCATGTTTTGCTGACATAGCTGAACCAGCACATCAGCAATGGATTTGTATCGCATTGCTTTGAACTTGAACTTAAACTTGAACTAGAACGTGAGACAGGGGCTCAATATAATATCTTTTTTTTTCACGACCACCACAGGTCCCCTTTAACAAGAGGCAGGGTGTATTTATCCTTGATAGTGATGTTATTCAGTTCTCTGAAGTCAATACATGGCCTTAGCGAACCGTCCTTCTTTCCCCCAAAAAAACTCCCGCCCCACCACCAAGGACAACGGCCATATTATGCCGGAGACCAATGATTCTTTAATGTAAGCCTCCATGGCTTCCTGCTCCCGAGGTGACAGGCTGTAGAGACGACTCGACGGTAGCGGGGCTCCAGCACGGAGGTTGATGGCACAATCATAAGGATGGTGAGGGGGAAGGGAAAGGGCCTGGGTCTTACTGAACACGGCGCCAAGGTCATGATACTCCGGGGGTACCCTGGACAGATCGGGGGAAGGGATGGTGGAAACAGTCAGAGGCAGTGACGGCGAGCAAGCAGCCAATTGAAGACAAACGCCGAGACAGAACGAACTCCACGATAATATACTCCCAGGGCACCAGTCAATGGAGGGATTGTGAAGCCGTAACCATGGATTCCCAAGAATAACCGAGGAGGAGGAAACCGGCAACACAAAGAACTTTAGTTCTTCCCAATGGTTCCCAGATGTAATGACGGCTGCTGGGAGTGTTTGCTGGGATACAGTAACGAGAGGGGCTTTGGACAAAGTGATAAGTCTCAAAGGAACCTTGAGCGATAGGCAAGGGAGACCCAACCAGGTTGCCAGTTCCCCAGAGATGAAGTTCTGCTCAGCCCCTGAATCTATCAGTGCATGTGTCCCTATTTCAGTATGTTTGTGAATGAAGCGAATAGGGAGACGTAAACTACATATGGGATTAGTTAAAGGTAAATCTGTGAGTCCCCCTACTGCGACGCATGGACTCCACCTTTTGGCCGCTCAGGACATGACACTACTTCATGCTCCTCACTCCCGCAGTACAGACACAACCCCAACTCATGGTGGCTCTGTTTCTCCACCAAAGAAAGATTGGGTTGCCTAGCTGACGTGAGTTCCGGACCCTCCAGGGAATCTAAGGAAGGCAGGGCCAATAGAGAGGGCTGTGGGGAATGATGAGATTGGGCACCCGAACGAACAGAGGACCTACCTTCCGCTGCCCGTTCCCCTAATCTATTATCGAGGCTGATGACGAAGGAGATTAATTCAGAAAGCCTTCCCGGCTTCTCCAAGGAAGCCAACTCGTCCTGCAGGCTAGGAGTAAGACTCTTAATGAAAATACTGCACAGTGAAGCATCTTCCCACCCGACCTCTGTAGCAACTGCCTGGAAGTTGACAGCGTAATCTGCCGCAGATTGAGTTCCCTGCCTAAGGTTAAGCAGATGGGAGGTAAGCACACTATCACGGTCAGAATGGTCAAATACTTCTTTGAACTCACTAACAAACTGTGCATAAGTTATGCTGGAAAAATTCACCCTAGCCATAACGGCGTAGGCCCATGGTAGAGCTCGCCCCTCTAACAAATTAACAACATAGCATATCCGGCTATGATCCATGGGGAAATGCCCTGGCACCCACTGGCAAACACAATCTCACACTGCATAATGAAACCCCACACCCCGCCTAGCTTTCCACCAAAACGGGTGGGAGTGGGGATGGGAGTTAGACAAGGAGAAGAGCCGTGCCTGGTGGGTGGCTAGCGGGAGCCGGGGAGCTACTAGGAAACGACGGAGCCGGTGGAAACGTCTGCGGGCTAGCCAAATGATCCAACCGGTCCGTTAGCCGGGTTAACTGATTCAAAATAATTTGTTGCTGATAAGCTAACTGATCAACTCGGGTCTCAAGGTTGTTAACTTTGCGCGTCAGCACGCTGTCAGCTGGGTCACTTTGGCGGAGTCGTACTGACATGGTTTGTTGACCCAGTGAGCAGAATCGGAGACCAAAGTAGATACAATTATCTTTATTATAATTATGTGGAGTGTGTGAATGTGTGGGTGTGTGTTCTTGCTGCAGCTGGGGGTGAGCAGAACACCAGTCGACCTGGCAACCCTAGGGACAAACAGAAGCAGGATGGTTAGTGGTTTCACAGCTGGGAATGTACCGGTTGATTTGCAGCTTACTGTTTGTAGAGATGTAGCGATGATCAGGTTAGCAAGGCGGCTATGGCCAGGAGGACAGTTTCCACAGAGCCCGTTGCAGCATGTAGATGGTGGAGGTGTAGTTCGTGAGAGGGTGAGGTTCAGTCCGCCGCCACGGAGCTCCACCTGTGCACAGGGGACTGATATGGAGATGGTGAGGGAAGGCTGAGGCTTACTTGTGTGGTGGACAGTTTCCTTCCAAGCACAGGCAGGTTGTAGGTGGACAGCAGGGAAGCAGTCAGGCTGAGGCTACAGTCTTGGGAATCAAAGAGGGTGTGCGTGGTCTTCATGGAGTAAGACAGACGACTCCACATGGATTCCAGGGCAGCATGGATTATATAGCCCCAGCCGTGATGAGAAACAGGTGTGTGCGCAGCTGGTGAGGATAACCACATCCAAACAGGCCATCACAGGTTGTGCCAGGAAGGGCATCCAACGTAAACCTAACCCTTTGCCAAATCAAACATGTGGATCATGATGAATGAGACTTTCATACCAGATCGGTCGAGGCCCGGGTTAACAACGATCTCCACCGGTGCTGTTAACCGACAGGGTGCCGGTGGAAATTGGGCTACTGTTGATCAAAAATTGAGGAGGAGGAGAGGGGGAAGGTGTGTTAAAAAGGAGAGAGAGAAAAAGAAAGGTAAAAGTGTGAAGGTGAGAGTTGGAACTTTAAATGTAGGGACTATGACTGGTAAAAGCAAAGAGTTTGCTGATATGATGGAGAGAAGAAAGGTAGATATACTGTGTGTTCAAGAAACCAGATGGAAGGTGGATTTAAACTGTTCTACCATGGTGTGAATATGAAGAAAAATGGAGTAGGAGTAATCTTGAAGGAAGAGTATGTGAAGAGTGTTCAGGAGGTAAAGAGGGAGTCAGACAGAATCATGAGTTTGAAGCTATAAGTCAAAGGTGTGATGCTGAATGTTGTCAGTGCATATGCCCCACAAGTTGGATGTCAGGTACAAGAGAAAGAGAAATTCTAGAGTAAGCTGGATGAAGTCGTAGAGAGTGTTCCCGGGGGCGGGGATGGGTGGGGAGTGGTGATTGAAGCAGACTTTAATGGACATGTAGGTGAAGGGATCAGAGGTGATGAGGAGGTTCTGGACAGGTATGGTCTTAAGTAGAGAAATGTGGAAGGACAGATGTTGTGGATTTTGCTATAAGGATGGAAATGGCTGTGGTGAATACATACTTTAAGAAGAGAGAGGAACATAAGGTGATAGGGTGACTTAAAAGAGTGGAGGAAGATGCACACAGGTGGACAACATCTTATGCAGAAGGAGAAATCTAAAAGAGATAGCAGACTGCAAGGTGGTGGCAGGGGAGAATGTAACTAGACAGCATCGGATGGTAGTCTGTAAGATTTCTTTAGAAAGCAAGAAGGGGAAAAGAGTGAAGGCAGAGCCAAAGATTAAGTGGGGAAGTTACAGAAGGAAGAAGGTCGCACAAAGTTCACAAAGGAGTTAATACATGCACTGGGTGGTAGGGAAGAATTACCAGATGACTGGGAAAGTCCAGTAAAGGTATTGAGGGAAATGGCTAGAAAGGTTCAGTTCAGTTCATTTTATTTATGTAGCACCGTTTCACAACAACAGTTGTCTCATAACACTTTAAACTGCAGAGGAAAACCCCACAATTGCAGAAAGACCCCAGCAATCAGGCGATCCCCTGTGAGCAAGCACTTGGCAACGGTGGAGAGGAAAAACTCCCTTTTAGCACTAAGAAACCTCCAGCAGAACCAGGCTCAGGGAGGGGCAGTCATCTGCTGTGACTGGCTGGTGGGTGAGGGGATAAAGAAGACGAAGAAAAGAACAGACATGTAGAGAGAAACAGCACGACAGGGACTATGGGAGAGAAGAAACAGATGTTAATGACCAGGAAAAATATTTAATTGAAAGTAAATAAAGGAGTGAAGCCAAATTCATTGTTGGAGGTCTCCCGGCTGTCTAAACCTATTAGCAGCATAACTACGGGAGGGTTCAGGGTCACCTGATCCCACTCTAACTATAGGTTATGTCAAAAAGGAAAGATTTAACCCTATTCTTAAAAACAGAGATCAAGTCTGACTCCTGAATCCAGATTGGCAGCTGGTTCAAAAGGAGAGGATTAGATTAGATTAGATTCAACTTTATTGTCATTACACATGTATGAATACAAGGTAACGAAACACAGTTTAGCATCCAATCAGAAGTGCAAAGGACAGCAGTGCAGGAGGAGGAGCCTGATAACTGAAAGCTCTGTGTCATGGCTGCCAATTATCCGCACCTGTGTGCACACCTGCTCTTCATCCTGGCCTGGCTATTTATACCGTGAGGTCCTGACATCGGAGCAGAGTCGTCTGTCTCCTTCCCACAAGACTGCTTTTGCTTTCTCCACGTCGAGCTTCCTAGCCTCATCAGGTTTCCTTCACTTCGAGCTTCCTAGCCTCGTCAAGTTTCCTGCCCAGCCTTTCACCTACTGGACTCATTGTCTCCCCGCTTCAAGTAAGCAACCATCAATTCCTTTTACCTTTCTGTGATCCCCTGTGCACAGGCGGAGATCCGTGGCGGCGGATTCCTTCCACCTGGCGGCGGACTCATCCTCTCCATTCATCACCTACATCATCTCCTGCGGGCCTGCTGGCATTGTCCTCCTGGCCGGAGCTACTGAGTTTAACCTTTGCTCCACCTTACCACCACTAACAGCAAGCGCTGAACTCTCTGGTGCATACCCCGCTAAGACAGCATCTAACTCTCCCTCTGTTTCTCCATAGGGTTGCCAGGTTGCACGGTGCTCTGCTACCCCCAGCTGATTCACCCTCTCACTATATACATCTACAAATACGCATACACGCACCCATACACACTCAAACGGTTAACTGTGTCATTCTTGAGTCGTGTCTGCTCTTTGGGTCTGAAACCATGTCACTCTGCCTCCCATTGTACTGTTAGATATTCTAGGTGTTACAAGTAATCCTGCATTTTGGAAGCACAGTGCTCTGTTAGGATGATAAGGTGCTATCAGATCTTTTAAGGTACTATCAGATCTAGGCCCTATTCTTTTTAGTTTATATATGTTTCCGCTAGGCAACATTATTAGAAAGCACTTCATACATTTTTATTGTTATGCAGATGACACATAATTATACTTGTCAATGAAACCAGATGACAGCAATCAATTAGCCAAATTAGAAGCTTGTCTTAAGGAAATCAAAGCTTGGATGACTTGTAATTTCTTGCTACTAAATTCAGATAAGACTGAATTCATTCTAGTTGGTCTTTCCAAATCAAACTCTTTGTTTGGATGAGGTTACTCTTTCCCTTAATAGTACTGTGAGGAACCTTGGAGTTATATTTGATCAAGATTTGTTAATTAATTCACACATTAAACTTGTTTCTAAGACTGCCTTCTATCATTTGCGTAATATTGCCAAGATTAGGAGCATCTTGTCTCAGAGTGATGCTGAGAAACTAATCCATGCTTTTGTTAGCTTAGATTATTGTAACTCTTTATTATCAGGCTATCCTGAAACATCTTTAAAAAGTCTTCAGCTGATCCAAAATGCTGCAGCAAGAGTTTTAACGGGTACTAGAATGAGAGATCACGTCTCTCTGGTTCTGGCCTCCCTTCACTGGCTTCCCATAGAATTTAGAGTTAAAGTTGAATATCCTTCTTCTTACAACCAACATGGTTGGGCCCAATAGCAAATGTTGGGATTTGACCAGACATGGCCACGCCTCCTCCCTTCCTCTTTTGCTGGAAAACAGATTCAACATCCTTTCCTTGGAAGATTTCTCCCACCTGGACGCTGATCTTCCTCCCATGGCCGCCCTTCCTCCTTCAGCAGTGGCCCAAACCCGCAAGCACCGGATCAAAACTACCCTAGGTGTGCCAAACTTTACACCAGCTCCAAAAAGAAGAGAGCACAACCCTCTGCATCACCCTCGCACCAGCACCTCGCCGCAACAGCAGCAACAACAACGGCAAAACTATCCTGTCATGAGCGGCCTTCACGGACCGTAAATGAGATGCTGTAGGCGATCAGTGAGTTGTGTATTTATTAAACAATGACTAAAAGGTACAAAATAATGAGCCACGAGGGGCAAAACACAAATAAGGACAAGGCAGGAGCACACTGACGATAAACACAGGTTAAGGAATAAACTTACAGAGTGTGGCGAGGAAAAGAGGATGATTGTTGCCGGAGCGTAGGGACTCCAGTCTAACGTTGGGGAGACCAGCGTTATCCATAAGCGAGGTTGCAGCCCCGAGCAAACAGGCCTGCTCCCTTAAATAGCGCTTGACAGATTAACCAGCTGATGAAGGGTCATCAGCTGATTGGAATCCCGCCGTACAGCGGAGCTCCGTTCTTGACAGCCGGAAGCCCCGCCGAGACGCTGTCACAACAAAAGCCTGGAGGTGCGCCAGAGGAGAGAACGGGAGACTACCACACACCAAGTGCAGACAGAGTCAGCATACGGACTGTGACATATCCACCATTTCAGAAGCCACCAACAAAGTCCCCCTAGATGATGCTGGTAATTGGTGATTCAATAATGAGGAACGTCAGAAGCAGGTACTGTGTTACAAATTTTTTTCCTGGGGCTAAAGTGTCAGACATTGAGGCTCTTAGGCCTGACCTATTAAATGAATACCCCCATGCTAAAACTGTTATTGTGCATGTTGGATGCAACAACATCCCAGATGGAGCGTCAGAGATCTTAAAGAGAGACTTCAGGAGCCTTCTGTCCACTCTTAAGAACTGTGGCAGACGTGTTTATTTCTGGACCACTTGCTCCTTTTAGAAGAGGTTGCAATTATTTTAGCTGAACACTCAGCCTACGTGTTTGTAGCTGCTGTTTACATAGCGCCGAGCGCTAACGCTAAAGCTAATACTAAAGAGGCACTTGGAGAGCTGCACAATGCTATTAGTGAAAATCAAACTTCACACCCAAACAGTTTTGTGGTAGTTGCGGGGGATTTTAACCACACCAGTTTAAAGACTTTGCTCCCCAAGTTTAAACAATGTGTAGACTTTAAGACCAGAGGAGAGAATATGTTGGACTTGGTGTACACAAACACAGATGCTTAAAGACAACACCTCGCCCCCACCTCAGCCTTTCTGACCACATATCCGTGATGCTGGTGTCTGCCTACAAACATTTACTGAAGCGCAGCAGGCCAGTAGTGAAACAAATCAGGATTTGGCCAGAGAGTGCAACCTCAGCACTGAAAGACTGTTTTCTGCACACAGATTGGGAGGTCTTCAAAATAGCAGCCTCCCAGGAAGACAAGACAGATGTGGAGGAGTACGCTGAAACGGTCACCAGCTACATCACAAAGTGCACAGAGGATGTCACTATAGTGAAGACCATCACTGCATGGGGCAACCATAAGCCCTGGATGACTGGAGAGGTGCGCTCGCTGCTTACAGCCAGAGATGCAGCCTTCAGAGCAAAGGACAGGATCGTCCTCCGCTCAGCCAGGTCTGCGCACTCAAAGGGAATTAAGACGGCGAAGCGCGACTATGCGGAGAAAGTCCAGGGACACCTCTGTGACACTAGGAACACCAAGCGGATGTGGCAGGGAGTTCGGGCACTTACGGACTATAAGTCTAGGCAGGGGGTCGATGATGACGACGCTTCGCTTCCAGACAAGCTCAACAACTTCTTTGCATGTTTTGAAGCATCAAACTCGACAATCAGAGGGAGGGCTGGCCCATCTCCACCATCGGTTGGACCAGTTATCACCATCAACACAGCGGACACACGGAGGACCCTAACCAGGGTCAACCCATATAAAGCTGCAGGTCCGGACAATATCCCGGGACATGTGCTCCGAGACTGCACGAGCGAGTTGGCGGATGTCCTGACTGACATTTATAACATCTCCCTGAGTCAGGCCATCGTTCCCAGATGCTTTAAGACCTCTACCATAGTACCGGTGGCAAAGAAACCAGTTGTGTCCTGTCTGAATGACTATCGTCCTGTTGCACTGACACCAATTGTGATGAAGTGTCTTGAACGGCTTGTCAAACCACACATCACATCCTGCCTCCCTGCATCACATGACCCGTTCCAGTTTGGATATCATTCAAACCGCTCCACGGATGATGCTACAGTCACCACCTTACACTCTGTGATCACCCACCTGGATCAGAAAGACACCTACGCCAGACTCCTGTACATTGATTTCAGTTCAGCATTCAACACCATTATTCCCCAGAGACTGATGGAGAAATTACTCCTTCTTGGTCTGAACAACGCCACATGTCTCTGGATCCTGGATTTCCTGACTGAGAGACCTCAGTCTGTCCGGGTTGGAAATAACATCTCCCACTCTATCACGCTGAGCACCGGATCCCCTCAAGGCTACGTACTCAGTCCACTGTTGTTTACACTTCTAACACATGACTGTGTGTCCAGACACGAGGGGAACCAGATTATTAAGTTTGCAGACGACACCACGGTGGTGGGACTTATTCAGAGGGATGAGGAATCAATGTACAGGAAAGAAGTTAGAGACCTGGAGGGCTGGTGCAGGGAGAACAATCTGGTGCTCATCGTGGACAAAACGGAGGAGATAATTATCAACTTCCAGTGGTCACAGCCTGAACACGTTCCTCTCAGCATCGGCGGCCATTTAGTGGAGAGAGTGGAGAACATCAAGTTCCTCGGAGTGCAGATTTCACAGGACCTGACCTGGACCAAGAATTCCTTGGGGATCAGGAAGTGGGCCCAGCAGAGACTGCACTTCTTGAGGAAACTCAAACAGGCCTCTCTCCCAATCTGCATACTCAGGACCTTCTACAGAGGTGTGGTGGAGAGTGTTCTGATGTACTGCATTGCTGCATGGTACTCCAGCTGCAGTATGTCAGACAAAAAAGCCCTTCAGAGGATAATTAAGGGAGATGAGAGGGTAACTGGAGTCTCCCTCCCTTCTGTCCAAGATCTTTTTCAGAACCGTTGTAGGAGAAGGGCACTGAACATTGTCAAGGACCATTCTCACCATCTGCATAAACACTTTGAACTTCTGCCATCTGGCAAATGATTCTGGAGCATCAGAGGCAGAACCACCAGACTGATTAACAGCTTCCTTCCACAACCTGTTAGGATGCTGAACAGTTGATCCAGAATCTCTCATACATACTACTGCACCCATGGACATTATGTATATTATTTGTATATTATAGTTCTGGTTAGTTTTCAAGTATGTCTCAGGGAAGTGTGAATGGCTGTGTTGGGGTGGGGGGTGAGGGTGTGTGTGAGTGTGTCTTAAGTTATGTTCTTTTTACTTATATGGATACCGAGAGAAACACAATTTCATCTTGCCTGCACTACAGTTGTATGTACAGCAATATGACAATAAAGGTTGATTTGAGTTGATTTTAACATTGGTTTTATAGACAATTTGAACCTGTTCTGGAACCGCTCATCATTTATGAGGCCAGATGGCATCCATCCAAATAAACTCGGTGCACATGTTCTAAGGGACAATCTGTTTTATTCCATTCAGCATTTTTCAGTACAGTGACTGAAAGCCAGTGTGTTAACTCACCCCAAAGTACCTGGGTCAGCCAACCAGCCCTTCTTTGCTTCCACTTCTCATATTAATCCTATTAATCCAAATAATTCTTGCTGTTTAGATCAGTCTTCAATTCATAACCCCATAGAGATTGTGTCTGTCTCCCTTTACCCAAAACATTATAGCCCAAGACAAATACAACATAACTTAATAAAGATTAAAACCACTAATTTACCACAGTTAAATAAAATAATTAAATGCAGACTGCTGAATATAAGATCTCTGTCCAATAAAATGACCTTAATTAATGATATGATCACAGATTACAATATAAATATACTCTGTCTCACAGAAACATGGCTACGCCTCGATAAGTTTGTTAGTATCAATGAGCCCCCCCCCCGCCCCAGCTATGGTAATATTCATATTCCTAGAAACACTGGCCGAGGTGGTGGTGTCGGGGTAATATATGAATCCATATTACCAATGAACCCTCAGCCTAAGCTAAACTCAAATTGTAACTCTTTTGAATGCTTAATTTTTAGCTTAGCACATCCATCCTGGAGGTCAGAGCAGCCTATTTTATTTACCACAGTATATCGCCCTCCCAGTGCATCTTTTGCTGAATTAATGTCTGAATTCTCTGAGTTCTTAACAACCTTAGTTCTTAGTTCAGACAAGATTATCATAGCTGGTGATTTTATTATTCATATACAGTGGGGCAAAAAAGTATTTAGTCAGCCACCAATTGTGCAAGTTCTCCCACTTAAAAGATGACAGAGGTCTCCAATTTTCATCATAGGTATACCTCAACTATGAGAGACAAAATGAGAAAAAAAAATCCAGAAAATCACACTGAAGGATTTTTAATGAATTAATTGGTAAATTCCTCAGTAAAATAAGTATTTGGTCAATAACAAAAGTTCATCTCAATACTTTGTTATATACCCTTTGTTGGCAATGACAGAGGTCAAACGTTTTCTGTAAGTCTTCACAAGGTTTTCACACACTGTTGCTGGTATTTTGGCCCATTCCTCCATGCAGATCTCCTCTAGAGCAATGATGTTTTGGGGCTGTCGCTGGGCAACATGGACTTTCAACTCCCTCCAAAGATTTTCTATGGGGTTGAGATCTGGAGACTGGCTAGGCTACTCCAGGACCTTGAAATGCTTCATACAAAGCCATTCCTTCATTGCCCGGGCAGTGTGTTTGGGATCATTGTCATGCTGAAAGACCCAGCCATGTTTCATCTTCAATGCCCTTGCTGGTGGAAGGAGGTTTTCACTCAAAATCTCACGATACATGGCCCCATTCATTCTTTCCTTTACACGGATCAGTCGTCCTGGTCCCATTGCAGAAAAACAGCCCCAAAGTATGATGTTTCCACCCCCATGCTTCACAGTAGGTATGGTGTTCTTTCTCCTCCAAACACGACAAGTTGAGCTTTTACAATAAAGTTCTATTTTGGTTTTATCTGACCATATGACATTCTCCCAATCCTCTTCTGGATCATCCAAATGCTCTCTAGCAAACTTCAGATGGGCCTGGACATGTACTGGCTTAAGCAGGGGGACACGTCTGGCACTGCAGGATTTGAGTCCCTGGCTGCGTAGTGTGTTACTGATGGTAGCCTTTGTTACTTTGGTCCCAGCTCTCTGCAGGTCATTCACTAGGTCCCCCCGTGTGGTCCTGGGATTTTTGCTCACCGTTCTCGTGATCATTTTGACCCCATGGGGTGAGATCTTGCGTGGAGCCCCAGATTGAGGGAGATTATCAGTGGTCTTGTATGTCTTCCATTTTCTAATAATTGCTCCCACAGTTGATTTCTTCACACCGAGCTGCTTACCTATTGCAGATTCAGTCTTCCCAGCCTGGTGCAGGTCTACAATTTTGTTTCTGGTGTCCTTTGACAGCTCTTTGGTCTTGGCCATAGTGGAGTTTGGAGTCTGACTGTTTGAGGTTGTGGACAGGTGTCTTTTATACTGATAATGAGTTCAAACAGATGCCATTAATACAGGTAACGAGTGAAGGACAGAGGAGCCTCTTAAAGAAGAAGTTACAGGTCTGTGAGAGCCAGAAATCTTGCTTGTTTGTAGGTGACCAAATACTTATTTTACTGAGGAATTTACCAATTAATTCATTAAAAATCCTTCAATGTGATTTTCTGGATTTTTTTTTTTTTTCTCATTTTGTCTCTCATAGTTGAGGTATACCTATGATGAAAATTGGAGACCTCTCTCATCTTTTAAGTGGGGGAACTTGCACAATTGGTGGCTGACTAAATACTTTTTTGCCCCACCGTAGATGTTGATAATGATAGTCATAGTGTAGCATTTCTCTCCCTCTTAAATTCAACTGTTTTTTCTCAGTGTGTTAGTAAACCAACTCATCATCATAATCACACCCTTGACCTGGTCTTGCCCTACGGTGTAGAAATTGATGAGCTGCTTGTCATCCCTCAAAATCCTACACTAACTGACCACTATTTGATAACGTTCAAATTTGTGCTATTTGGTTTCACAGCATCAAGCAGAAATATAGTTACCAGATACTAATCTGATAGTGCCGTGGCTCGCTTTAAAGAATTAATCCCTTCAACACTTACTCTATTACCATGTCTCAATACAGCAAACAGCACTGACCACTTGAATCCATTAGAATTAGACCTTTTAGTTGGTAGTACTGCAGCCTTACTGCGGTCAACACTTGACTCCATAGCCCCTCTTAAAAAAGAAAACTATTAAAAATAGGATACTAGCTCCATGGTACAACAACCAGACCCGTAAGTTAAAACAGAAAGTTAGATCCTGTGATAGGCTCTGGTGTGCAAATAAACCAGGAATGCCAGCCTTACCACCTATAAGAAATCTCTCCGTAGTGCTAGGTGACAGCACTATTCATCCTTGATAGAAGAAAATTAAAACAACCACAGATTTCTCTTTAACACTGTGGCTTTGCTAACCAAGAGCCAAAATGCCATAGATCCCTACATCCCTCAAACTCTTAGTGCTGACAACTTTTTGAATCTTTTTAATGATAAATTTGTCAGTATTAGGAATAATATTCCAAAAAATAGCCCCCCTAAAAATACCAAGTCTCTACCTAACACTGCTGTGCCCACAGGCTCAGAACTCCACTTTTCTAAATTTTCTCATATTAATCATTCTGATCTAGCCCTAATAGTGTCAGCTCCTAAACCAACTACCTGTCTTTTAGACCCAATCCCTGCTAGACTAGTGAAGAAATTGCTATCTCTGATTAGTCCATCTCTTTTGAACATAATTAATATGTCCCTATTGACAGGACATGTACCGCAGTCATTTAAAGTGGCAGTAATTAAACCTCTACTTAAAAAAACCTTTGCTTGATTCTGGGATTTTGGCCAATTATAGACCAATATCTAACCTCCCCTACTTTTCCAAGATCCTCGAAAAAGTAGTCGCCAATCAACTATGCACATTTTTAGAAAAAAAAAATTCTATATTTGAGAAATTTCAGTCAGGCTTTAGGAAACATCACAGCACAGAGACAGCCTTAGTGAAAGTTACTGATGACATCCTTATCGCATTTGACAAAGGACTTGTCTCCGTCCTTGTTTTATTGGACCTCAGCGCTGCCTTTGATACCACTGACCACCATATTCTGCTAGAGATACTTGAACAGCAAATTGGCTTGAATGGAACAATGCTAAGATGGTTCCAGTCTTACCTATCAGACCGTTCCCAGTTTGTTCATGTCCATAACAAGTCCTCTACTCAGACCACGGTCAGCTATGGTTTTCCACAGGGATCAGTACTTGGACCAGTATTGTTTACATTATACATGCTGCCTTTGGGAAACATTATGAGGAAGCATTCTATTTATTTTCATTGTTACGCTGACGACACTCAGTTGTATTTATCCATCAATCCAGATGATCCCAGCCAGTTGGGTTTACTCCAGGAGTGGCTTAAGGATGTCAAAACCTGGATGAACTACAACTTTCTATTGCTGAATACAGATAAATCTGAAATCATTGTTCTTGGCCCCAAACATGCTAGAAGTAGGCTACTCTTTTTTAGCAAGATAACAACACTGGATGGCATTGCACTGGCTTGTATGTCTTCTGCTAGGAATCTTGGAGTTGTCTTTGACCAAAATGCGTCTTGTCTTTCAACTCTCATATACAGCAAACCATTACCCCTCTGAGTGTGTGAATTTGCGTGCCCCTAGTGGCAGAGTGTGGTGCTGCGCCTGTCATCTCACTCTGATATGATCGGCTGCATTGGGGATTTGTACTGATTTGTACTGATTTTCCAGTTTCAGAAGGTGGTAGACATCTATTGGAGGACTCAATGGATGACATGTAATACACCAAAGAAGAAGAACTCCTCATTTCCTTTTCCTGTTTTTAGCATTTTAGCACAGAAAGCTAATATGGTCGCGATCGGTCATCGTCACCATCACTTTGTCGGCTTTGTATGCGGAAAATAGCCATGAGATACAAGCACATTTTATGTGGGATAATCATAAGACTTTGTAGATGTGATAGAGACTTTAAATGACCAACAGAACTCAAAATAACGACCACAATGGGTGAAAACACAGCGATCACGCCAGCCAGCCAGCCCCCTTGTCAAAAGTAAGTGAGGAATTTCTGTTATTTTTAATGTACTGATTTCTTGTTCATATACTTTGAAAATAAGATAATGAGGTACCGCTGTACAAAAAAAAAAAAAAAGTGTCAAAAGACTGAATCATTTTTTGTGTAAATATGTCCAAAGTCCAGTTTTGACTGAGTTATGGAATTTAAAGAGGTGCCGCAACATTATGCAAATTAGATGTGTAAATTTATTCCTATCTGAAACTTTGGATCATATTTTACATCTTTCTAATTGACAGTAAGCCATTATTTCTTACCACTTTCAAGTTACAGCCTTGGAAATCTGAACTATTTTACTGACAAAAAATATTTACCACTCTTGACCACTAGGGGTTATGTCGCAATTCGACGACAGACACTCAAAGAGTTAAGGCCGCCTTCTTCCATCTGTGTAATATTTCTAAAATTAGGTCCATCCTGTCTCATAAAGATGCAGAGAAACTTGTCCCCACCTTTATCACCTCTAGATAAGATAAGATAAGATAAGATAAGATAAGATAAGCCTTTATTAGTCCCACAACGGGGAAATTCCAGGATTGCAACAGCACAGGGATAGCAACACTCAGAGCAACAATCAGAAGGCAAGAAAAAAACAAGCAAGCAAGAGCAGCTAATATACATATGTACATATTACTATAAAATATATACTGTATATATACACACACACACAGACACACAGTGCAGAGCATTGTAGCTGGATGGAATAAATATATGAATATATGAACACACAGTGCAGAGCATTGTAGCTAGATGGAATAAATATGTAAATATATAAACACCCACAGTACGGAGCATTGCAGCTAGGTGGAATAAATATGCAAGTATATAAACACACACAGTGTGGAGCAATGTAGCTCCGCACTGATTTTATCAGATTTTATCAGGTTGCCCAAATAAGTCCATAAAGTTTCTCCAACTCATTCAGAATGCAGCTGCACAAATCCTTATGAGAACAGGGAGAAAGATCACATTACTCCAGTCTTAGCTTCTTTACATTGGCTCCCAATAAAATATAGAATTGAAGTCAAGATATTGCTCTTAACCTATAAAGCTCTTAATGGTATGGCTCCTTCTTACCTGCAAGAACTCTTAGTCCCCTATCATCCAACCAGAGCTCTGCGCTCACAAAAATCCAAACTACTAGTGGTCCCCAAGCTATCTAAAGTAGATTGGGAGGTAGAGCTTTCAGCTATCAAGCTCCCTTCCTGTGGAACCATCTTCCCAATTCAGTTCGGGAGGCAGACACTCTCTCTTTATTCAAGAGGATGAATTCAAATGAATCAAGGATGAATCTTTTCTCTTTGATAAGGCATTTAGTTAGAAATGTTGCCCTTGCCAGGCCTTCGCTTGAATGTGCGACCTGGCCAGGCTTGGCACTAGACTGTTTTGGCTTTGAATGTTTTATTTGTATATTTGTTTTGAATGTAGTTACTCAACCCAGCCCGTCGAGGCGGATGGCCGTCCTCTATGAGCTATGGTGCCGCCCATGCTTTCTGCCCGTTAAAGATAAGATAAGATAAGATAAGATAAGCCTTTATTAGTGCCACAACGGGGAAATTCCAGGATTGCACAGGGATAGCAACACTCAGAGCAACAATCAGAAGGCAAGAAAAAAAAAAAAAAAAAAAGCAAGCAAGCAAGCAAGAGCAGCTAATATACATATGTACATATTACTATAAATATATATATATATATATATATATATATATATATATATATATATATATACTTTATATATACACACAGACACACAGTGTAGAGCATTGTAGCTGGATGGGATACATATATGAGCATATAAACACACAGTTCCTCACCCGTGTCACCGCAGTGCTTGCTCTTAGGGGTCTCTGCTGGGTTCTATAAACTGAGAGTGTGGCCTAAACCCACTCTTTTCTGTAAAGTGCCTTGAAATGACCTGTGTTGTGATTTGGCGCTATATAAATAAAATTGAATTGAATTGAAGTGAATTGAAATGAATTACAAAGCTCTAAATAATCAGGCCCCTTTCTAATTAAAAGATTTGATAGTACCTTATCCTAACAGAGCACTACTCTCCCAAAACGCAGGATTCCTTGTCATACCTAGAATCTCCAAAAGTACAATGGGAGACAGAGCTTTCAGTTATTAAGCTCCTCTTCTTTGGAACCAGCTGCCAATCTGGATTCGGGAGTCAGACTTGATCTCTGTTTTTAAGAATAGGGTTAAAACCTTCCTTTTTGACATAGCCTATAGTTAGGGTGGGATCGGGTGACCCTGAACACCCTCCCTTAGTTATGCTGCTAGTAGGTTTAGACAGTGGGGTGACCTCCAATAATGCACCAGGCTTCACTCCTTTCTTCACTCTCAGTGAAATATTTTTGCTGGTCAATAACATCTGTTTGTTCTCTCCCATACGTAGATTGAGTCCCCGTTGTGCTGTTTGTTCTCAACATGTTTGTTCTTTTCTTCTTCTTCTCTATCCCCTCACCCCCCAGCCAGTCGCAGCAGATGCCAGCCTCTCCCTGAGCCTGGTTCTGCTGGGGGTTTCATCCGGCTAAAAGGGAGTTTTTTCACTCCACCGTCAGCAAGTGCTGCTCACAGGGGATCGCCTGATTGCTGGAGCCTTTCTGCAATTGCATGATTTTCCCCTACAGTTTAAAGTGGTATGAGATAACTGTTGTTGTGAAATGTTGCCATATAAATAAAGTTGATTTAAATTGAATTGAACTGAATTGAATCTCTAAGGGTGAGTCTAGTAATCCTACAGAGAAAGCTCATTTCAACTGCTTGTATCCACAATCTTATTCTTTCGTCAATACCCAAAGCTTATGACCATAGGTGAGAGTAGGAACATAGATTGACCGGTAAATCTACAGTTTTGCTTTAGAGCTCAGCTCCCTCTTCACCACAACAGACTGGTACAACATCTGCACTACTACAGATGTTGCCCCAATTCGTCTGTCAATCTATTGCTCCATTCTCCCCTCACTCATGAATGAGACTCCAAGATACTTAAACTCCTCCACTTGGGGAAGGAGCTTGTCCTCAACCTGGAGAGGGCAATCCACCTTTTTCCCACTGAAGACCGTGCACTTGGACTTGTAGGTGTGAATTCTCATCCCAGCCACTTCACACTCAGTAGCAAACAGTCCCAACAAGACCTGTAGGTCATTGCTCAATGAAGCCAACAGGATGACATCATCTACAAACAGCAGAGATGAGATCCTTTGGTTACCGAATATGACACCCTCTATTCCTTGGCAGCACCTAGAAGTCCTGTCCATAAAAATTATGAAAAGGATCAGTGACAAAGAGCAACCCTGGCAGAGTCCAACTCTCACTGGAAACAAGTCTGACTGCATGTTGGCAATGCAAACCAGACTCTATAACTGTCACATGGGGACTGCATAGCTCATAACAAGCCAAATACCCCATACTCCCAAAGCACACACACAGAAGAGACCACAAGGGACGCAGTCAAATGCTTTCTCCAAGTCCACAAAACATATGTGAACTGGTTGGGTAAGCTCCCACAAACCCTCGAGGATTCTCGGGAGGGTAAAGAGTTGGGCCGATGTGCCACGACCAGGATGAAAACCACATTGCTCCTCCTGGATCCAAAATTTGACCAGCAGTCGGACTCTCCTCTCCAGTACCCTGGCATAGACATTCCCAGGGATGCTGAGAAATGTGATCCCCCAAACGTTGGAACACACCCTCCGGTCCCCCTTCTTGAAAAGAGGAACCACCTCCCCAATTTGCCATGCCAAAGTTAAACCCCTTTTCCATTAGTACTTATATAGCCCAACTCACCTCTACACGGCTTTACAAAACTCAGTTCACTTTTGTTTCCATTACACCAGAGTACCGCCTGAGGTGAGTGAGATTTTTTTTTTACTCAAGGTGGCGCAACCCTCCCATGACGTAAAACAAGCAACACAAGTAAAACACAAGATGGCAGAATATGAGGCGACTGCTCGGTCTCTGTTTTTTTTGTCAGAGTAAAGGCAAAAAAGGAGAGCCAGAGAAGGCTATAGACTACAAGACGACACACTCTGGAAAAGTACTGGAGCTTTTATAAAGCCATAGAGCAGTATAAAGCGGAAGACATGAGGATACGAACTAAATCACATATGAAGGTAAGCTAATAATTATTAATTTTAGTTAGATTTAAGTCCGCTGTACTACAGTGTAATGTCGGCAAGTCATCGCTATTAGGTAGTAAAATATGTGTGCTGTGTCTGTGTTTCAGATAGCTCTCTTATGGCAAAATTATCGCTTCTAACCGTCGGTCTGGGTGTTAAACACAGGCTCCCAGTGGTGGAATGTCATCCTAGCTTCACGAACGTGCAGTGGTTACAAGAATTATGCAGTGGTTATGCCAACTTCTACCGCCACTTCATTAAAAACTACAGCCTAATTGCCCTTCCTCTGACTCGTCTCACCTCCTCCAAGGTGCCCTTCCAGTGGACAGAGGAAACTGAGGCGGTCTTTGTAAACTTAAAATCTCAATTCTCCTCTCCTCCGATCTTGGCGCAGGTGGATCCTGCTCTGCAGTGCCTGGTTGAAGTGGACGCTTCGGACTCTGGCGTTGGTGCCATGCTATCTCAACGTTCCC
This sequence comes from Pholidichthys leucotaenia, assembly GCA_020510985.1. Lineage (NCBI taxonomy): Eukaryota > Metazoa > Chordata > Actinopteri > Cichliformes > Pholidichthyidae > Pholidichthys > Pholidichthys leucotaenia. Next base: position 422,128,855 of record CM035837.1, on the reverse strand, counting down.
CGGTAGACAACAAGATTCGCCCCTGCGCGTTCTTCTCCCGCCGCCTCTCCCCCGCGGAGAGGACCTATAACATCGAGGACAGGGAGCTCCTGGCGGTCAAGCTGGCACTGGAGGAGTAGACTATGATCCATCCAGCCGTTCATCATCTGGACGGATCATAAGAACTTGGAATACCTCAGGACAGCTAAATGGCTAAATGAGCGCCAGGCCCGTTGGTCCCTGTTTTTTGGCCGTTTTGACTTCACCATCACCTACGGCCCCGGGTCCAAGCACACAAAGCCTGATGCCTTATCTAGGCAATTCGCCCTGAGTATGGAGTCGCTCAGTCAAAATATGTAATTTTTATCAATAAAAGTTTAGCCACCAGTCTGTCACCGCTGTGTCTCTTCTTGCCCTGGCTTCAAGTGTGGATGGTGTTTTGTACTTGTATTGCTAAAATAAAAAAGGATGCACTACAAAGGGTCTCAAATATTTGTAATGTGTCCTGTTATAGTACTGCATAAGTTTATTGAAGATAGACTATAAACTACACATATAAACAATACTGTAATGGTGATGAATAAGCGGTTCTTAAACAGTGGCTAATATTGGATGTCCTATTCATTTTCAATTATTCTATAATTAATATTCACACAGTCGAATAAATCTCAGTTCAGTCCCTTTCATATTAAGTGGAAATTGTGCTACTTTAGTTTTGGCACTTTATCTATACTTTAACTTTAAAAGCAAAGGATTTGAGGACTTTGTCCACCACTACTAAAATCAACGGGGTGTGCAACTTACCAGTCATAACACATTGTTGTGTACTGCTAATCATTGCCAGTGTCAAAACAGATGCTGGTCGGACTCTCGAACAAAAATACACACAACTCAAGTACATGCACAGCACGAAAGTGCAACATATAAAAACCCACCTTTTTAGCCAGGATTAACACAAGCTTATTTCGTCAGATGTTGACACAAGCGCAAAATAAAAGCAGAGCATGGAGTTTGCTTTGATGGCTAACTAGCTAGATCATTGTCTGCATACAGGAGACAACGTTGTTGTTTGTTCAAAGTGAATTTTCCGCCGCTGGGATAAACAACGTAAAGATGCATAATATCGCATCATATCACATCACTCATCATCCTCTATATCCTAATATCACAGCATTCAACTGCCGTGGTTGGGTCCTCCCATTATCTCCCAGTCGGTGGCCATAAATTCATTTCAGGTGGCTCCATCAAGTTCCCTCTGGATTATCTCATCAGCCAAAAGGCATAGAAAAGTGTGCTGGACCATGGTGTTGAAGCCATTCTATCGTTGTTGTTTATACTGACGCTTGCTTGCTGGCTCACGGACGAATCTTTGCAAATGGTGGCTCAAGATTCTGTTTAAGACGCTGCTCTCATGACGTTACGCTTGGACCAATCAGTGGCCTGCAGTCTTTTGACGTCACATTTTCAGCTCAATACAGTACGCTTCGAAGCACCCTGTAGCGGTCCCGAAATTGCTGGACAAAAATCATATCAGTACCTAATAGAAAAGCCTACAAAGTGTGCTGAGCCGAAGTGAGTAGGGCCAAACAGGTACTAGTGGAAAAGGGCTATTACTGTCCTCAACCTCCACACAATGCTGCAGAAGTGTGTCAACTATGACAGCCCTATAACATCCAGGGCCTTGAGGTACTCAGGGTGAATTTTGTCCACCCCCCGGGGCCCGGTGACCAAAGAGTTTTTTAACCACTTTGGCAACCTCAGCCCCTGTGATGGGCGAGTCGTCCCCCTCGTCCTCATGACCTGCTCCCTCTGTGGAAGACATGTCAGTGGGATTGAGGAGACGCTCCAAGTATTCCTTCCACCACTCGATGATGTCCCCAGTCGAAGTCAGCAGTGCCCCATCTGCATTATACACAGTGTGGACGGGGAGTTGCTTCCCCCTCCTGAACAACCGGACAGTTTGCCAGAATCTCTTCGAGGCTGACTGAAAGTCTTGCTCCATGGCCTCACCAAATTCCACCCACACCCGAGTTTCTGCTTCAGCAATCACCTGAGCTGTACTACACTTGGCCTGTCGGTATACCTCAGCTGTTTCTGGAGTCTCACAAGCAAACCAAGCTTGGTAGGAATCCTTCTTCAGCTTAATGGCCCTCCTCACCACTGGTGTCCACCACTTGGTTTGGGAGTTGCCACCACAAGATGCACCAACAACTTTGTGGCCACAGCTCTGGACAGCTGCTTCAAAAATGGAGATGGAGAGCATGGACCATTCAGAGTCCATGTCTCCAGACTCCCTCGGAATGTGATTGAAGTTCTTCCTGAGGTAGGAGTTGAAGACATCTTGGACAGGGGCCTCAGCCAGACAATCCCAGCCCACCATCACTATACATTTAGGTGTACCGAGTCAGAGTGGCATCCACCTTTGCCATCAGATCCACCTCACCACCAGGTGGTGATCAGTTCACAGGTCTGCACCTCTCTTTACCCAAGTGTCCAAGACATATGGTGCAGGTCTGATGACATGATGATAAAATCGATCATTGACCTGTGACCTAGGGTGTCCTGGTGCCAGGTGCACATATGGACACCCTTATGCTTGAACATGGTGTTTGTTATGGACAAACTGCTGTTGGCACAGAAGTCCAATAACTGAACACCACTTGGGTTCCGATTCTGCAAGCCATTTCTCCCAATCACACCCCTCCAGGTTTGACTGTCATTGCCCACATGCGCATTGAAGTCCCCCAGTAGGACAACGGAGTCTCCAAGAGGAGCACTTTTGAGCACCCCAGTCAAGGACTCCAAAAAAGGTGGGTACTCTGAAGCATCAGTTGGTGCATAGGCACAAATGATGGCCAGCACCCATTTCCCAACCCGAAGGCATAGGGAAACTACCCTCTCATCCACCGGGGAGAACTCCAGTGTCGAGGCAGCAAGGCGGGGGGATACAAGAATACCCACCCCTACTCGTCGCCTCTCGCCCAGGGGATGTCCAAAGTAGGCCAAGCTCCAGCCCCTCTCCAGGACATTGGTTGCTGAACCGGACCTGTGTGTGTTGAGGTGAGCCCAACTATATCTAGCAAGAATCTCTCAACCTCATGCACCAGCTCAGGCTACTTCTCCACCAAAGAAGTGACATTTCACATCCCAAAAGCCAGTTTCGAAAGCTGGGGATCAGACCACCAAAGTCTCTGCTTTCGACCGTCTCCTGATCCACGTAGCACCGAACCCCTATAGTCCATCCTGCAGGTGGTGAGCCCACTGGAGGGTGGACCCATGCAACTCTTGGTTGGATTGATCGTCACTTCCTTGTGGTAACGTATCGTCACTTCCTGTTTTGCTGTCTGCCTGTGTGGTTTGCTCTCCTTACTCTCCTGAGCTTTGGGTTAGCCACTAGCGATGGCTACTAGCTCTCCTTCTTCTCCTCTTCTGGTGTGCTCTCTCTGTCAGATGTTTAGCTACACCTCTGCCTCTTTTAGTGATAACGGTAAATGTAATAAATGTTGTCTTTTTGAGGCGCTCGAGGCGAGGTTGTCTGATTTGGAATCCCGGCTCCACTGCATTGAAACACCGTCTGCGCCAGTTACTCTTGACGGACGCCCCTTAGCTGCAGCGGAGCTAGCTAGCTTAGGCCCCCCTGTTAGCAGTCCTCCGGCTCTCCTCAGCAGCGAGGAGACTGGGTGGGTGACGGTGAGAAGGAAGCCTAGTCACAAAGCCCCGGTACACCACCAACCTGTTCACGTTTCTAATCATTTTTCCCCGCTCAGCGACACACCCGCTGACGAAAAAACTCTGATCATTGGCGACTCTGTAGTCAGAAACGTGAACCTAGAGACTCCAGCGGCCATAGTCAAATGCATTCCTGGGGCCAGAGCAGGCGACATCGAGTCAAATTTGAAAATGCTGGCTAAAAGTAACTGTAAATACTCCACAATTGTTATTCATGCTGGCATTAATGACATCCGTCTCCGGCAGTCGGAAGTCACGAAACTTAATGTAGAATCGGTGTGTGACTTTGCAAAAACGATGTCTGCTACTGTAGTATTCTCTGGGCTCCTCCCCAATCTGACCAGTGCTGACATGTTTAGCCGCTCGTCATCCTTGAACCGCTGGCTGTCTGTGTGGTGTCCTGCAAATAACGTGGGCTACATTGACAATTGGAGCTCTTTTTGGGGAAAACCTGGTCTTATGAGACGAGACAGCATTCATCCCACTTTGGATGGTGCTTCTCATTTACCTAACAATCTGGCATCTTTTTAATCCAAATTTCCAAAACCCTGACTACTCAGAGTTGGGACCAGGAAGCAGAGTCGCAGTCTTACACGCCTCTCTGCAGCTCCTCTTCATCCGCCACCCCTCAGCTTAGCCCCTGTCTTCCCCATCAGAGAATCATTGTCTGCTCCCTCCAAAGTAAATAAAAATATAATATATAAGCATCCCAAAGTGATTAAGCAAAATATTGATAAAACTCAAATTAAACATAAAGCCTCTAAATTGAATGATTTGGCCTCTGTTCCTCCTCATAATTTAAAAATTAAATGTGGTTTATTAAATATTAGGTCTCTAACTCCCAAGTCTCTGTTAGTCCATGATCTGTTAATTGATCATCAGATTGATTTAATATCCCTTACAGAGACTTGGTTAGGGCAAGAGGATTATGTTGGTTTAAATGAATCAACTCCCTCTGGTTATTTAAACTGTCAAAATCCCAGAAGTTCTGGTCGTGGAGGAGGAGTAGCAACAATTTACCATTCCAAATTACTAGTTAATGTAAAGCAAAAAACATGTTATAATTCCTTTGAGGGCCTGGTCCTCAGTATTTCTTAGCTGATTTAGTGCTGAAATCTGATAATAATAATTATAGTAAGGGACTTTAATATACATGTGGATGTAGATAGTGACTGCCTTAATGTGGCATTTAATTCAATATTAGACTCGATTGGGTTTTCTCAGAAAGTAGGAAATTCTACTCATTACCTCCACCATACATTGGACCTTGTTCTGACATATGGCATAGAAATAGAAAATCTTGTAGTGTCTCCTCATAACCCTGTACTGTCAGACCATTGTCTGTTAACCTTTGATTTTACTATTTCTGACTATTTGGCTCCTAAAGAAAAATATTATTACAGTAGATGCCTCTCAGATGATGCTGTTACCAAATTTATGCAGATTGTTTCCTCTATGCCATGTGTCAACACAACGGAAATAAGCTATAGACAGCTTGCTCCTTCTGTAATTGATAACATGGTGGATAGGGTTACAGCTTCTCTCCATCAGACTCTAGACTTGGTGGCCCCCTTAAAAAAGAAAAAGTCTAATCAGAGATTTCTAACTCCTTGGTTCAACACAGAAACTCGTAGCTTAAAACAGAAGACTCGTCAGTTAGAAAGAAAATGGCGCTCCACTAAATTAGAAGAAATCTATTTAGCTTGGAGAAATCATCTTTTAATTTATAAAAAATATCTTAGAAAAGCTAGAACGAGTTATTACTCTGCATTAATAGAAGAGAACAAGAATAATCCCAGGTTTCTTTTCAGCATTGTAGCCAGGTTGACAAAGAGTCAGGACTCTGTCAATCCTAGCATTCCCTTAGATCTTACTAGTCAGGACTTTATGAACTTTTTCAATAACAAAATTTCATCCATCAGAGATAAAATCAATCAGATTCTTCCCACAGTTAATTTAAATACTGTAACTACTACAACTCCTTCTATTGATGTCTGTCTTGATGAGTTTACTCCAATCGACCTTTGTGAGTTAGACAAAATAGTTTCCTCATCCAAACCTTTAACTTTTCTTTTAGACCATATTCCTACCAGGTTATTTAAAGAAGTCTTCCCACTTATTGGTAGCTTCATATAATCAATTCTTCATTAACTTGAGGCCATGTACAGCAGGCTTTTAAAACGGCTGTAATTAAACCCTTACTCAAAAAGCCAATGCTAGATCCAGGAGCTTTAGCTAACTATAGACCAATCTCTAATCTCCCTTTCATTTCAAAAATCTTAGAAAGAGTTGTTGCTACGCAATTATTTGACCACCTGCAGGGAAATGGTTTACTTGAAGAGTTTCAATCTGGGTTTAGAATCCATCATAGTAATGAAACAGCCTTAGCGAAGGTCACTAACGACCTCCTCATCGCATCTGATAATGGACTGGTTTCTGTACTTGTCCTTTTAGACCTTAGTGCAGCTTTTGATACTATCGATCATAATATTCTACTTGATAGATTAGAACGCTATGTTGGACTTAATGGAACTTCGTTGCAGTGGTTTAGATCTTATTTATCTGATAGGTTCCAGTTTGTTCATGTAAAGAATGAGTTTTCTTTCAACTCAAAGCTTAGTCATGGAGTTCCACAGGGATCTGTGCTAGCCCCTGCTCTTTTTAGTTTATATATGCTTCCGTTACGCAACATTATTAGAAAGCACTGTATACATTTTCATTGTTATGCAGATGACACACAATTATACCTGTCAATGAAGCCAGATGATAGTAATGAATTAGCCAAGTTAGAAGCCTGTCTTAAGGAAATCAAAGCTTGGATGACTTGTAATTTCCTGCTATTAAATTCAGATAAGACTGAAGTCATTCTTGTTGGTCCAAAAAACCTTAGAAATTCCTTTCCAAATCAAACTTTCAGTTTGGATGTGGTTACTCTTTCTCTTAATAGCTCTGTGAGGAACCTTGGAATTATTTTTGATCAAGATCTGTCCTTCAATTCACATATTAAATTTGTTTCTAAGACTGCCTTCTATCATTTGCGTAATATTGCCAAGATTAGGAGCATCTTGTCTCAGAGTGATGCTGAGAAACTGATCCACGCTTTTGTTAGCTCGAGATTAGATTATTGTAATTCTTTATTATCAGGCTGTCCTAAAACATCTTTAAAAAGTCTTCAGCTGATCCAAAATGCTGCAGCAAGAGTTTTAACAGGTACTAGAAAGAGAGATCATATCTCTCCAGTTCTGGCCTCCCTTCATTGGCTTCCCATAGAGTTTAGAATTAAGTTTAAAATCCTTCTTCTTACTTACAAAGCTCTAAACAATCAGGCTCCTTTTTATTTAAAAGATCTGATACTACCGTATTATCCTAACAGAGCACTACGCTCCCAAAATGCAGGATTACTTGTAATACCTACACTACCGTTCAAAAGTTTGGGGTCACTTAGAAATGTCCTTATTTTTGAAAGAAAAACACTTTTTTTCAATGAAGATAACTTTAAACTAATCAGAAATACACTCTATACATTGCTAATGTGGTAAATGACTATTCTAGCTGCAAATGTCTGGTTTTTGGTGCAATATCTACATAGGTGTATAGAGGCCCATTTCCAGCAACTATCACTTCATTGTTCTAATGGTACAGTGTGTTTGCTCATTGAGTCAGAAGGCTAATGGATGATTAGAAACCTCTTGTGCAATCATGTTAGGTCTGCAATGCTGTAATTGCTGCAAATGGAGGATTCTTTGACAAAAGCAAAGTTTGAAGGGAAAAAAAATATTATTTCAAATACAAATCATTATTTCTAACCTTGTCAATGTCTTGACTATATTTTCTATTCATTTTACAACTCATGGTGGTAAATAAGTGTGACTTTTCATGGAAAACACAAAATAATTGGCTGGGTGACCCCAAACTTTTGAACGGTAGTGTAGAATCTCCAAAAGTACAATGGGAGGCAGAGCCTTCAGTTATCAAGCTCCTCTCCTGTGGAACCAGCTGCCAATCTGGATTTGGGAGTCAGACTCGATCTCTGTTTTTAAGAATAGGGCTAAAACCTACCTTTTTGATATAGCCTACAATTAGGGAGGGATCATGTGTTTCTGAACCCTCCCTTAGTTATGCTGCTAATAGGTTTAGTCAGCCGGGGGACCTCCAGTAATGCACTGGGCCTCACTCCTTTCCTCACTCTCAATGAAATATTTTTTTTTGCTGGTCATTAACATTTGTTTGTTCTCTCCCATAGATTGAGTCCCCATCGTGCTGTTTGCTCTCTACATGTCTGTTCTTTTCATCTTCTCTATCCCCTCACCCCCCAGCCAGTCGCAGCAGATGACTGCCCCTCCCTGAGCCTGGTTCTGCTGGAGGTTTCTTCCTGTTAAAAGGGAGTTTTTCCTCTCCACCGCCGCCAAGTGCTTGCTCACAGGGGATCGCCTGATTGCTGGGGTCTTTCTGCAACTATGGGGGTTCCCCCTACAGTTGATAGTGCTATGAGGTGACTGTTGTTGTGAAATGGTGCTATATACAGCAGCTCAATGTACAGCAATGTACAGCTCTTGTACAGCAGCTCAACCAGACTCATATCATTTATCACTGTTTTTTTCTGTTGCATTATCAACTGCACTGTGGTACCCCATATTATCTGCTACTTGCTAATTTTTTAAAAAACTGCCTTGACTAGTATTACTCATTATTACTATTATTACTATTATTATTATTATTATTATTATTATTATTATTATTATTATTACTTATTTTTCTACACTTATTGCACGTTTTTAGTCCTTTAGTTTTTTAGTTTATCTCTTTATCTCATCATGTTTTTAATGTTGCAGCATGGCACCGAGACAAATTTCTAGTTTGTGTACTACATGAACAATGGCAATAAATCTGATTCTGATTCTGATTCTGATTCTATAAATAAAGTTGAATTGAATTGAATTGAACTCCTTCTGGCTGAGCCCGGCCCGGTCACATAGACAGAAACCCGCCTAACAGACGCTAGCCATCAAGCCTTTTGCCCAGGCCCGGCTCCAGGGTGGGGCCCTGGTAACCCCATACTTGGCGGGGTACACTGAATCCTTGATTTTTCATTCATCATGGGAGTCTATTGGATCGTCTTAGTCTTGCTCTTCACTCAGAACCAGTTCGTCTTGGGAGACCCTACCAGAGGCAAATTGCCCCGGACAACATAGATCCTGGAATCACTAGGGCAGGCAAGCTCCCCTCCACAATAAGGTGGCGATCCATGGGAGAAGTTATAATTTAATTACACAGAATAATTTTTTTTACGATAAATTTTCAATTTTTTTCTTGTAAATTTGCAGCGCTCATCTGGATGCTGGTTATTCTGTGTATGAGCATTGCAAAAAAGTCAGAAATTTATGAGAAAAAAGTTAAAAATATGTGAGAAAAAATCTAAAAGAAAAAATTTGCACATCTATGAGGAAAAAAAATGTTTTTCATTTCTGCTTCCAATTTGTTGTTCAAAGTCATGTTATTCAGGTATGTAACATTGTATACAAAGGTTTATTATGATATTGGGGGAACAATTCTCTCTTTTTTCTAGGTTAGGAGGGCCTGTGTTCCCTATGCACCCCAACCCCTTCTCCCCGCCCCCATCCTCCACCCTCACCCACCTGCACCAACACTGCTGCAGAACTCAAAGTCGATTGGCTCTTCCGGCTGTTGTGTGTTAATCTTGCAAACGGTCACAGTAGGTTAAAAAGGGGGATGATTTGGGGGTCATTTTGCTACCAAGATGGACACCATCCCTCCCTCATTCCCCCTCAAATCACCAAATGAAAAAATTTGAGACTAGGGATGGTAGTAATATCTCCTTGGAAGGAGACAGGTCTTTTGGTGCCATTCCTTTCAAAGAGCTGTTCAAAAAAAGAGGCATGTTGTTCTTATATATAGACTCCTGTTAACTCGATCACTTTCTATTGTTCACTGCTGTGGAGGAGGGAGATTCTGAAAGTGTCTTTTCTGCCCTCAACCTCCACTTCTCCTTGTTGACCACTGGCCGATTCATATCAGGAGGAGTGGGTGGATTGGAGCAGATGAGACTTGGGCAGCGATTTTTTTTTTTTTTTTTTTTTTAAAGGAAGAAGAGGAAAGGCTCCAAAGCACGACTCAGATCAATTTGTTCATCAAAAAGAGCTGTTCAATAGAATCAGATCTGGTGCAAATGGCCCAACGCTATCTGAGATATTCCAAAAATGGACTGGACCAAATTATTGACACCCTCAACTTAATATTCAGTAACACATTCTTTAGAAGAAATAACTGAAATAATTTACTTCCTGTAACAACTGCAGAGTTTCTTCCACCTCTCCACTGGAATTCTGAACCACCATTCTTTTTCCAGCTCTCTCAGAACGGAAGGATTTCTCCTCAGAAGTGGCCAGAGTGGGGGACTATAATGGTAGAACATCCACCCCATAGCCAGGAGATATTGGGTTTAAGTTGGGTCATACCAGAGACCAGATAAAACTGTCACTTTCTTCTTTTTTAGCTTGGTGCACAGCATAATAAAATGGGGAAGCAAAGGTTAACACACAGAGCTAAGAGTAGACACCACTACCACCCCCACTGCAGCTTTCTCTACTTAAAGTCACTGTGTGGTCTAGGAAAGGGTCAGGAACCTGATGGGATTTAGATCTGGACTCATTGTTGACCACTTCAGAGCTCTCCACCACCTTGTCTTAAACCATTCTGGGTACTTTCTGATGTCTTCTTTAGGTCATTGCCCTGCTGTTAGACCCGTGATCACTCATGGAGACCCAGCTTACTGACACTGGGCCCTACATTGCACCCCAGAATTTTCTGGTAGTCTTCAGAATTCCTAGTGTAGAGCACACAGTTAGGATATCCAGGGCCTGAAGCAGCAACGAAACCCCAGAACATCAGCGAGCCTCCAGCATGTTGTTGCAATTATAAATACCAAAGGACTTATGATGATGACAATTTTCTGACAGAACTGGTGCTTTATCTGACAGAAATACAGGGGTGTATGACTGTGTGTTATCTGCGTGGAGTCTTCATCATACCCAGATGGGGCACAGGCCTCTTGTTTTACCTTCATCATAAAGCCTCTCCACCTCATTCTGAGTCTCTTAAACACCATCCTGTCTTCATCACACAGATCCCCCCTCATCTCCTCTTCACGGTTCTTCATCGTAAACTGTCATCCTCCATCTCCCCCTCCATGTGATGTCACTAGATCAGACTTCCTCTTTTGCTCAGAGCAGCGTGCAGTCATCTCTGATCGACCGCTGCAATGGATGAAGAGCTCATGACGTGAATCAGTGGTGTCAGCTATGTTGATGGCTGCCCATCTCATTGGCCTCTCTCCTTGCCACTGACGTGACGTGATGGGAGATGATACTGAAAAAGCAGAGGGGGGACCCCCGGGGCCTTGGAGCCTGACAGACGCCACTTTACGTCTTTAACCCAATGTCTCAAAGTGACAGTGACACTGTCGTCTTTTTCTGTCTGTGATTTGAAAAAAAGGAAAAAGTAGAAAAATAAGAGGAAACTCTTATCTCTGTTTTTATTCTCAGATGTTTAACTTAAACCCTGATGATGTTAGAGATGTTTGTAGAGGATGAGATTCTGTATGTGGAGCAAATCCTGACCCTGTTGTTTGAGGGAGAGTTGAGCACCTCTTATGAATGCTGTAGTTGTTTGACACCCACTTGGACAAGCATCTAAAGTAGGGGTTTCAAACTCATTTTAGCTCGGGGACCACATACCGCCGGATTTAATGTCAAGTGGGCCGGACCAGTAAAATAGCAGCAAAACAACCTAATGGCAACTCCCAATTTAGTACAAAGAAGTACAAGTACACTGTGAAATGTTTACATTTATTGAACCACTGGTCTTTTACAAAACATGAACAACCTGAATTAGCTGGAGTAATGATACAAGTTACATGGCCTTTATCAGATTATTCTGTTTACATGGCCACTTGAATAATCAGATAACTGCAGAAATCCAATCATAACCGGTTTATTAATGTACATGTAAACATAATCATTGGCCATGTTTACATGCACATGAATAAACCAGTTATGATTGGATTTCTGGAGTTTAAGACCCTTAATCAATTTTTGGCAGGCAGAACACAGAATTATTGTCCTTTGAAACTATTTCACAAGTGCAAGAGAGCAAGTTAGAGTATTATATTCACAATTTAATTCTGAACCAAATAAAATAATTTTTAAAGCATGCAAACTGTTGCAATCAATATTAAGACCTTTAATCAGTTTTTGGCAGGTAAAATAACATATTTATAAGCTATAACAGCCCTTTGAGACTATTCACAAGTGTGACAGTGCAAGCTACAGTATTATTTTCACAATTTAACCCTGAACAACAAAATCAAGTTATTTTAACGCATGCAAACTGTTTAAATCAACATTAAGACCCTTAATCAGTTTTTGGTGGGTGAAATAACATTTATCAGTTATAACAGCCCTTTGAGACTATTCACAAGTTGGACAAAACATGTTAGAATCTTTACAATACAACCTTGAAGGACCAAATCAAGTGATCTGTTGGCTGGTAAAATGTTTGAATCCAAATTGGGAGTCTTCATGAATTTTTGGCAGATGAAGCATACATTTTTGGATTCTACTTACAATATATAATCCATCCATCCATCCATCCATCCATCCATCCATCCATCTTTGACCGCTTTGGTCCAGGTCGCGGAGGCAGCAGTCCAAGCAGAGAAGCCAAAACTTCCTTTTCCTCAGCGACCTGCTCTAGCTTTTCAGAAAGGATACCAAGACGTTCTCAGACCAGCTGTGGGACGTAGTCTCTCCAGCGAGTCCTGGGTCTGCCCCGGGCTCTCCTCCCAGTGAGATGTGCACGAAACACCTCAAGTGGGAAGTATCCAGGAGGCATCCTGATCAGATGCCCAACCCACCTCAACTGGCTCCTTTCAATGTGGAGGAGCAGCGGTTCTACTCAGCTTCTCTTGGATGACTGAGATCCTCACCCTGTCACTAAGGGTGAGCCCAGCAATCCTACGGAGAAAGCTCATTTCAACCGCTTGTATCTGCAATCTCGTTCTTTTGGTCATTACCAAAAGCTCATGACCATAGGTGAGGGTAGGAACGTAGATTGACTAGAAAATCAATAGCTTTGCCTTAGAGTGCAGCTACCTCTTCACCATGACAGACCGGTACAATGTCCACATCACTGCAGATGCTGCTCCGATCCGTCTGTCAATCTCTCGCTCCATTCTTGTTATGTTCCTGAGAACGGGTGGGTGCCATGCTCAGTCTTCAGTTTGAGTTAAGTCCTTTTCTGTTTGCTTGCTTCTTTGTTTATGTTGCAGGCTGTATGGTCTACTGTGTTTGGTCTCTGTTTATTTTTGGAGTGTTTGTATTCTTAGTTTTGTCCTTATTGTCCTGTCTATTTATTGTGTGTCATTTTGTATTTATGGTATTAATTACATCTTTTGGGGATGTGTTATCTTATTCTTGTAGTATTATTTAGTTTCCGGTCTGTGCCTTTATTTTGACAGTGCTGTGCAGATTCTGGCTGTCAAACTCTGTTTTGTGGACTGCACAGTTGTCACTTCTTGTTCTGATTATTTCCTCATTCATGTACCCATACCTGCCATTTATTAATCATTTGTCCCATGCACCTATTTAAGGATACTGCAACATTTCCCCCATTGCTGTGTCCTACTGTTAGCCTCCTAAGAGGAATTTGTTGAGTGAGCTTGGGTTTCCACAGAGGTGAACGGGTGTGCTCCGACCAGATAATGTTTTGCCGTTTCCCATTTTTTTCAGCCGTGAGCCCCATCTCCTTTCCGGTGTGACTCCGGCTGGGGTTCATCTCTTTTCCCCTCGGTGTGTCTGAATGCCTCAGCCAGTGTTTTGTCAGGCTGTTCTTTCCCACTGGTTGTGAGCCCCATTCTCCTCCTGCGCCCTTCATCATTTCATTATATGTGAGTGTAGTGTTTTGTGTTGTGTTCGTTTTTCTGTTAATAAATATGCAAACTCACAGCATGCGTTTGGTGTCCTCTGTAGCCCTTGGAGAGGGTGATTTATAACAATTCTTCCCCTCATTCATGAATAAGGCCCCGAGATACTTAAACTGCTCCACCTGGGGCAGGGGGTATATATGAGGTAAATAATGCGCAAACACTAGTATTCATGGGGAAGAAAAGCTTTATTGACTTTTACATCGTTATACACAGATTTTTTTTAATTTCAGCACACTTTTGTTAACATATAAGGCAAAACATTAAAAGCTGCTAGTGGATAAAATGTCATATCTGATTATTTTAACACAAAACTCATGGGGCTAAAATTATGACTAATCTCTCACTGCATTAAACAGATATATCTTTGCTAATTGCATGGACAAAAAGTGACATCTGCTTTGCTCAAAAGCAGCCGTCTGTCATGTTTGGGGTCGTTTAACCCTGTCCATGATCTGTGGCTTTAGGTTTTGATTACTTATTAATTCCAGCTGGCAGATTGAGCCTTGCTCTCTGCCAGTCCTACAGTCACGCCTTCCTCCTCTTTCCAGACACTCAGCAGCTGTGTGGGATCACCACATGTGCACACAGGCACACATGCACACACACTCACACACACATACACACATTTGTCCAATTAACTACACACCTGCTTGCCACACGGCTGTGCCCACTTGCCCTCGTTAGTATATTGTATTCTTATAGGGAGGCAGTGTGTGCAGTCAGTGTGGCAGCTTCAGTCAACCTTGGACATCCTGACTCGCAGACTGTTGGTTTCCCTTGGACTGAACCGTATAGTTACTCCAGAGCCTTTCCGCTCCTGCATGTATGGAAGTCCTCCTTAGTTATGCCTTCCTTTCCGCTCCTGCTCAGCCTGGAGCGCGCTTGGCATTTCCCCTACACCAACTAAGCTAGTAGCTAGTTGTTTCCCCATCTGTATGTGACTGTTATTTGGACATTTTGTATATTTTTTCCTCTGTTAATAAACACGCTACATTACTGCACGTTGGGCTCGTATTTATTCATATTCAATTCAATTCAATTCAACTTTATTTATATAGCGCCATTTCACAACAACAGTCATCTCATAGCACTATCAACTGTAGGGGGGACCCCCACAGTTGCAGAAAGACTCCAGCAATCAGGCGATCCCCTGTGAGCAAGCACTTGGCGACGGTGGAGAGGAAAAACTCCCTTTTAACAGGAAGAAACCTCCAGCAGAACCAGGCTCAGGGAGGGGCAGTCATCTGCTGTGACTGGCTGGGGGGTGAGGGGATAGAGAAGAAGAAAAGAACAGACATGTAGAGAGCAAACAGCACGATGGGGACTCAATCTATGGGAGAGAGCAAACAAATGTTAATGACCAGCAAAAAAAAAAAAATATTTCATAGAGAGTGAGGAAAGGAGTGAGGCCCAGTGCATTACTGGAGGTCCCCCGGCTGACTAAACCTATTAGCAGCATAACTAAGGGAGGGTTCAGAAACACATGATCCCTCCCTAATTGTAGGCTATATCAAAAAGGTAGGTTTTAGCCCTATTCTTAAAAACAGAGATCGAGTCTGACTCCCGAATCCAGATTGGCAGCTGGTTCCACAGGAGAGGAGCTTGATAACTGAAGGCTCTGCCTCCCATTGTACTTTTGGAGATTCTAGGTATTACAAGTAATCCTGCATTTTGGGAGCGTAGTGCTCTGTTAGGATGATACGGTAGTATCAGATCTTTTAAATAAAAAGGAGCCTGATTGTTTAGAGCTTTGTAAGTAAGAAGAAGGATTTTAAACTTAATTCTAAACTCTATGGGAAGCCAATGAAGGGAGGCCAGAACCGGAGAGATATGATCTCTCTTTCTAGTACCTGTTAAAACTCTTGCTGCAGCATTTTGGATCAGCTGAAGACTTTTTAAAGATGTTTTAGGACAGCCTGATAATAAAGAATTACAATAATCTAATCTTGAGCTAACAAAAGCGTGGATCAGCTTCTCAGCATCACTCTGAGACAAGATGCTCCTAATCTTGGCAATATTACGCAAATGATAGAAGGCAGTCTTAGAAACAAATTTAATATGTGAATTGAAGGACAAATCCTGATCAAAAATAACTCCAAGGTTCCTCACAGAGCTATTAAGAGAAAGAGTAACTGCATCAAAACTGAAAGTTTGATTTGGAAAGGAATTTCTAAGGTTTTTTGGACCAACAAGAATGACTTCAGTCTTATCTGAATTTAATAGAAGGAAATTACAAGTCATCCAAGCTTTGATTTCCTTAAGACAGGCTTCTAACTTGGCTAATTGATTAGTATCATCTGGCTTCATTGACAGGTATAATTGTGTGTCATCTGCATAACAATGAAAATGTATACAGTGCTTTCTAATAATGTTGCCTAACGGAAGCATATATAAACTAAAAAGAGTAGGGCCTAGCACAGATCCCTGTGGAACTCCATGACTAAGCTTTGAGCTGAAAGAAAACTCATCATTTACATGAACAAACTGGAACCTATCAGATAAATAAGATCTAAACCACTGCAACGAAGTTCCATTAAGTCCAACATAGTGTTCTAATCTATCAAGTAGAATATTATGATCAATAGTATCAAAAGCTGCACTAAGATCTAAAAGGACAAGTACAGAAACTAGTCCATTATCAGATGCAATGAGGAGGTCGTTAGTGACCTTCGCTAAGGCTGTTTCAGTACTATGATGGATTCTAAACCCAGATTGAAACTCTTCAAGTAAACCATTTCCCTGCAGGTGGTCAAATAATTGCGTAGCAACAACTCTTTCTAAGATTTTTGAAATGAAAGGGAGATTAGAGATTGGTCTATAGTTAACTAAAGCTCCTGGATCTAGCGTTGGCTTTTTGAGTAAGGGTTTAATTACAGCCGTTTTAAAAGCCTACGGTACATGGCCTAAAGTCAATGAAGAATTGATTATATGAAGAATAAAGCTCCCAATAAGTGGGAAGACTTCTTTAAATAACCTGGTAGGAATAGGGTCTAAAAGACAAGTTGAAGGTTTGGATGAGGACATATGTTCGCTGCACAATTACACAGCGGACATGATACCGTCAGCCTGAAGAGAAACGGCTTTAACGGAGCAAGGCACACTCCCATAGCTAGCCAGTCTGTTTAGATAGCTAGCTTGCTCACTATGAAGAGCACCTCACTATGAAGAGCACCTACAGAGAAAATAAATACTCTCACTGCTTACATTGCTTGTCTGTACAGCTTTTATATGCTGTAAATGTAGTAGTCCTGGCTGCACACGTGCTCTCTCTTCCTCTTTAACCAACTCATTATCCACAGCTGTGTGACCACCTGCAGGCAATGAACTCACCCTTTAAATAGGGGCAGCTTTCTCCATGCTTCAGGAGCCTGTTAAGATTTCCTGTGCCCAGGAACTCTTTTCCCCAGTGTGCAACCCAAAGCCTGTCTCCCTACGTCTGAGCCTATGGACACGTACGAGCCATTTTCTATCAAAAAAACACCCTTTCATTATATCTTCAAGGATAACCCCTTGGTGGAGTGGATCCTGTTTGGCAGAGCCGTCTCACCCAGACGTCCACCACTATCTCCACTCCCCCTGTTAAGTCTATTCGCCTACGTGCACAAGTATCACCTCTTCCTTCACCCCTGAGCACCAAGTCACCACCACGTGTAAATACTCACTTTCATTTGAATGTCACCCTGCCACGCCAAGAGTCTGTTGCCATCCAGCTCCCTGCTTGGTCTTCACCAGAACCTCTAAGACAACACACAGCAATCAACAATCTCTTGCCCTGTAAATGCCAATACTTACCTTTTGTTTCCTCTCTCCCACTGCAGGGTTGCCAGACTCTTCACTGACTATCTCACACTATAATTGTTGAATAAAAAACTATTTTGCATGGTCTACCAGGTCTCCTTGTTGCCTGCTTTTGGGTCTGTACCCCTCAATCATGTCAGTATAGTCGATCTGTCCATTCCTCTTGTCATGATTTAATAGTGCCAGAGACTGAAATGCAGAGCGTAATTCCCCAGAGGAACAACAGACACAGGTGAACGTTTTAAATGATTTATTGTGAAACAAACACAAATAAACAAACCCACTGAGAAGAGCACACAGCCTGCGGGGAGAGAGAAAGGAGAAACAGTTAATGAGGAAATATTTGAGGATGAAGCATAGAGTTAGAGAGAAGAGGAGAGGCTTACTATTACGAGCAGAGAGCCCAATTGTGGAACCCAGTGTGCAGTGTGTGGTGAGCAGATGGGAGTTGGTCCAGTGTGACAAACAGATGGAGCGAGGATGATAACTGAAGGGAGATGATCCAGCAGGACAAACAGGTGGAGAAGGAGGTGTTCGGACATGTTGGCCGGTGGTTCAGGTGAGCGTGCGCAACCCCGGAGTGATTTACACCACTGAGATGGCAGCAACTTGGAGAGGACGAAAAAGAGAAGGTAAACGTAAAGGATAGGATCAAAAATACCATTCAATTGGCTCAACCAGGTGGTAGCAATACCCAACGGTCCAGCGAGGAAGCATTCAAAGACTGTTGCTTTTAAAGTTGGCAGATGAGGTGCCAGCATCAGGTGAGCGCAATCAACTCCAGGAGCTGAGAGGAAAGCAGGAGGAGAAACACAGAAGGGAGGGGAAGCATGCTCACCTGATCATCACACCTCTTTGCAGTCATAGCAGCATTAGCAGCATTAGATTAACTATGCTCTTTTTCTGATGGATTTTTTTTGTGTTAAAGTTCAAGGTCATATAAGGAGAGTAAGAAAGTAGATCTACCAGGAAATCTATGGATTTGCACTGAGCTTTCTGTTGCTATATTTCTTCCTAGACTCTCCTTCAGTTCATTCAATAATAATAATAAGTAGTCCCAGAAGGTGGGTGCCACCACACTGAATACTTTATCCCCAAAGGTTCACGTGTTGGTGTGGGGAATGGAGAGAAGGCCTCGGTCAGAGGACTGTAAGTTCTTTGATGGGGTATACTGCTGGAGGAAGGCAAGGTTGTTGAGAGTTTGAAAGACAAGCAGGAAGAGTTTGTAGGTAATGTGGGACACAACTGATAGTTAGTGTAGGTGATGTGCTGCCAATGCTTAGTGTGGGTTAAGACCCTTGCAAGCGAGTTTCGTACATACTGGAGCCTGCCATGGGCTTTGTTGGGAATCCTAGACAGGACTCCATTGCAATAGTCTAGCCGATAGGTGATGAAGACATGAATAAGGGTCTCAGCTACATAATCTGAGTAAAGGATGGAGTGTAGAGATGTTTTTGAAGTGATGAAAATGAGATTTTGTGACAGATTAAATGTGTGACTTGGGGGACAGGGCAAAGTCTAGTATAAATAGAATAGAATAGAATAGAATAGAATAGAATAGAATAAACAAACAAAAAACAAACCCAGGCATTTGACTGCAAAAAAAATAAATAAATAAAATCATCGCCTTTCACCCGAAACGGGTATATCCACAGTTCCTTCCTTACTCCTCTCTGCTCTGCGTCGAGCCCGTCTTTTCTTGTGAGCGATCACTCTCTTTGTATTATGCGCCCTGCAAACTTTCCTCGTGAGGTTCTTCCATTCCGCTCTATCATGTACTACCAATTGCCATTGATCTAAAACATTGGCACACTTCATTGCATTTTTGCATGTGTCCTTCAAACGGAGTTTGGGTCGACCTACTTTGCGAGAACCATGAGCTAGCTCACAAAACAGGAGTTCCTTCACCGGCCTATCATCATTCATTCGACAGACATGACCTAACCAGTGCAGGCGACTCATTACAAGCTTGATCTCGATGTCTTCGACGTGTGCCCGCCGCAGCACCTCCTCATTGCTGATGAAATCGTCCCACTTGATGTTTAGTATAAGGCGAAGGTGACGTTGTTGGATTATACGAAGCTGCCTGACTTTGTGCTGGTAAAGGGTCCAGGTTCCGCTGCCATACATCAGGAGGGGCATAAGGCACTGATTGTAAACTGCGACTTTGGTAGAGACTGTGAGGTCATGCAAATCAAACACCCTCTTGCACAGACGGCCAAAAGCACACGATGCTGCTTGGATGCAAGATGCAAGTTCCCCCTTCATAGAGCAGTCACTGCTGACATAACTGCCGAGATACTTGAAGCGAGTAACGTTGGCCAATTTGATGTCGTCAATAAAGAACTCAGCTGTATTGCCAATACACATGGTCTTTGTTTTGACTGTGTTGATGCACAGACCCATTCTCTTAGCGACGTCATTGTAGGAGGATAACAACGTCTGCAGGCCCTCTGGTGTATCACTGAAGATCGCGATATCGTCAGCATACTGAGCTTCTCTAATATATTCTGTTGAGGACTCTGGATTTCGCTTTTAATCTGCGGAGGTCAAAAAGATCGCCATCGTAATGCAGTCTGATCTGTACACTGCAGGTGTGCTTGATTTCTTTGAAAGCAAGCCAAAGTAGGACTGCTGCGTACATGCCAAAGAGTGTTGGAGCTAGTTTACACCCCTGCTTGACCCCGCTATTGTATTCAAGGGATTGGGTGAGTCCACCATTGATAGCAAGTCGGGCGTGCACGTCCGTGTATAGTCTCTTGATGATTCTTATAAACTTTGGAGGACAGCCAAGTTTGCTAAGGATGATGAAGAGGAGCTTGCGGTTGACCGTGTCAAACGCCTTCACAAAATCCATGAAGGCTATGTACAAACATCTGCGCTGCTCTCTTGTTTTTTCCATCAGCTGGCAAAGGGTGAAAATCCCATCTATAGTACTTCTACCATTTCGATACCCTGACTGCGACTGGGGGTAGATATATTCTGCTAGCAGGTGAAGCCTCTGCAAGATAATGCCGACAAAGACTTTACCGACAGCACTGAGCAGTGAGATTCCTCTGTAATTTCCACAGAGGCTTCTGTCACAAAATCTGTGCAGTTCTACACGGCCATCATTGAGTCCATCCTCACCACCTCCATCACCGTGTGGTACGCAGGAGCCACCGCCAGGGACAGACTAAGACTGCAGCGCGTTGTGCACGCTGCTGAGAAGGTGATCGGCTGCAAGCTCCCATCCCTCCAGGACCTGTACATCTCCAGGACCCGGAGGCGTGCAGGTCGGATCATAGCCGACCCTTCACACCCTGGACACGCACTGTTTGCCCCCCTCCCCTCAGGCAGAAGACTTCGGTCCATTCAGACTAAAACGTCCCGCTTCTTGAACAGCTTCTTCCCCTCTGCCATCAGACTGCTGAACACTTAGTGACTTATTAGACTCTCGTGCACTACGTACAGCAGCTCAACCGGACTCATGACAATTATCATTGTTTTCTTTTTGCACTACCGACTGCACTATGTGGAACTCCACAATATCTGCTGCTTGTTAATATATTTAAAAATTGCATAGATTAGTATTACTTATTCATATTCTACCTTTTACTGCATGCATAGTTTTTTATCTTTAGTGCTACTCCATGTTTAATGTTGCAGCATTGCACCGAGACAAATTCCTAGTTTGTGTACTACATGAACAATGGCAATAAATCTCATTCTGATTCTGATTCTGTCACCTTTTTTGAACAGAATTGTGATGATGGCGTCTATCCAGTCGGTTGGGACCAGCAGATGTTGAATAGGACAAGTAGGAAAGCTCTTAAGCGACGTCCTCCATGCACAAGTACTTCAGGGGTAGAATACTTTCTGGACCTGGGCTCTTTCCTAATCAGGTGTTTCTAAGGGCTTGGTCAAGTTCTTGGTCTTCAATTGGGAGGCTCACTGATTTGATAACTGGAAATTGGTCTATGTCATCGACGATGCTCAAGTCAACATCAGTTGGTTGGTTTAATAAGTCGCTGAAGTGTTCAACCCATCTGTCCTTTATCTTGTCAGGAGCAGTCAGGAGCTCACCATCTTTGGACTTCACAGGATGGGTGCTTCTGAATCTAGGGCCATAGACAGTATTGAGGGTATCATAAAACTCTCTGTGGTTCTTCTTCTGAGAGTGCCGCTCTGTCATTCTTTAGCTCTCTGATCCGCCTTCTTAGAACATGCCTGTCCAAGTTCTTGTCTTGAAGCAGCTTTTGAATTTCTTGGTCCTGATCATCAAACCAGTCATTCTGCACTCGTTTCTTTTTGCCGAAGACATGGGTGGCAGCATTCTGGAGAATAACTCTGAGTTCATCAAAGTCCGTCTTACAGGTAGACAACTTTTTGTCTAGGAAGAGCTCCAGTAATGCTTTTTTGTCATCATCCAAATGTGTGTCTAGCTTCTTGGGAGGCCTTGTACCACTCTTTTTGATTTTAATAAAGAACAGGCACTTAGATACCAGGAGCTTATGATCAGTGAAGCAGTTTGTTGCTCGATTGACTAGTGTCACTGTGACATATGGTTTTGCGGCCTTATTGGACAGTACATGGTCGATTTGGTGCCAGTGCTTTGAAAGTAGGTGTTGCCATGTGTTCTTTAAGGTGTTTTTTCTGTTGGAACATAGTATCCATGACACTGAGCTGGAATCTGGTGCAGAATTCTAAGAGTTGGAGTTCATTTTACCAACGCCGTGTTTTCCAATTACATTCGGCCACGATTTCCAGTCCTTGACCACTCGAGCATTAAAGGCGCCCAGGATGATGATGATGTCCATCTCGGTGGCAGATGTGCAGCTGCCAAGCTTTTCATAGAACTGCTCTTTTTCTTCCTGAGATCTTTGCATGGTCGGCCCATATACACTAATGAGAGTTAGATTGTTTCCTCCCTTTAGCTGTATGCGCATTGACATGAGCCTGTCACTGATTGGTGTAGGGGTGATACCTTGAGCAGCTAGCTTGTTGGAGATAGCAAAGCCAACGCCAGCTGTTCTCTCTTCTCCTCCACTCCAGAAGATTGTGTGACTCCTCTCAACTATGTTTCCGGTGCCAGGTCGCCGAACTTCGCTTAGGGCACAGATGTCAATGGTCGCTTTCTCTAGCTCACGACAGATAAGGGCTGTTGCTCTTTCAGGTCTGATTGAAGACTCACTGTCGTTGGTTGTACGGACATTCCAAGCACCGAGATTGAGGCATCGTTTGCATGAGTTCGAAACAGAAGGTCGATGGTGTTGTTTGTCAGTTACCCAGGATGCGGTAGCAGTATAGAGACTTCGTCCACTTGTCGCCACTGTCATATTGAGTGGCGCATCGGTTCCCCTGTTTGCGGTAGCCATATAGGGGAACCTTAACTGTACTTCTCCTTAACTGTACTTCCATTGAAAACTGTGGGGCTGCACATATGATGATGACGACACTGCTTGGCGCATAGGCAGTGTCCCTTGGCGAGGTACTCTGTTGGTCGACAACACAGCAAAGCTGAGATGGTCGCAGAGAGGCTCGTTGCATTTTGCCGTAACTGAAGCCGAGTAGACAGTCAGAGAAACCTGCCGCAGCTGAAGCCGAATTGACATTCAGAAGCGCCAATGATGTAGTGCCAGAGATGCCATCGAGTTGATGACATAACTGCCGTGCCGTGATCCTGGCAAGGGAGGCTGTGGGTGTACTAGCACTTGCCCAAGGTACGCACCCAAGGCTAGTGGAGGGAAGGAGGCGCCTCACTGCTCTATTCTAGACTGGCTCCAAGCAAAGCTCCAAGCAAAGTCAAGCCACTGCCCATTGACTGCAGTAGAGACATTTATTAAAGAAAAGAACAGAAGTCAAAAAATAACTGTGTCGATGAAAACAAAAATGCAAACAAGAATAACTTACACAGAGTAGACTTCTAGAGAGCTGAGCACACTCTGGAGGCAAAGGAGGGGGAGACTGACCGTAGAGAGAGTAGTCCAGTCTGAACACAACTGTGGCTGCCACAAAGACAGAGTGAAAGGGCAGTGTTTAAATACATTGACTACAATGAACAGCTGGTGTGAGAGCTTAGCCGGCAGGTGAACTAATTGTGTAACTGCTCCCAGCTGATAAGTGAGTAGACTGAGAGCAGTGAGAGGGGAAGTAGCAGGTGTCTTAAAACACAATCACTAACAGCTGATGAACTGAATCAGATTGTGAGTGAAAGGTGGATGTGTCTGGGAATGGAGGAAAGAGGCTCGTGTCACCCAAACAACATAACAAACTGACAAGAAAATAATAGCAGACAGAAAAATACTCAAAACTACAAGGGGAGTCTGAGCTCTGGCTCAGACTCATGAAGAGCCCCGCCCCCCAAGGGGTGTATTGTAGAAACCCCAAGGCAACACCAAAAAAGACCTCCCCCTCCCCCCGCCAAAAAAAAAAGAAGGAGCACAGCAAAAAAAACACCCCGGGAGGGAGACGGGAGAAAACGGCCGGGAGGGAAAAAACAAATCAGCTCATAACCCGCACTTGTGCCCCAACAGACCCCTTGGCCCCTATGGCCCCAGAGCTCCTGGGTTTGGGTGGCTGGCAGAAGTCCCAAACCAGCCAGACGGCCCGATGGAAAGAGTCAGGTGGCCTGCCGGAGAAAATTGGCCACCCGACCCAGAGACCCAGTCTTTTGGGCAGCTGGTCAGTGTTTTTGAGCCACCATGACCAGAGGGGTGATCCAGGAGGTAGCTTCCCCACCGGAAGGCCCAATGTCAGGAAGCAGGACCGGAGGAGGGGGACCCCAACAGCTTCTGGAGGCAGAGGAAGGGGGGCCATGATGGTGTCCGGCAAAGGAGAAATGGTCTTGGCATCCTCCAGCTGGCCGGCAGCACCCTCGGTGATCCTGGCTTGGGACACGGTAACATCCGCAGTGGTCCTGGGCTGGGACATGGTTGCACCCGTGGCTCCAGGCTAGAGCATAGCAGCACCCTTGGTGGCACCGGGCCGGAGTGTAGCAGCACCCGTGGTTTCCCCAGGCAAGAGCGTAGCAGCACCCGCAGTGGCTCCGGGCTGGAGCATAGCTGCACCCTTGATGGCTCCTGGCAGGAGCAACGCTACACCCTTGGTTGTTCCAGACAGGAGTAACGCTGCACCCTCGGTGGACCCCGGGCTGGGGCATAGCCCCCATAGCGGGCCCATGTCAGAGTGCAGCACCCATGTACAGTTGAAGCTGGGGTGTAGCACCCACAAGGGTCCCCGGCTGGGAAGCAGCACCCACAGATACTCAGCCTGAGGAGGGACCCACACGACGGCCTCGGGCAGAGGGGAAGCTGCACCCATGGAGGACCTGGCCTGGGTCAAAGCTGCACCCACGATGACCTCCAGCAGCTAGCCTGGACCCACGGATACCTCTGGCAGTGCTGGAACATCTCCGGTGACCCTGGGAGAGATCTCAGACACACACAGAGAAGAGCTTTTAGGGTCACTAGCAGCGGTAGAGCCCACCGAGGCGAGGTGCAGCAGGTGGTGCACCAAGAGCCAGGCAAGATTGCTTTAGTACAGACAAGAAGAAGACAAAAGAGAGCACTTGCCTGAGCTCGAGCTCCACCACCGTCCAGGACTCCGTCGATCTGGGAGATGATGGTAACTTGGGCTCGGTCCTCTGGGGGTCCAGCTCAGGTGCAAACTCCTCTGCGACAGCCTCCACAGCAGGCATGATGGTGGATTCTACAATCCCCATTGCCCAAAGCGATGTAACCTATGCAGTTGGCTTGTTTGGCGTGGCAGCTGGGGGTCAGCTCACTGCTGGTACCAGGATTGGGTTCTCTCGGACCTCTGGCTCCTCCCGCATCAAGCGGTCCTGCTCCCGGGCTGGCGCACACTCAGGGACCACAGGAAAGAACACAGGGAGGGCTGGTGAGCAATTCATGACAGCAGTAGGTGGGGAGAGCTCAGGGGACTGTTTTTCCTGAGTCTCCCTATCGGGAATCAGGCAAAGCATTTCATTATAAATAGAAGTAGAATGAAATAAAACTTGCCTGTTTTCCCGGATCTGGATGTTGTCTGCTGCTGTGTAAGGAGTGTTGTCCCTCTCTGCGGCTAAGGAGGTCTTGGGCCCCCTGAGCATTGTTGAAGAGCCACCCCTGTAGTCACTGGGACGGATGTAGCTGGTAAGAGAAATGGAACACCTCTTGACAGCAGGGAGAAACACGGAGGGGATGGGCCTCACAGCAGTTACAGAGGAAGGTTGGGCTGACGAAACACCCCGTGAAGATGAAGAGGAAGAACAAGAGTCTGCTGCGAGGATTGTAGGGCTCAGTGTTCGGGGAGAGGCTGTCAACGAGGCGAGATTATTCCTCCAGCGGTCTGAGGCAGGACGACGCTGTTGCTGTGACATTGTTGACTCACTCACTGGAGCTGGAGGTGAAGCCGGCTGAACGGGAGGAGAGGAGGACGGCTGCCGTGGAGAGCGCCTCCACTTTGGCACAGCGGTAAACACCCCATCAATAAGTCTGGAAACACTTGCTGGAGAGCGCAGACCGTAGAGAGCAGCTCTGTATATTGCGGGTAATTCCAAAGGCCAGGGTGCACCTCCAGAATACCCACAGCTCCATCCAAACACTCTCACTTCTTCTTTGGACCTCGGGTTTCGAGAGCCTGATCCACAAAGTCTCGGATGAAGTCTGCATCCCATTCCTTCTCCACCGTAGGTGACCCAGCTGCCAACCATCTTCTATTTTGGCGAGGTCGGTGCACAGGGGACATCATGAGCTCCTGAGCAGTGGAGTGGGAAAAAGCACAAAAAGGTGAAAGAATGCTCTACTGCAGAAGCTGGGTTCTAACTGCCACAAACACCCCTCCGGGGCAAAAACAAACCCAGGCACTTGACTGCAGTAGAGACATTTATTAAAGAAAAGAACAGAAGTCAAAAAATAACTGTGTTGACGAAAACAAAAATGCAAACAAGAATAACTTATACAGAGTAGACTTCTCCAGAGCTGAGCACACTCTGGAGGCAAAGGAGGGGGAGACTGACCGTAGAGAGAGTAGTCCAGTCTGAACACAATTGTGACTACCACAAAGACAGAGTGAAAGGGCAGTGTTTAAATACATGGACTACAATGAGCAGCAGGTGTGAGAGCTTAGCCGGCAGGTGAACTAATTGTGTAACTGCTCCCAGCTGATAAGTGAGTAGACTGTGAGCAATGAGAGGGGAAGTAGCAGGTGTCTTAAAACACAATCACTAAAAGCTGACAAACTGAACCAGACTGTGAGTGAAAGGTGAGTGTGTCTGGAAATGGAGGAAAGAGGCTCGTGTCACCCAGACAACATAACAAACTGACAAGAAAATGATGACAGAAAAATACTCAAAACTACAGCTCTAGCTCAGACTCATGACAAAAATAGGCTTTATTGTCATTGTACAGTTTTACAGCACAATGAAATTGTTGGTGTTCCACCAGGCTACTTACGATGGCGGCAGCGCGCTCGGACGCAGCAGCCCCTCTTGGCATCAACGAGTGTGAGAGTTTTGAGTGTTTTGATCTTCCCAGACGTACATTCTGTAAAACTTACAACCATGAGACCTTATTAAACATCAAGGTACTGCACGCTACAAGAATCGCGACGATCGGTTGTGATTTGGACATTCTACGCCAGCATGGAATTCTGGCGGAGACCCCGCTGGAAGCTACCCGAGAGAGGAGGAAGCGGAAGCAGAGCGAACGCAAGCAAAAGCGCGGAAAAAGGGCCGGGATCCATGCTAGGCTAAAGACTAACCCCTCCAGACCAGCGTCTCTAACGTCCGCTCCATCGAAAACAAGCTGGACGAGCTGCGTCTGCTGAGAGAAACCCGGAGAGAGTGGAGAGACTGCTGTGTGTTTGTTTTCACGGAGACATGGCTCCACGGCAACATTCCTGACGAGGCTATTCAACTGGAAGATATGACGATGTTCCGTGCCGACAGGGAAACGGTGAGCTCCGGTAAGAGCCGGGGGGGGGGGGTGGCTATGCATCTATGTTAACAAGAACTGGTGTGTCAATGCCACGTTAGTGTCTAAACACTGCTCTCCGTTGGCGGAGTTCCTTACTGTAAATTGTTGGCCACATTATTTGCCGAGGGAATTCAGCAATGTGTATGTAGCTGGTGTTTACATAGCGCCGAGCCCTAATGCTAAAGCTAATGCTAAGAAGGCACTCGGGGTACTGCACAATGCGATTAGTGAAATCCAAACTTCACACCCGGACAGTTTTGTGGTGGTTGGGGGGGATTTTAACCACACCAGCCTAAAGACTGTGCTCCCCAAGTTTAAACAATGTGTAGACTTTAAGACCAGAGGAGAGAATATGTCGGACTTAGTGTACACAAACACAGATGCATATAAGGCGATACCCCGCCCCCATCTCAGCCTTTCTGATCACATGTTCGTGATGCTGCTGCCTGCCTACAAACCTTTATTGAAGCGCAGCAGGCCAGCAGTGAAACAAATCAGGATTTTGCCAGAGAGTGCAACCTCTGCACTGAAAGACTGTTTTCTGCACACAGACTGGGAGGTCTTCAAAATAGCAGCCTCCCAGGAAGACAAGACAGATGTGGAGGAGTATGCTGATACAGTCACAAGCTACATCGCGAAGTGCACAGAGGATGTCACTACAGTGAAGACCATCACTATGCGGGGTAATCATAAGCCCTGGATGACTGCAGAGGTGCGCTCGCTGCTTACAGCCAGAGATGCAGCCTTCAGAGCGAAGGACAGGATCGCCCTCCGCTCAGCCAGGTCTGCGCTCTCAAAGGGAATTAAGGCGGCAAAGCGCGCCTATGCGGAGAAAATCCAGGGACACCTCTGTGACACTAGGAACACCAAGCAGATGTGGCAGGGAGTTTGGACACTGACGGGCTATAAGTCTAGGCAGGGGGTCGATGATGACGAAACTTCGCTTCCAGACAGGCTTAATGACTTCTTTGCACATTTTGAAGCATCAAACTCGACAATCAGAGGGAGGGCTGGCCCACCCCCACCATCGGTCGGACCAGCTTTTACCATCAACACAGCGGACACACGGAGGACCCTAACCAGAGTCAACCCACGCAAAGCTGCAGGTCCAGACAACATTCCAGGACGTGTGCTCCGAGACTGCGCGAGCGAGTTGGCGGATGTCCTGACTGACATTTATAACATCTCCCGGAGTCAGGCCATCGTTCCCAGATGCTTCAAGACCTCTATCATTGTACCGGTGGCAAAGAAACCAGTTGTGTCCTGTTTGAATGACTATCGTCCTGTTGCACTGACACCAATTGTGATGAAGTGTTTTGAACGGCTTGTCAAACCACACATTACAGCCTGCCTCCCTACATCACACGACCCGCTCCAGTTTGCATATCGTTCAAACCGCTCCACGGAGGATGCTATAGTCACCACCCTACACTCTGTCATCACCCACCTGGACCAGAAAGACACCTACGCCAGACTCCTGTACATTGATTTCAGTTCAGCATTCAACACCATTATTCCCCAGAGACTGATGGAGAAATTACTCCTTCTCGGTCTGAACACCGCCACATGTCTCTGGATCCTGGATTTCCTGACTGAGAGACTTTAGTCTGTCCGGGTTGGAAACAACATCTCCAACTCTGTCACACTGAGCACCAGATCCCCTCAAGGCTGTGTACTCAGTCCACTGTTGTTTACACTTCTAACACATGACTGTGTATCCAGACACGAGGGGAACCAGATTATTAAGTTTGCAGACGACACCACAGTGGTAGGACTTATTCAGAGGGATGAGGAATCAATGTACAGGGAAGAAGTGAGAGACCTGAAGGGCTGGTGCAGGGAGAACAATCTGGTGCTCAACGTGGACAAAACAAAGGAGATGATTATCGACTTCCGGCGGTCACAGCCTGAGCACGTCCCCCTCAGCATCGGCGGCCGTTTAGTGGAGAGAGTAGAGAACATCAAGTTCCTCGGAGTGCAGATCTCGCAGGACCTGACCTGGAGCAAGAATTCCTTGGAGATCAGGAAGTGGGCTCAGCAGAGACTGCACTTCTTGAGGAAACTCAAACAGGCCTCTCTCCCCATCTGCATCCTCAGGACCTTCTTCAGAGGTGTGGTGGAGAGTGTTCTGACGTACTGCATTGCTACATGGTACTCCAGCTGCAGTATGTCAAACAAAAAAGCCCTGCAGAGGATAGGGGGCTGAGAGGGTAATTGGAGTCTCCCTCCCCTCTGTCCAAGAACTTTTTCAGAACCGTTGTAGGAGCAGGGCACTGAACATTGTCAAGGACCGTTCTCACCCTCTGCATAAACACTTTGAACTTCTTCCATCTGGTAAACAATTCCGGAGCATCAGAGGCAGAACCACCAGACTGATCAACAGCTTCGTTCCACAAGCTGTCAGGATGCTGAACAGTTGACCAGGAATCTCTCATACACACTACTGCACCTACGGACATTTTGTATATTATTTGTATATTATAGTTAGTTAGGTTTTTTTTTTTCCCCAAGTATGTCTCAGGGATGTGTGAATGAATGGGGGGGTGGGGATGAGGGGTGGAGCTATGTGGGAGTGTGTCTTAAATCATGCTGCTTCTATTTATATGGATGCCGAGAGAAACACAATTTCATCTTGCCTCCACTACAGTTGTATGTACAGCAATATGACAATAAAGTTTGATTTGATTTGATTTGATTTGAAGAGAGAAGGATTAGATGAAACACAGTTACAGAACACACTATTAAACACACCACTGAAATAAAAAATAGCCCAGGATTCTGGAAATATACACAGGTTTGGTAGTGGCTTCATGGATGAAACAATGTACCTAAAAGTGCAGAGTGCAGAACACACAATTGAACACATGATTGAATGAAATGGCCCAAGGATTATGAAAAATATACATAGGTATGGTAGTAGTTTCATGGATGGGTCAATGTACAGGAAAATGTGGAGTGCAAAGACCAGTGTGATTATTATTATAATTGAAAAGGTCCTCAGTTCTGTGCATGATTGTCATGATCTTGAGCATGGTGGGACCCGTGCTCAGCCTCCAAGTTAATTATCGTGTTTATATTTGTCTTTGTCCTAGATCTCCTTGTATTGTCAGTACTTATTAGTTGTATTATTGGCTTACCTTAGTTTTTTCCATAAATGTATTTGTTATTCCTACCCAGTCTGTGTTTAGGGTATTGTGGTTTATGTATTTGGTTTCTGATTTTCCTTCATAATGGCTTGTGCTTTTATTTTGACAGTGTCTGTTTATGTTCTGATGTCAAACTGTGTTCACGAGCTTTGACAGCTGTTACCGGTTAAGTAAATGATGAGTCGCCACAGCTGAGTCACCGGAGTCCCGGATGGCGGTGGAGCCCGAGCCCAAGAAAGTACTCTGTTCTGTTTTAACACCTGCAGATCTAGAGAGTTTTTGTCTGGCTCATGGTGAGGAGAACTGGCTGCAGATGTCCTCTGCTCCTGAATTCTCCTTGCCAAGCTCCACCACTGCTTGTAACTATGTTCCCGGTGTTTTTCCCTTCCTCCCCATCTGAGGTGACCACACCAGGAATAGACTCCAGTGTGAACAGGTCGGAGACGTCCCAGCCTGAATCATCAGTGTCCTGGACGGTGGTGGAGCTCGAGCCAAGGCAAGTACTCTGCTCTGTCTTTATGCTATCAGTTCTAGAGAAACCTTGTCTTGCTCATTGTGAGGAGTATAAGCTGCAGATGTCCTCTGTTTCTGAGGTCTGCTCGCCAGGCTCCACTGCTGCCGGTCTTTCCTTTTGTCAGAGCCATTGCCTGAGGTCCCTGAGGATCGTTCACTTTCTCCTGAGGTCACCGAGGGTCCTCTCTCTACACCTGAGATCACTGTGGGCCTGTCATCTTCACCTGAGGTCACCATGGGTCCTCTACCTCTGCCTGAGGTCACTGTGGGTCCTCTGCCTCTGCCTGTGGTTGCCGTGGGTCCTTTTTCTCAGCCCGAGGTCACCGTGGGTCCTCCACCTTTGTCTGAGGTTGGCGTAGTTCCCCCTTCCTCACTTGACCCCGTCTGTTATCCTCAGCTTCCTTTACCTGATTCCCTCGCTGGTCAGCCACCCTAGTCAGCCATCCTTCCCATTGGGTGTCAGCTCCCGACTACCTCTGATTCACTCCATCGACGCTGAGGCCTCTGTGGTCCGCAGGAGGCTTGGGTTCCAACTGCTGCCTCCGGGAAGGGGCATGTTGTGCCCTGCAGTCCGTTGGCCCAGGGATGCTGGGAGATCACCCGATGGACTAGTCTGTCTGTTCAGGTGGCTCAAAGACTCTGGCAGACCACCTGAACTGTATTAATTTTCCACTTTGTATCACTGGTATTCAATTGCCACCTGCTGTTCAGTGTTGTGGATCATGATTTTTTCTTGTTTTTTGGTTTGTTTCAGTCCCTCCATGCCTGGTTTCCCCCTCCTCCCACCCGGGGTTGGTTGTTTTTTCTTTTTTTGGGGGGGGGGGGTTCTTCCTTGTGGGTGCGTCCTTTTTTTCTTTTTTGATGTTCCTTCAGGGTGTCTGGTTTCCACCCTTGAGGAGAGAGGCACTGTCATGATCCTGAACATGGTGAGACCTGTGTTCAGCCTCCAAGTTAATTATTATGTTTATATTTGTCTTTGTCCTAGATCTCCTTGTGTAATCAGTACTTACAGTATTAGTTGTTTTATTGGCTTACCTCAGTTTTTCTTCATAAATGTATTTGTTATTCCTACCCAGTCTGTGTTTAGGGAATTGTGGTTTATGTATTTGGTTTCTGATTTTCCTTTATCATGGCTTGTGCTTTTATTTTGACAGCGTCTGTTTACTTCTTGCTGTCAAACTGTGTTTATGAGCTTTGACAGCTGTCATCGGTAAAGTTAATGATTTCCTCACTCTTGTGCCCACACCTGTTCCCATTTGCCTGTCGTATTTAAAAGTGGCTGCGAGGCTTACTGCCTCACAGTGGTCTACTGGTTCAGATGGTTCACCTATGTCTCTCCTCAATCCCACATGGAGTTCCCATCTGTTATTGTTCTTCGGGTGTTCCCCGTTTCCCTACCTTATCTGTAAGTGCATGTGGTTGTCATTTTTGTGTGTTCTTTATTAAATGTGCAAAAACTCACAGTCTGCGTTTGGCGTCTTCAGTCCGCCCTTGAAAAGGGGGATTCATGACAATGTGAGCGTTTGGAGGGAGGGGATAGGGCCTTTAACTGTTTGCAGTCCAGATGGCCCAGGGGAAGAAACTGTCAGTCTGGAGGTGTGGGAGCTGATTGTTCTGAACCGTCGTCCAGAGGGAAGAAAGTCAAACAGGTGGTGGGCGTGATGTGAGGAGTCTCCTGTTATGGCCTTGATCTTTCTGAGAGAGGAGGATCTGGAGATGTCCTCCAGGGAGGGCAAAGCACTGCCAATGATTTTTTGGGCTGTGTTGCTGACTCTCGACACAGCTTCCCATTCTTGGCTATGGAGCCGGCGTACCACACACCCAGGCAGTAGATGAGCACACTCCTCACTGAGTAGTGGTAGAAGGTCAGCAGCAACTTTTGGCTCAGGTTGTTCTTCCTCAGGACACGGACAAAGTACTGCAGTCCATCATGGACAATCCTGATCACCCCCTCCACTGCATACTGGAAAGACAGTGTAGCACTTTCTCTAGCAGACTGCTACAGCTTGGCTGCCAAACAGTTACGTACAGGAAATCTTCCCTGCCACATGCCATTTCACTGTACAATAACTCACTCTGATGAATTTTGGTCAAAACTATGTTGCCATGCTGCACCTTATAGTCTAATTGGTACCTCACATTTCACTCTGCACCTGATAGTCCTGCATTTTACAGTGGGTATGATTCATGTATCTGTACGGGTCACCATCTATTCATTTATGTTGTATAAGCTTTTTTAGCAGTTTTACTTTCCATGGGTAATCCCTCTGTCTGCTGTGTGTGTTTCTGTTGTTTGGTTGTCTACTGTCATGCTGCTGTTACACTGTAATTTCCCAGTTTGGGATCAATAAAGTACATCTATCGATCTATTTATCTATCTAAGTACAGCCACAGCTGGGCTTTCTTCACCAGGCCCTTTGTGTTGACAGACCAGGAGAGGTCAGAGGAGATGTGGTTGCCGAGGAACCTAATGGTGGGGACGGTTTACATGTGGTTGCCATTTTTGAGGAGGGGGGTGTGGTCCTGTCTGTTCTTTCTGAAGTCCAGTATGCGTTCTTTGGTTTTTTGGACATTCAGTTCCAGGTTGTTTGCTTGGCACCACAGCTGCAGATTCTATACCTCTGCCCTGTATGCCTTCTCATCATCGTCAGTGATGACGATGAGCCCAACCAAGGTGGCATTGTCTGCGTACTTCATGATAACAGTGTTTGGGTGGGTTGGAATGCAGTCAAAGGTATACAGGGAGTACAGTAGAGGGCTGTCTGGGGGAAGCCAGTGCTGAGAGACAGTGTGGAGGAGTGGTGGGGGCCAAGTCTGACTGTTTGTGGGTGGTTGGTGAGAAAGTTTTTTGTCCAGGAACAGGTGGGGGGGGGGGGTCTGGAGGAGGTGCAATTTATTGATCAGGATGTCCGGGATGATGGTGTTGAAAGCTGAGCTGTAGTCCACAAAGAACATCATTACATAGCTGCTTGGGTTGTTCAGGTGGCTCAGCACTCTGTGGAGTCTGGTGCTGATGGTGTCTTCTGTAGATTGGTTCTCCCTGTAGGCAAACTGGTGGGTTTCAAAGGAGGGGGAAGACAGTCCCTGCTGTCCTGGGACACCCGTTGCTCAAAACACTTCACAACTATAGGCGTGAATGCTATGGGTCTGTAGTCATTCAGTCTGTCAATTTTGGACTTTTTGAGGACGGGGATGATCATAGAGGCTTTGAGGTAGGATGGGGGTGGTGGTGGTGGCATGCATCAGGGAGAGGTTGAACAGCTTGGTGAGGATCTCTGCTAGCTGGTTAGCACATGCTTTGACCACCAGTCCTGGGATGCCATCGGAGCCATCGGCTCTGTGGGGGATCATTGCTTTCAGTTTCCTCCCTACCTTGTGCACCTGTATAGAGAGAGGGGAGGGTGGGGGGATAGGGGGGAGAGGAGGGGAGAAGGAGGGGGTGAGCTTCTAAGAAAGCAGAGATGGAACAGCCATCCACGTGATCCAGCCTTCCAGAGCAGTGCCTTGGGAGCCAAGGCCATGAGGTTTTTTTTTGTTTGTTTGTTTGTTTGTTTTTTATTGCTGTTCAGTCTGAGAAAGTTGGTTGTCGTCTAGGTTTTCATGGAGGCAGTTGACGAGGGATTGTGGAGGGAGCTGAGCACGTGGTGACATGCTGAGGAACAGCTGGGTGTCATCAGTATAGCGGTGGAGCTGCAGACCGTGGTGGCAGATGATCTGACCAAGGGGAAAATATAGATTGTTAAGAGGAGGGGACCTATGGCAGAGCCTTGTGACACACCTTGATTCACTGGGTAGGGTAATTCAACACCAAACTAGATGGGAAACTCTTTCTGAGTTTTCTTTCTGAGGAGGATAGACTCTGACTTTTTCATCCAGACAGTTCACAGTAGGCTACAAACTTCCAGTCTGTGAGTTGGAGGTCATTGCTTGAGGAAGATCCTGACACCAAAGTTTTCAACACTTTACTCCCACCAGCTGATGAGTTAACTGGATGGCTTGAACTATCTTTCAAAATAATATACATAGAAATACAACTTCCATACAAGGATAATATTAAAACATTTGTTGTGGTCTGTGTTCATGTTAGACTGGAACAATCATCAGATTCATTGTGATGTTCTTCAGATTCTGGAGCTTCGTGTGTGTGTGTGTGGGGGGGAGGGGGTAATCGGATTACATCAGACCCCCATATGTGACAAGTGAGAGAATCCCGGTGATAAATGAACACCACATCACATGATTGCACCATAATTAGAAAGAAACAGGAGCTGGAATCAGATTTTCAAAACGTTATAAAATGTGCCAATTCTTATATCAATATTGTGCGTTTCCATTAAGAGTGCAACGTGCAAAGAGCGCTTGTGTAATTAATGACATCGATGTTTCATTAGTCTGAATGGAGCTCGGTTAGAGTCTCAGGCTCTATGATGAAATGCGTTTAGAGACGGAGATGGAAGATGGACTGAAAACAAAAGTTATTAAATTCTTTGTTCGTCTCTTTGAGGTCTGAGTCACAAACGCCAAACAAACGCCAAACTCCAAAGCTGTTTATCCTCAGAATATATGAAAATTTGGTTTTCCAAAACTTTACAAACATGATGCATCTACTAATGAACAGGAAGAAATAAAAACTAGAGGAAAACTGGAAACACAAAAAAATGTGAAAATCTTTTTTTTCATTAAAGAGATGATACAAAACATTTTTTTTCCAGTTAACATGATTAATGCCCATTTTGTTTTCATGGTGGTTTATCCGTGTGAAGGAAATGAACAGGGCTTTCTTAGGAAACGTACAGTTTCTTACTCTGGTTAATCTTGTTGGAGTCTACAGTGGTGTGAAAAAGTGTTTGCCCCTTTTCTGATTTCTTATTTTTTTGTATGTTTGTCACACTTATATGTTTCAGATCATCAAACAAATTTAAATATTAGACAAAGATAATACAAGTAAACACTAAATGCAGTTTTTAAATGAACGCATTCATTATTAAGGGTAAAAAAAAAAATCCAAACCCTACATGGGGAATGCCTGGCTTCCCTGGGGCTTGTTGAACTCGGGCATTTGTGCCCTGAGGGGTTGGTGGTGCTGCCTTGCCTGCTCGGGGTTTCCGGGAGAGGAGTTGCTGCGACTGGCTGCCCTCTTCGTATGTTTCTTGACAAACCACTCACATGCACACATTTATTTTGTGCACGCTCTCATATACATGCACACGGGGACACACACACACAAATGTCTCCCCTTTAACAGGTGCGGATACCAGACTTGTGTTGACACCTCTTTGGTGGAAGAAGCAGTCTGTCTTTTGTTTGTTTTAGTTGTTGGTTTGTTTGTCTTTTTTTATCTGTTCCTCTCCCTTTTCTTTCTCCCTCCCCACACTTCCCGATTCCCCATCCTGTCATGTCCTTCATGGGTAAAATAATTTAAATAAAGTATTAAAAAGTATTACAGGAGGAGTTTGCAGCAATTTACAGTACATAGATAGGTACTGCATAAAGCTCCTTTTAGCAAAGTAAATATGTTTTGGCACAATAAGCAGATTTCTGTTCTGCTCACCTAGCTGCCTGACAGGATGGGGGGGGGGGGGGTAATAACCACAGAAATGTCACTCTTCTCACCTTCTCCTCTGCCTCAAACATTCCAGGACTTCAAATATACTCATTTTCTCTTGGCAGATTTGGACCAACGCTGTGGCGAAACCATAAACCCGGAAATCCACTGACACTATTCTAGTAAGTCAAGTCTGGAAATTCCATATTCCCCCTAACAGGAAGTCCTTGGGCCTGAGAAACCTCTTCTACCCTCTCCAGATCGCAATACTCGCCATATCCACACTGGTCCAGCTTCTATCAGACGAGGAAGCAGCATCCCACTTGTTATGCTCACCGTTCCATGCAACTATACCACCTGTAAGAAAATATATATTCACATTCATTGTCATATTCTCTGTTCAGTATACTCACCACTCTTTTTCCTCTCATTGGAAGGTTTTCTGTTCCTCGTCAAATGCAAGTTTCAACAAAATCTCTGTTAAACTTTTTCAGTCTGCCTCATGACAGTGCTCATTGGGTCCATCTGACTAAACATGTCAAGCCGAACTGTTGAACAAACCATCTTACAAGTGACCCACACCAGTGTAGCAGGTATATCTTGCCTGCTACACTGGTGTGGGTCACTTCTAAGATGGTTTGCTCAGATATAAACCCTGCAATGAGAGGAGAGAAGAGTGGTCTGGTAGAAGCTGGGTTCACCCAAATTATACCTGGGTATACTGTGGATGGGGGTTATTCTTGCCTACTATGCCTTTACATCCTGTTGTGTCTCTACCCTGTACCCATCACAACCCAGTGTAATAAATGCATGCTGACCCTTACATTGTGTATCAGAGTAAGACAGACTGTTGCAAACTCTGCATCACCCTAGTCATCTTTACAAAGATTAAAGAAACAAAGACAACCTCTTGAATGGAATTTACTTATTTCTTCTGTACAGACAAGTTCATTTATCTTTGCAGCTTATCCATTACAGTGTGGATTGATGTCTGAGAGTCAGGTGTTGACTAGGATGCATCTGGGGAGTGATGCACTGAGTGGATCTGGGCATCTGGTGCTTTCGGTATCTGTGCAAGGGGATAAAGTCTTTGGTTTACTGGTCCTCTTTGTCCTGAGATCTGAAGGCTGACATTAAGCTGACCCCTTCAACCAGATTCTAGATTGCCAGAAATGGGGGGGGGGGGGTGGCTACCTGCCCATGTGGCTGTCTCAAGAGGATGCCAACCATAGACTCTATATAAGTATGGAAAAAGTACCTCCACTTCCCTCCATTGTAGAAATACAATATGAAATGCTACTTCTTGCATTTAGGGCACTACCATCTTGCACTTTTGGAGTCATATACAGCCAGAATCTACACAGTGGTTGTCACAATCTGAGCATGGGGGGATCCCACTGTGCTCTTTCTCTTTGCCTTTTTTCTATATGTGTATGATGTTTTTTTTTTTTAGTTCTAATTCCTGTTATTTTATCTTTGGTTGATTTTCTCAAATTCTGTATTGTTTCTTAGTATGATTTATTTTCCTGTTTACGTTCATTGTAGTTTTGTCATTTATATATTTCGGTTTACTTGTCTTTATTTGCCATCACATCATATTCACATCCTGTTGTGTTTTCTCTCTCCCTCTCCCTCTCCAGGGCTGTAGCTGTCAATGGCACTTTTGGGTTTTTTGCTCTGCTGTGGGCGGTGATCCTGTCAGCTGTCAGTCCCGTCTTCTCCCTCTCATTACTCCCAGCTCATTTCTGTTGTAATCATTGTTACCTCTTGCCCACTCATGTGATCCACACCTGCCATCACTTGTTATCATTTATTTCTGGCCCTATTTAAGGGCTGTTATTTTCTTCTCTCATTGCCAGAGTCTCACCTACTCATCTCCACCAGAACCCTGCCTCTGTTGTTGTGAGTTCTCTGCCATCCACTTATTCTCCTATTTGTAAGTTTGTTTTGTGATCACTTTGGATTTTCTGTTGGTGCACTGTTTGGGACTTTTATGTTTTTATTAATAAACATCACAAACTGCAGTTCAGCATCTGGGTCTCTCCTCTGCCACGCTGGGGCCAATTCATGACAGTGGTGACCATTAGGCAGGCCAGCAGTGCGAAATTACATTCCTCAAAAATATTCATTACAGAAATATGCATCAGGCCATTTACAGCTCCCTTAAACACATCCAGTCATGACCATGCTCAATCATAGCAAAACCCCCATTTTCATAGTAATAATGATAGATTAGATTTACGTATATGACGTTTTACATGTCAAGTGACATCTCAAAGCACTTACAGTGAGTCCATTTTTCATTCACTCCAAACAGACACTGAAAATGGTAAGCTACATCTGTAGCCACAGCTGCCCTGGGGCAGACTGACAGAAACATGGCTGCCAATCCATGCCAACGGCCTCTCTGACCACTACTGAACATTTATACATATTCGTACCCAGTGTCCTGGACACTGGAAGAAAGGTGGGTAAAGTGATTTGCCCAGGGACACATCGGCAGGATGGCTGGGGAGAGTGGGATTCAAACCGCCAACCCTCTAGTTATTGGACAACCTTCTCTACCTCCTGAGCCATTGCCACCCTCAAATAACTAATCAAAACTGAACGATCACTGGAACATTAAGCTGCTTGATAAGAACTACCTGTGAGGACAGAACCATATTTTGGAAAAATTTACTCAAGTAGTACAGTATCTATTAATAATGGGGCAAAACATATGGAAGAAGGTACTCTGGTCAGTTGAGACAAAAAAAAATTGGGGCCATCAATGATGACATTATGTCTAGCTCATATTTCAAACCTCTCATCATGCTGAGAACACCATCCCCCACAGTGAAGCATGGTGGTGGCAGCATCATACTGTGGGGATCTTTTTCAACACCTTAACTCTTGCACTTTAGCATATACACTTTGTACAGTTTCATTGCATTTGTTCTGCTGGTGTATGATTGTTTGTTTGTGTGTTTTTGTGACCCGCAGGGGGACTACAGATGCAAATTATCAGTATTGCTAAATCTAGCATACTTACATTTGTATTAACTAGTGCATTGTCTGTAGAACCAAGAATTCCTGTCTGAAACAAATATCCCAATCAGGTTTTCCAGGCCCAAATGTAGACTGTGTTTGAAAGTGGAATACAAACATGTTAGACTTTGACAGATTAGAGTCTTTCTTTTCTGTTGGTCAGAAGTTGCCAAAGACAGTTGAAGCTCGTTTAAAGTTTGGTGTACAACATTTGGGCAAGCCAGCAAAATACTGGGAGAATATACAGTGTATCTGGAAAGTATTCACAATGCTTCACTTTTTCCACATTTTTTTAATATTGTAGCCTTATTCCAAAATAGAATAAATTCATTTTTACCTCAAAATTCTAAACACAACACTCCATAATGACAACATGAAAAAAGTTTTAAATTTATAAAAAATAAAAAACTAAGAAATCACATGTACATATGTATTCACAGCCTTTGCTCAATACTTTGCTGATGCACCTTTGGCAGCAATTACAGCCTCAAGTCTTTTTGAATATGATGCCACAACAAGGGCCTAAATTTGTTTCAAACATTTGGGTGGGGGGGTGGCGGGGGTTGAGATTTCTGTATAAAGAGCTTAAGTCACGCACCCTCTACTTCTGCATATTGGACCTTAAATCGAAAAAAAAAAAATCTCTATTTAAATGAATGGCAAGAGCTACATTATCTTTTGATCCCAATTAAATTTTTCCATGGGTTACACATATGATGTTTGTCAAATTAAAATATAACTTTCGACATAATTAAAGTTGTTGGCTGTCATATAATAACAGTAATATTTAGTTTTTGTTTAAACGACTAGCGGACAACAACACCAATCATCCCACATCACTAAACACGGTTACATTTTAGTGATGTTAAAAACACTGATTTCTCATAGCATTGACCCCTGCACTGACAGACAAGTCAGTAGGATTAATCTTAGCCTGAATCTTAGCTAAATCACTATACAGTGATAATAAACCATCAGTCTCAGTGTTTGGCGTCCTAATCTGCTCTTGCAGGGCAGGACTGAGGGCACAAAATGCACAATGTGAGTTTTCAACATTTATTAACAATAACACGAACACTACACAAAACACTACACTTACACAGGAGGGGAGAGGCCTGAGGAGAACGGGGCTCATATCTGGGGAAACGGAGAAAAAAGGAATAAACTCCAGATGGGGCACACCCGTTAAGCTCCATATATGAACACAGAAAAACAGAGGAATAAGCAGGAGGATGCTGCAGTGAGCAAATGATGCAGCATCCTTACATAGGCAAACACAGATAATACAGATGATGATCAGGTGTGGATGACATAAGCGAGGAATTTGACCTAATTACTGACAGCTGTGCCAGCCCGCGAACTTGAGCTCCACACAGAAGTAAACACAGGGCACAGCACAGGAGAGTAAGGCAAAAGGTGACTGAAATAATACCAATCGAGAAGCAGCCTGAATAAATACAAAACCAGACACATAACTAATAAAAGTGAGGATAAGATAAATACAACTCAGTGATGTAAATAATATAACACCCCTGAAAACCAAAATACAAAAGGGGAACTGGAAACAAGGATGGAGGAAGCTCAAATAAAAAAACACAAGATAACATAAACTAGAATGTCTAAAAATGCATATTAACAAACACAATAACAATGATCCATCTAAGATATGATAACCAGACAACTCAAAACAAACAGGAACAAAGCAACTCAGAACACATCCTACTATCAAAACCCATACTGAAATGCAATAATAAACTGAAATAAGGAAATACAGAAAATAATCAAACGGACATAAAAGGACATGAGCATGGTGATTCTCCCCGTGGTCAGCATCGTGACATTTGGTCACTGCCTAATTTGTGTAATGCTGTCTCATGATTAAATGAAATGGGAACACAAAACTAGAAATGTGATTTTATGCTCAGTAATTAAATGAAATAAATAAATCAGTGATGCTGTATTGTAGGGCTTTTGAGCTAATTTTAACACATGTAAAAATGATTAGAAAAAGTTTAGGATGATGAAATGCAGCTATTCTTTCATTCATCAATCTGGTGTTTATTTCTTATATATTTGTTTAGATACTCTTTTGTGCAGCTGTAGTATTTTAACAGAGGATAGAAGATCTTAAAATGATCTGTAGGGAAAATAATCAGCATCTTTTAAAGTGGATATTTAGAATAGCCTTCAGAGTTACTTGGTCTATAATCAAAAGTGGTAAAATTAAATAATTGAATTTTATATTTATCAAAATCATGACATTTTAAAAATACAGAACAGTTTAAGGTTAACTTTAATTTTGTGGGGATGACAAGCTATATTTAAACACATTTATATTTAAGGACCAGTGGTTGGAGTAGATTTTGTATGTACTTGATAAATGTTCAGGGCTGCTAACATTTTGATGAACCGTTGATGAACAATCCATTCTGATCCCATTTCATGAATGATTAATGCAATGTAAAGACCAAATTTGCATGAGAAAAGGTAATCATTTCTCAGATCAGCTAAACCCTACCAGGCAGCACATTTATCCTGTGGCGTAATTGGCAAATTAGCAACCAGCTAACGTCAGATAACAATTCACAAACTAAATCAAAAATATGATATTTACCTCGTTTTGGACAGAGGGTTTGGTTCTTTTGTTTGACATGTTTAACCAATTTAAAATGGTTTGTTGCCTTTGTGGAGCTTGTTTCATGTTCTGTCACTGAGCTGAATGCATTCCATATGAGTATCCCCACTTGCTGCCCTTACAATTGTCTCCTACTCAGAAGAGGCACAAGTACTGGTTGGGGAATACCAAGACTGTGAGGAGGTGGACACGGGAGGCTGTTGATGCACAACTGCATCAGCTTCGAGACAACGGACTGGGACATACTATGTGAACTACATGGGGTGGACATAGACAATATGACCGAAAGCATCACAGAATACATCAGATTCTGTGAAAACACAACCATGCCAGCTCAGACTGTGTGCTGCTTCCCCGACAACAAACCATGGATCACCAGTGACCTGAAAGCACTTCTCAATCAGAAGAAGAGGGCTTTTTAGTCTGGAGAGAAGGAGGAACTGAGGAGAGTGCAGTGTGAACTGAGAGAGATGCTGAGGAGGTGTAAAAACAATTACAGGTGGAAGATGGAGTTTAAACTCAGGCAAAGAAATGTGAAGGATGCGTGGATGGTGTAAGGGGAGAGACAGACAGACATCGGGGAGCCTTGAGAGAGCCGATGAGCTGAATCTGTTTTTTTAATAGGTTCAACTCACCGTCTGTCACCCCCACACACCCCTCCCCCTCCCCCTCCTGTGACGCACCGCTCTCTCTCTCCCCCCTCACCCCCCTCACCTTCCTCTGGAGACACCAGCACAAACCCCCCTCACATCACTGTGACTACAGACCAGGTTAAGAAACAGCTGGAGAGACTCAATCAGCGGAAGGCGGCAGGCCCTGATGGCATCTCTGCCAGGATCCTGAGGACCTGTGCCAACCAGCTAGCTCCGGTACTGAAACACCTGTACAACCTGAGCCTGAGTCTGGAGAGAGTTCAGGTGCTGTGGAAGACGTCCTGCCTGGTTACTGTCCCCAAGAAGTCGACCAGTTGCCTTCACATCTCATGTGATGAAGGTCCAGGAGAGACTGGTCTTAGCCCACCTGAGGACGCAGGTGAAGACATGGCTGGACCCTCTGCAGTTTGCAAATCAACCCCATTTAGGAATTGAAGACACTGTCATCTACCTGCTGCAATGAGCCCATTTGCACCTGGGTGGTGGAGGAGACACTCTGAGAATCACATTCTTTGAAACTCAACTAGAACAATACTGCACTACCCTAGATGAATGCTTTTACTATTGTTCGAGTTCAACAATCTGATTGCTGTAGGAAAAAAAAACTGTCTCTGAAAAGTACAGATCTGCACCTCAGACTGCGATAGCATCTGCCTTAGGGCAGCAGGGAAAACAGACTATGACTGGGATGAGTTGGGTCCCTGATCATTCTATTTGCCATTGAAAAACAGCACTGCTAAGTCAGATCCTCAATAAATGGCAGTGTCCAAAATAATTCTTTCTGCTAACCTCACCACCTTCTTCAGAGCTTTTTTTTTTTTTTAATCTGAGGCACTGCTGTTCTCATGCCAGACAGAGAAGTTGTTTGTCAGCACACTCTCAATGGTTCCTCTGTAGAGGGTGGC
The DNA here is from genome assembly GCA_020510985.1 of Pholidichthys leucotaenia. Taxonomy (NCBI): domain Eukaryota; kingdom Metazoa; phylum Chordata; class Actinopteri; order Cichliformes; family Pholidichthyidae; genus Pholidichthys; species Pholidichthys leucotaenia. The sequence goes on along the minus strand of CM035837.1, from coordinate 422,084,966 downwards.
AAGGACAGATTGATTTTGGTGAGCCCTCTTCAGCTATCTCAGGAAGTGCATGCGTTGATGTACTTTTTTGACAACTGAGGAGATGTGCAGGGACCAGATGCTGCCATACTGCACCGTGCAGTCTAATTGGTACTTCACATTTCACCCTGCACCTGATAGTCCTACACTGTACAGCGGGTATGATTCATGTATCTACACAGGTCATCATCTATTCATGTATGAAGTATATAAGTTATTTAGCCAGTTTAACTTTCATTGGGTAATCTCTTTGTCTATTATGCTGTGCATGTTTCTGTCATTTTGGTTGTCTACTATCATGGTGCTGTTACGCTGTAATTTCCCATTTTGGGATCAATAAAGTACATTATCTATCTATCTATCTATCTATCTATCTATCTATCTATCTATCTATCTATCTATCTATCTATCTATCTATCTATCTATCTACCATTTTGGTCTCCTTTCTATTTTTGTCTTTAATAAGAACAAAAAGGTAAATAATTAAAAGAAGACAAAATGAACCTACTTGAGCTAGCTAGCTAGCAACCTACCTACCTACAGTGGATATAAAAAGTCTACACACCTCTATTAAAATACAAGGTTATTGTGATGTAAAAAAAATGAGACCTAGATAAATTATTTCAAAACTTTTTTGCTCCATTAAGATGACCTATAACTTGTACAACCAATTGAAAAACAAACTGAAATCTTTCAAGGGGAAAAATAAAAACTTACAATAACCTGTTTGCATAGATATGCACACCCTGTTAGAACTAAGGATGTGGCTGTGTTCAGAATTAACCAATCACATTCAAACTCATGTTAAATGGGAGTCATCACACACTAAAAACTAATTTTTTGTTGGAGCACCTTTGGCTTTTATTACAGCACTCAGTTTGTTTGGGCAGGAGTCTATCAGTGTGACACATCTTGACATGGCAATATTTGCCCACTCTTCTTTGAAAAAATGCTCCAAATCTGTCAGATCGTGCATCTCCAGTGCACAGCCCTCTTCAGATCACCCCACAGATGTTTGATCAGATTCAGGTCTGGTCTGTGGCTGGGCCATTCCAAAATCTTAATCTTCTGGTGAAGTCATTCTTTTGTTGATTTGGATGTGTGCTTTGGGTCATTGTCATGCTGAAAGATAAGTTCTTCTTCATCTTGAGCTTTCTAGCAGAAGCCTGAAGGTTTTGTGCAAACACTGAATGGTATTTGGAACTGTTCATAATTTCCTCCACCTTGATTAAGGCCCCAGTTCCAGCTAAAGAAAAACAGCCCCAAAGCATGATGGTGCCACCACCATGCTTCACTTTAGTTATGGTGTTCTTTTGGTGACCAGCAGTGTTGTTTTTGTGCTAAATATACCTTTTTGAATTATGGCCAAAAAGTTCAACCTTGGTTTCATCAGACCATAACACATTTTCCCATGTTTGTGAGATTTCAAATGTGTTTTTGCAAAACGTAGCCAGGCTTGGATGTTTTTCTTCAGAAGATAAGGCTTCTGTCTTGCCACCCCAGACTGGAGATTGCTGTCACATGTACTAAACTATCAGTACTTGCCAGAAATTCCTGCAGCTCCTTCAATGTTGCTATCGGCCTCTTGGCAGCCTCCCTGACTAGTTTTCTTTTCTGGCACTGTTATGGCACTGTTGTGCCATATTTTCTCCACTTGATGATTACAGTCTTCAATGTGTTCCATGGTATAATTAATGCCTTGGAAATTCTTTTGTACTCTTCTCCTGACTGATACCTTTGAACAATGAGATCCCTCTGATGCTTTGGAAGCTCTCTGCAGACCATGGCTTGTGCTGTAAGATGTGACTACAAATATATCAGGAAAAGCCTACTAGAACAGCTGAACTTTATTTGGGGTTAATCAGAGGCACTTTAAATGGTGGCAGGTGAGTGCTGACTCCCATTTAACAAGAGTTTGAATGTGATTGGTTAATTCTGAACACAGCCACATCCCCAGTTATAAGAGGGTGTGCATATTTATGCAAACAGGTTATTGTAATTTTTTTTTTTTTTTATCTTTCCCCTTAAAAGATTTCAGTTTGTTTTTCACTTGGGTTGTATAGGTTATAGGTCACATTAATGGTGGCTAAAGTTTTGAAATTTAGACTTTTTATATCCACTGTATCTATCTATCTATGATGGAGGCCACCGTGCTTATTGGGACATTCAAAGCAGAAGAATTTTTTTTTTTCTGTACCCTTCCCCAGATTTCTGCCTCGAGACAATCCTGTCTCAGAGGTCTACAGACAGTTGCTTTGACTTCATGCTTGATTTGTGCTCGACATGCACGGTCAACTGTGGGACCTTATAGACAGGTGTGTGCCTTTCCAAATTATGTACAATCAACTGAATTTACCACAAAAGGACTCCAATTAAGTTGTAGAAATATCACAAGACTGAAAAGTGGAAACAGGATGCACTTGAGCTCAATTTTGAGCTTATGTACATGTGGTTTCTTAGTTTTTTATTTTTTTAAAAAATTGCAAAAATCTCAAAATTTTTTTCATGTTGTCATTATGGGGCATAGTGTGTAGAATTCTGAGGAAAAAATTAACTTAATCCATTTTGGAATAAGGCTGTAACATAACAAAATGTGGAAAAAGTGAAGCGCTGTGAATACTTTTTAGAGGCACTTGTCAGATGAGATCAAAATTGAAATTTTTGGATGCCAGAAAACACAGAATGTTTGGAGGAGAAATTTTACGGCACATCAGCCCACCCACCCCAAAAAAAACATACCAACAGTGAAGTTTTGAGATGGGTAATCATGGTGTGGGGGTCTTTTTCAGCACATGGTACAGGCAGACTTCATATAATTGAAGGAAAGGCGAATGGACAAATGTACAGAGACATCCTTGATAAGAACCTGTTGCCATCTGCCAAGAAGCTGAAGATGAAATGAGGGTGGACATTTCAGCAAGACAGTGATAACAAACACAAAGCCAAGGTAACTCTCAGCTGGCTCCAGAGATGGAAAATAAAGCTGTTAGAATGGCCCAGTTAGGCACCTGACCTGAATCCAATTGAAAATCTATGGAACAAATTGAGGATCAGAGTTCATAGAAGCCACCCACGGAACCTTCAAGATCTGAAGACAGTTTGTGTTGAAGAAAAGGCTAAAATCACTCCTGAGCAATGCCTTTGCCTAGTTTCTCCATACAGGAGGCGTCTGGAAGCTGCTATTACCAAGAAAGCCTTTTCTACTAAATAGGAAAGGAATTTCACCAAGCACATTCACTACTTATTCCCTGTGTCATTCCACTTTTTTCATGACTGGTATTAATTGACAGCTCACGTGCAGGGAGAAAACACAGAGAAAACACACAGAGAAAACACAGAGAAAACACACTATGACACAGAGAAGAAAGTTTGACTTGAATTTTATTAATGCAAGAGAAATGCTCCGCAAGAGAAAAATGCCACTCGCCAGGGGAACACCCAGCCTGTGGAGAGAGACTAGACCAAGTTAGATTAGGAGGGAGACTCAGATAGGGAAAAATGGGACAACATTCATGTAGGAGTAAGAGAGAGCCCAGCAGAAGAACCCAGAACTATGGTGAACCAGAAGGTGATGCTGGAAGGCAGAAGTGGAGCGGGGTGAGGTGTCTTACTGGGTGACAATGGTTGCTGATGTGGTGATAGTGAAGAGGCAGGTGAGCACGCAACAACCCTGGAGACGCACCACGGAGGAGGTAGCAACCTGTGGAGATGTAAGAAAATGATTAGAAGGTTTTTCAAGCTATAGAAAAATTAGAACTTACTGCTTAAACAGGTAGCATACCCAACGAGCCAGCACTGAGATGTTGAAGAGAAGGTCTATTTAAGTGCTGGCAAGTCAGAGGTACCAGGTGCGTCTCCTCACACAGGTGGAGATGATTGCCCGTGGAGTAGGTGAAAGTTGAACCAGACGGGCCGGGGAGAATGCGCTCAACAGATCATGACAATGCCCCCCCCCCCCCCCCATGAGTGCTTCCTGGCAGTCCACTGGACTTGGTGGGATATGCCTTGTGAAAGTCCTGGACCATCGCCTTGTCGTGAAAGTTGGAAGCAGGGATCCACGATCTTTCTTCTGGTCCGTAGCATTTCAAGTGGATGAGATATTGAAGCCCCAGGCCCCGACAGCAAGCATCCAGGATCCTCTGGACGGTGTAGGTGGATTGGCCATTGATGATCCGAGGGGGGGAGGTGGTTTTGGGGGAGGGCAGAGGGCTGGCGGAGAGGGGTTTGATCTTAGAAATGTGGAAGGTGGGGTGTATCTGCCTTGCCGGCAGGAGCTTTAGACAGACTGTGATGTCATTGATGATCCTAGAGATGGGAAGTGGGCCCAGAAAACGAGGAGAAAGCTTCCTGGACTCCGTCCTCAATGGCACCTTGTCCGCTGACAACCACACCTGCTGCCTGATGGAATACTTTGGAGCCGGAGTCCGCTTGCAATCAGCATACTTGCGGTTGAGTTCAGCTGAACGGGCAAGAGCAGCACGAGTGGCTTTCCATAGCTGGTGACAGTGGCGTGCATAGGCCCCCACCAATTGAAATGCCATGTCCTTCTCTGCCATTGGTAACAAAGGGGGGGGGGTACCCCATAGATGCCTTGAATGGGGTCAACCCGGTGGCTGTTGAGATCGCAGAATTGTGGGAGTACTCAACCCAGGTCAGATGAGTACTCCATGAACTCGGGTTGCAGACTGCCACGTGCCTAAGGGTGGCCTCCAAGGACTGGTTGGTGGGCTCAGCCTGCCCGTTGCTCTGTGGATGGTACCAAGATGTGGGACCAACTGTGGTGCCCAAGGAGTGGCAGAAGGCTTTTTAGAATTGGGAAGTGAATTGAGGGCCCCGGTCAGACACATAGGTCCATAGGAATACTGTGTAAACCGATGGCATGGTTGGTGAGGAGGTTCGCCGTTTCAACAGCAGAGGGTAGGGGGACCAGGTGGATCGCCTTGGAGAAGCGATCCACGCAGGTGAGGATAATGGTGTTACCTTGAGAAGGGGGAAGTCAGGTAACAAAGTTCATGGCAATGTGGGACCAGGGTTGGTGAGGGACGCAGAGTGGGTGGAGAAGGCCAATACAAGGCGAGGAATCCAAATGTTGTGGCAGCAGGCTTGACAGGCATTGGCATAATGCCAGACGTCAGTCCGCAGAGTGGGCTACCAGAACACCCGACAAATGAGGTTGATAGTCCGAGTGATCCCAGGATGACATGCAAAGAAGCTGGTGTGGCTCCACTTGATGACGTCTCTGCGGAGAGTGGCCGGGACAAACAGTCGACCGTCAGGGCCCCCTTCTGGTATGGGTTCTGTGGATACAGCCTGCCGGACCTCCGCTCAATGTCCCACATGAGCGCTCCAAGGAAGCAGGAGGGTGGGACAATGGGTTGGGGAAGGGAGGGAGTGGTAGGAGGATCAGTTCAAAACTGGCGGGAGAGAGCGCCCAGTTTAATATTGTGAGAGCCAGTCCTGTAAGTGATGGTAAGATTAAATCTAGCAAAGAAAAAGACCCAGCGGGCCTGCCTGGCATTCAGCCTGTGGGCCGACCAAAGATATTCTAAATTTTTATGGTTGGTCCACACAATTATGGGCTTGCCTGCTCCCTCCAACCAGTGTCTCCACTCGTCAAGGGCCAACTTAATGGCCAACAGCTCTTGATCTCCTATGTTGCAGCTCACGCCTGCTGAGAGAAATACGTTCAACGATGGAGCTTTTCATCTGAGGCTGAACACTGCGATAGAACAGTACCCACCCTTGAGTCAGAAGCATCCACCTCTAAAATAAACTGTAGCTGGGGGTTGACCTTGGCCAATATAGTAGCATTAGACAACAAACCCTTCAATTTGTGAAAAGCCTGTTCAGCTGCCTTTGACAAACTAAAAGGCACTTTAACCAAGGTCAGCTGGGTCAGAGGCTGTGCTACCCCATTATAGTTTCTAATGAAACGGTGATAAAAATTCGCAAACCCCAAGAAGCGCTGAAGTTCCTTGCGGGAGTGGGGTGTAGGCAAATTTAGCACAGCCTCCACCTTTTTCCGGTCGGCCCTAAGCTCTCCATCAGCCATGATAAAGCCCAGGAAAGAAGTTGAGGGTGTGAAAAACTCACACTTCTCGGCCTTTAAGTAAAACTGATTCTCCAGGAGCCATTGTAGAATGGCCCTGACATGGACTGCATTCTCCTCTGGCCTGCATGAAAAAATCACAATGTCGTTGCGATAAACGAAAACAAATTGATTAACCATATCGCAGAGGATGTCACTGATAATACGTTGGAAGACGGGGGGGGGGGGGCATTGGTGAGCCCGAAGAGCATCACCAGATACTCTGATTGCACCAAGTGTGTTTTAAAGGCCGTCTTCCATTTGTCCCCTTCACGAATGCGAACCAGATGATAAGTGTTCTGCAAGTCCCATTTGGTAAATACGTGCGCTGAAGGAACTCAAACACGGAGCTTATCAGGGCAGAGGATATTTGTCCTTAACCATTATAGCATTGAGTTCACGATAATCAGTGCACGGGCGTAGGGAACTGTCCTTCTTCCCAACAAAAAATAACCCTACCCTAAGAGGAGCCCATGAAGGCCAAATGAGGCTGACGTTCAGAGAATCTTTAATATAGCTCTCCATCGCCTCCCTCTCCGGCCAGAAATACTGTAGAACCAGCTGGACGGCAGACGCGCACCCAGAGAAGGTCTATAGCACAATCATAGGAGTGATGGGAAGGTAAAGAAAGTGCTCTACATTTGCTAAAGACCTCTCCGAGATCATGATAGACCTCAGGCACTAGGCTGAGGTCTGGCGGCTCCACCGGAGGGGAAGAGACGGACAGCATAGGTGAACAATCGGCCGAGCTAAGACAGGATGCCAAACAATACAGGCTCCAGAAAGAGATGGAATTATTAACCCAATTAATGATAGGGCTATGCTTCCTGAGCCATGGGTAGACGAGAACCACTGGGTGACCAGATTTAGGGAGAATATAAAATGAAATAGTCTCTGGGGCCAGAATGATGATGCCAGTTTGAACCCAGCGGCTGTGAGTTGCTTTTTTTCCCCCACCTGCTTTTTTGTTGCTGTTCTACTGGGGGAGAGCTGATAGAATTATGCCAGCTAACATGGACTTCAGCATGTTTGGACTAAATGAGGTGGAGCGTTGGACTGCCGGAGTGTTGGAGGACATAATTTCAGAGGCTCGTGCCTCCCACACTCCCATAGCGGTTCTGAGGTATCTGGAGGGTGCGGCACAGGTATTTGAAGCATGCCCTAGCCTTTGGAGCTATCCGGAACTCACGGTTCTCTTCGAGTCCGTCACCAATTCACAACACATGCTCCGCGGGTTGGGGAAAAACTCTCCTCCATAGGTACCTGTGCCGACAAGGAAATAACCCCGGGTACAGACGCCTTCAGCTTCTCGCCGTCACCCAGCTACAGCCTCGCCTTCTCCTCCCAAGCAGTGGCCCACACCATCTGCCGTTACTCCAGCGCTGTATAAGCCCACTGCTTGCCAGACTGGGTTGCAGCATTTGTGCCCTCTGACTGATCCCACTGCCGAGTAGCTAGAGGAGCGCTGGCGGGTTTTGCTGTCGGAAACTGAACTATTGTTTGACTGTAAGCCATGGCACCTCCCTGAGTATGTGGCCTTTCTGGAGGGTAACTCACCGGGAGGGTCGGAGTCTGAGTCGATGATGGAGCATCCCCTGACTCCGGCGTCTTGTTCATTACGAGAATCACAGCAGCAGCGTCCTTGTCACTTCAGAATTTTTCTTCGTTGACCAATCCGTCAGCTCCTTCCTTCTCATCAGTTGCTGCTGTTCCCCTCTCCTCCACGGCACCAGTGAACACTGCTGAGCATCCTCATTCTCAGCTTCACCCATCATCATGCCCGCAGTGTCAGCTCCTCCATTTAATGCAGTGGTGCCCACACCCGCTGCAGCCATCGAGAGAGATTTGCCTGGGCCTTCAGCAGCAGCAACAACTACAGCACAGGAATTAAGGCAAGTACCTTTTCATTCTCCAACACCTATAAATTAATTGTCTTGCCTTATTCCTGGTTGGGGGGCTCAAAAACAGCCATCCACTTTGGCTGAGCTCTCACCACCTGCTGCTGCATCCATTTCTCTCTCCTCACCTGCATCTCCCGTGTCCTCCTCTGTTTTTTCTGGGTGTCCACCTGTCCTGAGAGGGAGCTGTCCAACGATGGAGGGGCCTGCCATTCCGGAGAGTCCTGCTTCGGTCCCGCAGCCATATCTTAGATGGATGAGGGACACCCTTTGTATTCCAAAACCTGTGCCAACAATGGCGTGTCCCCTGGTTTCGGCATCGCGGGACCCGGTGCCATCAGTAAGACATTCCCTGGCAGATTCAGCCACCACATCAGGGGTTCTCCCAGTTCCTGCTGCCACGCCTGAGGTTTCACTAGTTCCTGTCGTCAAGGCTGAAGTTTCTCCTGCCATCATGCCTGTTGTTTGGGCGGCAGCAGCAGAGTCACCGGAGTCCTGGTCGGCGGCGGAGCTCAAGTTAAGGCAAGTCCTCTTTTTTGTCTTTACAATGTCAGTATCAGAGAGATCTTGCTTTGCTCTTGACAGGGAGAACCAGTTGCAGCTGCCATCTGCTCCTATGTTTTCCTCATCGGGCTCCACTGCTGCCAGTGACAGTGACCCAGTGTTTGTCTCTTCCTCCCCGTCTGAGGTGGCCGTGTCGAAGATGGAGACGCCCCAGCCTGAGCTGCCTGGTTTCGTCGCGGGTCAGCAGTCCCCGCCTGGTTTCGCCAATGGTCATCGATCCACTTCACTTGGTTTCGCTGATGGTCATCAGCCCACCTCGTCTGGTTTCGCCGATGGTCATCAGCCCTCTTCGTCTGGCTTCACCGAAGGTCAGCAGTCCACCTCGTCTTGCTTCGCCAAAGGTCAGCAGTCTTCTTCATCTGGTTTTCTCGCTGGTCAGCCATCTTTGTAGTCTGGTTTCTTCGCTGGTTAGCAATCATTGTCATCTGGTTTCCCTGCTGTTCAGCCACCATCACTGTCTGGGATCACCGCTCGTCAATAGTCATCGTCACGTGTCAACGTTCCTCAGCTACTGGCTCACATGATCTACACCTCAGCCCCTGCGGTCCGTAGAGGGCACATGTTCCAGTTGCCGTCTCCAGGGGAAGACACATCGTTTTATACAGTCCGATGGCTCAGGGACACTGGGAGGCCACCCGGCAGATCATGTTCTCTTGATTGTTTGGTGTGGAATGCTGGGAGACCACCTTATAGACTATGTCTTCTTTTTTGGTGGCTCAGGGACTCTGAGAGGCAACCCTACAAATTTCAACTTTTGAATTGCTGGTCTTGGGACTCCAGGAGACCACCTGAACTGCCTTACATTCTCGCCCGGTGGTCCTTGGATTTCTGTAGGCCACCTGACCTGTCTTGTCTTGGTTCTCTGTTGAGTGAGAAATTTGTTTTGACCCACCTGGCCTGTTTTCCCTCACTGCCCTCCCTGGTATGGTGATTTTTCTGTTTTTGTTGAGAGATGGGGTGGGGGGGGGATTGGTGTTTTTTTTTTTATTTATTTTTTTTTTTTTATGTTACGTTGGGGTGTCTTGAATCCGTCTCTTGAGGAAGGGGCTTTGTCATGATGAGCACGGTGGGAGTACCGTGCTCACACTTTCAGTTATCTCTGGTTAATTTCTGTACTTTTCCCACTTTTGTGTTTGAATAGTTTTTTTCCTGAATTATGTTATTTGAGGGTGCCATTTGTTTTTGTTTGTTTATGAAAGTTTCTGTGTTTGAATTTGAGCCTTCTCTGCCTTCGTCTTTAGTTCTGTCTGTGAAGTATTGATATTTATTATTATTGTTGTTATTCTAGCAATAATAGAATTGTTGGGGTTTTGTATTCCTTCTTCTTGTATTCCTGTATTCTTCTTGTATTCCTTTTGTATGTCCTTGCCTGGTGGTTTGTTGTTATTTCCTTCTTGTGTATTATTTGCATTGAATCTACGAAGTTTGCATCATTTCATGTTGTAGTCATTTTGGTTCTCTTGTCTCCTGTGCTTTTACTTTGACAACGTGCTTTATTTACTTCTGCTTGCACCTAGCTAGTTTTGCGGTTTGTCACAGGTGTTTATTATTCTAATCATTATCCTCGGTCTTATTTTTCCACACATGATTATCATTTGGTAATTACCCCTTGTCCTATTTAAGAGACGCCGCCCCGCAGCTCGGTGCATCGTCATTCACTGTAATCCTGCTTGTGTCCCACGCTTCTCTTTGTAACCTAGCGTGTGTCCCACGCCTCCACTCTCTGTTATCCAGACGTGTGTCCTATGTCTAGCCTTTCGTCTTCCCAGCCTTGTAAGTTTATGTTATTTGGATCTGTATTTTTTCATTAAACGTTTGCAACTCACAGCCAGCATTTGGGCCTCCATTCCTGCCCCGTCTGGGCAGTTCATGACAATAACGTGATACTGAGCTATTACATTGTAACATGATATATTGTTCTAACAATAATTATGCAAGTTTGTTCTGACCGAGCTGTTTGATTGGACAATAGTGATTCTAGGAGTTACTAAACTTTCACTGGATGTGTCATTCCACTTCAAAGGTCATATAACCATTAATTACTAACACTTATTTACTGTCAACTGTCAGTGACAATTGCGATACTCTGTTGAATACCTTAGATACACACCACTTAGAATACTTTCCAATAGACATCTTCATGCTGACTGAGATGTTTCATAACAGTTACTGGCTACATTTAGAAGGGACAAATTTTTCTCACCTCTGCAAAATAACTGTTTAAACAAAAAAAAAAATCATATTTTGACCAGTACTGCTGTCATTTATTAAATTGTGTTTGCTTAGGTGTTGTATAAAATCAATATTACACCAAGTTTGTTAAGTTATCATGAATATATTAACTATGTGTGTGATACATCTATGCCCTCCGTGTGGAGGGCGTAGATGTATCACACCCGCAGTTAAAATATTCATTGATACCATACTCCCTCTTTTATAATATTGCTTAAATGCATCATGTTATAACATGACATACAGCCTTTTTTAAAAAAAAAATTTCTGATGTGACAGCAATACACTTCCGTTTTTTTTCTTTTTAACCATGTCAGAATTTTGATTTTTTTTTTTTATTTGTGCTCATTTGTTACCTTTTGCTGCCTTTTTCCACATAAATGTGTTGTTTTTGTCATTAAACAGTTATGTTCTTTATGTCTTGTGCAGCTCATTAAAAAAAAAAAAAAAACAGTCTTTCATGTTCCTCTTCAGTCAGCATCCGTAGTTTGATTTCTGTCATTCAGAGTCTGGGTAATAACCTGAGAGTCACCGGGTCACTGCAAACATTACACGTCAATTAAAACCTCCTCCATGCGGCCATTCCACTGCTCCAATTTATCTTCATCAGAGCTGGTTCACACTGTGACCTCCACATGGTAACAAATACATGTGGACAAACCACATGTGGTAATACACACAAATACACAAGGGCCCAACAGGGACCACACAGTCAGGAAGAACACTAAGTCCCACCTCTGCATGGACTTATACTTGCCTTCTGGTTTGTTATTCCTGTGTTTGGTTCTCATTGAGCTCAGTGACCCTCAGGGATGTGTTTTATCTGGATATTTAAGTTGGTTCTGACTCTTTTTGTTCGGTCATATGTTGTTTTTCCCCCCATGCTCATATTTTATTATGTTATGGCATTTTTAGCTACTTCTACAAGACTGTGTTTTGGAGGGGTCCTATTTTTGTAATGGAGAAGAGTTTAAATCCTTTAAAATGAAAAAAAAAAAAAAAAAGCCTGTTCTCCCAACAACCCAGCAAGCAGGTCCATGCTGGCTCCACAGTAGGTAAAATCTGGATTGTCTTTTGGAGTCCATGTGGGTTTGTTCACAGGTTCCATCTTGGCTCCATCTGTTTGCCCACATAGACTTTACCTATTTTCAATTTACTTTCTCATAAATTTGCTATTTTCTTGTAAATCTGTAACTTTTCACCCCTAATATTACAATTTTTCTTGAAAATCTGAAACTTTCTCATAAATTTGCAACTTTTTTACTGTAAGCATGCAACTTTTTCTCATAAATTTGTGATTTTTTTGTGTAAATTTGAATCTTTTTTGCTATTAAATTTGTTAGTTTTTCTTGTAAAATTATGACTTTGTCATAATTGGTATTAATTGACAGGGAGTGACAACAGAGAAAGCACACTATGACATCAACAAGCAAATTTGATTTGAATTTTATTAATGCAAGAAGAACGCTCCGCAAGAGTAAAACGCCACTTGCCAGGGGAACACTCAGCCTGAGGAGAGACATACGAGAGCTGTAGATTAGGAGAGAGGCAGATAAGGGAAAATAGGACTACACTCAGGTGGGAGAATAAGACAGCCTGGCAGAAGAACCCAGCACTTACGGCGAACCCGATGGTGATGATGAAAGGGAGGAGTGGAGCTGGGTGAGGTGTCTTACCGGGTGATGTTGGTCGCTGACGTGGGGATGGTGAAGAGGCAGCTGACCACACAACTGCCCTGGAGATGCACCACGAAAGAGGTTGCAACCTGTGAAGAGGTAAGCAAATGATTAGAAGGTTTTTCAAGTTTAGAGGAAAATAGAACTTACTGCTGAAGCAGGTAGTATACCCAACAAGCCAGCGCCGGGGTGTTGAAGAGAAGGTCTAGTTAAGTGCTGGCGAGTCAGAGGTGACAGGTATTTCTCATCACGCAGGTGGAGATGATTGCCCGCAGATTAGGTGAAAGTTGAATCGGATGGGTGGGGGAGAGTGAGCTCACCAGATCATGACAGTGCCCCCCTTCCTCAAGGACAGCCTCTTGGCGGTCCACTGGGCTTGGTTGGATGAGCCTTGTGGAGGGCCCGGACCATCCCCTTGTCGTGAAATTTGGAGCCAGGAATCCATGACCTTTCTTCTGGTCCATAGCCCTTTCAGTGATAGATATTGAAAGTCCTAGCCCCAACGGCGAACGTACAGAATCCTTTGGAGCGTGTAGGTGGTTTGGCCGTCGATGATCCGAGGGGGAGGAGGCAATTTTGGGGGAGGGCAGAGAGGGCTGACAGAGAGGGGTTTGATCTTTGAGACATGTAAGGTGGGGTGTATCCGCATCGCCAGCAGGAGCTTTAAGTGGACCGTGACATCGTTGATGATCCTAAAGATGGGAAATGGGCCCAGAAAATGAGGTGAAAGCTTCCTGGACTCCATCCTCAATGGCACCTTGTCCGCTGACAACCACACCTGCTGCTCGATGGAATACTTTGGAGCTGGAGTCAGCCTACAGTCAGCGTACTGGCGATTGAGTTCAGCTGACCGGGTGAGGGCAGCACGAGTGGCTTTCCATAGCTGGCGACAGCAGCGTGCGTAGGCCCCCACCAATGGAACTGCCACTTCCCTCTCCGCCATTGGCAACAAAGGGAGGTAGTGTACCCCATAGATGCCTTGAATGGGGTCAACCCGGCGGCTGTTGAGATCACAGAATTGTGGGAGTACTCAACCCAGGTCAGATGAGTACTCCATGAACTCAGGTTGCAGGCTGCCATGCACCTAAGGGTGGCCTCCAAGGATTGGTTGGTGCGCTCAGCCTACCCGTTGCTCTGTGGATGGTACCCAGATGTAAGACTGACAGTGGTGCCTAAGGAGTGGCAGAAGGCTTTCCAGATTTGGAAAGTGAATTGAAGGCCCCAGTTAGACACAATGTCCATAGGAATACCGTGCAAGCGGATGACATGGTAGGTGAGGAGGTTTGCCATTTCAAAAGCAGAGGGTAGTCTGGGAAGGGGCATTAGGTGGATTGCCTTGGAGAAGCGATCCATGTAGGTGAGGATAACGGTGTTACCTTGAGAAGGAGGAAGTCAGGTTACAAAATCCAGGGCAATATGGGACCAGGGTCGGTGAGGGATGGGGAGTGGGTTGAGAAGGGCAGTACAAGGCGAGGAGTCTGATTTGTTGTGACAGCAGACTTGACAGGCGCTGACATAATCCCGGACGTCCATCTGCAGAGTGGGCCACCAGAACACCCGACAAATGAGACTGATAGTCTGAGTGATCCCAGGATGGCTTGCAAAGAAGCTGGTGTGGCCACCACTTGATGACATCTCTGTGGAGAGTGGCCGGGACAAACAGTCAACCGTCAGGGCCCCCTTCTGGTATGGGTTCTGTGGATACAGCCTACCGGACCCTCCGCTCAATGTCCCACAGGAGCTCTCGGAGGAAGCAGGAGGGTGGGACAATGGGTTGGGATAGGGAGGGAGGAGTGGGAAAGTCGGGGCAAAACTGGCGCTAGCGAGCGTCTGGTTTAACATTGCGGGTGCCAGGCCTGTAGGTGATGGTAAGATTAAATCTAGCAAAGAATAAGGGGGGCCTGCCTGGCATTCAGCCTGCGGGCCGACCGAAGATATTCTAAATTTTTATGGTTGGTCCACACAATTATGGACTGGGCCGCTCCCTCCAACCAGTGTCTCCTCAAGGGCCAACTTAATGGCCAACAGCTCTTGGTCTCTATGTTGTAGTTCCTCTTGGCAGGCATGAGCTGCCGAGAGAAATACATTCAACAATGGAGCTTTCATCTGAGGCTGAACACTGCGATAGAACAGTACCCACCCCTGAGTCAGAAGTGTCCACCTCTAAAGTAAACTGTAGCTGGGGGTTGACCTTGGCCAAGATAGTAGCATTAGAGAACAAACCCTTCAGTTTGTGAAAGGCCTGTTCAGCTGCCTTTGACAAACTAAAGGGCACTTTAACCGAGGTCAGCTGGGTCAGAGGCTGTGTTACCCTATTATAGTTTCTAATGAAACGGTGATAAAAATTCACAAACCCCAAGGAGCGCTGAAGCTCCTTGCGGGAGTGGGGTGTAGGCCAATTTAGCATAGCCTCCACCTTGGTCGGGTTGGCCCTCAGCTCTCCCTCAGTCACGATAAAGCCCAGAAAATGAGTTGAGCCGGTAGAAAGCTCACACTTCTCGGCTTGAAAAAAATCAAAATGTTGTCGAGATAAACGAAAACAAACTGATGACCATATCACGGAGGACGTCACTGATCATACGTTGGAAGACGGCAGGGGCACTGGTGAGCCCAAATGGCATCAGCAGATATTCGAATTGCCCCAAGTGTGTTTTAAAGGCCGTCTTCCATTCGTCCCCTTCACAAATGTGAATCAGATGATACGCGTTCTGCAAGTCCAATTTGGTAAATACCCACGCACGCTAAAGAAGCTCAAATGCAGAGTTTATCAGGGGCAGAGGATATTTGTCCTTCACTCTTTATCATTGTTGATTGCGTGAACAGATAGCACAACCACTGTGACAGGCGCAGTGCTGGGATTGTGACGTGCCAAACATCCCAGTTGTTCTAAGAATTCCACCTCACAAGGTGGCAGACATATATAACTTCCTGCTCTTTCCTTGGAGGAATTATGGCTGACATAGAAGCATCCTTATTTACACCAGAGAGGAAGAAATTTTGAGACAAACACAAATGGATGTTACCAATTGCTCTGGACGTACTCAGTCGCTGACGGAGGACCATTTGCTCCCAAATTTGCCAACTATGATTCAAAAAAGAGATTATTTAGCTTATGAAGGGGGATATTTTTACCTTTTGTGACAGGAGAAGACAGACTGGAGTGTGTACATTTTTGTCTGCCATTGATGGAGCTGCACATGACGACAGAGAAAAATAGCGTTGGTTCGGTGGCGTTATGTAACTGAAATTGAGGTGGAATAAATCACAAGATTCATGTGAGACTTTCTGGATGTGGGAGAGAAATCAAAAATGACTGGCAGAAGACAAAATAAGGACCATGGATGACAAAAAATGGACGAATAAAGACGTGACGAGCGGTAGGTCTGATTGTTTTTTATTGGTTTGTGTACATTCTACTGATTTTCTGGTTCATATACTTTAATAAAGATAAAGATAAGAAAAAACCCAAAACAAGAAAAGGTGACAAAAAACAAAACCATTCTTTCTGTAAATATGTCCAAAGTCTGCTTTTGACTGAAAGTTATGTAATTGTCCTTAGACAAGGACACTCACTTCCTTGTGGTAACGTATCGTCACTTCCTGTTTTGCTGTCTGTCTGTGTGGTTTGCTCTCCTCACTCTCCTGAGCTTTTGGGTTAGCCACTAGCGATGGCTACTAGCTCTCCTTCCTCTCCTCCTCTGGTGTGCTCTCTCTGTCAGATGTTTAGCTACACCTCTGCCTCTTTTAGTGATAACGGTAAATGTAATAAATGTTGTCTTTTTGAGACGCTCGAGGCGAGGTTGTCTGATTTGGAATCCCGGCTCCACTGCATTGAAACACCGTCTGCGCCAGTTACTCTTGACGGACGCCCCTTAACTGCAGCGGAGCTAGCTAGCATAGCTAACCCCATTAGCGGTCCTCCGGCTCTCCTCAGCAGCGAGGAGACTGGGTGGGTGACGGTGAGAAGGAAGCCTAGTCACAAAGCCCCGGTACACCTCCAACCTTGGAGGCTGGCTGCCTCCAATTGGCTGCACGGTGGCGCAGTGGTTTAGCACTGTGGCAGCACAGTTTTACCCTTGGCCGGGGGATCGCGGGGATCATGAGATCGTGGGTTCGATCCCAGCCCCCGACCAACAGTGAGCTGTGTGGAGTTTGCATGTTCTCCCCGTGTTGCGTGGGTTTACTCCGGGATTTCTCCGGTTTCCTCCCGCATACCAAAAACATGTAGGTTTAGGGCGCTCGCGCACGCAGCGGCCGGCAGCCGGTGGCTTGTCACCAGACTGCAAACCAAGTCTACCTACGGGTACAAATAAGTAACAAAAAAAAAACCTGTTCACGTTTCTTATCGTTTTTCCCCTCTCAGCGACACACCCACTGAGGAAAAAACTCTGATCATTGGCGACTCTGTAGTCAGAAACGTGAACCTAGAGACTCCAGCGGCCATAGTCAAATGCATTCCTGGGGCCAGAGCAGGCGACATCGAGTCAAATTTGAAAATGCTGGCTAAAAGTAACTGTAAATACTCCACAATTGTTATTCACACTGGCATTAATGACATCCGTCTCCGGCAGTTGGAAGTCATGAAACTTAATGTAGAATCGGTGTGTGACTTTGCAAAAACGATGTCTGCCACTGTAGTATTCTCTGGGCCCCTCCACAATCTGACCAGTGATGACATGTTTAGCCACTCGTCATCCTTGAACCGCTGGCTGTCTGTGTGGTGTCCTGCAAATGACGTGGGCTACATTGTCAATTGGAGCTCTTTTTGGGGAAAACCTGGTCTTATGAGACGAGACAGCATTCATCCCACTTTGGATGGTGCTTCTCATTTATCTAACAATCTGGCATCTTTTTTATCCAAATTTCCAAAACCTTGACTACTCAGAGTTGGAACTAGGAAGCAGAGTCGCAGTCTTACACGCCTCTCTGCAGCTCCTCTTCATCCGCCACCCCTCAACTTAGCCCCTGTCTTCCCCATCAGAGGATCATTGTCTGCTCCCTCCAAAGTAAATAAAAATATAATACATAAGCATCCCAAAGTGATTAAGCAAAATATTGGTAAAACTCAAATTAAACATAAAGCCTCTAAATTGAATGATTTGGCCTCTGTTCCTCCTCATAATTTAAAAATGAAATGTGGTTTATTAAATATTAGGTCTCTAACTCCCAAGTCTCTGTTAGTCCATGATCTGTTAATTGATCATCAGATTGATTTAATATCCCTTACAGAGACTTGGTTAGGGCAAGAGGATTATGTTGGTTTAAATGAATCAACTCCCTCTGGTTATTTAAACTGTCAAAATCCCAGAAGTTCTGGTCATGGAGGAGGAGTAGCATCAATTTACCATTCCAAATTACTAGTTAATGTAAAGCAAAAAACATGTTATAATTCCTTTGAGGGCCTGGTCCTCAGTATTTCTTAGCTGGTTTAGTGCTGAAATCTGATAATAATAATTATAGTAGGGGACTTTAATATACATGTGGATGTAGATAGTGACTGCCTTAATGTGGCATTTAATTCAATATTAGACTCAATTGGGTTTTCTCAGAAAGTAGGAAATTCTACTCATTACCTCCACCATACATTGGACCTTGTTCTGACATATGGCATAGAAATAGAAAATCTTGTAGTGTCTCCTCATAACCCTGTACTGTCAGACCACTGTCTGTTAACCTTTGATTTTACTATTTCTGACTATTTGGCTCCTAAAGAAAAATATTATTACAGTAGATGCCTCTCAGATGATGCTGTTACCAAATTTATGCAGATTGTTTCCTCTATGTCATGTGTCGACATATCGGAAATAAGCTATAGAGAGCTTGCTTCTTCTGTAATTGATAACATGGTGGATAGTGTTACAGCTTCTCTGCATCAGACTCTAGACTTGGTGGCCCCCTTAAAAAAGAAAAAGTCTAATCAGAGATTTCTAACTCCTTGGTTCAACACAGAAACTCATAGCTTAAAACAGAAGACTCATCAGTTAGAAAGAAAATGGCGCTCCACTAATTTAGATGAAATCTATTTAGCTTGGAGAAATCATCTTTTAATTTATAAAAAATCTCTTAGAAAAGCTAGAATGAGTTATTATTCTGCATTAATAGAAGAGAACAAGAATAATCCCAGGTTTCTTTTCAGCACTGTAGCCAGGTTGACAAAGAGTCAGGACTCTGTCAATCCTAGCATTCCCTTAGAGCTTACTAGTCAGGACTTTATGAACTTTTTCAATAATAAAATTTCATCCATCAGAGATAAAATCAATCAGATTCTTCCCACAGTTAACTTAAATACTGTAACTGCTACAACTCCTTCAATTGATGTCTGTCTTGATGAGTTTACTCCAATCGACCTTTGTGAGTTAGACAAAATAGTTTCCTCATCCAAACCTTCAACTTGTCTTTTAGACCCTGTTCCTACCAGGTTATTTAAAGAAGTCTTCCCACTTATTGGTAGCTTTATTCTTCATATAATCAATTCTTCATTAACTTTAGGCCATGTACCGCAGGCTTTTAAAACGGCTGTTATTAAACCCTTACTCAAAAAGCCAATGCTAGATCCAGGAGCTTTAGCTAACTATAGACCAATCTCTAATCTCCCTTTCATTTCAAAAATCTTAGAAAGAGTTGTTGCTACGCAATTATTTGACCACCTGCAGGGAAATGGTTTACTTGAAGAGTTTCAATCTGGGTTTAGAATCCATCATAGTACTGAAACAGCCTTAGCAAAGGTCACTAACGACCTCCTCATCGCATCTGATAATGGACTGGTTTCTGTACTTGTCCTTTTAGACCTTAGTGCAGCTTTTGATACTATCGATCATAATATTCTACTTGATAGATTAGAACACTATGTTGGACTTAATGGAACTTTGTTGCAGTGGTTTAGATCTTATTTATCTGATAGGTTCCAGTTTGTTCATGTAAATAATGAGTTTTCTTTCAACTCAAAGCTTAGTCATGGAGTTCCACAGGGATCTGTGCTAGGCCCTACTCTTTTTAGTTTATATATGCTTCTGTTAGGCAACATTATTAGAAAGCACTGTATACATTTTCATTGTTATGCAGATGACACACAATTATACAGTGGTACCTCTACTTACGAATTTAATTCGTTCCGGAAGAATTCTCGTAACGTGAAAAATTCGTAAGTAGAGGCGCGTTTTACATGTAAATGCCGTAATCCGTTCCAAGCCCCCAAAATTCGGGCATAAATTTTTTATAAATCGTAAAAACGCATCAAAACATGTAACAAATACATGTTACAATTAGATTACTGCACAATAAACATAAAATGAGAGTTTAAAATGAGAGAAAGAATAATAAAAGAGAATAATAAAAGAGAAAGAATAATAAAAATTATGTTCATTTACCCTTTAACTGCTATCGTCGTCGACGTCGTCACCGTTTGCCTTCGGTGGTTCATGTTCTGATCCAAGGACGTTTGCTTTTGTCGGCTTGTAAGTGCTTCGTTTTGTTTTAATACCGTGCTGATCGTTGATGTATTATGGCCATATTCTTTGGCGAGATCAACCAAACGCATAAAGTTTTGGAAAAAAAAAAAAAACTTCGTGGCCAATGGGATACCAGGAAGATGCTAGGCGATAGCCAATGGCAGAGCAGCTACAGGTATGTTTACGTTCAGTAAACTACGGAAGCTGCGAGGAGCGCGTACTTTTTTGCCTTTCGTATCCTGAAATTTCGTTCGTAACTAGAGGCAATATTTTCCCGTTGAGGCGTCTCATAACCTGAAAATTCCGTATGTAGAGACGTTCGTAAGTAGAGGTACCACTGTACTTGTCATTGAAGCCAGATGATAGTAATCAATTAGCCAAGTTAGAAGCCTTTCTTAAGGAAATCAAAGCTTGGATGACTTTTAATTTCCTGCTATTGAATTCAGATAAGACTGAAGTCATTCTTGTTGGTCCAAAAAACTTAGAAATACCTTTCCAAATCAAACTTTCAGTTTGGATGCGGTTACTCTTTCTCTTAATAGCTCTGTGAGGAACCTTGGAATTATTTTTGATCAAGATCTGTCCTTCAATTCACATATTAAATTTGTTTCTAAGACTGCCTTCTATCATTTGTGTAATATTGCCAAGATTAGGAGCATCTTGTCTCAGAGTGATGCTGAGAAACTGATCCACGCTTTTGTTAGCTCGAGATTAGATTATTGTAATTCTTTATTATCAGGCTGTCCTAAAACATCTTTAAAAAGTCTTCAGCTGATCCAAAATGCTGCAGCAAGAGTTTTAACAGGTACTAGAAAGAGAGATCATATCTCTCCGGTTCTGGCCTCCCTTCATTGGCTTCCCATAGAGTTTAGAATTAAGTTTAAAATCCTTCTTCTTACTTACAAAGCTCTAAACAATCAGGCTCCTTTTTATTTAAAAGATCTGATACTACCGTATTATCCTAACAGAGCACTACGCTCCCAAAATGCAGGATTACTTGTTATACCTAGAATCTCCAAAAGTACAATGGGAGGCAGAGCCTTCAGTTATCAAGCTCCTCTACTGTGGAACCAGCTGCCAATCTGGATTCGGGAGTCAGACGCGATCTCTGTTTTTAAGAATAGGGCTAAAACCTACCTTTTTGATATAGCCTACAATTAGGGAAGGATCATGTGTTTCTGAACCCTCCCTTAGTTATGCTGCTAATAGGTTTAGTCAGCCGGGGGACCTCCAATAATACACTGGGCCTCACTCCTTTCTTCACTCTCAATGAAATATTTTTTTTTGCTGGTCATTAACATCTGTTTGTTCTCTCCCATAGATTGAGTCCCCATCATGCTGTTTGCTCTCTACATGTCTGTTCTTTTCATCTTCTCTGTCCCCTCACCCCCCAGCCAGTCGCAGCAGATGACTGCCCCTCCCTGAGCCTGGTTCTGCTGGAGGTTTCTTCCTGTTAAAAGGGAGTTTTTCCTCTCCACCGTCACCAAGTGCTTGCTCACAGGGGATCGCCTGATTGCTGGGGTCTTTCTGCAACTGTGGGGGTTCCCCCTACAGTTGATAGTGCTATGAGATGACTGTTGTTGTGAAATGGCGCTATATAAATAAAGTTGAATTGAATTGAATTGAATTAATTCGATATGGTTGCCGTGGCATTGTACAAATTAGATGCATAAATTTACTCCTGTCTCAAACTTTGGATCATAATCTACATCTTTCTATTTGACAGTAAGCCATTATCTCTTACCACTTTCAAGTTATAGCTTTGGAAATCTCTGACATCTGAACTGAATATTTTCTTGAAAAAACCTTGACCAATAGGGGCTGACGGCACAACGGAGTGCCATCCACAGTCATGGGATTAACTGTTATAGCGCTGAGTTCACAATAATCAATGCACGGGTGTAGGGAACCGTCCTTCCACCCAAAAAAAGTACCCTGCCCCAAGAATTGCTGATGAAGGTCAAATAAGGCCGGCGTTCAGAGACTCTTTAATATAGCTCTCCATCGCCTCCTTCTCCAGAAATACTGTAGAGCCAGCTGGACGGCAGCCGCGCACGTGGGAGAAGGTCTATAGCACAATCATAGGAGCGATGGGGAGGTAAAGAAAGCGCTCTAGATTTGCAGAAGACCTCTCCGAGATCATGATAGACCTTGAACACTAGGCTGAGGTCCGGCGGCTCAACTGGAGGGGAAGAGATGGACAGCGCAGGTGAACACTCGGCCAAGCTGAGAAAGGATGCCAAACAATACTGGCTTCAGGAAGAGATGGAATTATTTGCCCAATTAATAATAGGGTTATGTCTCCGGAGCCATGGGTAACCAAGAACCACCCGGTGACCGGATTTAGGGAGAATATAAAACGAAATACTCTCCCGGTGGCTGCCGGAAAGAAGGACGAACACTGGCTCAGTTTTCTCGATGATGGTGGCCACTTTTTTGCCCAACAATGTAGTTACATTTAGGGACATGGGCAATTTGATCGTGGGGATTCCTACATCCCACATGAAGTGCGCAGAGATGAAACTCTGCTCCACCCCTGAATCAATTAAAGCCTTAGCCCTCCTCTCGACCCCTGGCAACTGAATGAGGGCCGAAATGGAGAAGTTACTGGGGGGATGATTGGAATTCCTGCCCGTCAGACCCCCCACGGCTTCTCACGGGCCGCATCTTATAGGCTTTGGATGGCACTCCTGCAGTGTGTGCTTGAGAGAGCCACAATACATGCAGGCGCTGATTCTCCTTCGCCTCTGGCGCTCTTCCGGAGTCGGACGGATGCGGCCGGACTCCATAGGCTCAGAGAAGGAATCGGGTCCAGCTGTGTCATAAGCCGAAGGGGATGTGCGTGCACTGGGCAGGTAGGAGGAGGCTTTGAGCTGCTTTGCACACTCATGGTATCAATTGTCGAGATTGACAGCCTGATCAATTAAACCGCCCAAGGAGGAGGGGACTGCATGAACTGCTAGGTTGTCTCGGAGGTGTTCGTTTAAACCCTGGAGGAAGATGCTTCGTAACGAAATGTCATTCCATCCTGAGTCCGCTGTGATGACCCAGAACTCCACAGAGTAGTTGGCAGCAGACCGGGATATTAAGCAGCTCATGATGTTCCCCTAGCTTTCTGTCAAACGCGCGAGTGAATTCGGCCACAAATCTCTCAGATGAATAAATGGGACCCTTGGGACTGTCGAGAATTGCTTGGGCCCAACTGAGGGCCCTATTCCACAGCAGGGGGGTCATAAAATGAATTTTTGCTGTGTCATCCCGGTACTCCCCCCTAACCCAGCCCAAACCCCAAACACAGCTGAACATGGCACCCCCCACACACACACACACATTTCCCCACCTCCCCCGCATATGGGACAGGTGAGGGAACGGAGGTGGTTTGCCACTCCGTGGAAGAAACTGGGACAATAGGTGGAGGGATGGGAACCGGCTGAGACAAATGGTCCAAAAGTTCGGTGACTGTGCCCAGCTGCTACGTAATGATTTGCAGCAGCTGAGTAAGCATGGCCACCTGCCTCTCTTTGGCAACTAAACGGTCTAAAGCGGAGTGTTCCGCTGATGCCACTCCCGCTGAGCTTGCACCGTGGCTGGCTTGTTCTGTCATGATTGGTATTAATTGACAGCTCACGTGCAGGGAGTCACAACAGAGGAAACACACTATGACACAGAGAAGCAAATTTGATTTGAATTGTATTAATGCAAGAAGAACGCTCCGCAAGAGTAAAACGCCACTCGCCAGGGGAACACTCAGCCTGAGGAGAGAGAGACGAGAGCAGTAGATTAGGAGGGAGACTCAGATAAGGGAAAATAGGACTACACTCAACATGGGAGTATAAGAGAGCCCGGTAGAAGAACCCAGCACTTATGGCGAACCCAATGGTGATGCTGGAAGGCAGGAGTAGAGCTGGATGAAGTGTCTTACTGGATGATGATGGTCGCTGACGTGGTGGTGGTGAAGAGGCAGGTGAGTGCGCAGCTACCCTGGAGACGCACCACAAAGGAGGAAGCAAAAATTTGTACCCTTTTTTTTTTACTGTAAACTTATAGCTTTTCCTCATAAATTTGGGACTTTTTTTCTCATAAATTTTCAGTTTATTTACACATACATTTGTTACTTTTTTGTTAATTTGCAAATTTTTCTATTTTTTTCCTGTCATGAACTGAGCTTGGACTTTCTCCCAAACTCAGCTTTATGGCTTTTCTCTGTATTTATATTTATCTGTTGTAATTTCATACTTCCGGCACCACACAAGTAGGCTGCCTTTTTGCAACAGCTGATCAATTTCTTCCTATTTCTATTTACTATCTGGCTCTCTGGCTAATCTTTCTGATTCGGCAACACCTTTATCCATCACAGACATGCTGATTGCCCAAATGTCTCCTGGGCCAGCGGACAGAGCCACTGTTTCTTGCAGGCGGCAGTACAATAGAGACCAGCTGTTAACACTTAACCGGCCCACGATGCTAACGCAAAAACTCGACATACCGGAAGAAATAAGATGGAAACGGTGTGGATGTCGAGCTGGAGTAAGAGGGTGGGCGAGGAATATAAGGTACAGACCCGCCCTCCCATCCGTTATTATGGGGAATGTACATTCGCTACTCAGTAAAACAGATGAGCTAGCGGCTATCTCCCGCTACGAGAGCATGTACAGGGAGAGTAGCTTGATGCTATTTATGGAGACGTGGCTAACAGAACTAGCAACAGATGCTAACATTGAACTGGAGGGTTTCCACGCAATACGGGCAGACCGAACACCAGACAGTGGGAAAGCAAGGGGCGGAGGAGTGATAATGTATGTCAATAACAACTGGTGCCGACTGGGATATACAGTATCACAGTTAAACAACAACACTGCAACAAAGATATGGAGTTGCTAGCTGTTAGCATACAGCCTACATATCTCCCGAGGGAATACTCACACGTGATCTGCATTGTTATTTATGCAAATCCGACGGCAAACGCTGGGACAGTGCGTGATGTCATCCACTCAGTAACTGGCAGGCTGCAGACAGAACACCCAGATGCTCTTCTCCTCATCTCAGGCGATTTCAACCATATTTCACTGCCCCCCATTCTACCCATGTTCACCCAGTATTTCACATGCCACACTAGAGACAATAAAACACTGGACTTATTCTATGCAAATACTAAGGAGGCGTACACCTCATCACCACTCCCCTCACTTGGGAGATTGGATCACAACTTGGTTCATCTCCTGCCGGTGTACAAACCCCTAGTACACAGACAACCTCCAGTCATGCGCACAGTGAAGTTATGGTCTGAGGAGGCAATGGACGCTTTAAAGGACTGTTTTGAAACCACTGCCTGGGAGCAGCTCTGCGATCCACATGGTGAGGACATCGATGGCCTCACTCACACTATCATGGACTACATCAGCTTTTGTGTGGACAATACCGTACCCACCAAGACCATACGGTGTTGCTCGAACAACAAACCTTGGATCAACCCTGAGATAAAAACACTTCTGAGAGAGAAGAAGAGGATCTTCAGGTCAGGGAACAGGGAGATGCTGAAGTCCGTACAGAGGGAGCTGAGGAGGAAGATCAGAGAAGGCAAGGACAGCTTCAGGAAGAAGATGGAGGGCAAGTTGCAACAGAGCGACATCGGCGGGGTCTGGAGAAACCTTAAAACCATCTCTGGGCTCCAGAATACCTCCCCCCAGGCCACGGGGGGCAGGGAGTGGGCGAACAATCTGAACCTGTTTTTTAATAGGTTTGACCAACCGCCCTCCCCCCCGACTGCACCACAACCACTGCTGCCTCTAAAGACATCGAGTCCTGCTGCCCACACCCCACTCCACCAACACCCCCCCACCCCCAGCATGCAGCCCCCCAACATGACCCTCACTAAGACCCAGGTGAAGACGGAGCTGAGGAAGATCAAGGCGAGGAAGGCCTCGGGACCGGACGGCATCAGCACAAAGCTCCTCAAGTCCTGTGCAGACCAGCTGTGTGGGATTGTGGAGCACATCTTCAACCTGAGCCTGAAGCAGGGGAGGGTACCACAGTTGTGGAAAACATCTTGTATGGTACCTGTACCAAAGACTTCCCACCCCAAAGACCTGAACAGCTACAGACCAGAGGCCCTGACGTCTCACCTGATGAAGACCCTGGAGAGACTGCTCCTTGCTCACTTCCGCCCCCCTGGTGGGACCAACGATAGATCCACTCCAGTTCGCCTACCAGCATGGCATTGGGGTGGAGGATGCAGTGATCTTCCTCCTTCACCGTTCTCTGTCCCACCTGGAGAAGCCCGGGAATGCGGTGAGGATCATGTTCTTTGACTTCTCCAGTACTTTCAACACCATCCAATCCTGAAGGACAAGCTGCTGTGCGCAGGGGTGGACCAGCACCTGTCATCATGAATCCTGGACTACCTCACTAACTGGCCACAGTTTGTGAGAACCCGGGACTGTGTTTCCGACACGATCATCGGTAGCACGGGGCCCCCCAGGGAGCGATTTTGGCTCCCTTCCTGTTCACCCTTTATACTGCGGACTTCTCACACAACACACTGCCATCTACAGAAGTTCTCTGACGACTCTGCGATCGTCAGCCTCATCTCCAACGGAGATGAAGCTGAGTACAGAGGACTTATCCAGGACCTCGTGGACTGGTGCCATCGGAACTGCCTCCAGATCAATGCGAGGAAAACTAAGGAGCTGGTGGTGGACTGCCGCAGGCAAGGACAACCCCTCACAGCACCAGTAAACATACAGGGAACACACATTGAGATGGTGACATCCTTAAAGTACCTGGGTGTCCATCTGAACAATAAACTAGTCTGGTTACACAATACCAATGCACTCTACAAGAAGGGACAGCACAGGCTGTTCCTGCTGAGGAGACTCAGGTCTTTTGGTGTACAAGGGGCGCTGCTGAAGACATTCTACGACACGGTGGTGGCATCAGCCATCACTTTTGGAGTGGTCTGCTGGGGCAGTGGCATTACAGCAGCCGATAGGAAGAGACTGAACAAACTGATCAAGAAAGCTAGCTCTGTCCTGGGGAAAAGCCTTGACCCAGTGGAGGAGATAGAAGAGAGAAGGATGGTGGCTAAACTGTCATCTCTGCTGGAGTCCGAGTCCCACCCTATGCAGGACATACTGAATGCACTGAGGAGCTCATTTAGCAGCAGACTACATCATCCTAGGTGCGCAACCGAGAGGTTTCGCAGGTCCTTCCTACCTACGGCTGTCAGACTGTATAACCTAAGCAGGGCTGCTCACAGAGATAGCAAAAAAACGTGATGACCGAAGAGTATTGAATGCAAAAGACACAATAGACTTTCACAATGGTCCCCTCCAGTATACAACTAGGACAATATCAGTCGCTACGGAGGGTGAGAATATGTATGGGTACATATTCATACTATGCAGGATAACTAAGTCGACGGTTATGCTGTTTATTCCATCTAGCTGCAATGCTCCGCGCTGTGTGTATATACTGTATATTTATATATTTATGTGTACATATCTATATTCGCTGCTCTTGTTTTTCTTGTCTTCTTGATTGTTGTTTTGAGTGTTGCTGTCCCTGTGCTGCTGCAATCCTGGAATTTCCCCATTGTGGGACTAATAAAGGCTTATCTTATCTTAATTTTTGCGCCCTTTTTGAGTTGCTCCTTCCTTTTATTTGTCTGTTTATGTTTCAGGTTTTTTTGATTATCTCTTGCGTCATTTGTAGTTATTCTCTATTCTGCATTTGGTTTTGTTTATATTTATTCTGTGGGCTTGCAGTTGTCAGGTGCATTTCCGGGGTTGTGTTTGCTGCCTGTCAGCTGTCAGCCGATTCTCCCTTTCATTACATCTAAGCTGATTCCAATAATTGATTGGTATTCCCTTCTCCTGCTCAGGTAATCCCACACCTGTTATCACTTATTATGATACTCCACTCACTATTCATCGCTCTGTCTGTTCACTGGCTCCTCGCCGTTGCATTACATTGTACAACCAACATCTCCACCAGAGCTCCATACGGCTCCGGTGTGTCATTCTGTAAGTAATCCTTTGTCGCTGGCCAGTTTGTTTGTTGGAGCATCTTCTGTTTATTCTTTTGTTAAATAAATTGCACAACACCATCTAGCAAGTGGGTGTTGTCCTTCTGCCCCGAAGGGGCACTAAACATGACAGAATGTAACGGCCAGTGAAACCCAGCTGTCTTGTCTGTGTATTTTTCCACTTTTTTGTGTTTTTTTCACTCTCCTGTTTCGAGGAGCAGTCATGTCTCCAGCAGGTGAAGCAGTCAGGAGGAGGAAAAAGTGGAGTCGGGATGAGTGAGACGCTGTAACCATGATCAAGGACATGGCGGCCGGCGCGCGGAGCTGCTACTCCCGGGAAAACGAAATGGATCGTTGGGATGGAGTTGCCAACCTGGTGGAGGCTACACCCAGCATGTGCTTTCATCCCCGAGTGATCGCCCTCTACCTTCCTCCGCTACCACCTCTGCCTTTAGCCTCCTCCTTGCCGCCTCCAGCGAACACGGAAGCGCGCTCCACGTAAGACGCCCTGCTTCGTATCCAGTGCGCCAGTTCCTGCTCCACCGGCTCTGTCCACTCCACGATGCCGAAACCCAGCTTTGGACCACTAGAGGATTATTCCCACCTCTCAGCCAGCCACTTTTCCTTCGTTGAGAAAGAAGAATCCCACAGCAGTGCGTCATCCTAGTGTTTTCTCTTCAGCTTTTTCGCCAGCTTCTCCTTTTCCTGCAACTGCTGCTTTCCACTTTGCCTCGCCATATTGCTCCACTGGTGAGAGGCCAGTTGTCTCCTCTTCAGCTCCGCCCATGGCTGTGGGGGCAGGGGCGGCTCCACAGGGTTCCCCTGGGGCGCCCTCTTCAATGGAAACCATGGAGAAGGTCAACCCAACACCTGCTGCAGCATTGTGCCCTGGGAATTCAGGCAAGTACAATTTCATTCCCCTTCATTTTTTGATGTTATGCCTTGCCTGATTCCCGGTGGTGAGGTTCAGCTCACACAGTCCTCTGAGCCCTCACTTCCTGCTGTAACAGTGGATTCCTCACCTATCCTCTCTGTTTCTCCTCCTATCATCCGAGTGTCCGCCAGTCCCGAAACTGAGCTGACGGACGATGGAGGAGCCTGCGGCGCTGGAGGTCCTTGTTCCAGTTCCGCAGCCATGTGGTGGACAAAGGGCAGTGCTGAAACTGAACTGAAGCCTGCACCAACGAGAGAGCGTCTTCTGGCTTCAGCTTCTCAGGATCCAGCCCAGCCAGAGAAATCACCTCCAGAACCCACGCCAAGTGAACCACCTGCGTGGGTTACCTTGCTGGAGGTGACCAGGACTGCAACCACCATCACGCCTGCTGTGGAGGCCTCCGCAGTAGAGTTTGGGACTGAGCTGGACCTCCAGAGGGCCGAGACTGAGATGACATCGCCTGGATCGATGGAGTCCTGGATGGCAGTGGAGCTTGAGCTCAGGCAAGTGTTCTCTCTTGTCTTTCTCCTTTCCGTATTAGAGCAATCTTGCCTGGCGCTTGGTGAGGAGAGCCAGCCAGCTGTCTGCTGCACCTGAGCGCACCTTGCTGGGCTCCGCCGCTGCCGGCGACCCTGACCCTGCTTCTCCTTGTGTTCTTTCTGAGCTTTCTCCCAGGGTCACCGGAGATGTTCCAGCACTACCAGAGGTCTTCGTGGGTCCAGGCTCGCCGCTGGAGGTATTGTGGGAGCTGCTCCGACCCAGGCTGGGTCCTCTGTGTGTGCACCTTCCCTCGCCAAGGCTGTCATGGAGCTACCCCTGTCATCCCGCCTGGTATCCCTTTGATTGACCGCCTCTTTGGCCTGGTGCTCTCACGGGTCAGCTGGTCCACTGTGGGCCCACCAAGGGTCCAGCATTGGCACAGCTGGGGCCCATCGAGGGTGCAACGTTGGCCCAACTGGGGTCCACCGAGGGTGCAACGTTGGCCCAGCCGGGGTCCACCAAGGGTGATGCAGTGCTCCAGCCCAGAGCCACCAAGGGTGCTGCAGTGCTCCAGCCCGGAGCCATCAAGGGTGCTGCAGTGCTCCAGCCCGGAGCAACCGAGAGTGCAGCGGTGCTCCAGACCGGAGCAACCGAGGGTGCAGCGGTGCTCCAGCTCAGATACACCGAGGGTGCAGCTGTGCTCCAGCCCGGAGCCACCGCAGGTGCTGCTATGCTCCTGCCCGGTGCCATAGTGAGTGCAACCTTGCCCTCAAGAACGCTGGCCAGCCACCAGAAAAACAGGGCCTCTGGGTTGGGTGGTCCATATTCCCTGGCAGGCCACCTGACTCCCTTCATCTGGCTGTCCGGCTTGTCTAGGACTTGGGCAGGCCACCAGACTGGTTGCACCGTGTCATCTACTGGGCCTGGGACTCTGGTCGGCCTTCCGAACTGTTGAGCTCCTTGACCCGGGGGGCCTGAACTCTGTGTTTTTTTTGGTGTGGGCCCTGAGCGGGGGTTTTGTTGTCTTCCCTCCTAACCTGTTTCCCCACACCACCCACCCAGGGTGTGTTATTGTTGTACCTCTTCTTGAGGGTGGGGGTCTTTTTTTTTGCTCTGTTTGATATTACTCTGGGTATCTGGAATCCACCTGTTGAGAGGGGGTCTCTGTCATGAACTGAGTTTGGACTTTGTCGCAAACTCAGTTCATGGCTTTTCTCTTTATTTATATTTATCTGTTATATTTTTTGGTGCCCTTTTTGAGTTGTTCCTGCTTTTATTTGTTGGTTTATGTTTCAGGTTTTATTGATTATCTCTTGCGTCATTTGTAGTTATTCTCTTGTCTGCATTTGGTTTTGTTTATATTTATTCTGTGGGCTGGCAGCAGTCAGGTGCATTTCCGGGGTTGTGTGTGCTACCTGTCAGCTATCACCCACTCCTCCTTCTCATTACATCTGAGCTGATTCCAATAATTGATTGTTATTCCCTTCTCCTGCTCAGGTGATCCTACACCTGTTATCACTTATTATGTTACTCCATTCACTACTTATAGCTCGGTCTGCCCCGCTCTGCTCCGGGACAAGCTGTCCCTGCTCAACGTGCCTGACTCCCTCTGCAGGTGGATCACCGACTTCCTGACGGACCGGAGGCAGCATGTACGGCTGGGAAAGACTGTCTCAGACTCTGTTAGCATCAGCACCGGATCACCCCAGGGCTGTGTACTTTCCCCCCTACTCTTCTCCCTTTATACCAACTCCTGCACCTCCAGCCACCAGTCTGTCAAGCTGATCAAGTTTGCAGACGACACCACCCTCATCGGGCTCATCTCCAACGGCGACGAGTCCGTCTACAGGAGAGAGGTAGCCCAGCTGGCGTCCTGGTGCAGCCACAACAACCTGCAGCTGAATGCTCTGAAGACAGTGGAGATGATTGTGGACTTCAGGAAAGTCACAACCCCTCTGCCCCCCCTCACCCTCACAGGCTCTCCCATCACCACTGCAGATTCCTTCTGCTTCCTGGCACCACCATCACCCGGGACCTCAAGTGGGAGCTGACCATCAGCTCCCTCATCAAAAAGGCCCAGCAGAGGATGTTCTTCCTGTGGTAGCTGAGGAAGCTCAAGCTACCCACCAAGATGTTGGTACAGTTCTACACAGCCATCATCGAGTCCATCCTCACCACCTCCATAACCGTGTGGTACCAGGAGCCACTGCCAGGGACAGACTAAGGCTGCAGCGCATCGTGCGCGCTGCTGAGAAGGTGATCGGCTGCAAGCTCCCATCCCTCCAGGACCTGTACATCTCCAGGACCCAGAGGCGTGCAGGCCGGATCATAGCCGATCCTTCACACCCTGGTCACGTACTGTTTGCCCCCCTCCCCTCAGGTAGAAGACTTCGGTCCATTCAGACTAAAACCTCCCGTCACATGAACAGCTTCTTCCCCTCTGCCATCAGACTGCTGAACACTAAGTGACTTATTGACTCTCGTGCACTATGTACAGCAGCTCAACCAGACTCATGTCAATCATCACTGTTTTCTTTTTGCATTACCGACTGCACTATGTGGTACTCCACAATATCTGCTGCTCGCTAATATATTTAAAAATTGCTTTGACTAGTATTACTCATTCTTATTCTACATTTTATTGCATGTGTAGTTTTTTATTTCTATCTTTTATTTTTATCATGTTTAATGTTGCAGCATTGCACCGAGACAAATAGTCCTAGTTTGTGTACTACATGAACAATGGCAATAAATCTGATTCTGATTCTGATTCTGATTCTGTTCACTGGCTCCTCGCCGTTACATTACATTGTCAACCCACATCTTCACCAGAGTTCCATCTGCTCTGGTGCGTCATTCTGAAAGTAATCCTTTGTCGCTCACCACTTAGTTTGTTGGAGCGCTTTATGTAAACTCCTTATTTTTCTTTGCTCGCTAGTTTGTTTGTTGGAGCATCTTGTGTTTATTCTTTTGTTAAATAAATTGCACAACACCATCCAGCACATGGGCTTTGTCCTTCTGCCCTGAAGGGGCACTAAATATGACAATTCCTCAAAAATTTCTTTTTTTTTTTTGTAAGTTGGATATTTATTTTTTTTTTGTAAGTTTATAAAGCTTGTCAAGTCATTTTACTTTTCCCATCTAAATTTGCATTTTTTTTTACTACATTGTCACCTTTTTCTCATAATTTATTTTTTTTTCTAGTGACTGTTTCTAGTAAATTTGTGACTGTTCTAATAAATTTGCTACTTTTTTTTTTTGTAAATTTATCACTCTTTTTCTTATAAATTATAAAACCTGAACGTTTCGGGGAATCCCGGTTTAAAAATGCCGAGAAAAACAAACTAGTAGAATAGAACAAATAGAACAAAAATTTAACCAGTATCCATATGAACACTTGGGAAAAAATACACAAACGTACCAGAGGGAAAAATGCAGACTGATGATGGTAAAAAGTAGCAAATTTATAGAAAAGTGACAAATTTACAAGAAAAAAACTAAAAAAACTAAAATATTCTGAGTGAACTTGTAGCTTGGGGGCACCTAGTTGTATAATAGTTGTAGTTCACTGGGATTAATCGCTAAACTTGTGTAAAAGAATCAGTGGAAAAGAAGTACTTTTATTTGTATTATCATTCAGTGAATATACAGTATGTGTGGCTCATATTCAAAAAAAAATACTCTGACAGCATAACCATGAATGTATATTCAGTAATTTTTTTATGATAGCAATTTGTAATATTCTTGTCAGTTTGTTGCAAAGAGGGAGTTGTTCTCACATTTACGGTTTTATTTTGAAATGGTGAAAGAAGAAGTTGGTGCTTCTACTTAAGGTGACTTTCCTAATTATTTAAACCCTTAAAAGTACAAACAAACTGAGCAGTTCTTCATTGATTTCCAGAGCTCCTGACTTTAATGGTGAGTTAGATGCTTTTATTCACTTTACATTAGTGTGCATGTTTTCTTCCACTCACTCTGTGTCATGAATTGCCCCGCATGGCAGAGAGGAGAGACCCAGATGCTGAACTGTAGCTTGTGGTAATTATTAACCAAACACAAAGAGTCCAAATAGTGCAAAACACAAAAATCCAAACTGTGCACAAAGCAAAATTCCAGACGGTGCAAAAGGCAAACTTACAGACAAAGGCGGATGTACACAGGAATGAATGTCAGAACAGGGATGGGGTTCTGACGCGAACAAACTTTGAGACTCCAGCAATGAATGAGAGAAATAACAGTCCCTAAATAGGGCCAGAAATAAACTGACACAAATGATAGCAGGTATGGATACTATGAGCGGGCAGGAGGAAACAATGATCACAGATTGGGGTCAGCTGGGAGCAATGAGAGAGGAGAAGATGGGACTGACAGCTGACAGGGACACCACCCACAACGGAGCAAAAACCCAGAAGTGCTACTGAAAGCTGTCAACCCAGAGAAAGAGTACAACAGTACAATATAAAGAATTAAATGTCAACCAGTAAGGACTGAGAAATAAATGCAAACTAATACCAAATTAAAGAGTAACAAAACTATGATGACATAAACAAGGGGATGAGAAAAATAAGAAACAATATGAGATATGCTGAAACCAAAAAGCAACAAATATACAAATATAGAGAAAGGCCATGAGACTGAGCATGGTGGAAACCCCCAGTGCTCCGCTCATGACACTCTGACAGAAATTCTTGATCGTTTCATGCTTTTGACAAGCAGCCCCACTCAGTCATGCTGGATCAGGTGTGTGTGTGCTTTGAGTGGGGTGTGTGCACAGGATGAGGTCGCCCTTAATACCAGAGGATCATTTCAGTGTGGTGTAAATTTAAACGCTGAAAAAATGAGACTACTCTTATTTTAAGCTGAGCCAGCTGCTGAGGCAAACTAGTCACTATTGCTGACACCACCTCAGGGAGTGACCTTACAGCATCTTTTTTATGCATTAATTGGCTCACATTACTTGAAAAAGTTAATGCATTAATTATCCAAGCCCTTTATTTTTTTCAACATTTACATTTATTTTTTTCTATCTTTATTCATAATGAACTTTTTAAAAATTTATTTAACATTTTATTAGTTTGTCTTTTCTGTTTGCTATTTGTTTTTGTGCATTTGTGTGTCCATTTTTGATATTTTAATAGTTTTTTTTTGGTGCTCATACCTCATTTTTTTAGATGGTTTGGTGTAATCACTTCTTCACGTTTGAATATTTTTGGTTTATAGATTTTGTGCACTCACACCTTCATGTTTTTCATGTTAACATTTTATTACTTTTACTTCGATTTGTGCATTTGTGCAAACTTTTTATTAGCAGCTTTTAGTAATCATTTAAATATATACGAGTATTTATACTTTTGTGTTTTGAATGTCTTCCTGTTTAACTCATGAATAAATATTTTATTATATTAATTTATCCTTTCCTGTGTGCTCATGTATTACTACTTCTACTTGTTTTTGTGTATTTATGCGCCAGCTTTATTATCATTTCTATCTCTGTCTTCTACTTTTAATACGGTACCTCCTCCACATTAATGTGTCCTCTCACCTGTGATGTGTGCGCTCGCGTGTGCGGATCATACATCTAAATGTGTCACCGCGGCCACGTTTACGGCAAAAGTGCATGGGCACACAAGCAAATGCGGCCCTGAGTCCTCATTAAGGAGCGTAAATGCAGCGTCGCTCCAGCTGGGCAAAAATGGCTGCCGTGGCTGTTTGTCTAAAAATAGGATGAAGATGAATTGTTGTCATTTGTTAAAGCCCAGGACAATAATGATGAATGAACACGTGTGTTTTTTTCTTCTTCTTCCTCCCTGCCCTCTGAAGTCTTTGCTGAAAGGCTTTTTCCTGACCCACCAGGAGCAACTGGGGGTTCAGTGTCTTGCTCAAGGACACTTCGACATGCAGACTGCAGACAGAACGGGAATCAAACCATTGACTCTCCGATCAGTAGTCGGCCACCTGCGCCACAGCCGTCCCATATACATAGCCAATGCGCAGGATTACACAAAAACTACGAGATGGATTTGGATGAAATTTTCACCAGAAGTGGTCCTTGGGCTTCAGAGGAAACATTACATTTTGCTGATGATCTAAGAACGCATACCTCCACCAAGGCTCTTATTGTCTCACAGTGTGTTAACAAGAATACTCCAAAACTACTGGACAGTTTCATGCAATTTTCACCAGAGGTGGTTCTTGGGCTACACACACACCCATTACATTTTAGAAGTAATCCATGGGGGATGGTAGGAGCCTTGGCAGAGGTATAGGATCTCTGAGTGCTTTTCTAGTTGTACAGTGGGGAAAATAAGTATTGAACACGTCAACATTTTTCTCATTAAATATATTTCTGATGGAGCCATTGACCTGAGATTTTCACCAGTTATCAGTAACAACCCAAGTAATCCATACATACAAAGAAACCAAGGCAGCTGTGTTCACAAAAAAATTTATATTTAATAAAGTGGAATTACACAGGAAATAAGTATTGAACATGCTTGGTGAAATTAATTTAATATTCAGTACAAAAGGCTTTGTTGGTAATAACAGCTTCCAGACACCAGGTGCAGGCATTGCTCAAGAGTGATTTTAGCCCATTCTTCCATACAAATTGTCTTCAAATCTTGACTGTTCTGTGGGTGTCTTCTATGAACGCTGATCTTCAGTTCGTTCCATAGATTTTCAATTGGATTCAGGTCAAGTGACTGACTGGGCCATTCTAGCAGCTTTATTTACCTCCTCTGGAGCCAGCTGAGAGTTTTCTTGGCTGTGTGTTTGTGATCATTGTCTTGCTGAAATGCCCACCCTTGTTTCATCTTCAGCATCTTGGCAGATGGCAACAGGTTCTTATCAAGGATGTCTCTGTACATTTATCCATTCTTCTTTCATTCATTCATCCATTCATTATATGAAGTCTGCCTGAACCATGTACTGAAAATCACCCCACACCATGATGCTCCCACCTCCAAACATTACTGTTTGTATGTTTTTTTGGGCTGATGTGCAGTGCCATTTCTCCTCCAAACATGCTGTGTGTTGTGGCATTCAGAAAGTTCTATTTTGGTCTCATCTGACAAGACTATATTCTCCCAGTATTTTTCTGGCTTACCTAAATGTTGTCTTGTGTTGTCAACATGCTTTTTCTTCAGCAATGGAGTCTTGCAAGGTGAATGGGCATAGATCCCGTGTTGGTTGAGTGCATTACTTATTGTTTTATTTTTTCAAACATCAATACCTGCTAACTCCAGGTCTTTCCCATGCCCACGAGTGGGCTTTGGCTCTTGGATAACTCTTCTGATTATTCTTTTGTCTCCTGTCAGAAATCTTGAGAGGAGCCCCTGGTCATGGCCAGGTTATCGTAAAATAATGTTCTTTCCACTTCCAAATGATGGCTCCAACACTGCTCACTGGAACATTCAGCTGTTTAGAAATGTGTCTGTACCCAATGCCATCATTATGTTTTGTAACAATAGGGTTGCGAGAGTCTATTTATTTATTTATTTATTGTATTATTATGGCCCCACTCCTCTCCGGAGTGGGACCTCTGTGTGTTTTTCTTATGTTGTAGGTGGAGCTGTGAAGAAGGACTGCCCCTGGCTGAGAGGTGTGCTATACCTGAGAGGTGTGCTATATAAGCCATCTCTGCACACCTGTTAGTAGCGCTTCTGCTCCCATTGGAGGCCAGTTGTCTTCCTAGTGTTCGTGCTCTTCCTGCTGCTGTTTGTCTGTCACTTGGTTGGGGTTGTGCTGGCAGCCCCTGTTTGTGTTGTCTGTAGCCTGTGGGCTTTCTGGTTTTGGGTTGGCCGCTGGGCATAATTTCAGCCCCTTGCGAGAGTCTATTTATTTATTTATTTATTTATTGTATTATTATGGCCCCACTCCTCTCCGGAGTGGGACCTCTGTGTGTTTTTCTTATGTTGTAGGTGGAGCTGTGAAGAAGGACTGCCCCTGGCTGAGAGGT
Source organism: Pholidichthys leucotaenia (assembly GCA_020510985.1). Lineage (NCBI taxonomy): Eukaryota > Metazoa > Chordata > Actinopteri > Cichliformes > Pholidichthyidae > Pholidichthys > Pholidichthys leucotaenia. Next base: position 422,047,648 of record CM035837.1, on the reverse strand, counting down.
GTGCTATATAAGCCATCTCTGCACACCTGTTAGTAGCGCTTCTGCTCCCATTGGAGGCCAGTTGTCTTCCTAGTGTTCGTGCTCTGCCTGCTGCTGTTTGTCTGTCACTTGGTTGGGGTTGTGCTGGCAGCCCCTGTTTGTGTTGTCTGTAGCCTGTGGGCTTTCTGGTTTTGGGTTGGCCGCTGGGCATAATTTCAGCCCCTGACAGAGGCGTGTGGTGGCTGGGTTGTACCAGTGACTAGTTTGCCTTTTTTTTTTTTTTTTGTCCACACATCCAGCACACACACACACACACCACTGATTATTAAAAACACCTTTTTTCATTGTTTTCTTTAAAAATAAACTTGTGTTAAAATTGGCACCTCCATGTGGTCTCCTTTTTTTGTCCAGGCCGTGAGCCAGGCTTGTGACAGTACACTTTATTAATCCCCAGAAGGACATTCAGGACATCCACCTGGACGGATGAGGCATCCACAGTACAGTGCCAATCCCTTCACGATTCACACACAGGGCCACTTTAGAGTCTCCAGTTAACCTAAACTGCATGTTTTTAGCTTGTGGGAGGAACCTGGAGTACCCGAGGTAAACCCATGCAGACATGGGGAGAACATGCAAACTCCCAACAGAAGCATCACTGATGGTCAGGGGTTGGGATCAGACCCACAATGGTCAGGGGTGGAATTGGTCCTGTGACCTTCTTACTGTGCTGCCACAGTGCTGACAGTGCTGACCACTGAGCCACCAAGCTGCCCCATTTTTTTAATATATTTTTTCTCTCTTTTTTTTTCTCACCCTCTAGAGAGAGCTCTTTGCTTCTACTCATCATGAGTTCTTTGTGGTGTGAAAACCTGATATTCACAAACCTTTTTAAAGGTTATCAGTCAGGACTAAACCAGCTAAAATTAATTTGCACTGATGGGGTAATTGATGGCTTCCTAAATTCTAAAGGTTTCAGCTGGTTTCTTGCCTTTCTATGCCTTTTTGCACCTCTTTTTCTTCATGTGTTCAATACTTATCCCCTGTGTCATTCTGCTTTATTAAATGGGACTTGTTTTGTGAACACAGTTGCCTTGATTTCTTTGTATGTGTGGATTACTCGGGTTGTTACTGATATCTGGTGAAACTCTCAGGTCGATGGCTCCATCAGAAATATGTTTAATAAGAAAAATGTTGATGTGTTTAATACTTATTTTCCCCGCTGTATATTGTTGTTATATCCACTTTTAAATAGATACTTGGAAAAACAAGGAGTGGTGAGTTTTTGTATGTAGTAGAGAACTATGATATATCTTGCATAGCTCTGTGTATGTACTTACATTTGCATTAAGTTTTTGTGTCTGCTTATTTGCGTGTCCATTCTCCCCACGGGTTTACATGATCTTGCACACACACACACACACACACACACACACACACACACACACACACACACACACACACACACACACACACATTGTTTATGTTTTGTTTGTATCTTGTTATAAATGTCCAAACATTTTGGCCACCTAGCACTGTATGGTGGGCTAAAACGTTCATGGACTGACTAAGAAGGAGTTATGTTACACCAGCAAAACTATTCATGCATTAAATTCAACCTTTTCTGATACTAAATGTATTATTTCTTTTCAGATACACTGACACTGGAGACTATGTTGAAAAATAAACCATATTTGGTCAAATTTGACCACTGAATCATGGTCAGACTAAGATCCCCCCCCCCCCCCGTTATATGCTGTATGTCTGACCGAGCACTATTATCAGTTCTCACCAAAAATAATCTTCACAATAAAGCTTCATTGAGGGAAAGGATGAATTGTATCTGGCAACGTCGGCCTCACGCCAAACAACTAGCTGTATTGACAAACTGAACCATCAAAATAACTAAATAAATTAATATAAAAAGCTCACAGATTTACGAGAAAAACAAAAGTTTACACTTTCTGACAGAGCTGTCAAAGTATTATCACATTCCTGTTTACGTTTGGTGTCAGTATTAAGTGTAAAACAGTATTAATACAGTGTCATTTCTGGGGTCCACAGCCGGGATAGTTGGCTGGAGTCAGCGGTCCTCCCCCGGATGGAGCTTCACGGTCCTCCACAGCTGTTTAAAAAAAAATCTCACCGGGGCTCGGAGAAATCAGCAGTCCATAGATTCAGCCCGGGGAAGGACGTGCTCGATCCATACATCCTCTGCTACCATGAATTGTTGTGGATTTTCTCCTTAATTAATAAATGTCCCTTGTTGAACTCTTGAATAAATAAAGTGCAGAGCCAAAGATGCATCTTGGCCAAAAATGGAAAATGTCATGTCTCGCATGCAATCGAGTGCCACAAGCAGATTCAAAGTCTCAGAACAGAGCAGAGTTTTAATACAATCGACCACACAGAACACTGAGTAATCAGTTGGGGTCTAAATGTTCTGTTACAGTGGTCAAGGCTGGGCTGGAACCTTGCTGTCTCATGGGAAAAGTATTGGGTGTAATGTCATTTATGATTACAGGAGAGAGAATGAACGGAAAATAATAAAAAAATATATATATTATAAAAATCACATTCATTTAATCATTGTATGTTTGAGGGTTTTAACCTTCTAAAATGCTTTCTTTTGTCATGTGACTACACTAAAAATGTTAAAATGCCTCCCCCCCACCACCACCCCTTCTGGCATTACAGCAGTGAACGAAGATGGGGATGGCAGGTTCACTCATCACTTTTAGAGTTAAACATAAAACAGCTTGGTTAAAGACAGAATTGGACAACATGAGGATCTACTTTTAACACGTTACAGCTGTAACTCTATACCCAGTCGGGGATTTGAAGGGGAATGAGGGGGGATGTGACCCCCCTTGTTAGCAAAATGACCCAAAATCATCCCCCTTTCTTAACCTGCAATTCCCAATCCCCATTCATAAACGTAATGCATGGCGAAACTGGGGAAGACCCCCCCCCCCCCCAACGTGAAAAAAAAAAGGAGACTTGTCCCCCCAATGTCATTATAAACCTTTCTTTTTTATTATGTTACATAACTAAATAAAAATTAATTTAAAACACCAATTCTATGCAGAAATGCAAAAAAAGTTCTAAATTTGCACCTTTTTTCATCAGTGTTCTTTTTTTTCTTGTAACTTTGCAGTTTTTCTCATAAATTTGCATTTTTGTCCTATAAATTTTCAATTTTTTTTTTTTTTGGTTTGCAACTTTTTTCTCATAAAATTGCTAATTGTTTCCTATAAATTTGCATTTTTTGTGCAAATTTTCAAACTTTTCTTCAGAGATTTGAAACTTTTTTCTCTTAAATTTCAGTGTTTTTCTAAAAAAAATAGCACTTTTATCATTCAAATTTTTGTCCAAAAAACTTGATTTATTTTTCTTCTAAATTTGCAACTTTTCTCTTGTAAATTTTTAATTTTTTTTCTTTTAAATTTTCAACTATTTTCTCAATTTGCAACATTTTCTCAAAATTTGCAGATTTTTAAGAGAAAATTTGCAATTTTTCCCCTCATAAATTAGCATTTTTTCCCCAGCAAATTAAAAAAAAAATCCTCATAGATTTGAAACCTTTTTTTTCTAAATTTGCGCAACTTTTTTCTCAAAAATTTGCAACTTTTTCCTGTAAATTTGCAACTTTTTTCTTGTAAATTTGTAACTTTTTCCTCATCAATTTGCAATTATCGCTTGTAAATGTTCACATTTTTTTTCTCTAAATTTTCAGGGTTTTTTTCTTCCAAATTTGCAGCGCTCATCTGGATGCCAGTTAAATTTTTAGTCAGTGTCATTAAATTGTAATTTGCAACTTTTTGAAATATTAAATTGACATCTTTTACTTTGGCACTTTTGTTCTTGCAAATTTGTACCTAATTTACATGCTAAATTTGTTAAACCACTGTGTATCCCTTTTCAAAAGACATGTCGGAAAAGCAGTTGAAGATGGATGGATGGATGTCAGATGACATCTCTGCACTACTTTATCAATGCCACAGCCTAAGGTTTTACTTTCTGAAGTCGATGAGTAGATGGCAGAAAAATCCTCCTATCACAGACCACAATAAATTTCCTGTGCAGTAAACAACGGCATCTGTTGCTATCGTAATTCGAGGTAAACCTGTTTGCGGTTTCATTAAAAATCGCAAAGCCGTTACTCTTCACACACATTAAAAATGGACAGAAAAGGCAAACACATTTTTCAGTAGAAACTTCAGTCTTCTGTCAGTTCAGCTCGTTTAGAATATTAGTGTCTAGTTTGTCAGCAGTAAATAGAAAAAAGTAAAAATGTAACCTTTCGACAGCAACTTTCATCCGGCTAAAGTGACGTGTGTTATGGATTTTAACGTTTATCTATAAATGTCCCTTTGATCTGGTGAACTAATAAAAAAGCTGTAGTCCCAAGGTGCATTTTCAGTGATTTATTTTCATTATTTTAGCCAAAAAGGGAACAGATACGTAACAGGCAGCATTATGGGAAGATCTTCTCAGCGTGTGCAGAGTTTAATACAAATGGATGGAATGCTGAGTCAGCAGTTCTTCAGAGCGTCTGGTGAGAAACAGAGCCTGACTGTCTCTCAGTTTAACCTTGAGTGCCAGACACACTGTCCATGGATGATATGCTTCGCAATATCAGGAACAAAGTGGATCTTTGAAATGTGTGTGCGACAGTGGTAGTTAGGGCGCGGTTGTACCTCAGCAGGGACTTGCCGCTCATGTGACCCACCTGCTACCTCACCTGTGTGATGGAGGTAGAGGAGACTACTGGGAGCAGAGGAGCCGTGCCCTTGCGACGGAGGAGGAGTCTCATCTATCAGCGGTGCCACCCCGATAATAAATATAGAGACACAGCAGCTCCTTGGAGAGTTGCACCACCCAGGCTGTGCCTGTTTGTGTGTAAAGCCTGATCAGTGTTTTTGTCCTGATCAACCTCCCTGTGAACCGAATGATTTCTGAACTTTTGTCCATCTACCCATCTTCTATCGCTTATCCGGGGGGTCCGGGTTACAGGGGCAGCAGTCCAAGCAGAGACGCCTGGACTGCCCCCGGGTTCACATACTGTAGCACCATGATCTTGTGATCCTTCCTACAGGTGGTGAGCCCATTTCCACCTCTAAATTTGCAGATTTTTTCTCATATATTTGCAACTTATTTTCTCAAGAATGTATGACTTTTTTCTCATGAATTTTCAACTTGTTCAAAGGTGGGCTTACCATTAGACAAAGGTAGGCGACTGCCTTAGGCCCCCATCTGCTAAGGGCCCCGATCTACTAGGCGCCCCATATACTTTTTTTTAGATGTTTAGCATATTTAACATGATGTCCAACAAATAAACACAAGTATTTACATAAACAGCAAATCAAATCACAAATGTAGCATCCCCCCCCCCCCTTCTCCTTAGACTGTTGGACTCTCCCATGTTGTCTCTGATACATGTGCATGCGTGTATCGTTGGTTACATTGTAAACAAACAGGACAGTGTATAGAATAGTGGCAAAATGAAACAAAGTTATCCAAGCGGTGCAGAGAAATTGAGAAAAGGGGAAGAGCACAGAAAATTTTTATCAAAACAACCTTTTTCACTTCAACCACTGAGGAGACTTGCCCTCCCAAGAAGCAGATAGCAACGCTGCTTGTATGAACATACATGATGCTAATGACGAGCATCTGTTGACAATGAGGAGGCAGCGGTGACGCCTGCTGCTGACAGTACAGGTAAACAACATTTTTTTTTTTTTTACTACTTTTGCTAATTGCAACATTTGCAGAGGCCAGGGTTCACAAGGTTAAATTTAAATATGACCAGCTGTTCTCCCCAGGCATGCACAGGATATCTGCAGCCTCAGCAGATTGCTGTTTTGTTTTTTTTGTTTTTTTTTTTAAGGACAGTGCAAGTTGATGAACATTGGTATCAGTCAATGTAAACTTGCCAGATTGTAGCCAGTAGCGAATTTCCATCTGTTGTCCGTGGGTTACAGATGACATTACATGATATTAAATATTGTTTGTTTTATTATGATCCCCATTAGCACTTGTATAAAACATTGGCTATTCTTCCTGGGGTCTAACATATATACTCTCTCTTGTGTCTACATTGTACAGAGGAGGGAACACAATAGATCCTCTGCAAAATGGACCATTCAGCAGACCATGAACAGGACCCAGCTGGCAAATGTGGGTAAGTCAGTCCCTCCAGGATTTCATGGGAGGTTTTTATGATTGTTGATGCCTAAAAAGCCTGAATTTGCAGGAGCTTTTTTTTAAAAAGTTGTGATGTTTTGAGAGTTTTTTTTTTTTGTACTAAAAGTTGTGGGAAGAATTACACATTTTAAAGCAGATGCTTTTTTCCATAATTTTTGCAATGATATTCTATAACGCCACAAGAAAAGCACAGCATTATTAAAAAAAACTTCCTATTAAACAGTGATGTGTAAATTAAGCAGAAACTTCACCTATAGAGAAAAACTCTTTTGTGCAACAGCAAATACAGACTTTAACACAATTAAGTGAGAATGAAGTAGCTGCTCATAAATTTGTCATAAAAATGATCAACACTGTCGGTTACTCTTGCTGAGAACTTGAATAAAAAGGATGAAAAAGTAATTATCCATTACAACAGCTAAATTGCATTAAAGAGTAGAGATTTGGAAATTATGGCAGCAGCTTCATTTGAAAATTCCTTAATCACAGCGGTTCCCAACCACTCAGTACAGAGCACAGAGAAAAAAGAAATAATTTATTCTGTTGCTCAGTATTGTCTATCGAAGTCTGTGTTTTTCTGAAAAAATAATTACTGGATATTCTTTGTCTTTCTATGCCTGACTCCTACCTGTCTATCTGCTGCACATCTTGACACACACCTGTCTCATCAGATGCTCATCTTTCCTTTACTCTGAGGAGGGGCTTTCCTTGGGGGTTTGCCGGGGGTGCACATTGGTGCATGTCCAGACCGGAGATTCACAGCTTTAAAGCTCATTGACAAGATGGAGTAATGATTTTACTTCTAAAGATGGATAAAATGTTCCAACACTGGCTGTAGTGTTAGATTTGCTTGTTTGTGGTTTTACGGCATCTCTCCTCACACGTGCTTCAGCAACGGGGTGCTTTTCAGGCAAGTGGACTTTTTTCAACACAAACCCGGCACTTCGTATACACGGTCAAGACGGAAATGTGGGGAGATGTCCACTGGCGGACCTGGGAGGATGACACGGTGTGGGAAAACTCATGGGTGACGTTTTTTTTTTTTTTTTAAATCACACACTCTGTGTTTTCCTGATGTGTTCCATTAATACTCACTGTAAACATGGAAGTGAGCACGGTGAAGCAACACATTTGACTGGTTAGACTGAGTGTTTGAGCGCTACTCTGGGACAAATCTGATCAGCGAAATTGGTGGAAGTTGATGAGGATTGGCCAAAATTGCGGGAAAGTTAAGGTGATTGGACAAAGTTGCAAGGTCGCTCAAAAGATGCAGCGATTGCCTGATTTCATGTGAATTAGTGCGATGGCAGTGTTGCGAAACCCTGGAGGGACTGGTAAGTGTGAACAAACAGATCTTCCAAGTGAATTGTTGTTGTTGTTTTTATAATAGACAAGATTCTACATTCAATTTGTTGAACTTCTTTGTTTTTCTACAGATGTAATTCCTGATGCCTGAATGATATCATCATCTGAAGACTTCTGAGGACAATAAGTTTCAGGTAGGATTTCAATAAGGCCAGAAAAGAAAGTGTAGAAGAAAGAAAAAGTAGGGCCCCATTTCTGTCTTTGCCTTGGGCCCCAGTTGGACTAAGTCTGCCCCTGAACTTGTTCCTGTAAATTTTCAACAATTTTTTCAAACAAATTTGTGACTTTTTTCCTGTAAACTGTGCAACTTTTTACTCATAAATATGCCCATTTATTCTTTTAAATTAGCAATTTTTACCTGTGTATATGCATGTTTTTCTTGCAGATTTGCAATTTGTTCTCAAAAATGTTTGATTTTTTTCTCATAAATTTTCAATTTTTTCTCACAAATTTGTGATGTTTTTTATTATAAAGTTTCATCTTTCCTCAAATTCTGTAACTTTTTACTCATGAATTTACAGTTTTATTCTTGTAAATTTATCATTTTCACCTGTAAGTTTGTAGCTTGTTTGTCATAGATTTGCAACTTTTTTTCTCAAAAATGGGTGACTTTTTGCATGATTTTTAACCTTTTCCTGTCAATTTTCAACTTTTTTCCACTCACAAATTTGTGACTTTTTTCCTGTAAATGTTCAACTTTTTTCTCAAAAATTTGCCATTTTTTCTTGTAAATTTTCAACATTTTTTCTCAAAATGTTGCATCTTTTTACTCATGAATTTGTCATTTTTACCTGTAAGTTTTCAGCTTTTTTCTCATAGATTTGTAACTTTTTTCCCCAAAAATTTGACTTTTTTCTCATAAATGTTCAGCTTTTTCCATAAGCTTGCAGTGCTCGTGTGAATGTTGCTTAAATTTTGTTATTCTGTGTAATTAAATTGTAATTTGCAACTTTTTTAAATGACACCTTTTATCTTATCTTTGTCCCTTTATGCTTGCAAATTTGTACCTAATTTGCATGTATACATTAGTCAATGCATATGCCTATGCATTTGTCACGCTTTCCACAGCATGTGGGACACCATGTGGTGTATAGGTGTGGCACCTATATCCATTTCTGTGACACTAGGCCACACAGCTGCTGTCAGTAGTGAAAGCTATAGTGGGGGCTATCTCTCCTTTCCCCATTCTTCTATGCTGAGTACCAAGCTAGAAGGCGAAAATACCATTTTTATATGGTCTTTGGTAGGACCAGGCCAGGATTTGAACGGATGCACTACCAACTATGCCACCCCTCCGACCTATACATTTGTACCCCATGCTAAATTGGTGAATACCTCCCATCACCCTTGTTAAAAAATACCAAACATCCTATTGTGTGTGCTTGTATCTGAATGTCTGTTTTTGTGTATTACCGTTATCACTGCCACAAGGGCACCTGCGGTCTGAAACACATCTGTGATCAATTAGAAATCTAAATCTGAAATGCGGCGCTAGACGGGTGCCAAACGCCAGCTCATTTTCACAGAACCTACAGATGCCAGCGTGGGAGGCTCCAGTTGTTCCAACTGCGTCCAGCGTCCGTTTATGTGTTGCGTACGAGTATGAAAGGGCAGGAGTGTTGGGGGGGGGGGGGGGGGGTCACGGGGAGTCATGCTCATGTTTACCCAGCCTGAGAAAATCACGTCTCCGAAGATGTTACGTCGTCAGGCCTCTTCATTACTGGCATTAGGTTAATTAGCACGGCCATGTTGGCTCACAGTGTTTGTGTGTGTGTGTGTGTGTGTGTCACAGGATTTGTAGCCAACAGGCGGCCTGCAGTCAAACATGGAGGCAGGCAGTCTGTCACACTGATTCGAGGCTCTCCTCCTCCTCCTCCACCTCTTCTCTCTTTTCTCCACTCCTTTGTCTCCACCTAATTAGCCCCTCTGGATCTTTCTTCTCTGGACGATGTTTGTATACGAATAAACATGGCGATGCAGACTGTTGTTGCTCAGAAACTCTGAAGTCTGTCCGATTACTGAAAAAAAGAGCCTCAGCAATCAGAAGCACTCAGAGATGGGTGGTAATTTGTTACATTAGCTCAAGTACATGTACTCAAGTAACTCAAGTAAGACGGTACTCACTGCTCAAGTTTTTTAATTCACTCTTAATTAGTGGATGATTTATTTTTAACCAGGGAGATGGGGATATTCACAAATTTAAGATGAGGTACAAATATATAAAAGCAAATTAGATCCACAAATGAAGGTGCAAAACCATAATAAAGGTGCTAAATTGGAACTTCAAAAAGCTGCAAATTACTGTGTGACATGGTATAACAGACCCAGGAGCAGACACAGAGGGCAACATTTAAGATTAGTAAAACAATTATTTATCGACAATAATATTGCAAAATAGTGGCGATGATGAGGATCTGGAAACCCTACAGAAGAGAGAGCAGAGACAATGGTAAGTATGGCGCATAACGGCAGGGAGATTAATATTGTTTGTATGCTTACAGAATTCTCCTGGTGAAGCAGCGGAGAATGGTGGCGATCAGGGAAGGAGTCCGTTTGGACGGGTGAGTGGGCGAGGGGGAAAGGGTAGCCAGGCCTAGGTGCTGGGGAAAGGTTGTTAATGGTGATATATGGTGATAAGTCGACTTAACTTGGGGAGGTGATGAAGTGCACAATCCAAGAATATCCAGTTTCAGTCTGCAAAGCAGTTTTCAGGGTCAAAAGGCAGGCAGGGGTCAGAGCTCAGCAGGCTAGATCAGAACAGGCAAACAATTCCAATACAGCAGGCAGGCACAGGGTCTAGAAACAGGCAAGGGTTAGTTCACGGCATAATAAGGCACAACATTAATCAGGTTTGGATACAGGCAGGTTGTTGATTAAATGTGACCAGGCAGAGTAATCAATCACTGAATCAAACTTTATTTGTATAGCACTTTTTAAACATTAGATGCTGCACAAAGTGCATTGCATAGATAAAAACAGTAGACACATTTCGTTACATATTTTACACGATACATCCCCACCCCTTCCAACCCTCCCAAAAACATCAAATCAAATCAAATCAAATCAAACTTTATTGTCATATTGCTGTACATACAACTGTAGTGCAGGCAAGGTGAAATTGCGTTTCTCTCGGCATCCATATAAATAGAAGCAGCATGATTTAAGACACACTCCCACATAGCTTCACCACCCCCCCCCCCCATCCATTCACACATCCCTGACATACTTGGGGAGAAAAAAACAAAACAAAACTATAATATACAAATAATATACAAAATGTCAGTAGGTGCAATAGTGTGTATGAGAGATTCCGGGTCAACTGTTAAGGATCCTGACAGCTTGTGGAAGGAAGCTGTTGATCAGTCTGGTGGTTCTGCCTCTGATGCTCCGGAATCGTTTACCAGATGGAAGAAGTTCAACGAGTTTATGCAGAGGGTGAGAACGGTCCTTGACGATGTTCAGTGCCTTGCTCCTACAACGGTTCTGAAAAAGTTCTTGGATAGAGGGGAGGGAGACTCCAATTACCCTCTCAGCCCCCTTGACTATCCTCTGCAGGGCTTTTTTGTCTGACATACTGCAGCTGGAGTACCATGTAGCAATGCAGTACGTCAGAACACTCTCCACCACACCTCTGTAGAAGGTCCTGTGGATGCAGATGGGGAGAGAGGCCTGTTTGAGTTTCCTCAAGAAGTGCAGTCTCTGCTGAGCCCACTTCCTGATCCCCAAGGAATTCTTGCTCCAGGTCAGGTCCTTCGAGATCTGCACTCCGAGGAACTTGATGTTCTCCACTCTCTCCACTAAACGGCCGCCGATGCTGAGGGGGACGTGCTCAGGCTGTGATCGCCGGAAGTCGATAATCATCTCCTTTGTTTTGTCCACATTGAGCACCAGATTGTTCTCCCTGCACCAGCCCTCCAGGTCTCTCACTTCTTCCCTGTACATTGATTCCTCATCCCTCTGAATAAGTCCCACCACCGTGGTGTTGTCTGCAAACTTAATAATCTGGTTCCCCTCGTGTCTGGATACACAGTCATGTGTTAGAAGTGTAAACAACAGTGGACTGAGTACACAGCCTTGAGGGGATCCGGTGCTCATCGTGACAGAGTTGGAGATGTTGTTTCCAACCCCGACAGACTGAGGTCTCTCAGTCAGGAAATCCAGGATCCAGAGACATGTGGCGGTGTTCAGACCGAGAAGGAGTAATTTCTCCATCAGTCTCTGGGGAATAATGGTGTTGAATGCTGAACTGAAATCAATGTACAGGAGTCTGGCGTAGGTGTCTTTCTGGTCCAGGTGGGTGATGACAGAGTGTAGGGTGGTGACTATAGTATCCTCCGTGGAGCGGTTTGAACGATATGCAAACTGGAGCGGGTCATGTGATGCAGGGAGGCAGGCTGTAATGTGTAGTTTGACAAGCCGTTCAAAACACTTCATCACAATTGGTGTCAGTGCAACAGGACGATAGTCATTCACACAGGACACAACTGGTTTCTTTGCCACCGGTACAATGATAGAGGTCTTGAAGCATCTGGGAACGATGGCCTGACTCAGGGAGATGTTATAAATGTCAGTCAGGACATCCGCCAACTCGCTCACGCAGTCTCGGAGCACACATCCCGGAATGTTGTCCGGACCTGCAGCTTTGCGTGGGTTGACTCTGGTTAGGGTCCTCCGTGTGTCCGCTGTGTTGATGGTAAAAGCTGGTCCAACCGATGGTGGGGGTGGGCCAGCCCTCCCTCTGATTGTCGAGTTTGATGCTTCAAAACGTGCAAAGAAGTCGTTAGGCCTGTCTGGAAGCGAAGCGTCGTCATCATCGACCCCCTGCCTAGACTTATAGCCCGTCAGTGTCCAAACTCCCTGCCACATCTGCTTGGTGTTCCTAGTGTCACAGAGGTGTCCCTGGATTTTCTCCGCATAGGCGCGCTTTGCCGTCTTAATTCCCTTTGAGAGCGCAGACCTGGCTGAGCGGAGGGTGATCCTGTCCTTCACTCTGAAGGCTGCATCTCTGGCTGTAAGCAGCGAGCGCACCTCTGCAGTCGTCCAGGGCTTATGGTTACCCCGCATAGTGATGGTCTTCACTGTAGTGACATCCTCTGTGCACTTCGCGATGTAGCTGGTGACTGTATCAGCATACTCCTCCACATCTGTCTTGTCTTCCTGAGAGGCTGCTATTTTGAAGACCTCCCAGTCTGTGTGCAGAAAACAGTCTTTCAGTGCAGAGGTTGCACTCTCTGGCCAAATTCTAATTTGTTTCACTGCTGGCCTGCTGCGCTTCAATAAAGGTTTGTAGGCAGGCAGCAGCATCACGGACATGTGATCAGAAAGGCCGAGATGGGGGCGGGGTATCGCCTTATATGCATCTGTGTTTGTTTACACTAAGTCCAACATACAGTATTCTCTCCTCTGGTCTTAAAGTCTACACATTGTTTAAACTTGGGGAGCACAGTCTTTAGGCTGGTGTGGTTAAAATCTCCCGCAACCACCACAAAACTGTCCGGGTGTGAAGTTTGGATTTCACTAATCGCATTGTGCAGTACCCCGAGTGCCTTCTTAGCATTAGCTTTAGCATTAGGGCTCGGCGCTATGTAAACACCAGCTACATACACGTTGCTGAATTCCCTCGGCAAATAATGTGGCCGACAATTTACAATAAGGAACTCTGCCAACAGAGAGCAGTGTTTAGACACTAACGTGGCATTGACGCACCAGTTCTTGTTAACATAGATGCATAGCCCACCCCCCCGGCTCTTACCGGAGCTCGCCGTTTCCCTGTCGGCACGGAACATCGCCATATCTTCCAGCTGAATGGCCTCGTCAGGAATGTTGCCGTGGAGCCATGTCTTCGTGAAAACAAACACACAGCAGTCTCTCCACTCTCTCCGGGTTTCTCTCAGCAGACGCAGCTCGTCCATCTTGTTTTCGAGGGAGCGGACGTTAGAGAGAAGAAGCGACCGTACCGCTGGTCTGGAGTGGTTAGCCTTTAGCCTAGCATGGATCCTGGCCCTTTTTCCCCGATTTTGCTTGCGTTAGCTCCGCTTACGCCTCCTCCTCTCTCGGGTAGCTTCCAGCGGGGATGCCGCCAGAATTCCATGCTGGCGTAGAATGTCCAAATCACAACCGATCGCCGCGATTCTTGCAGCGTGCAGTACCTTGATTTTTAATAAGGTCTCACGGTTGTAAGTTTTACAGAATGTATGTCTGGGAAGCTCAAAACACTCAAAACTCTCACACTCGCTAATGCCAAGAGGGGCCGCTGCGTCCGTGCGCGCTGCCGCCATCTATCAATTTTATCTATCAACATACCCACAAACACATCACACATGGGCACATACATCACCCCCCTACTTCTCTTACACACATATAAAATAAGACACATTGCTCGGCACCGAAGCACCATGTGAAGAAGCAACCATCCTGTGGAGCCCCCCACGCCAAGATACCACACAGTCAGTAACCACAGAAGGCACCAAAAAAGGCCGCCCCAACCAGGACAGGCCAGGGCCCGCACCACAGCTGTAGGCAGTGGTATAAAGCCCCCACCCACCCAAGCTAGAGTGACCCATGAGGCCAACACCCCTGCAGATGGGCCAGGCAGCATCCGACATGAAGGAGCCCACTGAGGAAACATTGGAGCTAAAATACATTAATACAAGATAAAACTAAGAACACACAGAGCAAAGGGAACTAAAGACCCATACTTAGAAAGTGAACTAAGAGCACATCAAAATAAGAAAATCTAAAAGCAAATGGAGCTAAGAACAATGTAAAACAATGGAACATAAATGACTACTTCAATAATAGTTAAACGGTTTGTTAAAAGCCAAAATTTAAAAAGGTACAAAAAGAACTAAGAACACATAAAAACAGGAACTAAAAACCCATACTTAAAAACTGAACTAAACACATCAATAAGAAGATGAGAAAATCTAAGAACAAATGGCGTGAAGAAGAACATAAAACAATGGAACATAAATGACTACTTCAGTAATAGTTAAACAGGTTTATTAAAAGCCAAATTAAAAAGGTGGGTCTTGAGCCTGTTCTTAAAAACATCTATTGACTCTGCGGCCCTGAGGCTCTCTGGCAGGTTGTTCCACAGACGAGGACCATAATAGTGAAAGGAAGCTTCACCAAAGGTCTTGGTCTTGATTTTGGGAACCATTAAAAGGCCAGTACCAGATGACCACACACTGTGTAGGTTTTAGACCTAGCAATTTTGGTAGAAGTTTCTCTTTCTTGTCTTCAGGACCAATGATTAAAACTTCTGTTTTGCCCTGGTTGAGCTGTAGGAAGTTCTCTGCCATCCATGACTTTATATCTAAAATACAGTTCAAAACGGCATTAATTGGTTTTGTGTCATCAGGAGACGCGGCAATGTACAGTTGTGTATCATCAGCATAGTTATGAAAATTGATGCCATGTCTTCTGATAACATCCCCAAGTGGTAACATATAAAGATTAAAAAAGTATTGGCCCTACAATTGAACCTTGGGGTACCCCACACTTGATTTTATGGATTGCCGAAGAACATGTATCCATACTTACAAAATAGCGGCGATCTGTGAGATAGGAATGAAACCATTCAAGAACATTACCTGAGAGGCCCACCAGGTGTTTGAGTCTGCTTAATAAAATGTGGTGATCTACTGTATCAAAGGCAGCGCTGAGATCCAGCAGCACCAGGACTGACAGTCTGTGGGAGTTCACGTTACACCTGATATCATTAACAATTTTTAAAAGGGCTGTTTCGGTACTGTGGTTTGTCCTAAAGTTTTAGTTTTAAGTTTTAGTTTCTAAAACTTTACTTAAAAACGATAAGTTGGATGCAGGTCGATAGTTATTGAGGATATCAGGATCTGTTACTTTTCTTCAAAAGGGGCTTCACCGTTTCGTCGGCCTCCGTCGGTCTATGATGACCATGGAAGAGAATCCTAAACGTCTACTCTGCTGGAACAGCACCGCCTGTGGCTGAACAGGCCGATGCGCGAATGACAGTCCCTGTCACACAGGTCACACTTGTGGGTGGTCTCCGTGCTGCTGGGTCTGTGGCGGTTCTTCCTGCAGGTCCTTTTTTCATCTGCTGCAGCAGTCAGTCTCTCTTCACCCGCCTTGAGCTGTCTGGTCAGGGTGCCTCTCCATTTGGAGCGGTCCGTTGCAAGGTCCTCCCAGTGCTCTGTGTTGATATCCAGGGCCTTCATGTCTCTCTTGCAGACGTCTCTAAAGCGCAGCTGTGGGCGGCCAACGTCTCTCCTGCCAGTTGCCAGTTCTCCATAGAGGACGTCTTTGGGGATTCTGCCATCCTCCATACGGTGAACGTGGCCTAGCCAGCGGAGCTTGCGCTGCCTGAGTAGAGTGAACATGGAGGGAAGGCCGGCGCGGGACAGAACTTCTGTGTTGGGCACTTTGTCCTGCCAGGATATGTCCAGGATGTGGCGAATGCAGCGCAAGTGGAAGGAGTTCAGTCTCTTTTCCTGCCGGGCGTATGTTGTCCACGTCTCACTCCCATAGAGCAGTGTGCTGATGACGCAGGCGTTGTACACTGCCATCTTCGTCTTGACAGAGAGTTTGGGATTCTCCCACACTCGTGTGGTGAGGCGAGCGAGTGTGAAGGCTGATTTTCCAATCCTCTTGTTGATCTCTGTATCAAGGGAGAGGTTGTTGCTGATCGTGGACCCCAGGTACGTGAACTGATTCACGACCTCCAACTTGTAGTCATCAATGGTGATGGTTGGTGGTGCTTCCGTGCCTTGCGCCAAGACGTTAGTCTTCTTCAGGCTGATGGTAAGCCCGAAGTCCTTGCATGCCTGGGAGAAGCGGTCCATCAGGGTCTGAAGCTCCTGCTGTGTGTGGGTTGCGACTGCAGCGTCGTCTGCGAACAGCATGTCTCTAATTAGAGCCTCGCGTACTTTGGTTCTGGCTTTCAGGCGGGCGAGGTTGAAAAGCCTGCCGTCAGATCTTGTGTGCAGGTAGATTCCCTCTGTTGCTGTGCTGAAGGCATGCCTCAGGAGCATAGCAAAGAAAATCCCAAAGAGGGTTGGCGCAAGTACACAGCCCTGTTTCACTCCGCTGCGTATGTTGAATGGCTCTGAGACGTTGCCATCGTGCTGCACTATCCCCTGCATGTTGGTGTGAAACGATTCGATGAGGCTTTGCAACTTTGGTGGGCATCCTATCTTTGGCAGGATCTTGAAAAGGCCCTCTCTGCTGACCAGATCGAACGCTTTGGTGAGGTCGATGAAGGCGACGTACAGAGGCATGTTCTGTTCTCTGCATTTCTCCTGGAGTTGGCGGATGGAGAATATCATGTCTACCGCCGATCGCTCAGCGCGGAAGCCACACTGAGACTCGGGGTAGACACGTTCGGCAAGCTTCTGTAGATGAGCGAGAACAACTCGTGCGTAGACTTTGCCAACAACGCTGAGGAGGGAAATGCCCCTGTAGTTGTTGCAGTCGCTTCTCTCCCCTTTGTTTTTGTAGAGGGTGATGATCTTGGCATCCCTCATGTCCTGTGGTATGGCACCTTCCTTCCAGCACTGGCAGAGGACGTCATGCAATGGCAGCAGTAGGGCGGTCTTGCAGTGCTTGATCAGGTCAGGGGGTATGCCGTCGTTGCCGGGTGCCTTGCCAGCGGCCAAGCTATCAATGGCCTTACTGAGTTTGTCGATGGTTGGCTCGGCGTCAAGTTCGTCCATGGATGGCAGGCAGTCGATGGCATCAAGGGCTGACGGTGTCACGGTGTTCTGTCTAGAGTAGAAGTAGGAGTAGTGTTCCACCCATCTCTCCATCTGCTTGTTCTTCTCTGTGATCATCTCCCCAGTGGAAGATTTGAGGGGGGCCGTCTTGCTCTGAGCCGGACCAAGTGCTTTCTTGATGCCATCGTACATACCACGGATGTTCCCTGTTATGGCAGCGGTTTGAATGTCTTGGCTGAGCTGAGTCCAGTACTCGTTGGCACAGCGCCGAGCAGTCTGCTGAACTTTGCTTCTCGCAGCCCTGAGAATCTGGAGATTCTTCTCGTTTGGGTACTTCTTGTACTCAGCAAGTGCTGAGCGCTTGGCTTCAATGACGGGGGTCATCTCGGTCAACTTGGCATCAAACCAGTCCTGTGACTTCGAGGTCTTCCTCCCAAAGGTAGCCAAGGCTGTGCGGTAGATGGTGTTTCGCAGCTCTTCCCACTTCTGCTTTGCAGATTCTCCTCCTTGTGGTACACCAAGTTCCTTCTCAAAGGTGGAGGCAAACTGCTCAACAAGTTCTGGTTGGGCCATCTTGCTGGTGTCAATCCGTGCCTTTCCAGGTTGTCTAGCACGATGGAATTTCTTCAGCTGCAGCTTGACCTTGCAACACACCAATGAATGGTCTGTGTCGCAATCTGCACTCTGGAACGAACGGGTGATTAGCACGTTCTTCAGTGAGGTGCGCCTGGTTAGGATCAAGTCTAGCTGGCGCCAGTGCTTTGAGCGCGGATGTTGCCAGGAAACCTTGTGTTGGGGCTTGGTCTTGAAGAACGAGTTTGTGATGCACAGATCGTGATATGTGCAGAACTCGAGCAGCCGCTGTCCGTTGTCGTTCATTCTGCCCACGCCAAAAGGTCCAAGACAGGAGGGCCAAGAGTCGTGGTCAGCACCCACTCTGGCATTGAAGTCTCCAAGGAGAATGAGTTGTTCAGAGTTGGGGATGATCCTGACAGTTGTTGCGAGATTCTCGTAGAACTCGTCTTTTGCCTCTGGTGTGGCTGTCTGTGTTGGGGCATACACACTGACGAGGGTGACTGGGCCTTGAGTGGTGTTCAGGCGGAGGGTGAGGAGTCGTGCAGAGCCAGTGCTGCCCGGTTCCACCATCTTCAGCAAAGTGTTCTTCACTGCGAAGCCCACTCTGTGTTCCCTGTGTTCGTCACTGCCCTTTCCCTGCCAGTAGAACGTGTAGTCCTTCTCTCTCAGTGTGCCTGCATCAGCTAACCGTGTTTCCTGGAGAGTGACGATATCCACTCCCAGTCTCTTCAGCTCATTATTGATGATGGCAGTCTTCCTGGTGTCGTTGATGTCCTTGAGGTTAGCAGCGAGTCCTGTCATCATAGTGCGGACATTCCAAGTTCCCAGTTTTAGAGTTGGTCTCTTTTGTTTTATTGTCTTGCCTGGTGCGAAGGTTCTCAGCCTGCTGTTTGGATTTCTCCTTATCCCCATGCACCCAATGAGGAAAGCAAGCTGTGGCGGGACAACACCTTATTGGCTGGGGGCTGCCCAGCTTGAGGCGGGCGGTAGCTGTCCAGTGAGATCTGATGATCCCTCCCACCGTCGGGAACAACCCCTGGTGCCACGCTCTACGCCAATTGAGCAGTGGCTTATAACCGGTAACTGTCATTCCCCGTGTTTTGTCTACGCCAAAGGCGAAGCTGGAGTGTCCTCTCCAGTGATCCGGTGTTCTACCTTCCAGCGTTGGGCGTTGGTAGGATTCAAGCCTGGGCAGGAAGATATGGAGGACAAGATGTTGCCCATGCAGCATGTCCCCCCTCTCCACGTCACTGATGAATCCAAAGGAACAGCAGGGCTGCTACAGTTTGGCACCAGCGCCGTTGCAGGAGCTGCCAGAACGATGTTGAGCACAACATAGAACTGCCTTAGGGGCTCCGACTCCGGGTTTTTCCTCAGGGTTGACTCCCGAAGCCTTTCCCGTGACTGGGTATGCCGCAAGGCAGCAGAGGTTTGAAATCAGGGTTTACCTTCCCCTAGATGGGCTACCTTCCCAGGTTGATGAGCCACCATCTACCCGAAGCATCTGGTTTTAAGGCGCCAGAGATCCGCCCTCGCCCCTTCTCCTATTAGTAAAAGCAGTTCCGCTGGGCTTAGAGACTAAACCACACGGGCAGGCTAGGAGTTGGACTTAGTTGTCAGAGGCTTTTCGAGACGCACGCCATAAGGAGCATTTTATGAGCACTGGGAGCTTAACCCCAGTGCCGCTCCTGGCTATGACAACATTGGAACTGGGCTTCACCACTGCTATTTTAAAGGCAGAGGGGGAAACACC
The DNA here is from genome assembly GCA_020510985.1 of Pholidichthys leucotaenia. Taxonomy (NCBI): domain Eukaryota; kingdom Metazoa; phylum Chordata; class Actinopteri; order Cichliformes; family Pholidichthyidae; genus Pholidichthys; species Pholidichthys leucotaenia. Next base: position 422,028,079 of record CM035837.1, on the reverse strand, counting down.
AGTCTGAAGAGAGCAATTTATAATGTTTAAAATCTCATGTTCCAAGGATCCATAAAATGTTTTAAAAAGTGATGTGGGAATCGGATCTAAAAGGCAGGAGGTCAAGTTTACCTGGGAGAAAACTCTACCAAGCATCTTAGAATCAACCATGGCAAAACTGGAAGAGTGTCCTATTTATCATCTCCCACTAATTGGCGAGAGGTGGTGCTTGCAGCTGCAGGGAGCCATGCTCAGTCAGTGAGGAGAGCTGGAGGCAGGGAGACAGAGCAGACAGGAACCCTTACAGTACCCCTCTCTCAAGGGACACCTCCTGGCGTAACTTGAGGTTTGTCCGGGTAGCGGTGGTAGAGGTCATGGATGAGAGAATTGTCCATGATAAAGGACTTGGGAATCAAGGATCTTTCCTCGGGCCCATACCCCTGCCATTCTACAAGAGATTGGATGCTGTGATCCCTGTGGTGAGCATCCAGAATTTGGGTGACGGCATAAACCAGTCCTCCATCTACCATCTTCAGTAGCAGTGGTGGTCTGGATGGCAGACACAGGGAACTGGAGAAGACCGGTTTAATGTGGGACACATGGGATGATAGGTGAACCCACAGCACAGCAGGGATATCCAGTCTAACTGAGGCGGGGTTGATGATCTCAACAATGGTGAATGGACCCACAAACCGAGGTTGAGCTTCCTAGACTTCCTAGAGGGGTAAGTTGCAGATGGAGAGCCAGACTTCTGGCTGATCTGGTACTCAGGAGCAGGGCGCCTCTTCCAGTTCGCCCACCTGAAGTTCTCCCCTGCAGCTTGGAGCAAGGCCACTTTTGTCTCCATCCAAAAATGTCTGCATCAGGTGATGTGGGCTGCCACAGATGGGACTGCTATCTCCTCCTCAGTGATGGACAGGAGGGATGGGTGGTAGACCAATGATGCCTCAAAGGGAGAGAAAACAGTGGCGGCTGATGTGGACAAATTGTTGGTGTAGTCAATCCATTGGAGGTGGGAACTCTAGGAAGATGGATCGGACGCTGTGAAGCACCGGAGCATTGCCTCCATTTCTTGGTTGGCTCTCTCACACTGACACTGGCCATTGGTCTGGGGGTCGCCAGACCTTCGATGTGACCTGGGGACCACGGTTGGAAACAATGTTCCTTGGGATGCTGTGCAGCCTGAATACATGCACCGACAGGAGCAGTGCTTTCTCCAAGGCTGATGGGAGTTTCTTCAGGGGAATGAAGTGTGCCACCTGGGAAAACCTGTTGATGACCGTCAGGGTGATGGTGTGCCCAATGGAAGGGGGTGACCTGGTCACAAAGTCCAATGTGATATCAGACCACGGGTGGCTAGGAACAGGGAGGTACCTGGAGAAGTCCGGCAGTAGGGGAATTGGGGGTCTTCCCTGTGGAGCTCTGGGGACAAGCCTTTATGTAATCCTGAATGTCTTTCTCCATCGCAGGCCACCAGAAATAGCACTGGAAGAGGATAAAGTGCGTACCACCCCTGTGTGACAGGATACTTTGGTGGTGTGGAGCCAGTGGATCACATCGCCCTTGACAGAGGCAGGAACAAACAAACAGTCCGATGGGCCCCCTCCTGGGTCGGGCTTGGTGTGTGCACCTCCCTGATCCATAGTTCAATATCCCAGGTGAGAGCCTCCACAATGACTCTCTCCAGGATGATGGTCTGTACCGACATGGTTGCTGGGGTGTCAGCAAACTGGCGGGAAAGAGCGTTGGGTTTCACATTCCTCGACCCTGGCCTGTAGGTGAGGGAGAACCGGAACCAGGCAAAGAATAGAGCTCATCTGGCTTGGTGGGGGTTTAGACATTTTGTGGAACAGATATAGTCCAGGTTCTTGGGGTCCGTCCACACAAGAAAAAGAGTCAACCCCTCCAGCCAATGACGCCACTCCTCCAGTGCCAAATTTACGGCTAACAGCTCTCTATCCCCAACATCATAATGCCTCTCAGCTGGGGACAGTTGCTGAGAGAAATACACGTATGGGTGGACCTTCCCCTCAGTTTTCGAGCTCTGGGACAAAACCGCTCCCACCCCAGTGTCAGAAGCATCAACTTCCACAATAAATTGGGTATTTGTCTCTGGTGGTGACATTATTAAGTTTGCGGAAGTCATTGCAGGGGCATAGCGAACCATCTTTCTTTCCCATGAAGAAGAATCCTGAACCCAGGGCTGGTGAGGAGTGATGGGACAAGCCGGCACTTAATGACTCCTTGACATATTTTTCCATGGCCTCCTTTTCGGAGGCTGACAAGCTGTACAGGTGACTGGAGGGTAGTTTAGCTCCCTGCTGGAGGTCTATGTCACAGTCATAGGGCTGGTGGGGAAGCAGCAACATGGCTTTTACTTTGCAGAAGACGGGGGCTAAGTTGTGATAAACTGGGGAACTTCAGAGAGATCAGGGCACTCTGAGTCTGGGGGCTGGAGTGAAATGGAGGGTGAACACACTGCTGACTGGAGGCAGGAAGACATGCAAAAGGTGCTCCAAGAGGAAATTGCTCCCTGACTCCAGTCAAGAACGGGATTGTAGGTTAGGAACCAGGGGTATCCTAACACTACGGGAGAGGTGGAAGCTGGGAGGACAAAAAAGGATAGCATCTCCCGGTGACTGCCAGAGGTTAACCGCACTAATGGGACCATGCGTCTAAGCATCTGACACAGGGGTTGGCTAGAGATAGTTAATAGGTTCTTTGGCCAAGATAACTGGGTGCAGGGGATCTTTAGCTTGGTTGTGAGACTCTCAGAAATAAATTTTTGCTCAGCCCCTGGATCTACCAACGCTGAGCTAACAAACTTGGTGGACTGGAGCATAATATGCATGGGCAGGGCAAAACAGTTGACAGGGGGCTTCTTGTCTCCGCCTGCCAGCCCCCCTATTTGGACTGACGGGCCGGGCCTTTTAACTTCTTTGGACACTAATTGGCTACATGGTTAGGTTGGCCACAGTATAGACATAGACCTTTGATATGCCGCCTCTGTTTTTGGGCCAGAGTCAATCTGGACCGCCCAATGGCCATGGGCTTCAAGGAGTCGAGATTAGCAATGGCCAGTGGCAGCGCGCAGAGCTGTGGACATGGTGGGATGATGTGTGAAGCAGCGCAAGACGTGTGTCGCTGCTCTGCCAACCGTTCACACAGCCTATTGTCCAGCTTGATGGCTAATGAAATAAGGGCATCTAGCAACTCCAACTCCAGCTCATCCCAAAGGCAGGCGAGCTCATCACAAAGGCAAGGACTGAAGCTGAGGATGAATGGTGTTGTTCCACCCTGCTTCGGCCGCTAATACCCGGAAGTCGACCGTGTGCCCCGCTGTAGAGCTTAGCCCCTGGTGAAGGCTGAGTAACCGTATGCTAGTGTTGCCTTCCTGGTCGGTGTGACCAAAAACCCGAGCAAACTCCTTGAAGAATCGGGTGCTGGTGTACAGGTGGTAATCCGGCCCCTGGACAAATGCCTGAGCCCAGGTGAGCGTGCGCCCATTGAGAAGCCCCGCCATAAAGCTAATGCAGCCCAAATCAGAGGAGAAATCCTCCAGCACCCAGTCGAACATGAGGTGACACTGAAAAAGAAAAGCGCTTGCCTCCCCCAGTGTCCCGGAATAGCGGGAAGGCAAGGGTAATGGAGTAGTGTGCCCCCAATGGGGTGACGCGAGGTGGGCTGCGATGGAGGAAGTTGCCAAGAGCCCCTATAGTGTTTGCTCAAACTGAGAAATGTTACTGGACATTTGTAACATTTGATTTAGCATAACCTGGTTCTGGTAAGAAAGCTGTTCTCCCCGCTGCTCCAGAAGACCGAGCCAGGCTTAAACAGCTGCCATGTCCGTGCCCGGAATTGGAACTTCAAAAAGCTGCAAATTACTATGTGACATGGTATAATACTCAAACACAGGAGCAGACACGGAGGACAATGTTTAAGGTTAGTGAAACAATTATTTATTTGCAATAATACTGCAAAATAGTGATGATGATGAGGATCTGGCAATCCTAAGAAGAGACAACAGAGACAATGGTAAGTATGGCGTATAATGGCAGAGGTTAATATTGTTTATATGCTTACAGAATTCTCCTGGTGAAGCAGCAGGGAATGGCATCAGGTCCTAATGAAGGTGGAGATCAGGGAAAGAGTCCTTTTGGACAGGTGAGGGGGAAAGGCTGTGCCAGGCCTAGGTGCTGGGGACAGGAGAAGGTTGTCAATGGTGATATACGGTGGTAAGTCGACTTACTTGGGGAGGTGAAGAAGTGCACAATCCAAGAATATCCAATTCCAGTCTGCAAGCAGTTTTCAGGGTCCAAAGGCAGGCAGAGGTCAGCGCTCAGCAGGCTAGATCAGAACAGGCAGACAATTCCAATATTGCAGGCAGGCACAGGGTCTAGAAACAGGCAGGAGTCAGTTCACGGCAAAACAAGGCACAAGATTAACCAGGTTTGGATACAGGCAGGATACAGGAAGGTTGTTGATCAGACGTGACCAGGCAGAGTAATGGAAGCGCGTTCTATTTATCATCTCCCACTAACTGATGACAGGTGGTGTTTGCAGCTGCAGGGAGAGGTGCTCAATCAGTAGGGAGGCAGGGAGATAAAGCAGACAGGGATGCTTACACTATGTAATTACACAGAATAAATATTTAACCAACACAAATTTTTGAGAAAGAAGTGGCAAAAAAGTTACAAATTTGTGCACTTATAAGAGAAAATTTGTAGATTTATGAAGAAAAAAATTGTAACTTTATGAGAAGAAGGTTGGAGAAAAAGGTTGGAAAAAAAAATCTGAATTTTTTGAGAAAAAAGTTGTAGATTTATGAGGAAAAAAACTAAATTTATAAAAAAAATAGTTGCAAATTTGAAAAAGAAAAAATCAGAAATTTTTGAGAAAAAAGTTGCAGATTTTTGAGAAAAAATTTTACATTTATGACAAATGTTTGAGGTTTATAAGAAAAAAGTAGCAAATTTGCAAAAAAAAAAAAAAAAAACAGAAATTTTTGAGAAAGAAGTTGCAGATTTTTGAGAGAAAAATGTAAATTTATGAGAAAAATGTTGGAGGTTTATAAGAAAAAAAAGCTGCAAATTTGTGTTGTAAATTTCTGAAAAAACACCGCTAATTTGTGAGAAAAATATGTGAATTTATGAGAAAATTTGTAGATTCATGTGGAAAAAAAATGTAAATTTATGATAAAAAATGATTTATAAAAAAGTTGTAAATTTGCAAAAAAAAAAAATCTGAAATTTTTCAGAAAAAAGTTGCAGATTTATGAGAAAAAATTGTACATTTATGAGAAAAATGTTGGAGGTTTAGAAGAAAAAAGTTGCAAATCTGCAAAAAAAAAAAATCAGAAATTTTTGAGAAAAAAATATAAATTTTTGAGAAAAATGTTGGAGATTTATAAGTAAAAAATTGCAGAGTTGCAAAAAAAATCTAATTTTTGAGAAACAAGTTGCACACTTATCAGAAAAAAATTGGCTCATAAGTCAGGATTTTTCATCACTGAAGGCCTCAGATTCTGCCAGATTCTGAGTAAAATTTTGAAGGAAACTCTGTACTTTTACTTTTGTCTGACTGTAGTGTTTGAATTAGTCGTCTCGACACTAACTTGAAATTCTTAAGAATACTTTCTCCTATCAGTTTTTCTTCTCATCAGATATGAATTGTTTTTCTCTCCTGCCTTAAATATTTTTATATGATATATATTTGAGGACACATGTGGCTACTTTGGATTTTACTCTGACAAACATCTAAGAGAAAGGAGTTTCAAGTTTACAAAAAAAATATTGAAAGTTAAGAGACAATTCTGGGAAACTATGCTTACTTGCATTTGAATAATTCATGTTATTCAGCATTGTTGGTTTTACTTGAGTAGAATTTCTATTGTGATGATTTTTTAATGTTTAATACTTATTTAATGTTTATTTTTGGGTGTAAGAATTCTAACTTGGGGTGCTCAAGGAAATCTCATTATCTGTACAGGACAAATAAATGGGAAGACATGATGACCTTCTCTGAGGTTGACTCCAATTGTTATCTGGATAAGAACGGGACAGGAAAGTTCATAAAAATGGCTCCCATTGTTAGAATTTTGAGCTTCCTCTTGGTGTTGCTGCTGCTGCTGCAGCAGAGATGATAAACTCACAGAAAGCCAGTTCTGCTTTGTCTCTATCCAGCCAGCATGTCCATGTGGGCCCCATGAATGGTTTATCTGGGCTGTCTAATGGGTTCCATGTGGGTTTATTTGTTTGTCTGTCTGTCTGTTACCAACATAACTCAAACATTTATGAATGGATTTTGATGGAATTTTCAGGAAAGATGTGTAGTATCACGGGGAAGAGATGATTAGATTTTGCTGATGATCTGAGAGTCCATACCTCCACCAAGGGCTTTGTTTGTATTTCTGCAGCAGGATTACACAAAAACTACTGGATGGATTTGGAAAAAAAAAATCACCAGAGGTGGTTCTTGGGCTACAGAGGAAGCCATTACATTTTGGTGATGATCTGAGAATGCATACCTCAGCCAAGGCTTTTATCTTCTCACAGTGTGTTAGCAACAATACTCCAAAACTAATGGATAGACTCTGATGCAGTTTTCACCAGAATTCGCTCTAGGCCTGCCAGTGATGGGCAAGTTATTAAAAAATAGTAGCTAATTACAGTTACTTCTTTTCAAAAGTAACTGAATTGCTTACCAATTACTGCATAATTAAAGTAACTAGTTACTTGGAAAAGTAACTTTCACATTACTCTTAAATGCATACTTAAACTAGAAAAGCACTCGGAGAGCGCAGACCTCCGCCAAGCGCCACAGTTCCCCCCAAACAGTGTTTGTGTGTACGTTTTCAGGTTCCTTGACCATGAAAACATATGACTAGCAATTGGATCCACAGTGATAGGATTAGTGGTTCAGTAGTTATTCACGAAAATCACATTTTCCGTAATGGCGGTTTTCTTCTGGACGGTGATCCGGATCACCACCAAAATCTAATCATCTGTAGGATACCCAATTTCTGACAATCTCTGAAAAATTCATGAAAATCCGTCCATAATTTTTTGAGTTATCTTGCTAACAAACAAACAAACAGACAGACAGACAGACAGACAAACCAACGCCGATGAAAACATAACCTCCTTGGCGGACGTAATCATCCTGCACACAGCAAGATAATTTAATTAATGGATTACATTAAGGGCTTAAAGAGGCTGAAAACAGACTGTTTCAGAGTTTTTAGAACATGTTCAGTCTGCTTTATCCTGCCTTGAGAGCTCTTATTGTGGCAAAAATCTGAAGAAAATTAGCACAAAATTGCCAGCTATTCCCTCATTTTGGAGGGAGAAATGGTGTTTGTGGAGTGAGAGAGAGGGAAAAAGAGTGAGACTCATTCCAAAAGAATGAGTTGGCAGCACTGCATAAAGCTGTCAATGCTTCTTACTTTTAATATTATGGATTTAATCTGAGGTGCAGTGATCCAAAGAAAATGTCCATTATCCACAGTCCAGATGTTTGCTGTGACAGAGACATGATGCAGTCCCTTAAATTCTTTTTGGAGATCAAATCCATTTTTGAATAATCTTCATCAACATAGCAAGTAAATGTGTTTTAACTTCAGTGGATCACAGTCTCAGCTCTCTGATGGGAAATGACTATTATCACATCTTCACTCTGTCACATATTTGGCAATGCGTCGGTTTAATTCTTGCTGTGTCATAAACTGTCCAGATGCATACCTGTGCTTGAAATCCATTCGTGGGTGTGCAAATAGCGTAAATCCACTGACACGGTGTTGTTAGCGTAGCATAGCACTAGCTTTGTTGGAGCTTGTTGCTGTTCTCAGATGCTTCTGAAGATTGCAGTAGGTCTCAACCACACTTTAGCTTGCAACCCACCAATATGCTTTTGTCCTTAACCACGACAAAGGAAAAATGATCTATTTCCACAAAAACAAAGTATCTTCACCATTTCCTCCGCTCAATAGTGAACAGGCTCTTTGCAACAGGTCACACTGATTGATGGGTGCGTCAGCTATGTAGGGTCAGTTTGTATTTTTTTGTGCAAAAAATATCTATCCATATTAATAAAACGAGTAACTCATCTGATCAAATTTCAGTAACTAACGCATTACTGAATTTTTAAACAGTAATTTCATAACACATCACATTACTGCAAAAGTAGTGGCGTCACAGTAACTCGTTACTCCCAACACTGAGGCCTACACACAAACCCATTACATTTTGAAGCTGATCCATGAGGGACGGAAGGAGCCTTGGTGGAGGTATGCACTCTTTGAGTGCTTTTCTAGTTTCTCATAAATTCATGACTTTTTTCTAGTAAACTTGTGACTTTTTTCTCATAAATTCGCTACTTTTTTGTAAATTTGTCAGTTTTTTCTTATACATTTTCTTCTCATAATTTTGTGACTTTTTTGCGTAATTTTGCCAATGAAACAAGTGTTACTAAAACCTGCTCACCCATTTTAAACCCATGTGGGGCCCAGTGGGTTTAAAGCAGGTAAATAGATTCCCTGCTTACATGCACCACAGGTAAAGTCCATGTGGGTAAACACAGAACTCAGAACTCAGAACTCAGAAAAGGATTTATTGCCAAGTACATTAACAGTAAACAACTGTCTTGTCTGTGTCTGACTTGACACAGAAAACGACCTGCATTTCCGGTGATGCGGCAGCATCGAAATGCGCCTGTCATCAGATGGGTACAGGATGCATAGGGAAGAAAAGGATAACACAATAGGAAAGAGCAAAAAACCATTGATTGTCAGAATACCGATCATATATGATCAATATTATGATTACAAGAAAAAAAGCCCTCAATGCACAATTAGCAGACAAGAATGTACACAAAGACACAAAGGGAGCAGTGAGTGAATGCATCAGTTTATTGAGTCAGTGTGGGTGTAGTGTTGAGTGTAGGTGTTTGTATCAGTTAAGAACAACAAAGTCTCTTCGGCAGATGTTTTGTCTAGCAGCTGGCATTTGTCCTTGAGCCAGGCAGCTGGCTGTCCGTAGAGTCAATGCAGCTCAAATGTTTTGGAAACAAAAAACTGCAGATAATCTGGAGGACTTGTGTGAGGGGGTCAGATTAGTCGAATAGTACTGATCCCAGAGAAAAAGACTTTATATTCTCTTACAGATTCAGTACTTTAATCCTTCAGTGCTGGACGTTGAATTCTTCATGGACGGCTCTCAGCGTGATCATGATGTAATCCATTTTCCTAGACAGTTCTCCATTAGCCGTTGTCAGAGTCCTCCCCATTTGTTCAATTTGATGGTTAAGCCTCGCCTGGCCAGCATTTTGATAGGCTACGTCCATCTTCATCAATTTACGGTACACCAGGACAATCCCAGATCCAATCAGAACGATCCCGATGACCATTGCTACGAAGACGTACAAATCTTCGACATCTTCGATAGAAAGATAAGACAGGCACAAGAGTTTCCAATTACTTGTGTCCCTCAAATAGCCCGCAGCCGCAGTTCCTGCGGGGCAAACTACCTCCCCCGGGGCACTTTTCCTCGTTGAAAAAATAGTGTCAATTGCGTTCAAAGCCCAGCTTATTAAATCCATAATTTCGTTCGATAATCAGCAGTAGAGACACGCAGACAGACGATAGCAAGCTGGGATCCAGTCAGTTAGGGGAGGAAGGAGATAAAAAGTCAGAGCTGGAGAGAAGGAAAAAAGCGTCTGCTCTCTTTGGGAGGCGGAAGTGAATATGGGGCCAACATCCCATATTCATGGGGCCAATACCCCAGATGGGGCCAACATGAAACCCGTGGACAAACCCACATGGGACCCATAAGACAGCCCAGATTTAACCTTTGGTGGGGCTCACATGGACATGCTGGCTGGGTAGGTTCAGTTTTCACTGTACAGAAGATAGTTATCTATCCACCTTTGGTTGATGGAGGCCAAAACCCAAATTAACCTCTGAATACCTGGTTCAAAGCCAATCATGAACCACGTGTGAAAGTGTAACATGGAAGTCAACGGGGAAAGACTCACTGTTGGAGCCGGCTTCTAGTGGACGTTGGAGGAACTGTGATGCCTGGAACATTTTCAGTGACAAAGCACGGCGATAGATGATGAATTTTGCATCATGAAGCTCACGTTTGGTCGGTCAGCTCAAAAGATTGATGTTCTTGTGTGATCTTTAATGAAAACCCCTCTTTGATAGTGTTTTTGTTTCATCTTGGCTCTCTCTCTCTGCTTGTCATCGTGATAAAAACTACAAATTCCTCAGTAAAGCTCCAGGATGACAGCTGTGACACCTCTGTGTAAATACCCGGAGGGGAGGAGGCTGAGACAAAATGAAGAGAGTGAGGAAGATAAACAGTCTGTCAGCCGGGCTGTTTGTCAGGACCTTAAACTCTCTCATCCCGTCCAACCTTCTCCGAGAAAGAAGGATTAATTTATTAAATTTCCTCTCCATTTAACGACCCCATTCGGGGAAAATCTGAGTTTGATCCTCACCGGCTCGGCGAGGCGTGAAGATGGCACGGCAGCGAAGGGAGGAGATGGATCCGTCAGCATGTCACATAAATATCTTATTAGCCAGTGATCTTATCATCATAAAGCAGCCCATTTATACAGTTAGGCATGTCATGTTGGTCAATTGAACAAAAAAGGGGAAAAAAAATCCAACCGCATGCAATATTAAACCTTCAAATCTCTCCCAGCACTATTAAACCCGCTCTTCTTCTTCTTCTTTTTTCTTCTTCATGTGTCAGAATCTTAGCTACATGATTTCTGTCTTCTGCCACTTTTCAGTTTTTAAACCATTCCTACAGCCGGTAGGGAAAGAATAGTTATTTTTCAGTACAAGTTAAAAGCAACAGCATTCACACTGTTGTTGTTCTTGTCATCATTATTTATTCTTCTGTATGTTTCTTCTGACCTTAACGTCTTTCTACTTTCAGATAGAAACTCATTGAGGGGGTGTGTGACTTTACTTTTGGCAATGATGTGTCTTCAGACGTCAAAAAAAAAAATGAATGTTATGGATCCAGGGAGCACACACCAATTAACTGTAATTGTCTGCGATTACCTGCTGTTGCTCGTCATCAGCTCACCGTCCACTGTTTGCTGTAGTCTCCTGGGATCTCCTGCTCAAACCCCACCATATGTGCTCCCAGGGCTCGCTCACTTACCTGCCCTTGTGCTCCAGTTCCCCCTCGTGGGCTCTCACGCAACCCCCAATCAACAAGCAAATTCGACTAACCATCCCTCTCAGGATTCCTCTTGGCTTCTTCCCCGTGTTGCACCGCTGCCACAGTCTCTCCCCTGTGGAAACCAGACTTGAGTAATCATGTACAGTGCATCCGGAAAGTATTCACAGCACTTCACTTTTTCCACATTTTATGTTACCGCCTTATTCCAAAATGGAATAAATTCATTTTTTTCCCCTCAAAATTATACACACAATACCCCATAATGACAATGTGAAAAAGCTTCTTTTTTTTTACATTTTTGCAAATTTATTAAAAATAAAACTAAGAAATCACATGTACATAAGTATTCACAGCCTTTGCACAATATTTTGTTGATGCCCCTTTGGCAGCAATTACAGCCTCAAGTCTTTTTGAATATGATGCCACAACCTTGGCACACCTATATGTGGGCAGTTTCACCCATTCCTCTTTGCAGCACCTCTCAAACTCCATCAGGTTGGATGGGAAGTGTCGTGCACAGCCATTTTCAGATCTCTCCAAAGATGCTCAATTGGATTCAAGTCTGGGCTCTGGCTGGGCCACTCAAGGACATTCACAGAGTTGTCCTGAGGCCACTCCTTTGATATCTTGGCTGTGTGCTTAGGGTCATTGTGCTGCTAAAAGATGAAGCGTCGCCCCAGTCTGAGGTCAAGAGCGCTCTGGAGCAGGTTTTAATCCAGGATGTCTCTGTACATTGCTGCATTCATCTTTCCCTCTATCCTGACTCGTCTCCCAGTTCCTGCCGCTGAAAATCATCCCCACAGCATGATGCTGCCACCACCATGCTTCACTGTAGGGATGGTATTGGCCTGGTGATGAGCGGTGCCTGGTTTCCTCCAAACATAACATCTGGTATTTGTGCCAAAGAGTTCAATCTTTGTCTCATCAGACAAGAGAATTTTGTTTCTCAAGGTCTGGGAGTTCTTCAGGTGCCTTTTGGCAAACTCCAGGTGGGCTGTCATGTGCCTTTTACAAAGGAGTGGCTTCCATCTGGCCACTCTACCATACAGGCCTGATTGGTGGATTGCTGCAGAGATGGTTGTCCTTCTGGAAGGTTCTCCTCTCTTCACAGAGGAACGCTGGAGCTCTGACAGAGTGATCATTGCATTCTTGGTCACCTCCCCAACTAAGGCCTTCTTCCCCGATTGCTCAGTTTAAACGGCCTGCCAGCACTAGGAAGAGTCCTGGTGGTTCTGAACTCTTTCCATTTACAGATGATGGAGGTCACTGTGCTCATTGGGACCTTCAAAGCAGCAGAAATTTTTCTGCATCCTTAACCAGATTTGTGCCTCGAGACAATCCTGTCTCAGTGGTCTACAGACAATTCCTCTGACTTCATGCTTGGTTTGTGCTCCGACATGCACTGTCAAGTGTGGGACCTTATATAGACAGGTGTGTGCCTTTCCAAATCATGTCCAATCAACTGAATTTACCACAGGTGGACTCCAATTAAGCTGCAGAAACATCTCAAGGATGATCAGTGGATGCATCTGAGCTCAATTTTAAGCTTCATGGCAAAGGCTGTAAATACTTATCTACACGTGATTTCTTAGTTTTTATTTTTAATAAATTGCAAAAATCTCCATAAAACTTTTTCACATTGTCATTATGGGGTATTGTGTGTAGAATTTTGAGGAAAAAGATGAATTTAATCCATTTTTGAATAAGGCTGTAATATAACAAAATGTGGAAAAAGTGAAGCACAATGAATACTTTTCAGATGCACTGTATAACCCTCGCTACAGGAAAAAGTTCCGGGCCCGGGGCATCTCCTTGCACCAACCTCTGCAGTCGCGTTTACTCTACCCAGATTACTCCCACCAGCATCCATGTGAATGTTCTGAAATTTAGTTGCAAATTGACATGAAAAAAAGTTACAAATTTACATGAAACAGTTACTTAAATTTTTCAGGAAAAATGTGTTGCAAATTCACAAAAAAAAATTGTCCAAAATTGTTGCAAATTAATGAGAAAAACACTGAAAGTTAATGAGAAAAATGTAACAAATTTCCGTGAAAAGTTACAAATTAACAAGAAAAAATTGTAAATTAATGAGGAAAAAAGCTGCAAATGACAACAAGTTGCAAATTAACAAGAAAAAACTACAAATTAATCAAAAAAGTTGCAGCTTATGAGAAAAAAGAGGCAAATTTATGAGAAAAAAAAATCACATACTGTATCTATAAGCTGCAGATTTCACAAAAACTATTTGTTTTGCATGTATCCTGGGCAGCTCGGTGATGCAGTGGGTTAGCACTGTGGCAGCACAGCAAGAAGATTACGGGATCGATTCCACCCCTGACCATCAGTGACCCTTCTGTGTGGAGTTTGCATGTTCTCCCCGTGTCTGCGTGGTGTTACTCCGAGCACTCCGGTTTCCTCCAACAGGCCAAAAATATGCAAGTTAGGTAAAAAGACTGTAAAGCGGCCCGAGGTGTGACTGTGTGAATGGTGAAGGGATTGGCGGCGCACCTTGGCTGCCTCATCCATCCAGGTGGATGCCCTGAATTTCCCTCTGGCATTAATAAAGTATACAAAAAAATATACTGCTCAATAAAATAAAGGGAACACTTTGAAAACACATCAGATTTTAATGGGAAAAAATAAGCTGGATATCGAAATTGTGGCAGGCTAGTCCAGTTTACTCAGATTAAAGGAACACTTTTTAATCTGAGTAAGCAGGACGAGCCTGCCACAATTTCGATTTCCAGCTTATTTTTTCCCATTAAAATCTGATGTGTTTTCAAAGTGTTCCCTTTATTTTTTTGTGCAGTATATTTATCCTGAATAAAAAAGTTGCAAATTCACAAAAAATGTCCAAAATTGTTGTAAATTAATGAGAAAAAGTTGCAAGTTAATGAGGAAAAAAGTTGAAGTAATGAGAAGAGTTATAAATTAATGAGAAAAAAGTTGCAAATTAACGAGAAAAAAGCTGCAAATTTGTATGAAAGAAAGTTGCAAATTAATGAGAAAAAAAAATCACATATCTATAAGCTGTAGATTTCCAAAACAATATTTGTTTTGACTGTATCCCTAGGAAAATTCACAAAAAAATGCCAAAGATTGTTATAAATTAATGAGAAAAAAGTTGCAAATTAACGAGAAAAAAAAGCTGCAAATTTGCATAAAAAAGTTGTAAATTTATGAGAAAAAAATCACATGCTTGTAACCTTAGCGTTGGTGCTTAAATGCCTTTTATTCAGTTCTGCAACGTGATATAGGAAGGTTTACGATGATATGAGGGGGGGTGTCTTGATTTTTTAAGGTTTTAACTTTTTCTACAGTCATAAAACCCACGTATCACACAGAGGTCTGACCCCCCCACCGTAGCTTTCACTACTTAAAGCAGCAGTGTGGTCTGGGGTCAGAGAAACGGAGATAGGCGCTGCCCCAAACACCATATGGTTCCTCACGTGCTGTGGAAGAAAGCATTTTAGAAGGTTAAAATCCACAGTCACACCATGTTCAGGTGAACAGGACATTTAAGAGCCGAGACTGATTCAGAGTTACGGTTATACAGTCAGACTGACAGCATCAAAGCAAAGCAACAGCTACAGCGCAACAAAGTTTCACACACCGTCAGCCTATAGAGACGCAGAGCTACAGATGAAGATTCACAGCTTACTCCAGACAGTCGGGCTGAGCCAAGAACAGCCGGTACAGATGTGATGGATCAAATTAAAGCTCGGGGTGAGACAAAGCTTAAAAAGGCGATGAGGAGAGCAAGCGAGAAGAGGAGCAGACGGGTTATTATTCAGTTATCAGAGATCTGTGGAGCAGAACCGACAGGAGCAGATTTCCTGTTTCTATCACATCTGTCTGACACCTCACCACAGACGTGCACCACACACACACACACTAGAGGACTGTAACACACTGTGATAAACACAGACACACACTATAACAGACTATATCTAATACACATAGGGCTGATTCTAATATTTTGCGGGGGGGCCCTATGCTAGACTGTGTTTGCAGGCTGTTATTGTTTGGATTGAAGAAGTTTTGATACTCTTTAAAAAATGGCTAAAATGCATGCGCAACAACGGCAAATTATTTGCAATGTTTTGGACCAATTAAGAAGTGAAATTACAAAATTTCCCAAGGAAACCTGAACGTTCCAGGGAGCCCAGGTTGGGAGCTGCTGATCTAGGTGAACAGAAAAAATTAAACCATTAGGTAGAGTAAAAATTCACCCAGCAGTCACATAAATGTTGCAAGTTTAAAAGAAAAAATTGCAAATTTGCAAGAAGAAAAAACAATTTACAAGCAAAAAAAAAAGTGTAAATTTATGAGGAAAAAAGTTGCAAATTTACAAGGAAAAACTAACACATTTATGAGGAAAAGTTAGAAATTTATAACGAAAAGTTGCAAATTTACAAGAAAAAAATCAATTTACAAGCAAGAAAAAGCAGTAAAATTATGAGAAAAAAGTTGCAAATCACTCTATAATCACTACAAATTTAAGAAAATTCTGTCTGTCGGTCACGATCATAGGACATCACTGGACGGCCTATGATGTCTGCCTGATGTCCTATGATGATCCTATGATCTCAGGCTACATAGGACTCACGATACCGTCATATAGGCGATGCCATCATATAGACAATAGGACTGGCTACCTGTGATGTAGTGTCCTATGATGCCTGTCTTGATGTCTTTATGATGTCATAAAGACCAATGCTGTCATATAAATATGATGTTGACATGAAATGTTATAAACATATAGACAGGTGTCTTTCACTATGTGATCAACGCCAGGCAGCACTCACGATCATAGGACTAGCTATGACCTATGATGTTCCTATGACCTCAGATATCATAGGACTCAAGATGCCGTCATAGAGATCATAGTCATAGAGATAGGATGTCTATATGATGTCATATAGACAAATAGACAGGTGTCTTTGACTATGTGATCAACGGCAGGCATCACTCACGATCACAGGACTTGCTTTGACATCATCAGAGATCAAACGCAGGCATTACTCAAGCTCACTCACTATCATAGGACATCAAATATCAAAGGCAGCCATCACTCACGATCATAGGACTCACTATGCCACACAACAGACCCTAGGACTCACTATGACATCATCAACGATCAAAGGCAGTCACCACTCACGATCATAGGACTCTGTATATCATCAAAAACCATAGCACTTGCTATGGCACCATCAAAGATCAAAGGCAGGCATTACTGAACGAGTGCAGTCGTGCTTGCTTACACCCTTGCTTACACCTGCTTTCTATGGCAAACATCAAACGCAGCTTTCACCATGGTTACTGTTGCCAGACACACACATCAAAGATCAAAGGCAGGCATCACTGAACGGATGATGATGTCAAAGATCAAAGGCAGACATCACCATGGTTACTGTTGCCATGGTAACAGGTAACTTTCTACGGGCATGCAGAAATGCTGGCTTATACTTGGTTTCTATGGGCATGGACGGGTATGCCGCAGGCATGACTGTGAACAACACAGCCATCTGAGACAGGACGACACCCTTCCGGGCATGCAGAAATACTTCCTTATACTTGGTTTCTACGGGCATGGACGGGTATGTACTAGTTTACAAGAAAAAAAAAAAAAAAAACAATTTACAAGTGAAAAAAAGCAGTAAAATTATGAAAAAAAAAGTTGCAAATTTACAAGGAAGAGTCGCAAATTTACAAGAAAAAACTGTCACAAATTCGCCTTGAGTGGATGTTGTAGGGCTGTCATGGTTGACACACCTCTGCAATGTTGCGTGGAAGTCGGGGACAGCGCCTTTGGCATGACAAACCGGGGTGGTGGTTCCTCTTTTTTAAAAACCAGAGGGTGTGTTCGAGCTTTAGGGGAATCATACTTCTCAGCCTCCCTGGGAAGGTCTGTCAGGGTACTGGAGAGGAGAGTCCAACCACTGGTCAAACCTCAGATCGAGGAGGAGCAATGTGGTTTTCGTCCTGGCCTTGGCACATTGGACAAACTCTTTACCCTCTCGAGAATCCTTGAGGGTTCATGAGAGTTTGCCCAACCACTCCACATGTGTTTTGTGGACTTGGAGAAAGCATTCAACCATGTCCCTCGTGGTCTCTTGTGGAGGGTGCTGCGGGAGTATGGGGTATCGTTCTACTGATCGTTCTTCTAATCTCGTTCTACTGTACATGATTGGTTGTACGGTTGGGTGACAATAAGGGTAATTTAATTAATTAATTAATTAATTAATTATCGGGCTCTTTGTTACGAGCTATCTGGTCCCTATACGACCGTTGCCAGAGTATGGTTTGTATTGCCAACACCCAGTCAAACTTGTTTCCAGTGACAGTTGGACTCCGCCGGGGCTGCCCTTTGTCACTGATCCTGTTCATAATTTTTATGGGCAGGATATCTAGGCGCAGCCAAGGATTGGAGGGTGTCTTAGTTGGTGACCACAAGATTTCATTTCTGCCGTTTGCGGATCATGTTGTCCTGTTGGCTTCATCCAGCAATGACATACAGGTTTTACTGGAACAGTTTCCTACTGAGTGTGAAGCAGCTGGGATGAAATTCAGCACCTCCAAGTCCAAGTCCATGGTCCTCAGCCGGAAAAAAGATAGATTGTTCTCTCTGGGTTGGAGACAAGCTCCTCCCCCAAGTGGAGGAGTTTAAGTATCTTGGGGTCTCATTCACGAGCGAGGGGAGAATGGAGCGAGAGATTGACAGATGGATTGGAGCAGCATCTGCAGTGATGTGGATGTTGTACCGGTCTGTTGTGGTGAAGAGGGAGCTGAGCTCTAATGCAAAGCTGTCGATTTATCAGTCAATCTACATTCCCTCACCTATGGTCACGAGCTTTGGGTTATTGACCGAAAGAATGAGATCGCGGATACAAGCGGCTGAAATGAGCTTTCTCCATAGGATTGCTGGACTCACCCTCAGAGATAGGGTGAGGAGCTCAGTCATCCGGGAGAGGCTCAGAGTAGAACCGCTGCTCCTCCACACCGAAAGTAGCCAGTTGAGGTGGTTTGGGCATCTGATCAGGATGCCTCCTGAACGCCTCCCACTTGAGGTGTTTCGGGCATGTCCAATGGGGAGGAGATCCCGGGGCAGACCCAGGACACACTGGAGAGACTACATCTCCCAGCTGGTCTGGGAAAGTCTTGGTATCCTCTCTGAAGAGCTGGAGCAGGTGGCGGGGGAGAGGGAAGTCTGGGCTTCTCTGCTTGAACTGCTGCCTGAAAATGGATGAATGGATGGAAACTGTCACAAATTTATGAACAAATGTTACAAATTTACAAGGAAAAGTTGCAAATTTACAAGAAAAAAGTATTTTTCCAGCAAAAAAAAACAGTAAAATGATGAGAAAAAAGTTAAGTTTAAAAGAAAAGAAACAATTTACAACTGAAAAAAGCAGTAAAATTATGTGGACAAAAGTTGCAAATTTACAAGGAAAAACTGTTACAAATTTATGAGGAAAAGTTATAAATTTACAAGGAAAAGTTGCAAACTTACAAGAAAAAAAAACTATATGCGAAAAAAGAAGTAAAATTATCAGAAAAAAGTTGCAAATTTATGTGAAAAAGGCGTAAATTTATGATGAAAAATTGGTGGCAATTTTAAAAAAGTCATAATTTACAAGAAAAAAATGTAGCTAACATGAAAAAAGTCAGAAATTTATGAGGAAAAAGTTGCAATTTTGCAATAAAAAAGTTACAAATTTACAACAAAAAGTTGCACATTTTATGAGAAAAAAAAAGTTGAAGGTCATTTTAATTTTCGCAGCAATAAATGTTGAGGGTAAACTTTCAGCTTGGGGACTCCCTAGTGGCTGAGTAGCTGGCTAAAAGATGCCAATCTGAAAATTAAAGAAAATTGCAAATTATAATTTAATTACATCAAATAAAATTTTAAGAAGTATCCAGATGAATGTGTATTTACAGAAAAAATGTTGAAAATTTATGAGAAAAAGTTGCAATTTTACAATAAAAAGTTGCAAATTTACAAGAAAAAAGTTGGAAATCTAAGAGAAAAAAGTTTCAAATTTATGAGACAAAAAGTTGAAAGTCATTTTAATTTTCCCAGAAAAAAAATGTTGAGGGTGAACTCGTAGCTTAGGAGGGGCCTCTAGCAGGACTGAGAGGTTTTGCAGCTCCCCCCCCACACACACACACACAACAAAACCTCAGTTTAAAATATGTAATAGCTATGTTTTTAATAATGGATTGCCTTTATATAGCACTTTTCATGACACCCAACACTTTACAATGAGGCCATTATTCATTCACTCCCCAGACAACGATAGTGGTAAGCTACCTCTGTAGCCACAGCTGCCCTTGGGCAGACTGACAAAAACGTCGTTGCCAATCCACGCCAACTGAACATTTATTCACATTCACGCACCAGTGTCATGAACCATGAACACACTGGAGGCAAGGCAGTTAAAGTGTCTTGCTCAAGGACACAACAGCAACGTGGGGGAGCGGGATTCAAACTGCCAACCTTCCGGTTATTGGGCGACCTGCTCTACCTCCTGAGCCACTATGGCCTCATTTTTTTTTCTCTTTGAGGAATAATGCAACTGTGAGCTAGAAAACACAACTACACTGCAAAAAGTCAAATATAAATAAAATGAAATAAATTAAGGCTGTTCATGTTTGGGTTTTTTTGTCTGACAAGATATTTATTTTTGCTGTGCAGTTTATGTGTAAGAAAATTTTACCTGCTTTCAGATCATTTTAACTTGTTTCAAGCAATTTGATAAGTCAAACTTTCTTGCTCTGTTGGTAGATAATTTTACTTAAAATAAGCAAAAAATTCTGCCAAAATTTTCGTTAAAATTAGAAAAATATATCTGCCAACAAAGAAAGATTACATTTCTTAAAACAAGTAAAAACTATCTTAAAGCAAGTAAAATATTACAGAAAACTGCACAACAAAAAGAAATTCTTGTCTTGTCAAATTTATCTTGTGAGAAAAAAACAAACATAGCCTTGATTTAGGATATTTTATCTAACTAAGATTTTCATTTTTACAGTGACACTACTGCCTTCAGCATAAACACAAATTAGTCTAATCTCTCTCTCTCTCTCAGACATAGACACACACAGCACCACGGCAAAACCACACCAGGTATCAGAGGATGACACTGAGAGCATCAACCTTGGCATTACGGGGCCCTGGTCTGTATGAGATGGATAAATTAAACCCATTAAAGAACAGGGCCCGCCGAGCCTGCCGAGAATTTAACCGTCTGGCCAACCGAAGGTATTCTAAATTTTTGTTGTCAGTCCAGACAATGACCGGTTGGTTAGCTCCCTCCAGCCAGTGTCTCCATTCCTCCAGCACCAGCTTAATGGCCAACAGTTCGTGGTCCCCAACAGTGTAATTCCTCTCGGCTGGTGTTAACTGCCGGGAGAAATACATTCACGGATGGAGCTTCTGACCAGAGGAGGGGCGCTGGGAGAGGACAGCGCCCACCCCCGAATCAGAAGCATCCACCTCAACCAAAAACTGCGCCGCAAGATCCACCTGCGCCAGAACGCACGTATTGGTGAAAAGGCCTTTTAGGATCACAAAAGCTCGTTCAGCGGCCTCAGACCACTTAAATGGGCTTTTGGTCGATGTCAACTGTGTAAGCAGTTGCACCACCTTGCTATAGTCTTGGATGAATTGGCGGTAGAAGTTGGCAAAGCCCAGGAAGCGTTGGAGATCCTTCCTTGACTGGGGGTCGGCCAGTCTACTACTGCCTTGATTTTTGCCGGATCGGCCTTTACCGTGCCGTCAGCGATGATAAACCCCAAAAATGAAGTAGAGCAAATGGAAAATTCACACTTCTCAGGTTTCACAAAAAACTGGTTTTCTAGCAACAGCTGCAGGATGGACTGAACGTGGACTATATGCTCCTCCAAGGTGTGAGAAAAAATTAAAATATCGTTCAAATAAACAAACACAAACTGGTTCACCATGTCTCACAGGACGTTGTTAATTAACCACTGGAAGACAGCAGGGGCGTTGGTCAGCCCAAATGGCATGACCAAATATTCAAAATGGCTCAAAGGTGTTTTGAACGCCGTCTTTCATTCGTCCCCCTCCCAAATGTAGATTAAATGATACACATTGCAGAGGTTGAACTTGGTGAAAAAACACGCCCGTTGGAGTAACTCAAACGCTGAATTAATGAGAGATAGCTGATACTTATTCTTCCGGGTAATCCCATTAAGCTTGCGGTAATCAATATACGACCGCAGAGACCCATCCTTCTTCCCTACAAAAAAGAACCCCATGCCGAGTGGAGCGGGTGATGGGCAAATTATGAAGGCACTCAAGGAGTCTTAAACGTAGGTCTCCATCACCTCCCTCTCCGGCACAGATAAACTGTAGAGCCGGCTAGATGGCAGCAGCGTGCCCAGGAGGAGATAAATAGCACAGTCGTAGCCCCAGTGAGGTGGTACAGATAGGGCTCTGGACTTGCTGAAGACCTCCCCTAAGTCATGATAAACCTCGGGCACGGAGCTGAGATCCACCGGCTCAGCCGAAGGGGAGGAGATCGGAAGCAAAGGTCAGCATGCGGTCGAACGGAGACACAAAGAGAGACAGAAAGGGCTCAAGGACGAAACAAAGCCCTGACTCCAACTGATGATGGGGTTATGTATGCGGAGCCACGGATACCCCAGGATCATGGTGGTGTTGGATTGGGGCAGGACATAAAACTGAATAACCTTGTGGTGATTACCGGACAGAATAACCGAAATGGGCTTGGTCTGCTCGGTAATCATCACAATGGCACTGCCCGAAACTGCCGAGACCGACAAAGGTGTCGGAACATTCCTGGTAGGTATCTGCAATTTCCGCACTATGGCCCGTTGGATAAAATTTTGCTCCACCTCCGAATCAACCAGGGTAGTGGTTTTGATCTCAGCCCCCGGGAACTGAATGAGGGCCGAAAGTTCAAAATGATTTGGAGTATTTTGCGAGGACCCTCTCGCCAGACCCCCCACGGTTCCTGACGGGCTCGATCTTTTGGCCTCATGATACATTTTGAGACAGCGTGACCTAGGACCCCACAATAAAAACACGCCCCCCCCTTTTCTCAATGCCGACGCTCCTCCTGAGTCAGATGGGACCTACCAGGTGCCATCGGCTCGGAGGGGGCCGGTGGAGCAGCACCAAGGGGAGGGGTGGCCGGCCGGGAAGCAAATGGAGAGACAGCTGTCTTCCCTTCCTTTTCTTGCTCCTTAAACCGGTTGTCAAAGGCCATGGCCTGCAAGATGAGCTCATCCAGGGACAAGGGAGATGCATGGATAGCCAGCTTGTTGCGGAGATACGAATTCAGACCTGAGAGGAATGTGCTGTGCAGGGTAACGTCGTTTCAGCCAGAGTCCATTGCAACGACCCTAAATGCGATAGAGAAATCAACCATGGACCGATCCCCCTGCTGAAGCCCCATGAGTGGACAAACAATATTTCCCTCACACTCTGAATGGTCGAAAGCCCCTGAGAACTGTCGTACAAATTGCTCAAATGAATAAAGGGGTCCCTCCAAGCTCAAGATGGACTGCGCCCACTTGAGCGCCTGGCCCCGCAGCTACAAGGCCATGAAATGTATTTTGGACACATCATCCCTAAACTCCCCCTCCACCTGCTGGAAATACAACCAGCAGTGGAGCAGGAATCTCCTGCAACCCCCCCCCCCCCCCATAGGGGGCAGGTGTGGAAAGAGAGATGTTCCTGCAGATGGCAACAGCTGCCGGGGCAGCGGGTGCAGGAGGAGGTGCCACACCAGGAAGCCGACAGTTGCTCGGTAACAGTCACCAATTGGTGAGTGATACTTTGAAGCTGCTCAGAAAGAAACGCGACCTGGAGTTCCACGGCACCCAAATGCTTGAGTGCTGACTGTTCGCCTGGTTGAGCGCTTGCTGAACCTTGATCCTGGCTGGATCGTTCTGTCATGATTCAGAACAGGGTTAAGCTTCACAATTTAATTAGAAAAACTCACAGAAAATAAAAATGCAAAAACTCAAGGAGAAGCGAAACACAAAAACCAACTTAAATTTCCACAAGACAGGTGCCCCCTGGAGCACACGTAGCCTACGGGAGAGAGCAGACAGAGGTTATAAGGGACAGATTCTCCAAAGGGAAAATAATACGGGAAAGCACACTTACAACTTGAGCAGCAGAGTCCAGCAGGGAACTCCAGCAAGGACCAGGGGACAGGGGGAAGACAGAGACCTGGGTGGATGTCCTGATCTTCCTGGTCAGGTGAGTGTGATCAGCTCTGGAGACACACCTGCGGGTAGCAGCAACCTGAGGAACGAGACACACAAGGTAAGTATAAAGAAAGAATAAAAACGAGACAGAGCTTGGAATAAACTGTGGCTGCAAACCCAGACAATCCTGCGAAGAGCTCTCCACATGCTAGATCTTAAATACGCTGGCTCATCAGATGCAGCAGGTGTGTGATCACGCAGGTGTGTCCAACCTAGCGGAGCGGGAAACCAGGAACAGGAGGGGAGGGGGAGCACGCTCGCCTGATCATCACAAGAACACAAAGTTATATCAGTCAAGTATTCCTGATTCAAACAATGCACACCAGCAGCAACTAGAAAAGCACCTAGAGAGCACATACCTCTGCCAAGGCTCCTTCCGTCCTCCATGGATGAACTCTAAAATGTAATGGGTTTGTGTGAAGGTCATGAGCCAGTTCTGGTGAAAATTGCATCAAATTCTATCCAGTAGTTTTGGAGAATTCTTGCTAACACACTGTGAGAAGAGCCTTGGTGGAGGTATGCGTTCTCCAATCATCACCAAAATGTAATGGGTTCCTCTCTAGCCCAAGGACCACCTCTGGTGAAAATTTCATTCAAATCCATCCAGTAGTTTTTGTGTAATCCTGCTGCACAAATACAAACAAGGCCCTTGGTGGAGGTGTTTCTGTTTCATCAGCATGCTTGATCTAGTCTACTTTTTACCAAGCTCCAAGTCTACTGACCCACACACAGCTGTCTGATGTAAGCAATGATGGCCTGACATCAGACCTGGCTTTTCTTGTCCTGGTCTCCATCTCTCAGCTTGCCTTCTCTACTGGCTTCTCTGGAGGTCCTCTTCTTCTTCTTCTTCTTTTAGATTTGATTGGCGGTTGGCAACCAGCTTACATGTGCATTACTGCCACTAACTTGATTATCATCACTCTATATCTTTGTATAAGGAGTTCTGAACAGCTCCATATGTGTGAAAGAATTATCCGTCCCAGGCGAGTGCTTTAATGGCCTGCCTGTCTCCTTGGTGCAGTAATTAGCAACCTCGCCTCCACTCAGTGCTCCAGCTTAGAAAAATCCTTTACTCTTTGGGATTTTGTTGAGCAATTTGTTTTCCCAAAGCTCTTTCCCTCTCAATAATTTTATAAGTGCCACTTGCAAACTTTTTTCGGGACATTTTGACTGAGCTAATGACTTCTTAACTCTTGCTGGCGCTTGCATAGTCACATGTCAAAACAATTCCTCTGATAGGCTATTGTTACATGGTACCCACATGAAACACATGTAAACTGGACCAATCAGCAGCCAGCCATACACGAATATCAAGTGATGGACATAGACTATGACCAATTAACAGCAATGTCATCTTTTTAATTGGCTCATGATTGGCCCTGATCTTCACAGGCCCCTGGGCTTCCGCCCAGCCTCGCCCATTCATTAATGCGGCCTTGCCCTCTAGTGGCTGAGTTAAAGATGCCAATTTGACATTAAAGAAAGTTCATTCATTCATTCATTCATTCATTCATTCATTCATCTTCTTCCGCTTAATCTTTTTCGGGTCGCGGGGGGGCTGGAGCCTATCCCAGCATCTTTGGGCGAGAGGCAGGGTCCACCCTGGACAGATCGCCAGTCCATCGCAGGGCCAACACAGAGAGACAGACAACCATTCACTCTCACAGTCAGACCTAAGGACAATTTAGAATCCCCAGTGTGATGCCAATTAACCTAATCATAATTTAATTACATTGAATAAAAATTTAACCAGCGTCCAGATGAACGTGCAGAATTACAGGAAAAAATTTGAAAATTTAAGAGAAAGAAAGATGCAGATTTATGAGACAAAAGTTGTACATTTACAATAAAAAGTATCAAATTTAAATAGCAATTTTTCAAGAAAAAGTTGCAAATTTATGAGAAAAAAGTTGCAGTTTTACAATGAAAAGTTGCAATTTTGCAAAAAATTCACAGATTTATGAGAAAAAAGTTATAAATTTATGAGAGAAAAGTTGAAGTTTTTTGACAAAAAAAGCTGCAATTTTGCAAAAATGTCACAAATTTATGAGAAAAAAATTAGCACATTTACAAGAACAAAGTTGGAAATTATGAAGAAAAAGTTGCAAATGTATGAAAAAGTTGCAATTTTACAATAAAAAGTTGCAAATTTACAAGAAAAAGCTTCAAATTTATGAACAAAAAGTTGAAGTTTTACAATAAAAAAAAGTTGAAATTTTGCAAAAAATTCACAAATTCATGAGAAAAAAGTGCAAATTTATGATTAAAAGTTGCAGTTTTACAATAGAAAAGTTGCAACTTTACAATAAAAAGTGTCAAAATTACAATAAAAGTTGCAAATTTATGAGAAAAAAGCTTCAAATTTATGAGGAAAAAAGTTAAAGATCATTTTAATTTTCCAAGCAAAAAATGTTGAGGATGAACTTGCAGCTTGCGGATGCTGTTGCATTTGCACAGTCTGCCTCGTAGCCAGAGACGGCTCTCTGTCCACACGTACAAGATGGAGGATACACATAGGAAAACACAATGTCTCAGACAAAGAAATATGTAAACTTTGTAATGTTCAGAAATGAATCACAGCATTTTTTTCAGCGATGTTCTAACAGTGCTGTCGGCTGTGTTTGGTGAGGTCACATAAACGGGAGCATCTCGGTGGCGCAAACACACTCTTCCTCCCCCTCCTCCTTGTTAGCGTCCCGCCGCAGTCCCACAGCCTGATTCTGTCTCATTATCCCATCTGATGTCAGATTTTTATCAGGATCAGATGCGATGGCTCCGGGCCACGGAGACGTCTGAGGACGGCAGCGGGGAAGGGAAGAGGAGCACCGCCACTGTTGACAACAACAACAGAAGAGCCAAATGGACACGAACAGTTTTTAATTGTGAACGAGTACGGTCAACTAATTAAAGAAGTCGAGCTCGCCACGCCAACGGCAACATGAATTATTGATCTTTGACTCATATTCACAAGGAGAGCTCGGAATATATTAAAGTCACTCTTTGTGTGTGAAAGTGAGAGAGAGGGACCCATTTCAGAGGGAAGAAAGCACTCCATCCGTTAACCAGCACAACTGATACAAACTCAGAATCGACATCTTTAAATAGCTTTAAAGGTCCCATTCATTGAAAAATTGTCTTTTTGTAATGCGCCTATTATTTACATCAAGATGCTCAGTTCTCTTAAAAAAAAACAAAAAAACCACAGCTTTTATATGGTTTCTGTCTCAGAGGAGCTGTTTTTGCTCTTCCAGGTTTGCTACAGGACGTCACGGAAAGGAAAACCCAGCCGTGATGCCCGTCCACTGCTTTATTGTTGGCCAACCTATCTTCTGTCTTCAAAAAGGCAGATTAGCGAGGAGCCCAAGCTATTCAGAGCTAACAGTGCTACTAGTGAGCAGTGTTGGGAGTAACACGTTACAAAGTGAAGTGTTACTGTAACGGCACTACATTTGTAGCAACATGTTGTGTAACAAAATTACTGTTTAAAAATTCAGTCATGCATTACAGTTACTGAAATTTAATCAGATGCATTACTCATTATTTGTTTTATTAATATGGGTTGATATTTTTAGCACAAATAATTGAATATACAAAATGACCCTATCGTAAGTGAGACGAACCGTCAGTCGACATGACCTGTTGCAAAGATTCGAGTCTTCACTTCTGAGTGGAGGAAAAGATGGAGCTACTTTGTTTTTATGGAAATAGATTTTTCCTTTGTTGTGGTTAAGGACAAAAGCATATTGGTGGGTTTCAAAGTGCCGGTTGAGACCTACTCCAGTCTTCAGAAGTGCCTAAAAACAGCAACAAGCTCCGACAACGCTAGTGCTAAATACCTGTTAGCTATGCTGACAACTAACACCGTGTTACTGGATCTACTGTATTTTGAACAGCCACGGCTGGATGGAAAGTGGAAATACTCTTGTCTCAACACCCACGGCTGGATTTCAAGCACAGGTATGCATCTGGACAGTTTGTGACCCAGCAAGAATTAAACTGACTGATTGCCAGATACGTTGTTACAGACTGAAGACGTGATATAAACAGTGACTTTCCGTCAGGCAGCTCAGACTGTGAACCACTGAAGTTAAAACACATTTAGGGGCAGACTTACTAACGTGCTTCACCATCGCAAAACGCTGTTTTGGCGTTAAAAAACTACTGTAAAGATTTACTAAAGGGCACAGGGCAAACCCCACTATCCATCCATCCATCCATCCATCTTCTTCCGCTTAATCCTTTTCGGATCGCGGGGGGGGGGGGGGGGGGCTGGAGGCTATCCCAGCATCTTTGGGCGAGAGGCAGGGTACACCCTGGACAGATAGTCGGTCCATCGCAGCAAACCCCACTAAAATAGTTTATTTTTGTTTATCATATTTCAAAATTTAGATTTTCATTTAACATGGCAGACTTTTTTGTTTAAAATATATAAATGAAGTACTTGTAATTGTGATGATCAGGCAAGCATGCTCCCCCTCCCCTCCTGTTCCTGTCTTCCCGGCTCCGGAGTATTACCTCCACCTGCGTAATAACACACCTGCTGCTTCCTAACTGTTCAGCGTATTTAAGAGCCAGCATGTGAAGAGCTCACCGCTGGATTGTTAGGTTTGCTACCAAAGAGTCTAAGCCACATTGTATTATTTTTCCCTCGACTGATCTGTGTTTCATTCCCCATGTCTTTCCATCTCCTCTGGTTTGCTGCCACCTTAGCGGTGTGTACTCCGGGGCTGATCATGCTTGCCTGAGCAGAAGACATCAGACGTTCACCCAAGTCAACAGTCTTCCCCCCATTTCCCTGGATGCATGCAGGAGTTCTCCACCGGGCTCCTCTGCTCTCAGCAGTAAGATTATTCTCCTAATCGTATTCTCCTCATGTGGAGATTCTGTCCCTAATCATCTCTTTCTGCTCTTTTCCAGTAGGTTGCGTGCACTCCAGCGACACTGGTTTTTGTGTGAAAATTTAAATGTGTGTTTTTGTTTTGCTCTTTTCTTTAATCTCACGCCTTTGTTTAGATTTGTGTGTTATGTTTAATTTTTGCAATAAACTGGTGAATTTTTATATGTGAGTGTGAGTGTTCAGTTGGTGTGGCAGCTCTGTGTGTGAGCCTCTCTCTTTTCCTGAATTATGACAGAACGATCCAGCCAAGATCGAGGTTCAGCGGGCGCTTCACTGGGTGAACAGTCAGCACTCTGGCGCTTGGAGGCCATGGAATGCCGGGTCATGTTTCTATTTGAACAATTAGAAACCGTCACCCAGCAGTTGGCCACCATCACTGAGCACTTGTGTCAGCTTCCTGGTGTGGCGTCTCCCCCTGCACCTGCTGCTCTGGCAGTTTCTGCCATCCGCAGGAACATTTCTGTTCCTTTGCCTGCCCCCTATCGGGGGGAGGTGAGGGGGATGCAGATGGTTCCTGCTCCACTTCCGGTTTTATTTTCAACAGGTGGAAGGGGAGTATAGGGATGATTGGGCTAAAGTCTGTTTCATGACCTTGTTGCTGCAGGACCAGGCACTTAAGTGGGCACAGTCCGTCTTGAGCAGCCCGGCCGGGGCCCTATACACATACAAGCAGTTTGTGTCAGAATTCTCCGATGCTTTTGACCATATGGAGAGTGAGGGGAACATTGTGAGCCAGCTGATGGTACTTCGACAGGGAGACCGGTCTGTAGCTGATTTCTCTGTCAAGATCCAGGTCGCCGCGACAGACTCCAGGTGGAATGACACTGCCCTGCACAGCGCCTTCCTGTGGGGCCTGGATACTCACCTCTGCGATGAGCTGGCTATCCGCACGTCCTCCTCTTCTCTGGATGATGCTATTGCACAGGCGGTGGCCCTAGATAACTGGTTTAGGGAGCACGCGAGGGAGCAGAAGGCTGCTGCTTCTCCGTTCACTCCATGCCCCCCCCCCCCCCCCAGTGTCTGATGCTGCTCTGTTGGCATCGTTACCGGAGCCGATGGACCTCGGTAGGTCCGTCTGACTCCGAGGGAAGGCTGGCATAACAAGAGGGTGGGGGTGTGTATATTTTGTGGGGTCCCTGGCCACGCAATATCGAAATGCCCAATTCGGCCTGAAAGACTTAGCCCGCCAGTCACCAGGGGGGGTCTGGCGGGAGGGCCTTCGTTAAATTCACCCAACCATTTTGAACTCCTGACCCTCATCCAGTAACCGGGGGCCAAGTTCAAAACCTCCACCCTGATTGACTCAGGAGCGGAGCAAAATTTCATTCAACAGGCCACAGTCCTGGAATTTCAGATACCCACCAGGAATGTCCCAACACCCTTAAGTGTCTCACAGTCTCAGGTAGCAGCATCGCAGTGATTACCAAACAAACTGAGCCCATTTCGGTCATTTTGTCTGGTAATCACCGCAAGACTGTATAGTTTTATGTCCTGCCTCAATCGACCACCTCCATGATTCTGGAGTATCCATGGCTCCACATTCACAATCCAATTATAAACTGGAGTCAGGGTTCCATTTCGTCCTGGAGCCCTTTCTGTCTCTCATGTCTCCGATCGGTCGCATGCTTGCCCTCTCTCCCAATCTCTTCCCGGGGAGGAGATTGGGAAATCTCACCCCTCCGGCTGAGCCGGTGGATCCCAGCTCCATGCCCGAGGTCTATCACGACTTAGGGAAGGTCTTTAGCAAGTCCAGAGCCCTATCTTTACCACCTCACTGGGGCTAAGACTGTGCTATTGATCTCCTCCTGGGCATGTGACTGCCATCCAGCTGGCTCTACAGTTTATCTGGGCCAGAGAGAGAGGTAATGGAGACCTACATAAACGACTCCCTCAGCGATGACATTATTCATCTGTCGTCCGCCCCTCTCGGTGCTGGGTTCTTTTTTGAAGGATAAAAGGACGGGACATTGAGGCCATGCATTGATTACCGTGAGCTTAACGTGATTACCCTTAAGGATAAATATCCGCTGCCCCTTATCAACTCACCGTTTGAGCTATTCCAACGGGTGCGTTACTTCACCAAGCTCGACCTCCATAATGCATACCATTTGGCCCGCATTTGTGAGGGAGACGAGTGAAAGACGGCCTTTAAAACAGTGCTGGGCGATTTTGAAAATTTGGTTATGCCATTCAGGCTAACCAATGCCCCTGCCGTCTTCCAGCGGTTAATTGATCACGTCTTACGGGACATAGTGAACCAGTTTGTTTTTGTTATTTAGATGATATTTTGATTTTTTTCCCACACACTGGAGGAGTGCGTAGTCCATGTTCGGTCCATCCTGCAGCGGCTGCTGGAGAATCAGCTTTTTGTGAAAGAGGAGAAGTGCAAATTTTCCACTTGCTCAACTTTGTTCCTGGGGTTCATCATCGCCGAAGGTGCATTAAAAGCCAATCCAGCGAAAATCAAGGTGGTAGTAGACTTGCCACCCCCCCAGTCCAGAAAGCACCTCCAACACCTCATGGGTTTTGCCAACTTCTATCGTTGATTTATCCGTGACTATATGTAGTAAGGTGGCACAACTGCTTACGCAGTTGACGTCGACCAAAAGCCTGTTCAAATGGTCCGAGGCCGCTGAACAAGCTTTTGTGACCCTGAAAGGCCTCTTCACTAATGCGTGCATCCTGGTGCAGGTGGATCCTCTGGCACCGTTCGTGGTCGAGGTGGATGCTTCCGATTCAGGGGTGGGTGCTGTCCTCTCCCAGCGCTCCGCCTCTGACCAGAAGCTCCGTCCGTCCACGTATTTCTTCCGGTGGCTAATGCCAGAAAAGAGGAATTACGATGTTGGGGACCACGAACTGTTACCCATTAAGCTGGCATTGAAGGAGTGGAAACATTGACTTGAGGGAGCTAGCCAACCATTGTCTGGACCGATCATAAAAATTTAGAATATCTTCGATCAGCCAGACAGTTGAATTCATGGCAGGCTCGGTGGGCCCTGTTCTTTAATAGGTTCACTCTTTCCATCTCGTACTGACCAGGGTCCTGTAATTCCAAGACTGACACTCTGTCACGCCAGTTTTCCTCTGATTCCTCCTCCTCCACCTCCTTCTCCGCAGCTGCTGCATCTCCTCCGAAGACTATTCTCCTCTCCTCTTGCTTTCTCGGGACACTCTCGTGGGAGACTGAGCAGAGGGTCCAGCAGGTCCAGTCATCAGAACCCATCCCGGAGGGAGGTCCGCCTTACCGGCTTTATGTGCCCATGGTGGAGAGGGGCCTCACCGTCCCATCTGTCGAGGTCCACGTGTGCCATTGTCACCATCTGTGGAGGGCTAAAAGAGCTGCCCTCATCTGCTCTGCGGAGCGGAATCAACACTACGCTAACCGCAAACATGCGCCGGTGCCGAAATACATGGTGGGACAGAAGGTCTGGCTCTCCGCCGAACAGATCCTGCTCAAGACGGAGTCCCAGGAGTTCTCCCCACGCTATCTGGGCCCCTTCCCCATCAAGCAAATCATCAATTACGTCACAGTTCAGTTGAACTTGCTACCTTCGATGCGATCCATCCCACCTTCCACGTCTCCGGCATCAAGCCCCTCTCTGCCTGTCCTCTCTGCCCTCCTCTGGATCTCCCCCACCCCCACCCCCTGATCATCAGTGGTCAGACCATGTACACTGTGGAGAGTATCCTAGACATCCGTCGATGGGGTCATGGGTGCCAGTACGGGGTCGACTGGAAAGGGTACAGTCCGGGGGAGAGGTCCTGGATTCTGGGGTCCTACATCTTGGACAAGAGGATGGTGTGGGCATTCCATCGGACGTGCCCGTGTAAGCCCAGTGGGACACCAGGAGGTGCCCCTTGAGGGGGGAGGGGCACTGTGATGATCAGGCGAGCATGCTCCCCCTCCCCTCCTGTTCCTGTCTTTCTGCTCCTTTCCCGTAAGCTGTGTGCACTCCAGCGACACCGGATTTTGTGTGAAGGGGCAATTCATGACAGTGAGGTAGGGTACACCCTGGACAGATTGCCAGTCCATCGCAGGACCAACACAGAGAGACAAACAACCATTCGCTCTCACATCTATACCTAAGGACAATTTAGAATTTGTTATTTGACCGTCAATCAATCAATCAACCTTTATTGTCATGATGCTATACATACAACTGTAGTGCAAGAAAGATGAAATTGCATTTCTCTAGGCATCCATATATATAAAAAGAACATAATTAAAACACACTCATACCCCCCTCACCCCCCACCCCAACAGCCATTCACACATCCCTGAGACACATTTGGTTTTTACAGTAATATCAACTTATTACAGTTGTAGTTTAAGGTGATAATAACTGCCTATATATAAAATACCAATTAAAATGGCTAAGTGAGTCAAGGTAACTAATTGAAATAAATACTTAAAACTAACTAGAACTATAATATGCACGGTGGCGCAGTGGTTTAGCAGTGGTTTAGCACAGTGGTTTAGCACTGTGGCAGCACAGTTTACTCTCGGCCAGGGGATCGCGGGGATCATGAGATCGTGGGTTCGATCCCTGCCCCCGACCAACAGTGAGCTGTGTGGAGTTTGCATGTTCTCCCCGTGTTGCATGGGTTTACTCCGGGATTTCTCCGGTTTCCTCCCGCATACCAAAAACATGTAGGTTTAGGGCGCTCGCGCACGCAGCGACCAGCAGCCGGTGGCTTGTCACCAGATTGCAAACCAAATCTACCTACGGGTACAAATAAGTAACAAAAAAAAAATATATATATATATACATAATATACATAATGTCCATAAAGTGCAGTAATATGTATAAAAGATTCCAGATCAACTGTTCAGCATCCTAACAGCTTGTGGAAGGAAGCTGTTAACCAGTCTGGTGGTTCTCCCTCTGATGCTCTGGAATCGTTTGCCAGATGGCAGCAGTTCAAAGTGTTTATGCAAAGAGTGAGAACAGTCCTTAACAATGTTCAGTGCCGTGCTCCTACAACGGCTCTGAAAAAGTTCTTGGACAGAGGGGAGGGAAACTCCAATTACCCTCTCAGCTCCCTTAACTATCCTCTGCAGGGCTTTTTTGTCTGACATACTGCAACTGGAGTACCATGTTACAATGCAGTATGTCAGAACACTCTTCACCTCACCTCTGCAGAAGGTCCTGAGGATGCAGACGGGAAGAGAGGCCTGTTTGAGTTTCCTCAAGAAGTGCAGTCTCTGCTGTGCCCGCTTTCTGATCCCCAAGGAATTCTTGCTCCAGGTCAGGTCCTGCGAGATCTGCACTCCAAGGAACTTAATATTCTCCACTCTCTCCACCGAACGGCCGCTGATGCAGAGAGGGACGTGTTCAGGCCTTGACCGCCAGAAGTCAATAATCATCTGCTTTGTTTTGTCCACGTTGAGCACCAGATTGTTCTCCCTGCACCAGCCCTCCAGGTTTCTAACTTCTTCCCTGTACATTAATTCCTCATTCCTCTGAATAAGTCCCACCACTGTGGTGTTGTCCGCAAACTTAATAATCTGGTTCCCCTCGTATCTGGACACACAGTCATGTGTTAGAAGTGTGAACAACAGTGGGCTGAGTACACAGCCTTGAGGGGATCCAGTGCTCAGCGTGATGGAGTTGGAGATGTTGTTTCCAACACGGACAGACTGAGGTCTCTTGGTCAGGAAATCCTGGATCCAGAGACAAAATGCATTCATTTTATTAACGCTAGAACCATCAAGATGGTCTGATGGAGGCTCTGGGGTTTTATTATGTGAATAACTTTGTTTTAACAAAATCTACAGTTCTCCCAGTTCACAACTTTTTATAAATGCCATTGAGTTATGGTGTTGCAATTTTGGGGGACATTTTTATGGATCTGTGCTTTCTTTTTGTTAATAATCTCATTGTTGTTTTCCTCCTACATTGTGTATCCTGAACTGGGAGAGAGAAATAGAGAGGAGAGGGAACTGAATTACCATTTTATACGCAGCAAAAAGAAATACTGGAAATACAGAAATACGGATAGAGAAAAAAAATGAAGAAAATTGGCAATGTGGAAGATTTTGCTTCAAGAGCAATGGGCAGCTGATAGGAAAACTCCAGTCCAAGTCTGAACCTCCACAGAAAAGAGAAAAAAAGTCACTTTTTTTTCACTTGCACAGCATTCCAAATTATTATGCAAATAGGATTTTAGTGTCATAAACATTCAATTTTTTTGTTTTTTATTTAAACTCATGGATGGTATTGTGTCTCAGGGCTCTTTGCATCACCAATATCAGTCTGAGACACCTGTCATAATTAGTTTGCCAGGTGAGCCCAATTAAAGGAAAACTACTTAAGAAGGATGTTCCACATTATTAAGCATGCCACAGGTTTCAAGCAATATGGGAAAGAAAAAGTATCTCTCTGCTGCCGTAAAGTGTCAAATAGTACAATGCCTTAGACAAGGTATGAAAACATTAAATATTTCACAAAAACTTAAGCATGATCATCGTACTGTGAAGAAATTTGTAGCTGATTCAGAGCACAGATGGGTACATGCAGATAAGATAAGATAAGATAAGATAAGATAAGATAAGATAAGATAAGATAAGCCTTTATTAGTCCCACAACGGGGAAATTCCAGGATTGCAACAGCACAGGGATAGCAACACTCAGAGCAACAATCAGAAGGCAAGAAAAAAAGCAAGCAAGCAAGAGCAGCTAATATACTGTACATATGTACATATTACTATAAATATATATATATACACACACACAGACACAGTGCAGAGCATTGTAGCTGGATGGACTAAATATATGAGTATATAAACACACAGTACGGAGCATTGCAGCTAGGTGGAATAAATATGTAAATATATAAACACACAGTGCGGAGCAATGTAGCTAGATGGAATAATATGTAGATATATAAACACACAGTGCGGAGCATTGTAGCTAGATGGAATAAATATATAGATATATAAATATAAACACACCCAGTACGGAGCATTGTAGCTAGATGGAATAAATATGTAAATATATAAACACACACAGTGCAGAGCATTGTTGCTAGATGGGATGAAACAGCACAACCGTCTACTTAGTTATCCTACATGGTATGATTATGTGCCCATACATATTCTCACCCTCCATAGCGACCGGTATTTTCCTAGTTGTATGCCGGAGGGGACCATTGTGTAAGTCTGTTGCATCTTTTGCATTCAAAAAACTATTAGTTTGTTACATCTTTTTGCTATCTCTGCGAGCAGCCCTGCTTAGGTTGTACAGTCTGACAGCCGTTGGTAGGAGGGACCTGCGAAACCTCTCGGTTGTGCACCTGGGATGATGTAGTCTGCTGCTAAATGAGCTCCTCAGTGCATTCAGTATGTCCTGCATAGGGTGGAACTCGGACTCCAGCGGAGATGACAGTTTAGCCACCGTCCTTCTCTCTCCTATCTCCTCCACCGGATCAAGGCGCTGCCCCAGGACAGAGCTAGCTTTCTTGATCAGTTTGTTCAGTCTCTTCCTATCGGCTGCAGTAATGCCACTGCCCCAGCAGACCACTCCAAAAGTGATGGCTGATGCCACCACCGTGTCATAGAATGTCTTCAGCAGCGCCCCTTGTACACCAAAAGACCTGAGTCTCCTCAGCAGGAACAGCCTGCGCTGTCCCTTCTTGTAGAGTGCGTCAGTATTGTGTGACCAGTCTAGTTTATTGTTCAGATGAACACCCAGGTACTTGTAGGATGTCACCATCTCAATGTCTGTTCCCTGTATATTTACTGGTGCTGTGAGGGGTTGTCCATGCCTGCGGCAGTCCACCACCAGCTCCTTAGTTTTCCTCGCATTGATCTGGAGGCATAAAGATAAAGGCATAATGAGGAAGATTTTTGCCAGACAAATTCATCGGATTAAGAAAGCAGCTGCTAAAATGCCATTACAAAGCAGCAAACAGGTACGTGAAGCTGCTGGTGCCTCTGGAGTCCCACAAACCTCAAGGTGTAGGATCCTCCAGAGGCTTGCAGTTTTGCATAAACCTACTACGCAGCCACCTCTAACCAATGCTCACAAACAGAAAAGGTTGCAGTGGGCCCAGAAATACATGAAGACTAATTTTCAAACAGTCTTGTTTACTGATGAGTGCCGTGCAACCCTGGATGATCCAGATGGATGTAGTGGATGGGTGGTGGATGGTCACCATGTCCCAACAAGGCTGTGACATCAGCAAGGTGGTGGAGTCATGTTTTGTGCTGGAATCATGGGAAGAAAGCTGGAAGGCCCCTTTAGGGTCCCTGAAGGTGTGAAAATGACCTCAGTAAAGTATATAGAGTTTCTGACTGACCACTTTCTTTCTTCCATGGTACAAAAAGAAGAACCGTGCCTTCCGTAGCAAAATTATCTTCATGTATGACAGTGCACCATCTTATGCTGCAAAGAATACCTCATCCTCATCCTCCCCTGACCTCAAGCCTATTGAGAACCTTTGGAGCATCCTCAAGCAAAAGATCTATGAGGGTGGGAGGCAGTTTACATCAAAACAACAGCTGTGGGAGGCTATTCTGACATCTTGCAACGAAATTCAAGCAGAAACTCTCCAAAAACTCACAAGTTCAATGGATGCAAGAATTGTGAAGGTTATATCAAAGAAGGGGTCCTATGTTAACATGTAACTTGGCCTGTTAAGATGTTTTTGATTGAAATAGCTTTTGATTTCAGTAGATATGCCCTCCTAATGCTGCAAATTCAACAAATGACCATTTTCAGTTCTTTATAACCAACAAAATGTTTTGAAACTCTGTTGTGCATAATAATTTGGAACAGTGCATTTTGACTTTTTTTTATTTTTGCAAAAAATAGTTATCATTGGGAGGTTTGTTCAATAAAACTGGAATTATGCTCTAACGGTTGATGGCTTGAAAATTATACTGACTCATTTGCATTGACTATTTCGGAAAATCAGAGACAAATATCATTTGCATAATAATTTGGAACGCGGTGTATATTGTTATTTTCTTTAGATTTCAGTCATCGTATCAGGCATCCCTGTCTCCACCGGATTCACTAATCCACAGTTGATAATATACTGTATCTCATGTGTGTCTGCCTTATTTTGTTATGTTTTCACTGTGACGCTACATCGAACCGTTAGCATTTGCTTGGCTGGGCAGTTAGTCTGTCAGTCTAACCACATTCAAGCTCGTCTCAGAGGGGGAGAGGCCGGCAGGCTGCCTGGTGTTAGCTTAAATTGTCAATCCAGCTGATTTTCATCGACCAATGACACCACACACTCCCGCCCACCAGTGATGCTTTATTTCACTCATTTTTTTAAGACAAATTTTTGTTAGTTGGCCCAGGACTGTTACCCGAGCTAGGAAGCTAGCCAGCTAAGATTAGCAATAGTGACGTAAGAGGGATGATGAAGCTAACTGCAGCTCTTAGGATTTTAGCTGTTTTTAACCCTTTGACTGCCCAGATTAAATGAATGGGTCACGCGCCCCCAGTGGCACAGCGCAGCAACTGCACGTGTCAACTTATTGACGTCCCCCGGCTATACTGAGAATTTGTACTAATCTCTATTGATCTGACAGTTTAGAAGGTGGCAGACACGCGCCGAAGGAATCATGGCTGACATGGAATATAGCAAAGGAGAAATCCTCATTATTCTTCCTTTTTCCACTTTGAGCTCACACACCAATGTGGATGCCGCCGTGTTTGGTCATCGCGACAGCGATGATGACGGAAACTGCATGAAACGGGAAAAATAGCCGTGTAATACAAGCAAAATTCATGTGGAATAATTATAAGAGTTTGTAGATGTGGTGCACGGGTGTAAATTGCTAAGTAAATGTGTTACATCGAGGTCGATGTAACAAAAAACTGAGTTCCCCATACCAAGATGGCGGCACCCATGGGGGGCATGGATTCCCACAGGAAAAATGCACCGAACAGAAAAAAAATAGCGGCGTAATACAAACGAAATTCATGTGGGGTACTTATAAGAGTTTGTTGATGTGGTACACGGTGTAAATGGTTGACAAACACAGAAACATTGGCTACGATGGACGAAAACGGACCGGTCACGTGGGCGGGCGAGCTCCCCTCCTGGTAACTGGTAAGCGAGAAATATGTTTTTTTTTTACATTTTATTGATTTTCTGGTTCATATACTTTGAAGATTAGATAAAAAGCATACCCCTGTAGACAAACTGGCGTCAAAAAAACGGCCCCTTCTTTATGTAAATGTGTCCAAAGTCTACTTTTGACTGAGTTATGTAATTTATATAGCTGCCATGACATTATGCAAATTAGATGCAAAAATTTATTCCTATCTGAAACTTTGGATTATATTCTACATCTTTCTAATTGACAGCAAACCATTATCTCTTGTAACTTTTAAGTTATAGCCTTGGAAATCTGAACTATTTTATTGACAAAATTTTTTACCACTCTTGACCACTGGGGGGGAGGCTTGAGTTGCCTTGCATTTCCCCAGGCGCCACATGGCGCCTTGGGCAGTTATAGGGTTAAGAAGGCTGCACAAGATGATTCACAGGGACACTGCAATAATTAAGCAATTAAAGGCAATTTGACCGAAATGTCACAAAGATTTCATCAAGACCTGTGGGAGGTGCCAACCAGAGTGGTAGCCTAGAGGTAGAGTATCTGCCCCACAACCATGAGGTCGAGGATCAAGTCTTGGCTGGGTCATGCCAAAGACCATATAAAATTGGAACTTCATGCCGTTCAGCTTGGTACTCAACAAAAATGGAACAGAGGAGGGAAATGTGGGCAGCAGTGGCTCAGGAGGGAGAGCGGGTCATCCGATAACCAGAGGGTTGGCAGTTCGAATCCCGCTCTCTCCTGCCAATGTGTCCCTGGGCAAGACACTTTACCCACCTTGCCTCCAGTCTCCATGATGGGTATGAATATGTATAAATGGTTAGAGAGGCCGTTGGTGCAGACTGGCAGCCATGTTTCTGTTAGTCTGCCCCAGGGCAGCTGTGGCTACAGTAGTAGCTTACCACTATCAATGTCTGTCTGTGGAGTGAATGAATAATGGATTCATTGTAAAGTACTTTGGGTATCTTGAAAGGCACTATATAAATGCAATCCATTATTATGATAACATGTGGGAGAAGTGCAGTAAAATGGCACCTTTAAGCTAATCTTGTTCCTGGTGGGTCCCGGAATGACCAACGAAGAGTGATGCAGATTCGGAACACAAACTTTATTACAACAAGTTATTATAGTTACACCACTGATTTACTGTTGGGCTGTGTGCTGTATAGCCTGGAGCAGAGAGAGGCCTAAGATTGCCGACTCTCCAATTTTATTGGCTCGGCATGATGACATCACCATACGACTGCATCATCACACCAGTGCCCGTTAACCCTTACACTACATTCATCCCCCCCCCACTTCCCCCCAGGAAAAAACAAAGAACACATGATCAGATTGACCCTCCCAAATTTGGTACACATAAACATAGAACTAGCTAGGGCTAGGAGTAGACCGCCGCGTAGCCCAGCGCAGCTGAGTGGGTTATTCTTCCATTATCTGCTGGCAGCGGCACCCCAAGCTAAACAGCCCTCTTTCTTTCTTCTTTTCTTCCATGGGGAATGCAGTCCTAATGGAGGGGCCTTCTAGCGAGTCCGTGGAGGACTCACCCATGGGGATGCGGGGGCCCACAGATCGGGATAGTCTCTCATGAAACCCCAGTTTGGGTCCCAAACTGTGCGAGTCACCTCCCACAAAGCCCTGTTATCCGGGGTTGCTGTTCGAACCTGACGGTGATGGTTGACGTGCCACACCGAACCATCTGCTAGTTTGATGGTCGCTGGGCCCAGTTGCGCTATGATCCTGATGGGTGTCGGTGATGGTGGAGGCTGTGCTGGAGCTGACTGTGGGTCCGGTCGTTCTGTTCTGCGGACCCGAACCCAGTTCATCACTGCGAGGGGCATCCTGTTTGGCTGCACATGGCATTGTGGTGCAGTTCTTACGTCTGCTGCAGGGTGTCCACCAGGTTGTGGTGGATCTGCTGTGTCCTGTTGAGTCACGGACTCTTCATCCTGCGTTGTCTCAGGGGCGGTTCCTGGAGGCTCATGCCGGCCGTGGATTTGAAAGATGTCCGGTGGTTCTATTGCATTCTGTTCGGTCATGGACTCTTCATCCTGCAGATCAGCGGCGGCTCCTGGAGGCTGGTGCCGGGCATGGACTCAAAAGAAATCCAGTTTATTTTCTTCTCTCTCACCTGGTGCTGCTTGAGGTCGGGGTAATGTGTCGCTGTCATCATTGGTAGAACCTGCGCCAGGATGTTGTGTCCCTGGGTTCCCGATAGACGCAGGTTCCCTCTCCTGCAACTCCGCAGCGGCTCCTATGGGCTCATGCTGGGTGAGGATCTGAGGCGAGTGCGGTTGCTGCCCCCTCTCTGGGCAGTGCTCCTCCTGTGCCCATGGGATGGCTGTACTCTCATTATTGTCATCCTGGTGTGGTGCATCCCACTCATTGATATTGGTCAAACAGAGTCCGTTACTGTCACAGATGGAGAAGCCCATTTGATAAAACAAGTCACATACTAATATGTTGTCTCCATGCATGACCACTTGAAAAACAAAGTCAGTAATGACTCTTGACACATAGCGGACCATTAGTGTGATGGTCCCTACATTGC
This sequence comes from Pholidichthys leucotaenia, assembly GCA_020510985.1. NCBI lineage: Eukaryota > Metazoa > Chordata > Actinopteri > Cichliformes > Pholidichthyidae > Pholidichthys > Pholidichthys leucotaenia. The sequence continues at coordinate 421,987,109 of CM035837.1, read as the reverse complement.
TAACTCGGTAGCCACTATACCCATACAGCACCGCTGGGTTTTTTCTGATTAGGTGGTTGGGGAAAAAACTTCTTCACCGTGGCCTAATTTAACATCAATTTCACTGCAGCGGTGTCGAGCAGGAGTGGCAAGTTGACACCGTCCAGCCCCACCATGCAGAATGTGTACGCCATGCCTCCGAATCTCACCGTGTGAATGGTCATTGTGGCAGTGACTTGAGTTGGCCAGCGGGTTCAGTGGTGGTGCTGACTGGCAGACTTTGGTGAAGTGGCTGAATTTACCGCATCTTTTACATCATTGCCCACTTGCTGGGCAGAAACATGCTGTCTCTTGGTGCATCAGGGAACCAAAGTTGCCATATGAGAAGCGCCCTGTGGTGTTCTTCTGATTCGCAATGTTTATCTCGGCCTCTTCTGCCCTGTCAGTGGATTCTTTTGTGCTTACCGCATATGCAAGCAGTGTATGGCTTGGCTGTTGTTGTTGTTGTTGTACACCTAGCTCTGATGCTAACATGTCGGCGGACTCCAGCTGGAAGCCTAGCTCGATGCTGTTAGCTAGCATGATGTCGTTCGGCACCGTTAGCATCTTCATCCACAGCCGTAGGTTGCTAGCGTGCTCGGCCAACTGGTCCTGCACCATTTCATCCTCCAACAAACCAAACCTGCACATTCTAACTAGGTGGCGAAAGTCCACAACGGATTGTTGTGTCGTCTCTCCAGCCTTCTGTCGCCGTTGGTGGAACCTAATATGCCACACCAACACGTTATCTGCTATGGCAAAGTAACTAGCTAGCAGCTCGACTGAATCAGTGAACGAGTCCATTGGTCCTAGCATGCAGAAAATACATTGGCCTTCTATGCCCAGAAAGTGAATTAACAGAGCTCACTTCCGTACCTTGTCTAGCTCAACCAGGTCCAACGCCGATATGTAGGTGGTGAAAGCATAGAGCCAGTGGGGCCACAGTACGGGGGGCTCATCGAGGTTTTCTAGAAAAGGCTGTGGTGGCCTCACGCATGCTTCCATGGTTTAACTCTCGCCGCCAAATGTTATGTTTGGAAACCCGGAATGACCAATGGAGAGTGATGCAGATTCAGAACACAAAATTTATTACAACAAGTTATTATAGTTACAACACTGGTTTACTGTTGGGCCGTGCACTGTATAGCCTGGAGCTGAGAGAGGCCTAGTATGGCCAACTCTCCCCTTTTATTGGCTCGGCATGATGATGTCACTATATGGCTGCGTCATCACGCCAGTGCCCATTAACCCTTACACTGCAGGTCAGGCCAGTACCTGTGTATGGTAGCTCCATCAGTGTATGAATGTGTGTGTGAATGGGTGGATAGCAGGATCTGTAAATCGCTTTGGTCATCTAGAGATGAGAATAAAGGCGCTATATAAGTCAATGCCATTTGCCATTTTACCATTTAATCTTAGATATCCAGAGCACATAGATTGTACTTTTCATTCTAAATGGATGTGCATGCCAAGAACTATAACAATATCATTAAATGTATAGTTTTAAAAACTGTTCACTGTCCGCACTACACAACAACAGCAACAACAATAATAATTACAATTCCAAAAAATATCCAAAGAATATTACTGTGATTATTTTCAGAATGAATGATGAACAATAGGAACACTGACAGCCAAACAAAATACATTCAATAGTTGAGTTCAGTGGGTTGCATTAACATGGCACATGATACTTCACTTGCAAAAGTTACAAATTTACATGAAAAATGTTGCAAATTAACAAGAAAAAGCTGCAAATTAATGAGGGAAAAAAGTGCAAATTTACACAAAAAAATGTATATTAATGAGAAAAAAGTTGTAAATTAACAAAGAAAAAGATGCAAATTTACATGAAAAAACTTGTAAATTAATGAGAAAATGATGCAGTTTAATAAGGATCAAAGGTCCAAGTTTACATGATAAAACCTGAAGATTAATTAGAAAAAAATCTACAAATTAAGGAGAAAAAAATAATATATAATAATCTGACCCATGTTATTGCTGTTCCTCACCCTACTTTCACACTTTACCCCACTACATGTGTGTTCATTCACTGTCCCCTCTTACATGTGGACTGGTTGATGGTAGCATGATGTTCCTTCCACTTGTGGATAATATCCCCAATGGTGCTTACTGGAAGATTGAGAAGTTCTGATGTACATCTGTGACCAAATCCATCAACGTGTTTTGCAACGCGGTTGTGAATGCTTTGCGAGGGCTCTTGGCTTTTGCCAATCATGAGATGTTTCTTTTATAATACCTTGGTAACAATCAACCTTTTTATAGCCACTCATGAAGTACCTACATGGGTAATATTAATTTCCATAGATAGGAGACAGAACTAGCCATCCATCCATCCATTTTCTACTACTTTTCCGGAGGTCCGGGTTGCATAGGCAGCCGCTCAAGAAGAGAAGCCCAGACTTCCTTCTCCCCAGCAACCTGCTCCAGCTCTTCAAAGAGGATACCAAGACGTTCCCAGGACAGCTGGGAGACATAGTCTCTCCAGTGTGTCCTGGGTCTGCTCCAGGGTCTCCTCTCAGAGGGGCGTGGCCAAAAACACCTCAAGTGGGAGGCGTCCAGGAGGGATCCTTATCAGATGCTCAAACCATCTCAACTGACTCCTTTCAATGTGGAGGAGCAGTGGTTCTACTCTGAGCCTCTCCGGGATGACTGAGCTCCTCACCCTATCTCTGAAGGTGAGTCCAGCAATCCTTTGAAGAAAGCTCATTTCAGCTGCTTGTATCCACAATCTCATTCTTTCTGTCATTACCCAAAGCTCATGACAATAGATGAGGGTAGGAACATAGATTGACCGGTAAATCGACAGCTTTGCTTCAGAGCTCACTCTCTCTTCACCACAACAGACCAGTATAATGTCTGCGTCACTGCAGAGGCTGCTCCGATCCGTCTGTCAATCTCTTGCTCTATTCTCCCCTCACTCGTGAATGAGACCCCAAGATACTTAAACTCCTCCACTTGGGGCAGGAGCTCATCCCAACCCGGAGAGGAAAATCCACCCTTTGCTGGCTGAGGACCATGGACTCAGACTTGGAGGTGCTGATTCTCATCCCAGCTGCTTCACACTCAGTAGGAAACTGCCCCAGTAAGACCTGTAGATCATTGCTCAATTAAGCTAACAGGACAACATCATCTGCAAACAGCAGAGATGAGATCCTATGATCATCTAACAAAAAATTATGAACAGGATCAGTGACAAAGAGCAGCGCTGGTGGAGTCCAACTCTCACTGGACAAGAGTCTCACTGGGTGCTGGCAATATGAAGAAGACTCTACAATGGTCATATAGGGACCAGATATCTCGTAACAACAAGCCCAATACCCCATACTCCTGCAGTACACCCCACAAGACCCCACGAGGAACATGGTCGAATGCTCTCTCCAAGTCCACAAAACACATTTAGACTGGTTGGGCAAACTCCCACGAACCCTCGAGGATTCTGGAGAGGGTAAAGAGTCAGTCCGATGTGCCACAGCCAGGATGAAAACCACATTGGTCCTCCTGAATCTGAGGTGTGATCAACCTTCCCAGGGAGGGTGAGGAATGTGATCCCCCTAAAGTTGGAACACACCCTCCAGTCCCTGTTCTCAAAGAGAGGAACCACCACCCCAGTTTGCCATACCAAAGGTAGTGTCCCCGATCTCCACACAATGTTGCAGAGGCGTGTCATCCATGACAGCCCAACAACATCCAGGGCCTTGAGGTTTTTTAACCACTTCAGCGACCTCAGCCCGTGTGATGGGCGAGACATCCCCCTCGCCCCCAAGCCCTGCTTCCTCTGTGGAAGGCGTGTCAGTGGGATTGAGGAGATCTTCGAAGTATTGCCTGTACCCAGTCGAAGACAGCAGCACCCCATACACACCATACACAGTGTGGACAGGGAGCTGCTTCCCTCTCCTGAGTCACCGGACAGTTTGCCAGAATCAGGACATAACTACTTTCAAAAAAAAATTCAATTTCAGCTGATTCATTGCCTTTCCATGCCTTGGTGTATTGCTTTCTCTTATGTGTCCAATACATTTTCTGGTTTCATTCCACTTTATCTCAAATAACTTAATCCTTTAACTTTCCAGCTGTCAAAAAACATATGCGTCACCTGCTGCCTATGCCGCAGGTCCGTGCCTGTCACATGATGTGTCCCAAATGCACAGAAAACACAGTTGTAACAAGCATTTCACATCACAAGATGTCAGACACGTATAGTTTACTGCTCTTCACTGGAGGACTGGAGGACTTCACACAAATAAGCCGCCTCAAAACATCATTTCCGGAAACGCGAAGAAGAGAATGTAAACAAAGGATCCATTCCAGCATATATTTGCTCCAAATTTTGCCAACTATGATTCTAAAAAGAGATTATTTAGCTTCTGAAGGGAAATATTTACATTTGGTGACAGCAGAAGATAGTCTGTAGTGTGTACACTTTTTTCTGCCATCAACGGAGCTGCACGTGACGACAGAGAACAATGGCGCTGGTTCGGCAGCGTAATATAGCCGAAATTGAGGTGTAATAATTCATAAGATAAATGTGAGAGTTTCTGGGTGTGGGAGAGAAAGCGAAAATGACTGGCAGAAGATGAAATAATGGCCGTGGATGACAAAAATGGACCAATGAAGATACGACAAGCGGTTGGTCTGACCGGTTTTTGTTGATTTCTGTACATTCTACTGATTTTCTAGTTCATATGCTTTAAAGATAAGATAACAAAAAACAAAAAAAAATGGTGACAAAAAAAAACCCAAAATATTTTTTGTGTAAATATGTCCGAAGTCCACTTTTGACCAAAAGTTATGTAATTTGATATGGCTGCAGTCACATTATGCAAATTAGATGCTTAAATTTACTCCTATCTCAAACGTTGGGTCATATTCTACATCTTTGTAATTGACAGTAAGCAATTATCTCTTACCACATTCAAGTTAGAGCCTTTGGAATTTGTCATATCTAAACTGAATATTTTTTTGAAAAAAATCTTGACCGCCAGAGGGAGGTGAGCTGACGGGAGCACTGCTGCACCATAGACAGAAGGGGGGTTAACATATAAGCTTAAACATCTTGATTTACAAAATTGTTGCAAATTAATGAGAAAAAAGTTGCAAATGAATGAGAAAAATGTACAAATTAAAATGAAAAAATGCAGATTAAAGACAAAAAATGTTGCAAATTAACATGAAAAAAGTTTTAAATTTCCATGAAAAACTTTCAAAATTAGCATGACAAAAAGTTGTAAATTAATGAGAAAAAAAAATTGCAAATTAATAATAAAAAAAAGCAAATTAATGAGGAAAAAAGTCCATATTTACATGAAAAAATTGCGGATTAATAAGAAAAAAGCTGCAAATTAACAAAACTAAGTTCCAAATTGACATGAAAAAAGCTGCAAATTAACATGACACAAAGTTGCAGATTAATGAGAAAAATTTGTAACTTAGAAAGAAAAAACTTTCTATCAGCCACAAAATTTACATAGAAAAAGCTGCAAGTTAATATCTAACTAACTAACCTGCACTTATATAGCGCTTTTCTAGTCACAAAGACCACTCAAAGCACTTTCACTAGTACTAACCCTCTATTCTAAGTAAGGGCCTATAGGAAACAGATATCTAGGGACAATTTAGAACAACCAATTAACCAAACATGCATGTCTTTGGATTGTGGGAGGAAACCGGAGCCCCCGGAGTAAACCCACACAGCACAGGGAGAACATGCAAACTCTATATAGAAAGGTTCCAACCCCTGCCAGCCTGGGGATTCGAACCAGGAACCTTTTAGCTGTAAGGCAACAGTGCTAACCACTGCACCACCATGCTGCCCAAAAAAATATGAAAAAAGCTGCACATTAATGAGAAAAACATTGCAAATTAATGAGGAAAAAGTTAAAATTTACATGAAAAAGTTGAAAATAAACAACAAACAGTTACAAGTTAATGAGGAAAAGAAGTTCAAATTTACATGAAAAAACTGAAGATTAATGAGAAAAAAGTTGAAAATTAACGAGAAAAAAAATTGCCAATTTTCATGAAAAAAGTTGCAAATTTATGAGAAAAAAGATGCAAATTAAAAAAAGGTGCAAATTTACATGAAAAAAGCTACAAATTAATGAGCAACTCTCCAAATTTATGAGGAAAAAAGGTCCATATTTACATGAAAAAAACTGCAGATTAATTAGAAGAAAGTTGCAAATTAACAAAACAAAGTAACAAATTGACATGAAAAAAGCTGCAAATTAACATGACAAAAAGTTGCAAATTAATGAGAAAAATGAGCAAATTAACAAGAAAAAAACTTGGAAATTTACATGGAAAAAGTTGCAAAATAATATGAAAAAAGTTGTACATTAATGAGAAAATCATTGCAAATAATGAGATAAAAGTTACAAATTTACATGAAAAAAAACTGCAAATAAACAAGAAACAGTAGCAAATTAATGAGGAAAAAATGTGCAAATTTACATGAAAAAACTGTAGATTAATGAGATAAAAGTTGAAAATTAACAAGAAAAAATCACCAATTTTCATGAAAAAAGTTGCAAATTAATTTGAAAAAGCTGCAAATTAATGAGGAGAAAGGAGCAAATTAACAAGAAAAAAAACTTGGAAATTTACATGGAAAAAGTTGCAAATTAATATGAAAAAAGTTGTACATTAATGAGAAAATCATTGCAAATAATGAGATAAAAGTTACAAATTTACATGAAAAAAATTGCAAATAAACAAGAAACAGTAGCAAATTAATGAGGAAAAAATGTGCAAATTTACATGAAAAAACTGTAGATTAATGAGATAAAAGTTGAAAATTAACAAGAAAAAATCACCAATTTTCATGAAAAAAGTTGCAAATTAATTTGAAAAAGCTGCAAATTAATGAGGAGAAAGGAGCAAATTCACATGAAAAAATAAACCTGCCACCCCCCCATCCCCATTCATAGGTGTATATCGGGGGGGGGGGGGCATTGTAGGCATTAGTGTGTTACCGTGCATCGCTGTGTGTCTCTAATTAAAACGATTTCCTCGACACAGTCACAGAAACACTTTTATTGTTTAATATCGTTCACTGTCGTCTGGAACGATCCATCATTCTGCCCCCCCACTTCATATCACACAAACCCTCCCAATCACCCTTACGCCACGGCAACCCCCCCCCCCCCCCCCAGCTCAGTGTGTGAGTGTGGGTGGTTTCTGTGTTTAGTGTTTTTTAATAAGCCTCCTCAGAGCCACTGAGCGGCTCCTTTGTTCACGCGCTCACATTAATTATGCTGTCACACATGCAGCACGATGTCGCACGCTCTCCTCACACGGACGCCTGCATGCTCCGAGGGGCCAGATTAACAAAGACTCGGCGATACGACGCCCTCCACAGCCCACTTCATCAAACGGGAAGTCATTCAGCCCCCTTCAACACAAAATTCTCATTATAGTGGCAGGAAGTGCGTGTTTCAGGTGAAGTCTGTGTCGGAGAGTTCATCTGGACCGGCATGATTCATTTGATCATGAATTTGATCAAAGATATTTCAGCCTTTTTTTCAGATTATTGGGATGATTTTACACCAACAGCTACCGCTGCATGATGTTAGGAGAATGCAAATGATTTCTTAAGTACACCATGTTTATATCTCTTTGATTTCGCCTTGAGTTCTTCTTTGCCCACATTTTCCTCCCCTGTCTCAGTCATAATGGTTATCACACTCAAGGAATTGTACCTTCTTCCTTCTTCTTCTTTTCTTCTTCTCTGGTTGGCATCTACCCTGGCTTATCTGGGTGTCAGCTAGGTATCAGCCAGATTTCAGCCTGGTAATAGGCCAAGTATCATACACATATCAGCCACTTTTCAGCCAGGTATCAGCCGTGTATCAGTCACATATCAGCCAGGTATCATCCTGGTATCAGTCACATATAAGCGGGGTATCAGCCATGTATCAGGCACATATCAGCCAGAGATCAGCCAGGGGTTAGTCAGGTATCGACTATGTATCAGCCAGGTATTAGCCAGGTATCATCCAGGTATCGGCCAGATATCAGCCACATATTATCCAGGTATCAGCCATGTATCAGCCTCATATCAGACAAGTATCAACTAAGTATCAGCCAGGGGACAATCAGGTATCAACTACACATTATCCAGGAGTTAGTCAGGTATCAACCATGTATCAGCAGTTATTAGACAGGTATAAACCAGGTATTACCCATGTATAAGCCTGGTTTCAGCCAGGTATCAGCCACATACAGTGGGGAAAATAAGTATTGAACACGTCAACATTTTTCTCATTAGATGTATTTCTGATGGAGCCACTGACCTGAGATTTTCACCAGTTATCAGTAACAACCCAAGTAATCCATACATACAAACAAATCAAGGCAACTGTGTCCACAAATCAAGTTATATTTAATAGACTGTAAGGTTGAATGCTGGTCATAACTATGCTGCCATACTGCACCTTACAGTCTAACTGGAACCTCACATTGCACCCTGTACCTCATAGTCCTGCATTGTACAGTGAGTATGATTCATGTATCTATACAGGTCATCTGCGGTGTATATAAGTTATCTATGCAGTTTTACTTTCCATGGGTAATCCCTTTTTCTTTTATGTTGTGTGTGTTTCTGTTGTTTTTGTTGTCCACTGTCATACTGCTGTTTCACTGTAATTTCCCAGTTTGAGATCAATAAAGTACATCTATCTATCTATCTATCTATCTATCTATCTATCTATCTATCTATCTATCTATCTATCTATCTATCTATCTATCTATCTATCAACACGGTATCAGCCCCATATAAACCACATATTTGCTAGATATAAACCAGGTATCATCCAGGTATCACCCACATATAAGCTGGGTATCATCCAAGTATCAGCCAGGTATCAGCCAAGTATCAACCAAGTATTAGAAGGTTATCAGCTTGATATCAGCCAGGCATCAACCACGTATAGGCCACAAATGAAGTATCAGCTGGCTATCAGCCCTCTATCAACCACATATATGCCACGTGTCCGGCTTTATCACTTTTCTCAACTCACAAACTGGTTTGGACAGTAAGCCATTCTGGTACAACACTGAAGTGCAATGTGACAAGGTCCATGGTCCCCACAGTGACTACTTTTTCAGCACCGCTTGACTGCAAAGCATGAAAAAAGAAATGCCAGAAATTTGGTGGTAATTTAAAGCTGATGATGACAAGTCAAAGAAAAAAAACACACGAAAGGTATGCAGATTGAAGAAACGTTACCACTTTGGGCCCTGGGTTACGGCCATGGTAAGATCTGGACAGCTGCTCCAGATGTGAAGCGATGATGTGAAATCCCGATAGGGAGGAGGTTTTTTTAAAAAAAAATCCTGACTTCAGAGCGCCCTTACTGAGATCGCCTCTCGCCTTCGGCACAGCCACGTATTGTGACCTGAGACACAAACTGGGTCTGAAGCAGCTCTAATCATGATGAATGGAAGGCGGAAGACACGTCACTGTTTCCTCTGGTGGTGATAAATGGTCTCATATGGTGTTATTTAGCAGAGAGGGACCTAATCATCGCTCTTAGGACCGAGCTAATATTCACCATCATGTGAGCTTACGCGGCTCGCCTCTGATATTGGCTTCTGTTCCTGCTGGTAAAGAACAGGAAGACGATTCAGAGATTAAACATCTTTTAGTTCTTTTTCTGATAAAACTTACCTGTTCTCAGACACTTGCTTGTTTGGAATGAATGCTCAGGATGTTTGCAAACAAATGTCACATGACAGGAAGTCTTCCACAGAGAAGACCAGGACTGGGCAATTAAGCAAAAAGTAACAGAAACCAACATTCAGCCCCTCAAACCAATGCATGGGCAGATACTTCATTTCACTGTTGGGGGGGGGGGGGGATAAAAGAGCATTTTCTTCAGAGTAAATATTGAGGGAGAAACTATCAGCGTTATTGTAGTCAGAGCCATTCCTGGGTTTTGGAGGGCACGATCCAAGATTTTGCAGTGGGGAAGAATTGAAACCCTATAAAAGGTGGAATGAAAACATCTGTGTATATAACTTAAATAAAATTAAAGGGGGAAATTTCCTAGACAAAATAATTAATCATTACACAGAAAAATAAACCAAATTTAACCAGCATTCATTTAAATGTTCCAAAATTTAGTTGCCAATTTACATGAAAAAAGGGAGGAAAAAAGTTGCAAATTAACCAAAAAAGTTGCAAAGGAACAAGACAAAAGTTGCAAGTTAATGAGAAAAAGCTGTAAATCAATGAGAAAAAGGTGGAAAAACATGAAAAATATTGCAGATCAATGAGAAAAAAGGTGCAAATTAACATGAAAAAAGTTGCAAATTAACGAGGAAAGGCTGCAAATTAATAAGAAAAGTTACAAATTAATGAGAAAATAATCTGTGAATTTACAAAACAATGTCCCAAATTGTTGCAAATGAACGAGGAAAAAGTTGCAAATTTGCTTGAAAAAAAGTTGCATATTAATGATAAAAAGTTTAATGATAAAAAGGTACAAATTTACATGAAAAAATTGCAGAGTAATGAGAAAAAAAGCTGCAAGTTAATGAGAAAAAGATGCAAATTAATGAGAAAAAGATGCAAAGTAATGAGAAAAAGACGCAAATTTAGATGAAAAAATTGCAAATTACAGAGAAAAAAGTTGCAAATTAATGAAAAAATCTGCAAATTGATGTGGGAAAAGTTGCAAATTTACATGAAAAAAGTTGCAAATTAACAAAGAAAAAGTTGGAAATTGATGAGAATAAAGGTGCAAATTTACATGAAAAAGTTGCAAATTAATGAGAAAAAAGCTGCAAAGTAGCAAGGAAAAAGTTGGAAATTGATAAGAAGAAAGGTGCAAATTTACATGAAAAAGTTTGCAAATTAACAGGGAAAAAGCTGGAAATTGATGAGAAGAAAGGTGCAAATTTACATGAAAAAGTTGCAAATTAATGAGAAAAAAGTTGCAAATTAACAAGGAAAAAGTTGGAAATTCATAAGAAGAAAGGTGCAAATTTACATGAAAAAGTTACAAATTAATGAGAAAAAAGCTGCAAAGTAGAAGGAAAAAAGTTGCAAATTAAAGAGAAAAAAGTTGCAAATTTTCATTAAAAATGTTCCAAATTAATGAGAAAAAAGCTACAAATTAACAAGCAAAAAGTTGCAAATTAACATGGAAAAAGTTGCAATTAAGCGAGAAAAAGGTGCAAAGTAATGAGAAAAAAGTTGCAAATTAATGAGAAAAAAGCTGTCATGAACTTGTGCGCTTTTCCACAGCACACGGAAGAGGGGTAAAAGGACGAGGATTTAGGCCCTGGGTTACACCACACACACATTTATTAAGTTCAATACACTGATGAACACTTACAGTGTCTACAAATCACAATGGCTCAGGAGTCCTCCAGGATGCTCAACAGTCAGAGGTGAGAATACCAGGGAAAGCACACACACAGATTATACTCACATGACTGGAGCCTGTCCGAGTAAGTCCAAAAGCACCGAGTGACACAATCCTTTAGATGAGACTCCATACGATGCACGATGACCGTTAATGAAGTACAATGACCCAGCAATGCATGACTGGGAAAAGGCTCCTTAAGTACATGCATTGCTGGCTTCACAAATTGGGCACACCTGGGCGAGGAGCAAGGAGATGGCACATGGGAGTGGAAACAACTGGCAGTAATAGAGAGGGGGCGTGGTCAGACCGGCAGACAGTTAGAAGACAGTGCTCACTCCAGCGTGATCCCAAGAGGCTGCCTCACCGCTGCCAGCCAGAAAGCAGTGGCTATGGGTACGGCAAAGCACACCAAAATACATACTGATATACATACAATGTGGAACGTACTCACAGAGAGGCCAGGACCGAGCCGGGGGAAACCAAGCCGGCTCGGTTCCTGACAGAGCCCCCCCTTTAAGGGGTGGATTCCCAGACACCCCAACAGGAACAAACAACACAAACCCGGGTGGGAGGTAGGGGAAATAGGAAAGGTGGGAACACAACACCCTGCCCAGGGACCACAACTACTCCCCCCCCCCGCCAAGTCCACAGGCATTGGGGCTCAAGAGGCCACCTATAGTCCCAGGCCCAGCAGAAGGTCCGGTGAACGGAATTCGGCAGCCTGCCGGAAAACATGGGCCACCAGACATGGGGAGTCAATCCTTCCGGCGGCCGGCCAGCGTTGTTTAGCCACCAGGACTGAAGGGGTGAAGCAGGAGGTGGCCTGCCCACCGGAAGGCTCACTGGTGGGTGACCAGACTGTAGAGAGGGAACCTCCACGGCGTCGGACAGGGAGGAGAAGGGGGCCACGGTGTCCTCAGGTAGATCCACAGCACCCTCGGTGGTCCCGGCTTGGGACACAGCTGCACCCATGATGGGCCCCAACTTGGCTGGCTCCACTGCACCCGCGATGGACCCTGACCGGACCGGCTCCGCTGCACCCGCGATGGACCCTGACCGGGCCGGCTCCGCTGCACCCACGGTGACCTCCAGCTGGAGCTGGGCTGCACCCACAGTGACCTCCGGCTGGACCTGGGCTGCATCCGTGGTGAACTCCCCAACGGGGGAGGTCATACTCCCCTTGACCCCTGGCGTTGCCCTACGATCCTCGGAGGCATCTGGTAGGATCAGCTGCTCTCCAGCGACCCTGTCAGGGGGCTCCGAACCCGGAGAGGGAGAAAGAGAGACCGGGCCAGGGTCGCTGGCAGCGGCAGAGCCCGGTGAGGTGGTCCTGGGGGCTACTTGAAGCTGCCCCGGGTCCTCCTCACCATGAGTCGGGTAGTGTGACATCAACATAGAAACTATTGCCATAATGGAGCACACTTGCCTGAACTCGGGCTCCACCGCCGTCCAGGGCTCCACCGATTTAGGATGTGCAGGTTCCTCTGGTCCATCGGGTGCTACACCCCTGTCGATCTTCTCTGGAGCCACTGGGCCTGTGTTGTTGTGAGCTGGGCCCTCCCGGACCTCTGGTCCCTCTACCCTCGAGCGACCTGGATCTGGTGCCGGCAAGCTTGTGGGGGTACATAGAAGGGGTTGGGTGAGGTCGGGTATGGGGGCACTGCATGCCGCTGGGGCAGAGCACTCAGGGGATTGCTCACCCCGAGTCTCCTCGCCAGGAGGCAGGCAAACTTGTTCATCAAGCAAAGAAGTTAAATGAGAAATAACTTGCCTGTCCTCCTGACACGAGATGTCCTCAACGGCCTCCGAGATGTCTCCCCCCTCTGGGCGTTCCTCCTTGTGCAGCACCAGTGAGACCGGAGGCCTCCTCCATTGGGGGTTCCTCCTCTTCTTCCTCTCGGATGCCTCAGGGACCAGATAGTCTGGGATGAGAAACGCTGTACTGGACAGGGAGTCAGTCGTGCTGGGCAGCTCCGTCTTTTCTGGAGAGGGAAGTGGAGTGGTCACGAGGAGCTCAAGCGCTGGGGGACCCTCGTCCAACTCCTCCTCGACCCGGCAGTTGAGCGTAGCGAGCAGGTTCGACCAATCCTCATCCACTGGCAAACCCAGAGATGGAACCTTCACAGCCGGGGAAGCGTGTCCTCTGGCCTCCCTCTCGTGGCACTCCTCCTCCATCTGGCAGTCGAGCAGGGCCAGTCTCTGCTCCTCCCTCTCACGACGCTCCTCCTCGACCTGGCGATTGAGCGCAGTGAGCAGGTTTGACCACTCTTCGTCAGTCAGCAAGCCCGTGGATTGAGCTGGCACGGGGGGTGGAGCCCTCACAGCCAGGGAAGCGTGTCCTTGGGCCTCCCTCTCGCGGTGCTCCTCCTCGATCCGGTGGTCTATCATGGCCAGCAACCCCAGTCTCTCCTCCTCCGTGATGACGTCCAAGGATTGGGCGGGCGCTGGCCCGGGAGAAGATGCAGGGGACTCCACCGGCATGGTTGCAGGAGAACGCCTCCGTGTGGGCCCCTGGGCAGGATCATCCATGGCCCCAACCTCCTCTACCACCTGGCGGCTCGGATCTTGGACCGACAGGCACTCAGGGAATAAGGAAGGAGACATGGAGAGAGGAAGAAAAGAATTATTATCTGCAGCAGGAGGATAGAACCCAGCAGACTGCTGAAATCAGGCCACTCCCTTGGGAGACAGACAAGGTTTGGTGTTATCAGATTGTACAGAATGAAAAAACACTTGCCTCTCATCCCGGTGTTTGAAGTTGACAGCTGCAGCAGATGAAAAGTCAACCCTCTCCATGTCTGCGGAGATCTGGCTCCTTTCCATGGTTTGTGGAGGAGCCGTCTCCATGGCTACGGAGATGGGCGTTCCCAGGGCGGCCCTAGCAGACCTCACGACCACTGGAGGAGAGGTGACGGCTGCCGAAGACAAGGAGGGCTTCTCCCGGCGTCTCCTCGTGGGATGACACTGATTCTGGGTGACCGATGCTGATGGGGAGAGAACGGCTGCAGACTGTGGAGCACATTCCTGCTCAGGCTCTGCGAGGAACGCCGCTCTTCCCACATCAGGAAACATGCGCTGGAGTGCATAGACCAAAGCAATCAAGTCTGCGTACTGAGGGTAATCCCAGAGACCAGGATGCGCTTCCAGGATTCCATCCGCTGCATCCAGGCTGCTCCACTTTGCCGTGGGTCCATGGGCTTCGTGGGCCTCATCCATCAAGTCCTGGATGAAGGTCTCTGCCCATTCCTCTTCCACCGTGGGATGCCTCACCACTGATTTCCTCCGGCTGGCGTGGGAGCGGCATACCGAAGGCATAGTGGGGCAAACCGGTGGGTGAAAAACAGTACAAAAAATGAAAAATAATTAGTGTGGGTGTAACCCGCTAAATCCTTTTAGAGGGCCGGGTCATTCTGTCATGAACTCCTCGTGCGCTTTTCCACAGCGCACGGAGGAGGGGTAAAAGGATGAGGATTTACCTGTCACCTGGGCGAGGAGACAGTTAGACAGTGCTCACTCCAGCGTGAGCCCAAGAGGCTGCCTCACCGCTGCCGGCCAGAAAGCAGTGGCTATGGGTACGGCAGAGCACACAGAAATACATACTAGCATACATACAATGTGGCACGTACCCACAGAGAGGCCAGGACCAAGCCGGGGGAAAACCAAACCAGCTCAGTTCCTGACAAAAGCGGCAAATTAACAAGGAAAAGCTTGCAAATTAATGAGGAAAAAGTTTCAAATTAAGGACTAAAAAGTTTCAAATTTTCACCTTTTATTCCTCATAAATTTATAATTTTTTCCTGTAATTTTTCCACATTTTTTCTCATAAATTTACAACTTTTTTCTTGTAAATTTTTAGCTTTTTCTCACAAAATTGCAACTGGTTTTCAAAAAAAAAAGTCAACTTTTTTCCCTCTAAATTTCCAAATTTTGTCTCATAAATTATGACTTTTTTCCTGTAAATTTTCAGCATTTTTCACATAAATATGCAACTTTTTTCCTCAAAAATGTGCATTTTTCCCCTGTAAATTTTTAACATTTTTCTCATGAATTTGCATCTGGATGCCTGTTACATTTTTTGTTCTGTGTAATTAAATTGTATTTTGCAAATTTTGAAATTGCCATCTTTTATCATGTCTTTGCACCTTTTCTCTTGCAAATTTGCATCTAGTTTACATTTATACATTTGTTGCTTATTGGTGAATACCTCTAGTTAAAAAAGTAACAAATCTACTGGCTCCACATACTTGGATTTGTTATTTTCTCCCATTTGCGGAACATCTGTGATCAGTTTTCTGCAGTTTGAGAGGATGTTGTTTGAGAAACAAACTCCTTGTTAGTTTTGACAAGTTGTTAACGCACATTATTCCTCTAACGATTGTCTCCATGTCGTACGTGTCACATGATCTACACTGAGGCCTCCTGCCACCACCTCAGCTCTGCCTCAGACTAATTGGTTAAGGTCGTTAAGTCCCGCTTCCGCTGTAATGAGGGGCCTGCGACTAGCTGCCGGTTAGTCACACAAACAAAGAGGTTGCCGCGGCTTCGTCCTGAGCTGGAGAAAAGACAGGCCTGTCCTGTGTGCGTGTGGCACTTTGAAAGAGTGCAAACATGTAAACGAGGAACGCTCCAACGCTCCGGGCCTTAATGGACGTGTTTCATCTGATCTCCTGCGAGGTTGGGCGTCCTCGCCCTCGTTGTTGTCCCGGCGACCGGCTCGCCTGTCGCCGCCGCGATGATGTTTGCAGTAATGGAGAGAGGCAGTCCAATTTCACCAGGCACGGCAGCAGCTCCTCGCCATGTCTGAGACGAGAGATGGCCTGAAGACAACGGCGGCTTCACGCAATGGGGGGAGGAAGAGTCACACCGCCACCAGTGAGCGTGGAATCTCACGTCAGCCTCCTTTTACTCCTCGTGCTCCTCACTGTTTGCCATTTATTTCTCCTTTTTCTGTCCCACATGACTGTGAGGTGTGAGGTGATCCCGCATGATGCTAATGGGTCAGGTTTTTTTGAACCTGTAGATTCTAACCCACTCAGAAAACCTGACGGACCCCCCCCCCCAAAAAAAAAAAACATAAAGGAAAAAACAACTCCTTTCTGAAAAAAAAAGTGTTGGAGATGTAAAGCAGATGATAGGGTGCCAATTCAGAAGCATGCTACCATATGAGGAAGCCAGGAGTTGGCAGAGAAGTATGTGAGGGTGGTGCAGGTCATGTGCTATAGGAGTGACCGATGGATGGGGAGGGCTTACGTCATGGTTCGGCTCTGCACTATCTCTTGGTTGCCGTGGTGACGGACATTCGCAGACTATGTTGTGATCTTTAAGTGAGAGTAGGGAGCGGGTGGAAGAGAATCCTCAGATGTGGGGGTATACTCTGGAGAGATGAGGAATGAAAGTCAGTAGAAGCAAGACAGAATGTGTGTGTGTGTGTGTGTGTGTGTGTGTGTGTGTGTGTGTGTGTGTGTGTGAATGAGAGGGAGGCATGCAAGGAGTAGAGGTGGTGAAGTTAGATGAGTTTAAATACTCCAAAGCACCCAACCATCCAAGCAATCATCTTAGCTTGGTCTCGACCTCTTAAAGCCTTGGTCTTTCTACACTCTGGTCTCCGTCTGGTCTTCACTACAACACTACTCAAGTGACTTGTGACTTTTTCTTGTAAATTTTGTAAATTTGCAACTTTTTCCTCATAAAGGTGACTTTTTTTCTCATAAATTATAAACTTATTTTTAAAAGTTTGCAGGTTTTTCTCTGAATTTTTTTTTTTTAATTTTGCAACTTCTGTCATAGATTTTTAGACTTTTTAAAAAGTAACTTTGTAACTTTTCCCCAAATTTGCTATTTATTTTATTGCAAATTTTCATTTTTTTTTGTAAATTTTTTCTCCTAAACTTTTTTTCTTATAAATATGCATTTTATTGTAAATTTGCAACCTTTCCCCCACAAACTTGCAAAAGTCTTTTTTCCCATTAATTAGCTTTTTTTTTCTTGTAAATTTGCAACTTTTTTCTTATAAATATGCATTTTTTTGTGAAATTGCCACATTTTCCCCACAAACTTACAAAAATCTCTCATAGATTTGTTACATTTTCATTGCAAATTTTTGAGAAAAATTTTTTTTGAAAAATTATGAGAACAAAGTTGAACTTTTATAGAAAAAAGATGAAAATTTAAGTGAAAAAAGTCACAAATTAATGAGGAAAAATGGCAAATTTTTTAGAAAAAAAAAATTGAAAATTTATGAGAACAAAGATGAAAATTTAAAGAAAAAAGAAGAAAATTTATGAGAATAAAAGTTGTAAATTTATAGGAAAAAAGGTATAAATTTATGAGAAAAAGCTGAGTTTTTTTAAGTTTCCCCCAAACACAGTTTTGCATAGGGCCCCTAAAAAGCTGGAAATGCGCCTGATCAAAAACAACAATTGTCATGTTAGCCCCTTTGGGGCAGACAGAACAAACTCAAGCACTGAACTGCGAGCTTAAGAGGTTTATTAATGAAAACAACAAACATAAAGTCCAACAAGATTCTCAAAATAACAAAGTAACAATGAAGGGAAAACTTACACGGGATGGCGCCAGAGCAAAAACACGTCTCTGACGTGGAATAGCGAAGCTTGGAATCAGCCTGATGAGATGGGGCAGCAGCAATGACAATGTGCAACAGTTTCCCTTAAAAAAGAAAAAAGAAAAAAACATCACAAAACAAGTAGCAGGTGTGGGTTCACCTGAGCGAGCAAAAGGAAATAATGAGGGATAATGAGATCAGCTGAAAGAGGTGAGGGAGGAGCGGCTGGATTGACAACTTGACAGGCGACGCCCCTTGCAGAGCATTTACCCAGAAGCATCGCCTGACAGCTGTCAACCCAGAGAAACACACCATAGAACTCAAAACATAATCAATACAGACAGATAATTTACTACAAATAAACAAGAGATAGAACTGAAGTCAAAACAGAAACATAAAAAGCAATAATGAAACTCGAGGGCAAAAAATACAATAAATATACATAAATGCAGAAAAAGAGCCACGAAGCTGAGTCTGGCAGAAGTCCCAAAACTCAGCACATGACAGAGCCCCCCCCCCCCCCCCAAAGGGTGGAATCCAGACTCCCAGGATAACATCAACAAAAAGAAAAGGAGCCCGCACCCCCCCCCCCCCCGAAGAGGTACAACAATAACCCACCCCGGGTGGGGAAACAGGCCAGGAGGGAACAAAACAAAAACCTCGCTCAGGGCCCACACCAGAAAAAACACAGAATTAGGCCCCCCGGGTCAAGGAGCTCAAGAGTTCCAGGGACCGATCAAAGTCCCAAACCCAGTTGGTGGCCAGGTGGAACACGTCAGGTGGCCTGCCGAAGTCCCAGACCAGCCGGGTGGCCAGGTGATGTAAATTGGGTAGCCTGCCGGAGAATATGGGCCACCCGCCCCAGCGGCCCAGTCTTTAAGGCAGCCGGCCAGAGTTTTTGAGCCACCAGGACTGGATGGGTGACACAGGAGGCGGCATCCCCACAGGAAGGCCCGATGAGGAAAAGCAGAGCCAGAGAAGGGGGACCACGACCATGGTCATGGGACCGTGGACCCTTTCCCCTTTGCCACCAGACCACGACCGTGTCTGGTGGCAAAGGAATATGGGGAACCATGACAGCATCTGGCTATGGTGAAAGAGGGACCCTGATGGCGTCTAGCAGAGGAGAAGGAGAGACGACGCCCTCGGTGGTCTCGGAATAAGACAATGTAGCACCCGCGGTGGCTCCGGCCTGGAGCTCTAAAGCATCCGTGGTGGCTCTGGGCTGGAGCCCTGCAGCACCCGCAGTGGCTCCAGGCTGGAGCTCCAGTCATTCCTCTCCATGTCAATGGTAGACCTTGGCCCCTCAGTGGATTGTGGAGAGCCGCTCCTATAGACACAGAAGTGGGCGTAACCGAAACCCTGGAGAACCTCTCGGCAGCAGGAGGAAACGTCAAGGTGACGGGAGTTGCGACAGCAGTGGAGAGAGATCGGGCTGGCAGGACAGCCGGCGAAGAGAGAGAGGCTCTGCCACAGGAATTGTCGGGCTTGACGGCAGGGGTATGGCTGCCAAACAGGAGGAAGGCTTCCTTTGGCAGTCCGATGCGGGATGACGCTGTTTTCGTGAAGCTGGTGGAGTAGATTTGTCCAGGATCACAGGCTGTATCATCCAGTGATTCCATCCTGGGACCAGCGGAGATTTAGGGTAGACGGGAAAAAGAGGTGGAGAAACGGCAACAGCAGCTGATGATGGAGATCCAGTGGGTTGTGAAATCCAAACCTCATCATCAGGAACCATGCAAGCGATCTCAGATGAGAGAGAGAGGGAATGAATAAGAACTTGCCTGAATTCCTAGGGGGTGATGACGTCAGCTACTGTTCCGAGGTCGTGCTCTGTCTTCCCGGGAGCTTGAAGGGCCATTTGGCAGGGAGAAGATGGCATGGGCTCGGGATGAGGATGGCGAGCTCTCTGCTTCTGGGAACGTTTCTTTGGCAGTCGGGGTTGTGCTGGGGAAAACTCCTTTACCAGTCCCTCAAGACAAAGTTGAGACTCGAATATCGTAGTGAGGAGCAGAGTCATACCCAGGTAGCTCCAGAGGCTGGGGCACATCTTAATCACCCCGACTGCATTGTCCAGGAAGCCAAAAATGGCCTCAGGAGTGAGGGTGGCTCAAGCCTTAGAGGCGAAATCCATGGCCAGCTCCACCACTACGCCCTCCTTCGCTCTCAGACCAAAAACCCTAAAGTCCATGGTGAGCAAAAAGAGGAAACAAAAAGATTCACAAGCTCACAGCAGCTGCGTTTTTAACTGGCTGCTGCCAACTGTCATGTTCTGTCACGCCGCGCCATTCATCAGCGGCGCCACCTGCTCACGCACCTGACCATCATCAGCGGCGAGGGATAAAGGCCGTCTCGCCCGGAGGCTCGGCCTGAAGCCGTCAGACTTCGTCCCTCACCGTTGTGAGCTAACTTCTTTCTTCAGCAACATTATTTGGGTAAGAGCCCTTACCTCTCTTTCCCAGTCTGCTCCCCTGTGCACAGGTGGATTCCCCGGCGGCGGACGTCTCCACTCCATCGCCCATTCCTCGCTGCTGTACGGAGCTCTCCAGGTGGCTGTCTTCCGGGCTTCGCCCCCTTGTTGTGCCAGCTATCCTGACAATCCAAGTAAGTCCTTCTCTCGCCATAAATCCCTCCTGTGTTGGTGTATGCCCGTCACCCTCTCCCTGTGCTCTCTCCATAGGGTTGCTCGGCTGAACGGTCACCTGCCTCTGTGCCTGAAGCAGACGCCACCACCAACACATTTACACCCTGCAGACACGCACTCATTCACTCCTGCTGTTAATAAACTCTTTGAACTACTCTAAGCCTGTGTGTGTGCATCTCCTGAGCCGTGCGTTATGTCAGTACGGCTTCAGCAGAGCGGCTTGGCGGACGGCGGGCTCGCACACCGGCTTACCACTCTCGAGGCTAGAGTGGATCAAATAGCTTATCAACAGCAGGTTATCCTGAATCAATTGTTAACTATCACTGGCCGATTGGACCGCCTGGACCCCCAGCAGCCGTTCCCCCTGGCTCCTCAGGGTGGCGCAGCTCCTGCTGTTCTGGTGGCCGTCCAGCCAGCTCCGGTGGCACCGGCCCGACTCACACCGATTCCGACCCCCACTCGCTTTAGCGGAAAGCTCGGCGGAGCGCGGGGGTTTGTGATGCAGTGCGAGTCCGTGTTTGACCGTGTGCCCGGAGACTTCCCCTCAGATCACAGCGGAATCGGCTACATAGGGAATCTCCTGGAGGGGCGCGTTTTAACTTGGGCCTACGCTATTATGGCGAGACCCAGTTATGCCACCCTCACCTATGCCGAGTTCGTGAGGCGCTTCCTGGAGGTGTTCGATCATTCTCGTTCCGAGGCGGTCCAGGTCGTTCGGCTTCTCGCTCTCCAGTAGGGAAACCGGCCGGCCGCGGATTATGCCATCGAATACCGGGTAGCGGCGGAGGAATTGGGCTGGGAGGAGCGCTCCCTCTGCGGCCTGTTCCTCCGCAGCCTCAATAGTGATCTGAGGGATGAACTGGCTGGACGGGATATCCCCGGAACGCTAGCGGAGCTAACCTCACTGGCAATCAGCTTGGACAACAGGCTGCGCGAGCGCTCCTCAGGACGGAAGCCGTCTGCTTCTCGCCCTCGGGGAGCCCCGCTACGCCTGCCCCAAGCTCGCCCCCTGGCGACGCCGCCACCGTCATGCCCCGAGGAGTCGGAGCCGATGGTGACGGGCTGGGCAAAGCTCTCCCCGGCAGAGAGACAACGCCGCCGTGAGTTGGGTCTCTGCATGTATTGCGGAGACAGTCAACACACGGTAGAGCTTTGCCCACAGAAGCCAAACGGCGGGGTCCGCGAGTCACTGTAGGGGGCCTCGCGGACGTCAATCGGCAAAGTCCCCTCACCCAATTAAAGCTGCCCATCGTTTCCAACTCCTTTGACACCGTCCTGACCA
Organism: Pholidichthys leucotaenia; assembly: GCA_020510985.1. Classification (NCBI taxonomy): domain Eukaryota; kingdom Metazoa; phylum Chordata; class Actinopteri; order Cichliformes; family Pholidichthyidae; genus Pholidichthys; species Pholidichthys leucotaenia. The sequence continues at coordinate 421,965,207 of CM035837.1, read as the reverse complement.
TCGTGGACCGTTTCTCCAAGGCGGCACACTTCGTCCCCCTGCGAGGTCTCCCTACCGCCCTGGAGACGGCGGGCCTCCTCGTCCAACACGTGGTCAGGCTGCACGGGATTCCGGTGGACGTGGTCTCGGACCGGGGCCCCCAATTTTCATCCGAGGTTTGGAAATCCTTTTGTAACGCCATCGGAGCCAAGGTGAGCCTCTCCTCCGGCCATCACCCCCAGTCTAACGGGCAGTGTGAGAGGACCAATCAGGAGCTGGAGGCTGCGCTCCGCTGTGTTACCAGATCCAAGCCGACGTCCTGGAGCAACCATCTCGCCTGGGTGGAGTATGCCCACAACACCGCCCGCTCTTCTGCAACGGGGATGTCCCCCTTCAAGGCGTCCCTGGGTTACGACCCCCCGCTGCTTCCAGCGCAGGAGAGCGAGGTAACTGTCCCCTCTGTTAGGGCGCACCTCAGGCAGTTCCGCTCCACCTGGGCTGCTGCGCGTCATGCGCTTTTACGCACAGCGGAGCGCAACAGGACCGTGGCGGACCGGCACAGACGACCTGCCCCGGCGTACAGAGTTGGGCAACTCGTGTATGTGTCTACCCAGGACGTCACATTAAAAGGCGAGAGGAGGAAGCTGGCACAGCGGTTCATGGGTCCCTTTCCCATCACCCGGATCATCAACCCGGTGGCTGTGCGCGTGGCTATTCCCCCCTCCCTCCGCATTCATCCCACTTTCCACGTGTCGAAGGTAAAACTGGCAGTCATCAACCCCCTTTGCCCTCCTCCTGCAGCGCAACCCGCGCCCCGGATGATTGGTGGCCATCCGGCCTGGTCCGTCTCCTCCATCCTGGACTCCCGGCGCCGAGGTCGTGGGTTGCAATACTTGGTGGACTGGGAGGGCTATGGGCCCGAGCATCGACAATGGGTGCCCCCATCATTTGTGTTGGACCCATCGCTCATCGCGGACTTCCACCGAGCGCACCCGGATAAGCCATCGCCAGGAGGCGCTGCTAGAGGGGGGAGTACTGTCACGCCGCGCCATTCATCAGCGGCGCCACCTGCTCACGCACCTGACCATCATCAGCGGCGAGGGATAAAGGCCGTCTCGCCCGGAGGCTCAGCCTGAAGCCGTCAGACTTCGTCCCTCACCGTTGTGAGCTAACTTCTTTCTTCAGCAACATTATTTGGGTAAGAGCCCTTACCTCTCTTTCCCAGTCTGCTCCCCTGTGCACAGGTGGATTCCCCGGCGGCGGACGTCTCCACTCCATCGCCCATTCCTCGCTGCTGTACGGAGCTCTCCAGGTGGCTGTCTTCCGGGCTTCGCCCCCTTGTTGTGCCAGCTATCCTGACAATCCAAGTAAGTCCTTCTCTCGCCATAAATCCCTCCTGTGTTGGTGTATGCCCGTCACCCTCTCCCTGTGCTCTCTCCATAGGGTTGCTCGGCTGAACGGTCACCTGCCTCTGTGCCTGAAGCAGACGCCACCACCAACACATTTACACCCTGCAGACACGCACTCATTCACTCCTGCTGTTAATAAACTCTTTGAACTACTCTAAGCCTGTGTGTGTGCGTCTCCTGAGCCGTGCGTTATGTCGTGTTCGTCCCTTCGGGGCAGAGAGAACGAACCCAAGCACTGAACTGCAAGCTTATGAGGTTTATTAATGAAAACAACAAACATAAAGTCCAACAAGATACTCAAAATAACAAAGTAACAATGAAGGGAAAACTTACTCAGGATGACACCAGATCATAAACAGGGCTTTGACGTGGAATAGCGAAGCTTGGAATCAGCCTGATGAGATGTGGCAGCAGCAGTGACAATGGGCAACGGTTTCCCTTAAATAAGGAAAAAGCCCATCACAAAACAAGTAGCAGGTGTGGGTTCACCTGAGCGAGCAAAAGGAAATAATGAGGGATAATGAGATCAGCTGAGAGAGGTGAGGGAGGAGTGGCTGGATTGACAACTTGGCAGGTGACGCCCCCTGCAGAGCATTAACCCGGAAGCATCGCCTGACAGCTGTCAACCCAGAGAAACACACCATAGAACACAAAACATTATCAATACAGACAGATAATTCACTACAAATAAACAAAAGATAGAACTGAAGTCAAAACAGAAACATAAAAAGCAATAATGAAACTCAAGGGCAAAAAATACAATAAATATAGATAAATGAAGAAAAAGAGTCTGGCAGAAGACCCAAAACTTAGCACGTGACAAAAATAAAAATGACTTTGGCATGAGGAACACTCTGACAGCTCCTCCTCCTCCTCCTCCTCCTCCTCTGATCCAGGTCCTGGTCCTCTGTGTAAGGTGAACTCACATCAGAGGACTCAAACGTGGATATTTTAGTCAGTGCTGTGATCATGTGAAGGGGCGAGCACTTGCATCGCTGAGGGAGACGAGGAGGTGAGAAGCTGGTTTCATTAGAGGAGAGGGGAGGAGGAGGGGGAGGAGGGGGGCATGACGAGTTGTGAGAATGAAAAGGTTAATTGGACCATTATCCACCCAGAGTTTTTCAGGGATTTAAAACATGTCCAGGGCTCTCTCTCTTCTCTGTCCTCTCCAGTCAGTCTGACTCTGGGATGTAAAACCATGTCATCACTGAACCGCAAACTGGTTCCAGATGCGTCCAACAGCTCACATGAAGCCAGACGGCCATGATGGGAAACATGTTTTCAGAGCCGTTTCTCACCATAAAGCAGAGTACGCAAACGCACTGGGCCCCTTCAGCCACTAGGGTCCCTCCAAGCTACAGGTTCACCCTTAGTGTTTTTTCTTGTAACTTTTTTCTCATAAACTTGCAACTTTTTTCTGGTAAATTTGCAGCCTTTTTTAAAATTTGCAATATTTTTTCTCTGTGAATTTGCAGCTTATTGTAACTTTTTCTGAAACATTTGTTACTTTTTTCTGGTAACTTTACAGCTTTTTTTCCTCTGAAAATGTGCAACTTTTTTCTTGTAAACTTATGAAATTTTTCCATAAATTTGCAACTTCATTAAAAAAACTGCTACTTTTTTGTTGGAAACTATTTTTCTATGAATTTGCAACTTTTCTTGTAACTTTTCATAACAAATATATATTTTTTTCAGAATTTTTTTTTTCTTTGTGAATTCGCAACTTTTTCTTCTAAATTTGCAACTTTTTTCTATAAGTTTGAAACTTCATTCTCCAAACTTTTTCTCATAAATTCATGACTTTTTACCTGTAACTTTGCAACTTTGTCAAAATCTGGATGGGGAATATGCAGTGGAGTTAATAAAACTCATTTACATTGGGTTTATCAAGTCCCTTGACCTTCTTGGTGACAGAAGTCAAGTTCCTGACTCTGGTGAGTTCACACTGCCTGTCCCATTTGCAGCTTTTTTTCCACCTCTTCTTCTGAACTCCTCATTAAGGCGTGACAGTCCCCTCTGTGTCACCCTGACCTGAGCTCAGCTGATCTTATCTGTGTGATGTAAAGCTGGTCTTATCAGGACACATTAACCAATCAATGAGCTGAATTAACAAAGGAATACATGTTTAGTAATGATGGATCTGACCTAACCAACAGAAATGAGGCTGCTCATCATCCTGAACATACTGGATGTGTTTCAGTAAACTTCATGTGCGTCCCCAACCCTCACTGATCCAAATGCAGACTCAACTAGTAGTTGTCAAATAAGATTATTTTAATCCTTGCCTGTGATATAATTAAAATTGGAACAATTTTATGGAGGACTTTAATACAGCCTGCAAATTAAAGGGGGAGTACAGGAACATGGGAAAACAAGATGGGTAAGAACAGGGTAAGTTAGTGGTAAATACTGAGACATGGCTTTATTATTCCTCAGCTTTCATAATTGTTGTATAATTATGGATAAAAACAGGGGAACAAGAAAGAAACATGAGAAACAAATGGGGTAACAACATGGTAAAAAGAGGGTAAAAACATTCTAACCAGACTGTCACTGTCACAACAAAAAACTATGAAAACTTGACAGGAAAAATATTGTAAATTTAAATGAAAATAGTTGAAAATGTCATGATCTGGGGCACGGAAGGTCGCCGTGTCCAGTCTCCAGTTTTAGTTAGTCTTTTTTCTGTTTGATGGTTTCATTATTTCTCCTATTTGCTGTATTTGGTTCCTGTTTGATTGTTACCATTCTGTTGTGTTATTATTTACATTTTGGGGTTGTGTTGTTTTTGTGTCTTTATGGTTTCTGGTTAGTGTTTTATTTTGACTGTGCTGTGCAGCTCCCAGCTGTCAAACTGGCTCGCGGGTTGTGCAGCTGTCATTAATTGTGATTCTTTTCACCACTCATGCTCCACACCTGCTGCCTATGTTTGTATGGGTATTTAAGGGCACGGCAATCTGTTCTCATTGTCGTGTCCTTCTATACCATGGGATGTCCTTGGGTGTTCACCACGCTGAGTGTTTTGGGCTGCTGTTGAGGAGAACGGGAGAGCTCCGTCCAGGTCAGTGTTTCCCCTTTTTGCCCGGCGTTTCCAGGCTTCAGCCTGCCTGTGACGTCAAGCCCCCGCTCTCCCCCAGCGCCCTTGTTATCCATTGTTTTTATGTGTTGTGTAGTTATTTGTTTGTCTTTACTTTAATAAATGTGCAAAACACACAGTGAGCGTTTGATGTTCTTCAACAGCCCTTAAAGGGCAGTTTACAACAGAAGGACACGACCAGGGCGTGGACACCAGCCACTGTGTGTTTTTGCAGTTTTATTTTTTCTTTTCTCCCTCTCCCTTTTCTGTTCTCTCATGTTAAGTTTGGGTTTTTTTCCAGCATGACTGGCCACATGGACAGGGAGAGAGTATGGCTAGACGTGGAAGAGTGTTGAGTGGTTGGACTGTTAAAGGACATCATCTCTGACGTTCATCTAACCCACACTCCCGAGGAGGAGCTGCAGGTGTGGGACAGCACGGCACAGGCATTCCCCAGCCTGTGGAGCTACCCAGAACTGGCAGACCTCCTCGCCTTCGTCTGCCACGTTCAACACCAGCTTTGCCGGCTGGGGAGAGCCCCTCCATCACCTGAACCTATGCCGCGGAGGAGACGCTCCCGGGGATGGAAGCTCTGAGCTCGGGACCGCTATCCAGCTTCAGTCGCACCTCCCTCCGTCGGACTGAGTCCCGCAGCCGGCTGCATTGGGCACGCTGTGCTCAATGGGCCAAGCACAGAGGAGCTGGAGGAACACTAATGGGTGATTGCAGGTGACAACGAGCTAATCTTTGACTACAAGCACTGGCTCCTCCCCGAGCTTCTGCTGGAGGGACTGTCACAAGCCCGAAAGGAGTCTGAGCTGACAGCAGAGTGTCCCTAGACTCCGGTGCTCCGCCCATCGCACCAGATGACTTCCGCAGCTCCTGGGAGAACGCTGTCTGGCCTCACAGCAGCCACCACCAAGCCCCGGGAATTAAGGCAAGTACCTTTTCATTTTACAACACCTTATAATGAAATGTCTTGTCTTATTCCTGGTGGTGAAGCTCGGCAGCAGCAGCCCGTCATGGATGAGCCTTCACCATCTATTGCTGTTTTTCCCACTCCTCTTCCTATGTTCCCCTAGGGTGTATCAGTTTGGAAGAAGAGTCCAGTCCCAGCCCGGCAACCATGCTCAGGATGGGAGGAGAGTACCACCTATGCTCCAGAGCTTGAGCAAGCAGTGGAGTGCCCCCTGGCCCTGGCAGCATGGGAGGTGGCGTCAGTGGTCAAAGGGTCTACTGCTGCAGCCGATGAGTTAAGAGGTGCACCAGCGCCAGATGCCCCATCGATGGTCCTGCTAAAATTCCAGCAGGAAGCCTGGGTTGTCGCAGCGTCATCGGAGTTCTGGACGGTGGTGGAGCTCGAGTGCAGGCAAGGTTCCTTGTTTAACCTACAGACATCTTGCCTGGCTCTTGGCTGGAGGAACCAAGTCCTGCCGTCAGCCGCACTTGAGCTTCCCTCACCGGGCTCCACTGCTGCCAGTGACTCTGATCCGGTGTGTGTCTCTTCTTTTCCTGACTCTTCTTCTGAGGTCTCCGGGTATCCTGCTTACCTGCCAGAGGCCACTGTGGAAGCGGCACCTCTGTCCGAGGCCACCGTGGGTGTGGTGCCTCTATCTGAGGCCACCGAGGGTGCGATGCCTCCATCCAAGGCCTCCGTGGGTGCTGCGGCGCCTCCGTCCGAGGTCTCCGTTGGTGCTGCAATGCCTCTGTCCAAGGTCTCTGTGGGTGCTGCTCCCAGTCCATCCAAGGTCTCCGTGGGTGCTGTGCCCAAGCCCAGGGCCTCCGTGAGTGCTGCTCCCCCTCCATCTGAGATCTCCTTGGGTGCTGCTTCTCTTCTATCCGAGGTCTCCGTGGGTGCCGTGCCCAAGCTCGGGGCCTCCGTGAGTGCTGCTCCCCCCCCATCTGAGATCTTCGTGGGTGCTGCTCCCCCTCCATCTGAGATCTCCGTGGGTGCTGCTCCCCTTCCGTCCGAGGTCATCAAGGGTGCTGCGCTCCAGCCTGGAGCCTCTGTAGGTGCTACACCTCGGTCCGGAGCCTTCGTGGGTACTACACCTCAGCCCAAGGCCGCCGTGGGCCCTCCTTCCTCGCCCTCAGCTGGTGCTCCACTGGTCAATGGCCTCCTCACCCTGGTGCTTTCGCAGGTCAGCCTGTTCGACATGTGTGCTACGCCCCAGTCCGGGGCCACCATGTGTGCGTCTCCCAAGTCTGGGGCTGCTGTGAGTGCGTTGCCCCAGTCTGAGGCCACCGTGGATGCGTCATCCCAGCCCAGGGCCGCAGCGAATGCTGCGTCCCTGCCCAAGGTCACTGCGAGTGCCATGCCTTCGTCTGAGGTCGTTGTGGATCCCCTCTCCTCGTCAAAGGTCACCGCTAAGCAGCCTCTTCCCCCATCTGGTTCCCCTGCTGGTCAACCACCATCATCACTGAGCGCTGTCATTGGCCAGCAGTCATGATTGGGAGCCAACCTGCCACCTAAGGGGGGGGCGCATTGGGCTCGGTGGCCCATAAACTCGGGAAGACCGCCAGACAGACTGCGCCGTGGGGTCGGGTGGCTTATGGACTCATGGACTTTTGTTGTTTTGTTGCCCTGGGGTGTCTGGGTCCACCCCTTGGGGGGGGGGGGGCTCTGTCATGATCCGGGGCATGGGTGGACGCCGTGCCCACTCTCTAGTTTTAGTTAGTCTTTTTCTGTCTGTTTGATCGTTTCATTATTTCTCTTATTTGCTGTATTTGGTTCCTGTTTGATTGTTGCCATTCTGTTGTGTTATTATTTATATTTTGGGGTTGTGTTGTTTTTGTGTCTTTATGGTTTCTGGTTAGTGTTTTATTTTGACTGCGCTGTGCAGCTCCCAGCTGTCAAACTGGCTCGCGGGTTGCGCAGCTGTCATTAATTGTGATTCTTTTCACCACTCATGCTCCACACCTGCTGTCTATGTTTGTATGGGTATTTAAGGGCATGGCAATCTGTTCTCATTGTCATGTCCTTCTATACCGTGGGATGTCCTTGGCTGTTCACCATGCTGAGTGTTTCGGGCTGCTGTCGAGGAGAACGGGAGAGCTCCGTCAATGTCAGTGTTTCCCCTTTTTGCCCGGCGTTCCCAGGCTTCCGCCTGCCTGTGACGTCGAGCCCACACTCTCCTCCAGCACCCTTGTTTTCCATTGTTTGTATGTGTTGTTTAGTTATTTGTTTGTCTTTACTTTAATAAATTGTGCAAAACACACAGTGAGCGTTTAGTGTCCTTCAACAGCCCTTAAAGGGCAGTTCACGACAGAAAACCTGTGGGGGAAAGTTGCAAATTTATGAGAAAAAAGTCACAAATTTTTAATATAAGAGCAGTCTGAGGGGAGCACAATATCCCCCACCTCCGTCTTCTTTGAAGATCTCAATACTTACTGACGGAGAGCAGTTTTCAACTTGTCAATCTAATCATTGTGGTAGAACAAAATTATCATAAACCCATCATCCACGAATATACAATAAAGTATACAACCCATAGATGTAGGTCAGGTTCCCAAGGTGAACCTGTGTAGCAAGTTTGGTGGCCCTAGCTTTATGCGTTGTACAGTTTAGTATAGTTTATTTTATTTATTTATTTATTTATAGAAGGAACAGTGCATATTTAAGTAATATTACACAAGACGAAGTATGGTATCATAAATATAGCAACTCCGGGTGTGGTATGGCTGAGACATCAGAGTATCATACCCATAGTTTGTATATTCATGATACCATGACGACATCGAGTGTAACAAGTGTAACAGTTCCATCAAGCATGATTTATTAAATGACAGCAATACTGGACAAAATGTTATGATTTGTTTGTTTAACAAGTTATTTTGCGCAGCTGAGAAAAAATAGTCCCTTTTAAACATAGCCAGTAACTGTTGCTAAACGTCTCAATCAGTATGAAGATGTCTATTGTCATTTCATACACATGTAAACAAATTAAATACTGTCAAGTGCAAAAGTAATGTGTTTATAAAACACATACCTGTTGAGTAGGTGCTGCAGAAGATCCCTGGATCAAAACATATCCAATGCCAGTTGTCAGAACCACCGGTAAATAGTCGGTAGCTAGTAGTTAGCATGCTAGCGTTTTAGCACACTTTGCTCGCTTCTCTTCATATTCTCAGATGAAACAAAGAGTCCATCACCACCCACTGAGCGGCCATATTGCAGCCCAGTTGGGCCCCAGCTAGGACCCAGTGATCATCTTCAAGTCACATTGGCGGGGCCTATGTGGGCCTTGTATAAATTGCCCAGTTGGGCCCCATTTAAAACCCAGGTAAAGCCCACTTAGAGCCCATGTGGGCAATCACAGGTGGGGCTACCAAGGACCCCGCAGACAAACCCACTTGGGACCCATGTTTTTTGCCCTTAACAAACATATATGGGCCCCACATGGGCATGGTTGCTGGGCACAAAGGTATTGTGGTTTGTTAACTGAGACAATAAATCCAGCTCTACTACTGCCTATTTTTATAAACACAAATGAAATAGATTAATGAGTTTAATGACGGAACAGTTAGACTGATAGGTGGAAACAGTTTTTTTCTTCAAAAGGGTGGGACATCCGTGTTATGTATGAGATTACCTCTCAAATGATGAGGCCAGGTACTCGGTATAAAATGGGTCACAGCCCATGATGTTGTCGCCTCGGGCCATCATGTGGAACTTGAAGTCAGCCATCTCCGCAAACTTGTACCGCACCGTCAGCTCCAGCGTTCCAACCGTGCACAACTGTTCACCTCCATAATTATAGAGCGGTGCTGGGTCTCCTGCAATTTTGTAGTGGGGTAAGAATTTTCTCACCTTAGCCCAATTCAGTAGTGAACCTTCCGCCCCTGTGTCAGTCAGCAATGGTACCTCCTCACCATCCAGCTCGACTGTGCAGAGCGTGTACCCATTGGTACTCGGAGACACCGTGTGGACAATTGTCGAGGTGGGGGAGGTTGATTTTCCATGTGGGCTTCCTGGCTCAAACATTTGGCACACCCTGGCATAGTGGTTCAAGCGTCCACACCTGCCGCAGCCCTTCCTTCTCGCCGGACAGTCCCTGGCCTTGAAATGATGTTTCACGGACCCACAACCCATATACATGGATTTTCCTGGGGCAGACGGTTTGCAGTGTTGGTCTCCACAGTGTCAGCCTCCACACTACCATCGCTCTCTGGGTCCATTACTTGTGTTGTAGCAGGAAACTCCAGCTGCCGCTCTGACTGGCGCCCACTTAGCTCAAAAGCTAGCTTGTCAGCTGTCTCCAATTGGAGAGTTAACGCGATAAGTCTACCTAGCGTCAAGTCACCTGGTACCGTGAGCAGCTTTGGCTATATTGTGGCGTTGTTGGTGTGCTCTGCCAGTTGGTCACAAACCATCTCCTCCTCTAGCAGCCCAAAACGACACTCACTAGCAAGCAGTTTCAGGTCGGCAACAAACAGGTGGATAGGCTCACCCGCCCATTGGTGGCACTGCCAAAACCATATCCTCTGGACGATGACACTGTCTGGGGCGAGAAAATGGCGTGCCAGTAACTCGACCATTCGTGTCCGAGTCCCCTAGTGTGCTTAGGATCCGCTGGCCCTCAATTCCCAAATTATGTACTAGAAGTGCACGTGCCCTCAGCTTGTCCATCTCATCCAGACTGAGTGCCACGACGTAGGTTTCGAAGACCGCAAACCAGATTGCTCGCCTGCAGCAATCTGGCCACAGATTGCTCGCCTGCACCAGGTTTGCATACATGGTTAAACTCATGTACACAGGGTTATTAAAGTTATGCATATTAGCATACAAGCATACAGTACGTACCCACACGCACGCGTGCGCGCGTACACACACACACACACACACACACACACACATACATGTATATACTGTACATACACGTGCAAACATGCATATGCACATGCCTAGATCATATGACTGTTTTCAACAAACTGATTCACTGATTGATTTTTGTTTTCAACAAACTGATAACGCATAATTACTACACGAGTCACTGGTGTTCAAAATGTACACAAAAATCACAGTTTTTAAAGAAAAAAGTTGCAAATCTGAGGAAAAATTTCAAAATTTGCAGGAAAAATTTGAAAATTTACAAAAAAAATAAATAAAATTTGAACATTTTTTTTTTAAAAAAATCACAAATTTATGAGGAAAAAGGAAGAAAATTTGCAGGCAAATTGCAAATTTACAAAAAAAATTAAATTAGCACTTTTTTGAGAAAAAAAATCAAAAATTTATGAGAAAAAAGTTGCAAACGTGTAAGAAAAAAGCTGAAAATTTACACAAAAAAAGTTGCGCATACAAGAAAAATATTGCAAAATTATGAGAACAAAGTCACAAAATTTTACTCAAAAAGTTACAAATTTTTGATTAAAAAAACTTGCAAACCTGTGAGAAAAAAAAAAGTTTGGAATTTCTGCTTAGAATTGGTGGCTCAAAGTCATTTATTCAGTGATGTAACAAGGTTTATGATGATATTGGGGGGGCAGTTCTCTCTCTCAGTTCTCACCCAATTTACACCTATGACAGGGGTTGGCAACCCGTTGTGGCCCTTCAGCCCTCAAGCTGCGACTCCCTGCAGTTACATCAAAACACATGGAAATTAATGGAGCTCATTTTAATTATTTTATTTTTCAAATTATTGTTAATTCCAATTGGATATATTTCTCAATGGAAACACACACTTTTATGAATATAAAAGATATATTTTTTAAATTATTTATTATGTTGTCAGCCATGCGTGACTGTGTCACATCTGATGGTGGCTGCACAGAGAGCCGCTCAGCATCTCCTCAGTGCATGTGGAGAGAGAGCATGCGCAGCAGCAGATTCGTGCCACTCTCGGTAAGACATGAACAGATCCAGAGAAAGTAAAATCACTGAGGAAAATAGAGAGTCTAATTCTGTGTGCACAGGTTAATTTGCGTTCATGTATGGTTGTTGTGGAGAGAATTTCTCTACGAGAACTCAAACAATGAAAAACAGCCTCATTAGTGTCTACAGGTCCATAAAAAGTCTTAAATGTGATTATCTAAAATCAACATCTTCATTACCCTAAAAAAAAAATAAGGAACAATCCTTGAATTCCTGCTCAATAACCTTATAGTCACCTACTCTATAAATGCTGGATTCACCAGACATGACCAAAGTCTGAATTAGTGTAAATGTATTTTCACTGTCAGAGCTCAATACTTCCTGTTACGTAAAAATAAAAGCCCTCTACAGCGATTTGGTTTTCAGAATGGTTGTGTCTGTTATGTGCTTTTATTATGACATGCCGTCAACTGGATATACTTGTCTGAAATCACAGCCGACAGTTTTTCCCCACAATTTGTAAATCAAAAACAAAAAAGAGAGATTCTGTGACAGCAAGGTAGAGTTGAGCCTTTTTCTTTTAAGGATGTTTTCAGCTTTTTGTCTGTAGGATAGCTGCTAGTTTGTTATCTGTGGGGTATTGGACAGTTAATTATATGTGCAGATTGTCTATCAATGCCACACATTTAAAAAAAAAAAATAACATTTAGCTCAGCTGAAGAAGATATTTTTTAAACATTTTTCTACTCTACTGTAATTATTTCTAATTGCCTTAACGTGCACCAAATTATTTTTAAAGTTATATTATTTAGAAAGTTGTTTAGAATTCTTTTTTGTTTTATTCCAAAATAAATAAAGAATATCAGACAAGCAATCCACTAGTAGTAAAACTGAGAGTCTGGGGAACGTGAATGATACAGAATTATATTAATAGATTTGAATAAGGAGCGTTATGAGGAAACATAAAAAGGATGAAAAGTAGCTTCTTCAAAATAAAACTTTCGTCTCTAATTTATTAAAATATCAGGAACTAAAGCTATGTGATCATTGTTGAAAGTAGAGGATGGATGATATTTTTTTTCAGATTAAGACAATTTATCAATCTGCTGATAATTAAAAAACTATACAAAAAGTGATGGTCAGATATTTAGAAATTTTCAGCACAAAACAATTTGTAATATAATTCTAATACTTTTATTTCACAAATAAAACTATATATAAAGTCTGACAGTTGGTTTTTTGTTTTTTTTTGTTTTTTTCCCACTGTTGTCGTCAGGAGCCGAGCTGGCTTGGTTTCCCCGGTTCGGTCCTGACCTCCCTGTGGGTTTAGGTGCCGCTGTATAGTATGTGTTTATTATGTATTTCTGTGCTTCCCTATCCTTAGCCACTGCTCTCTGGCCGGCAGCTGTGAAGCAGCTCTCTTTGGCTCACTCTTCTGTGAGCGCTGGCTGACAGCCTGCCAGTTTGACCACGCCCCCTCACTCATTATCACCAGCTGTTCCCACTCCCGTTTGCCATCTCTCCACTCTCGCTCAGGTGCTCGCAGTCACACCATCACCAGCAATGCGTGTACTTAAGCAGCCTTTTGCCAGTCACGCATTGCTGGGTCATTGTATTGCATTGCATTGTCAGTGAGTAGTTTGCTGTCTGCTCTATTACGACATGTAGCCACTCCACGTTTGCCGTGGTTCCCTTGCATCCTCACAGCGATACCGGCTGTGGGACACCAGCATGGCTACACGTCTCTCCTCCTGCGTTCGTGGGGTGATGCTGGCCCCCGAATGCCAACCGTAAGCGTACCTTTGTATTTCTGTTCGTCTTCACCTTTTTGGAAACTGTTTGTCTTTACATTAATAAATGTGTTGTGGTGAACTTGTGAGTTAATCTGTCATTTCATTCCCCCCTCTCCGTGCGCTATGTAAAAGCACACAGGGAGATCCATGACAGAATGACCCAGCCGCAAAAAAGGATTTAGCGGGTTCACCCACACATCTGTTTTTCTTTTTTGTTCTTTGCCTTTTTTGTTCACTCACCTGTGTTGGAGTTGGCAATGGATTCGGCGGGCCGGAGTTACCCTCTGAGCTTGGGATGGGAATGCTGCCGAGCGTTAATGGACATCGATGGGCTCATTGCATCGGCCAGCGGATATTCCACCCTGGAGGACATACTCTGGTACATAGGTCTGGCGGAGGCAGAGGTCCGGCAGTGCCCTCAGCTCGCTCGGCATGCTGAAGGAATGGAGAGGATCACCCGGTTGGCAGTGCTGTGGCGTGGGTGCGGCAAGGGGGTGAGGAAATCCCCTAAGAAGACCGAGCTTGCGCCGAGGGAGGAGATCTCCCGGGGTTCCATTCTTCTTGCTTCCCACCAGAGCGAGATGCCTGCTCCTGTTCCAGCTCATCCAGCTCCAGCATCCAGCTTTCAGCGTTGTTTTGCGAGGAAGCACCAGAAGAAGCCTTCTCCTCCTTCAGCTGCCACTGTCCTTCCAGCTGCTGCGAGGTTTGACGGGGCTGCCCCGGAAATGCCCACCTCCGTCACCAAGGAGATGGCTCCTCCACCTTCGATGAAGAGGGACGGCAATCAGCCTGCTGCAGCCATGCACAACAAACTCTGGGAGAATAGGCAACTGTTTTTTTCATTCCATTCAATTCAATCATGAAGGACCTTGTCTGTCTCCCGAGGGAGAGGCTCAGCCTCAGCAATCCGCTGGGTCCTCTCATCTGGCTGCAGTTAATAACTCATCCCCTATTCCCTCTGTGTTTCCTCCCGTTATCTGTGAGTGCCCGTCCATCCTGGAACCGAGCCGCCAGACGTGGGAGGAGTTTGGGGCCCTGGATGATCCTGCCCAGGGGCCCGCACAGAGGTGTTTTCCTGCAGCCACACCGGTGGAGTCCCCAGCATTGGAGCTGCTGCAGGGGTGTGAAGAGACTGCTACGACCATCTCGCCAGCTGCGGAGGCGATGGCAGCGGAGTGGGATCCAGAGTCAGACCTCCTGGAGGCCGGGCCCGGGATCACATCATCTAGTTTGACGGAGTCCTGGATGTTGGTGGAACTCTAGCTCAGGCAAGTTCTCTCACTTGTATTCCTTATGTCTGTATTAGAGAGATCTCGCCTGGCTCTTAGGGAGGAGAGTCAGGTGAAGCCCTCGGCTGCATCTGAACTCGCTTCGCCGGGCTCCACCGCTGCCGGTGACCCCAACCACCTTTCTTCTCCTGCTGCCTCTGAGTCTTTGTTTAGGGTCACCGGAGAGGGTGTGTCATAGCCGGAGGTCGCCGAGGGTTCAGTCCAATCAGAAGAGGATGCCGCCGTCTCAGCTCCTCCAGCCGAGGTCATCAGGGTTCCCCCCATCGACCGCCACCTCAGCCTGATGCTCCTCCAGTTTGGCCCGCTTGCAGTGGGGGAAGCAGGGGCCCAACCGGGCTCCACCGCGGGTTTAGCAGGGGTCCAACCGGGCTCCACTGCAGGCGCAGCAAGGCTCCAGCCGGAGTCCTCCATGGGTGCAGCAGGGATTCAACCGGGTTCCACCGCTGGTGCAGCAGGGGTCCGACCGAGCTCCACCGCGGGTGCAGCAAGGCTTCTGCCAGAATTCACCGTGAGTGCAGCCCTGGTCGAGTGGGACCCTGCTGCGGGTGCTACGAGGCCCCAGGTTGGGACCACTGCAGGTGCTACTCCCTCCCGGGTCAAGGTCGTCGGGGGCACAGCCGGCCAGCTTGAGGGCACCAGGGCCTACACCCTTCCGCCGGATGCCAACTTGGCCGTAGTCGTACCTTTCCAGTCTTGGTCGCTTTACGGCATGGGCAGGCCGCCAGAAGGACTGACTCTCCGGGTCAGGTGGCCCATGTTGTCCGGAAGGCCACCAGACTCCGTACACCTGACCTTCTGCTGGGCCTGGGACTCTGGGCGGCCTCCTGAGCCCCAACGCCCGTGGACTTGGGGTTTAGTGTCTTTCCTGCTGTGGGCCCTGGGTGGGGTATTGTGTTCCCTCCTTTCCTGTTCCCCCTACCTCCCACCCTGGGGTTATTTTTTGGCTGTTGTTCCTGTTGGGGGGGGGGGGTCCTTGGGATGTTACCTTGGGTGTCTGGGTTCCACCCCTTGAGAGGGGGGCTCTGTCAGGAGCCGAGCCGGCTTGGTTTCCCCGGCTCGGTCCTGACCTCCCTGTGGGTTTCAGTGCCGCTGTTTATGTGCTTATTATGTATTTCAGTGTGCTTCTCTATCCTTAGCCACTGCTCTCTGGCCGGCAGCTGTGAGGCATCTCTCTTTGGCTCACTCTTCTGTGAGCGCTGGCTGACAGCCTGCCGGTCCAACCACATCCCCTCATTCATTATCACCAGCTGTTCCCACTCCCGTTTGCCAGCTCTCCACTCTCGCCCAGGTGCTCGCAATCACACCATCACCAGCAATGCGTGTACTTAACTTGTTGAACTCGGGAGATTCCGCGGGCGGTCACGTCTCTACGTCTTAGTGCGTCTCAGTGCGCATGAAAAAAAAAGCTGCATTTCCTTTCTTCCAGTACAGACACAGCCGTAAACAGAAAGCCAAAGGAGTGTTTGATTGGTTTAAATTTGATTGACCTCTCATTCGACTAATAAGAGCCTTGAATTGGGTTTCTGAAACCTTGAAGAACCAATGACTGAAAACCTAGCAAGAAGGACCTGCCTACCAACGACCACGAATACAACGAGCCAATTGAAGCAGAGAAGTTTGACGATTGACGTGTCGTTTAACCAATGACATTCTGAATTCAGCAATACCTGACATGCCTTTGTTACGTGTTTATTATTGCCGTTAAAACATGTGCATCCCCCTGCGTAAAATCTCTTTTGCCTAAGCCGCTGGGTGACTCACATTGAGACCTGTGCATAACGGTAGCATTAGCCACTCTTAGCCATTAGCCAGTGTTTTTTTATTACTATTGTTCTTATTTGGCATAGCTGTTGAACGTGTCCCCAGCTTCAAATTCCTGGGGACCCACATCTCGGAGGACCTGTCCTGGTCAGTTAACACCACCAGCCTGATCAAGAAGGCCCATCAGCGCCTCTTCTTCTTGAGGACATTGAAGAAGAACCATCTGTCATCTGACATCCTGGGCAACTTCTACCGCTGCGTGATAGAGAGCACCCTGACCAACTGTATCACACTCTGGTATGGGAGCTGCTCTATAGCTGACCGCAAGGCGCTGCAGCGGGTGGTGAAAACCGCCCAACGCATCACAGGGACTCCACTTCCAGCTATAGAGGACGTCTACAGGAAAAGATGTCTGCGCCGGGCACGCAGCATTCTTAGGGACTCCAACCATCCTGCTCATGGACTGTTCCAGCTTCTCCCCTCCAGAAGACGTTTCAGAAGCCTTCGGACTAGAACCAGCAGGTTTAGGAACAGTTTCTTTCCAACAGCTGTCACGTTATTGAACTTAGTTCCCCGCTGACTCTCTTACAATCATCTTTTACCATCCTCACCTGTACATAACTGCATAACTACATAACTACATCTAACTTATTGCACATTATTTGCACATAACAGTACTTTTAACTTTCTGCACTGCTGCATATATTTGCATATATTTGCTTAAATTGCACATACTGTTAATTACCGTATATACTGCACTGCTGTCCTTTGCACTTCTGATTGGATGCTAAACTGTGTTTCGTTACCTTGTATTCATACATGTGTAATGACAATAAAGTTGAATCTAATCTAATCTAATCTAATTTGTTTTGAAAAATGGTTCGCAAAAACCGCAAGCATGGAAGCGGAGATGGTTTGACTGGGTCAAGTGACCAGAACCACGAGTCAGTAACAACCGGACCAGCTTCATGTTCATCTGACAATGAGGAACTTCGACAACAGATGTTTGCCAACGACACTGCTGTTGTGGACAGATAAGTGTTATAAGCTAAATTATTCTTTATCGATAAAAATAGTAATAAAAATAACTTTTGACCGATCGGTAATTACAACAGTCCCTCATGGCCACAAGTTTTTTTTGTGTGCCGAGTTCCTCTGTAGCGGTGGTGGTGGTGGTGGGGGGGGGGGGTGTTATCCTCTACATTACAGATATTTTAGTATAATTTTTATTGCACTGTAGGCTATTTTTTCTTGTAAAAAAGGCCACACATTTTTTACGTGGCATGTTTCTTTGTGTGTGTGTTTGGAGGGGGTTGTTTGTTACCCTCTAGAAATGTAATAATCCACCCATCCATCCATCCATCTTGTACCACTTTTCCGGAGGTCCAGGTCGCGGAGGCAGCAGTTCACGCAGAGAAGCCCAGACTTCCCTCTCCCCAGCCACCTGCTCCAGTTCTTCAGAGAGGATACCAAGGCGTTCCCAGACCAGCTGGGAGACATAGTCTCTCCACCGAGTCCTGGGTCTGCCCAGGGGTCTCCTCCCAGTGGGACGTGCCTGAAACACCTCAAGTGGGAGGCCCCTCATGGATCGTCACCTTATCGTGGTGGGGGGGGGGGGCGGTTGCGTGCCCCAGTGAACCCAGGAGCTATGTTGTCCGGGGAAATTTGCCTCTGATAGGGTCACCCAAGACAAACTGGTCCTGGGTGAAGGGCCAGACTAAGAACGAGCCAACAGACTCTCATGATAAATTGTATATCAAGGATTCAGTGTACCCCGCCCGGTATGGGGTTACCGGGGCCCCACCCTGGAGCCAGGCCTGGGGGAGGGGCTCGAAGGCTAGCATCTGGTGGCCGGGTTTCCACCCATGGGACCCGGCTGGGCTCAGCCCGAAGGAGTTACATGGGTCCGCCCTCCAGTGGGCTCACCACCTGCAGGAGGGATGATGGGGGTCCGGAGCTATGTGGATTAGGTGGCGGTCAAAGGCGGAGAGTTTGGCGGACTGATCCCAAGCTTTCTAAACAGGCTTTTGAAATGTAATAATATTTTAGTATATTTTTTATTGCACTGTAGGCTATTTTTTCTTGTAAAAAAGGCCACACATTTTTTACGTGGCATGTTTCTTTGTGTGTGGGGGGGCTTGTTTGTTCATTCATTCATTCATGAATGAACAAACAACCACCGCCCCCACACACAAAAGAACATGCCACCTAAAAATGTGTTTGTTACTCTCTAGAAATGTGATAACATTTTAGTATAATTTTTATTGCACTTTAGTCTATTTTTTCTTGTAAAAAAGGCCACACATTTTTTTTACGTGGCATGTTCTGTTTTCCTCCAGTGGCGAGACACAAGGGATGTGTTCATGTGTTCCACAGTGCACACTGCCCACTCAGGAGAGACTGTGTCCCGGAGGGTGAAAGATGCACAAGGGCAGTGGTCAAGAAAGGACATCTCCGTGCCGCCTTGCGTAAAGGACTACAACAGGTATGTAATGTTCTGAAAATGTAACAATCGGCTTGAGTAATATATTGAAGTGTTTTTTTTCCTTTTATTCTAAAAATTATGTTTTTTGTCCATTCAGGTGCATGGGTGAAGTGGACCTATCAGATGCCATGATAGGCTACTACAGTGTTCTCCACAAGACCATGAAGTGGTATGAGCTTTTTTTACCACTTCATTGACCTTGCCATCGTCAATGCCTACATCCTCCACAAGGCACTCGCCTCTGGAAGAGGAGAGAAGCCACTGAGACAGAAGGCATTTCGGGAGACCCTTGCTAAGCAGCTGGCACAGGTGCGCTCTCGATCAGCCACACCCACACCACCTCATCCTACACCCACTGCACATCACAGGATTGTCTTTATCTCAAGGCACCGCACAAATGGACGGGCACTATCCAGGCAGTGCCGTAAAAAGACACCACTCAAGTGCTCCACCTGTGATGTGCCTCTCTGTTTGATCCCAAACCGAGACTGTTACAATAACTGGCATATTGCCAATAACATATAAAGGACTTCATATTCACATTTGTTGTTTGTAAATAGTATGTTTTGTATATTGACATTTTTGTTCGGTAAAGCGTGTTTATATTTTAAACTTCGTTTTCTCTGCGTCATTACTACTGACAGTGTTTCTGGATATCTAACAAGATAGCTCTGAGTGTCACCTTCCATTAAAACCCAAGATGAAGCTTCTATGTTGAAGCATTCAAAAGTTATAGACATTTTTCCAAACTGTGCCAAACTGTGCCATTTGGCACAGTTTGGCACAGTTCAAAAACGCCTGGGAACAACCTGAGAAAAAAGCTGTGTAATATATTCATTTTTGTGGTATTGTTACAAAATTTTGACCACAGCTTGATAACACTTGGTTCTACATTTCTGTTGCATTTTCCAGCCAGTATCTGACAGCTGTGTGTTATTTGCAAGCATTTGTATCTAAAAAACACCCAGGTGAACTTTATTTTCTTCAAATTCAGTATGTTTAGATGACTGCTACTCAGTGGCATGAGCACTTAGAGAGATTAAGTCTGTTTTGCCAAAAAATTCAGAGTGTTTTCTTTTAAATGAGACCAACCCCATGAAGATGCTGCAAAGGGTTGAAGAACAGCTTTTGATTTACTTTGGGTATGTTATTTTTAGGTGTTTTTAGTGAAACTGAACAGAGTTCAACAGGTTTTAAGCAGCCTTTTGCCAGTCACGCATTGCTGGATCATTGTATTGCATTGCATTGTCAGTGAGTAGTTTGCTCTCTGCTCTATTACGACGTGTAGCCACTTCGCGTTTGCTGTGGTTTCCTTGCATCCTCACAGCGATACTGGCTATGGGACGCTAGTGTGGCTACACGTCTCTCCTCCTGCATTCGTGGGGCGATGCCGGCCCCCGAACGCCAACCATAAGTGTACCTTTGTATTTCTATTCGTCTTCACCTTTTTGGAAATTGTTTGTCTTTGCGTTAATAAATGTGTTGTGGTGAACCTGCGCATAAATCCGTCAATTCATTCCCCCCTCTCCGTGCGCTGCGTTTAAAGTGCATGGGGAGATCAATGACAGTTGTAATAGGAATTCATTAATGTCGCATAATATTCAGAGGTATGTACAGTGGATACAAAAAGTTTACACACCCCTGTTCAAATGCCAGGTTTTTGTGATGTAAAAAAATGAGACCAAGATAAATTATTTGAAAAATTTTCCACCATTAATGTGACTTACAACCTGTACAGCCCAACTGAAAAACAAACTGAAATCTTTCAAGGGGAAAAATAAAAAATAAAAAAACTTACAATAACCTCTTTGCATAAATATGCACACCCTTAAGCTAATATTGTGCATCCAGAAAGTATTCACAGTGCTTCACTTTTACCACATTTTGTTATGTTACAGTCTTATTCCAAAATTGATAAAAATTATTTTTTTCCTCAAAATTCTACACACAATAACCCATAAAGACAACATGAAAAAGGTTTGGGTTTGTTTGTTTTTTTTGAGATTTTTGCTAATTTATAAAAAAAATAAATAACTTAGAAATCACATGTATGTAAGTATTCACAGCCTTTGGCATGAAGTCCAAAATTGAGTTCAGGTGCATCCTGTTTTCACTGATCATCCTTGAGATGTTTCTACAGCATAATTGGAGTCCACCTGTGGTAACTTCAGTTGATTGGACTTGATTTGGAAAGGCATACACCTGTCTATATAAGATCACACAGTTGACAGTGCATGTCAGAGCACAAACCAAGCATGAAGTCAAAGGAATTTTCTCTAGAATTCTGAGACAGGACTGTCTCGAGGCACAAATCTGGTGAAGGATACAGAAAAATTTCTGCTGCTTTGAAGGTCCCAATGAGCACACTGGCCTCCATCATCCGTAAATGGAAGAAGTTCGGAACCACCAGGACTCTTCCTAGAGCTGGCCGACCATCTAAACTGAGTGATCACGGGAGCCTTAGTCAGGGAGGTGACCAAGAACCCGATGGCCACTCTGTCAGAGCTCCAGCATTCCTCTGTGGAGAGAGGAGAAACTTCCAGAAGGACAACCATCTCTGTAGCAATCCACCAATCAAACCTGTATGATAGAGTGGCTAGACGGAAGCCACTCCTTAGTAAAAGGCACATGGGAGCCCACCTGGAGACTGCCAAAAGGCATCTGAAGGACTCAGACCCTGAGAAACAAAATTCTCTGGTCTGATGAGACAAATATTGAACTCTTTGGTGTGAATGCCAGGAGTCATGTTTGGAGGAAACCAGGCACCGCTCATCACCAGGCCAATACAATCCCTAGAGTGAAGCATGGTGGTGGCAGCATCATGCTATGGGGATGATTTTCAGCGGCAGAAACTGGGAGACTAGTCAGGATAGAGGGAAAGATGAATGCAGAAATGTATAGAGACATCCTGGACGAAAACCTGCTCCAGAGCGCTTTGGGCGACGGTTCATCTTTCAGACGGACAACGACCCTAAGCATACAGCCAAGACATCAAAGGAGTGGATTTAGGACAACTTTGTGAATGTCCTTGAGTAGCCCAACCAGAGTCCAGACTTGAATCCAATTGAACATCTCTGGAGAGATCGTAAAATGGGTGTGCACCGACCCTTCCCATCCAACCCAATGAAGCTTGGAAGGTGATGCAAAGAGGAATGGACAAAACTGCCCAAAGATAGGTGTGCCAAGCATGTGACATCATATTCAAAAAGACTTGAGGCTCTAATTGCTGTAAAAATGAATTTAATCCATCTTGGAATAAGGCTGTAACATAATAAAATGTTGAAAAAGTGAAGTGTTGTGAATACTTTCCGGAAGGACTGTACTTTGTTGCAGCACCTTTGGCTTTTATTACAGCACTCAGTCTTTTTGGGTAGGAGTCTATCAGTGTGGCACATTGTGATTTGGCAATATTTGTCCACTCTTCTTTGCAACAACAGTACAAACTTGTCAGATTGCGAGGGCATCTCCTGTGCATAGCACTTTTCAGATCACCGCACAGATGTTCGATCGGATTCAGGTCTGGACTCTGGCTGGGCCATTCCAAAACCTTATTCTTCTTCTGGTGAAGTCATTCTTTTGTTGATTTGGATGTGTGTTTCGGGTCATTGTCATGCTGAAAGATGATGTTCCTCTTCATCATCAGCTTTCTAGCATAAGCTTGAAAGTTTTGTGTCAATACTGACCGGTATTTGGAACTGTTCATAATTCCCTCCACCTTGACTAAGGCCCCAGATGCTTCACTGTAGGTATGGTGTTCTTTTGGTGATGAGCACTGTTGTCTTTGCGCCAAATATACCTTCTGGAATTATGACCACAAAGTTCAACCTTGGTTTCATCAGACCATAACACATTTTCTCACATGTATTTGAGAGATTTCAAATGTGTTTTTGCAAAATGTAGCCAGGCTTGGATGTTTTTCTTCATAAGATAAGGCTTCTTGCCACCCTAGATGGGAGATTGTTGTCACATGTAATAAACAGCCAGTACGTGCCAGAAATTCCTGCAGCTCATTCAATGTACTGTTGACCTCTTGGCAGCCTCCTTGACCAGTTTTCTTGTCGTCTTTTCGTCAGTTTTGGAGGGATGTCCAGTTCTTGGTAATGTCACTATTGTGCCATATTTTCTCCACTTGATGATGACTGTCTTCATTGTGTTCCATGGTATATTTAATGCCTTGGAAATTCTTTTGTACCTTCTGTCATGTGTCTAGGGCGATTTGGTCTTTTCGGGCCCCAGACAAAGACTGTTGTTGTATTTTGCTTCTTTGTTTTGTACACTTATTGGCTAGAGTTTTCTATGTTCTGTTCTGCCTCTCCCTCTTCCTCCAGGTGCTCCCCATTGGCTGCTCAGCCTGCCGCTGCAGTGTGCAGCCTGTAATCAGCACACCTGTTACTGTCACGCACCTGTATTCACTGTGCACCATTAGCTGACTGTGTATTTATTTCCTGTCAGTTCATTCACTCATTGTCACAGCGTTCGTCATTTCCTGCACGCAGTTAGTCTCCCTGTTCAGTTATTCCCGTGTTTGGACTACTCTTCCCTGGGACAACTTTTGGTGTTGTTTTTCCCAGAGCCCAGCTGCCCTCCGACCCATTAATGTAAGTCCTCCTTTCCTTGGCTCTCGTTTCTTATTTTCCCCCAGTGGCCAGTTTTGCCCTGGGGCTTGACGTGAACTGTTTTCCTCGTAGCCTGCAAGATCCATGTGAACTGTACTCATCTGTCGTGTAGTTTTTGCATTTTTGGATATCTTATGTTGGACATTTGTTGCATTTTGTCTCTTTAGTTAATAAACACACTCTTCACCTGCAAGTGGGCTCATCCTTTCCATTTGTGCATGCGTAAAAGCGCACGTACATGACAGCTTCTCCTTACTGATACCTTTGAACAATGAGATCCCTCTGATGCTTTGGAAGATCTCTGTGGACCATGGCTTGTGCTGTAAGATGCGACTACAAAAATGTCAGGAAAAGCCTACTAGAACAGCTGAACTTTATTTGGGGTTAATCAGAGGCACTTTAAATGGTGGCAGGTGTGTGATGACTCCCATTAACATAAGTTTGAGTGTGATTGGTTAATTCTGAACACAGCCACATCCCCAGTTATAAGAGGGTGTGCATATTTATGCAAACAGGTTATTGTAAGTTTTTTTTTATTTTTCCCCTTAAAAGATTTTACTTTGTTTTTCAGTTGGGTTGTACAGGTTATAGGTCACATTAATGGTGGAAAAAGTTTTGAAATGATTTATTTTGGTGTCATGGGCAGCAAGAGTGCGCCCCCTCCTTCCCATTCATCTCTCCATGGCTCATCAGAACACCTGCGGGAGAGGACACACCTGCGCCCTCTCATCAGCCAGCGTACTTAAGGAAGCATCCTTCAGTGATTCAACGCTGGCTCGTCTGGCTATACTGCCATAAGACAGCAAGTAATCTCACACTGGGTAAAGAAATTATTAGCCTGTGTCCTTTATTCAGGTTGCTGCCATTGTGCAGGTGTGTCTCGGGGACTGTGTGCTCTCCTGCCACACCATCCCTCGCCAACAGTAACCTCCATCCGGTCAGGCACCACCAGCTCATTCCCTACCCTGCTGGTTCCCCGCTGGAGTCCTGCCGGTGCTCCCTTGGAGCCCATCTAAGTGGTAATTTGGCTTGCCCATTATCCCTTACTTCATTCCTCCACTTACAGCTTTCGTCTTCTCTCCACAGGCTCTTTCCTCTGGTGAGTGACTGTTCTGTAGCTGTGCGGAGGTTTTGCAATTTTATAAACATTCTCAAACATGTATTATTGTTTGATTGTCTTTCTGTTGCTGCATCTTGCACGTGGGCTGAATTATCTAATCAGTCATGTCATCCTGGTGTCATTTTTTGACATCACAAAAACCTACCATTTGAATAGGGGTGTGTAGAATTTTTATATCCACTGTATATATATATATATATATATATATATATATAAACCTTTATAAACAACATAATCTTTATTTTAAAGGTCTAATTGCTGTTGCAGCCCTCAGCCACTTCTATTTTAGTCGGAGAAGAGGAAAATGGCTTTAGTTGGAAAAGGTTGCAGACCCCTGAACTATGAATATGGGATGGTGGAGGGGGGCAGGTTAACAAGGGGGATGATTTTTGGTCATTTTGCTAACATGGGGTATAGCATCCCCTCTCATCCCCTCATATCACCTACTTGACCTACTATAACCGACTAAATCTGAGCTCATATCAACCAGTCAACAAGAATCAATAATAAATCAGTCTGCAGATGTGATAAGAATTCATTACAACAACTCACTGTTAGTTTAGTTTTTAAAGCACCAGAGGAGAAGGAAAAAATATGAATTCTGACTCCATTAGCTTCAGAGCCCTGAACAGTGACCCTTAAATCAGCTGCTCGGGCCCCTAACGAGGCTGGTCGTCACAGGGCCGCGGTCACAGATATTAATGAGGTGTTTACGGAGTGGAGCTCTTTTCTGAAGATGCCTTGATGTTGAAGGATAAAATGAGCAGCCTTCCCATGTCTTTAGAGATCAAATTAAAGCAGAGTATCAAATAAAAAGAGTGACTTCCACTTAATTTCTCAAAGAACAGAGAGGAGGGGAATTAATTGATTCCTTGACTTTGTTACAAGACGGAGAATTGTAGAACAAACCGAGGGAGCTCTTTGTTCATGAATACATGATTATTTCTAATTTCTTCTGATCAAATGCAGACCGTCTCCCTCGGGATCCCACTTCTTCTGCACAGCACAAGTATTTTGCTCGGCAAGGTTTCGGTAAACAAGCTTTATTTTTGCCTCAGTGAAAAGCAGTTGTTTGAAGTGTAAAAAAAATGAATGCAGGACTGTTGTCTCTGTGATGTGTAATCACAGTCTGAAGGATGATACGCAGCAACGCTTCAACACCGGAACCAGAACTCTGAAACAGGCTGAGGTGAAATGCTTGACTGCTTCCACACCTGAGGACAGGTGGCTGAGCCTGGGGGTGGGGGTGGGGGATTCATCTTTTGATGTGACATTAGAGTGAACCCCGGATATGACGGAAACAATCACTGCGAGGGATTTCGCCACATCGGAATGTAGATTCAGAAGGTGATCTGATGGCTCTAAACCATCCTCCCTGTTAATATGCCACCCCCCATTCCAACTCAAACCTACCCAACCTGGAAAAAAGGGAGCATTGTCTCCTCCCCCAAGCAGAAATGCTTTTATCATAAATTTGCAACTTTTTTCTTATTAACCCTTCTTGTGGCAAGGTTTCATGGACAGATAGTGCCCCCACTGCCACAGGCACAGCGCTGTGCCTGTCATGTGATGTTACGGCTGTGGACAAAATTGTTGGTACCCCTCTGTTAATGAAAGAAAAACCCACAATGGTCACAGAAATAACTTGAATCTGACAAAAGTGGTAATAAATAAAAATTCTATGAAAATTAACCAATGAAAATCAGACAATGCTTTTGAATTGTGGTTCAACAGAATTATTTTAAAAAACAAACTCATGAAACAGGCCTGGACAAAAATGATGGTACCCTTAACTTAATATTTTGTTGCACAACCTTTTGAGACAATCACTGCAATCAAACAATTTCTGTAACTGTCAATGAGACTTCTGCACCTCTCAGCAGGTATTTTGGCCCACTCCTCATGAGCAAACTGCTCCAGTTGTCTCAGGTTTGAAGGGTGCCTTCTCCAGATGGCATGTTTCAGCTCCTTCCACAGGTGTTCAATAGGATTTAGATCAGGGCTCATAGAAGGCCACTTTAGAATAGTCCAGTGTTTCACTCTTAGCCATTCTTGAGTGTTTTTAGATGTGTGTTTTGGGTCATTATCCTGTTGCAAGACCCATGACCTGCAACTGAGACCAAGCTGTCTGACACTGGGCAGCACATTTCTCTCTAGAATACCTTGATAGTCTTGAGATTTCATTGCACCCTGCACAGATTCAAGACACCCTGTGCTAGATGCAGCAAAGCAGCCCCAGAACATAACAGAACCTCCTCCATGTTTCACAGTAGGGACAGTGTTCTTTTCTTGGTATGCTTCATTTTTGTGTCTGTGAACATAGAGCTGATGTGCCTTGCAAAAAAGTTCCAGTTTTGTCTCGTCTGTCCATAGGACATTCTCCCAGAAGCTTTTTAGCTTGTCAACATGCAGTTTGGAAAATTCTAGTCTGGCTTTTTAATGATTTGTTTTCAACAGTGGTGTCCTCCTTGGTCGTCTCCCACAAAGTCCACTTTGGCTCAAACAACAACAGATGGTGCAATCTGACACTGATGTACCTTGACCTTGGAGTTCACCATGAATGTGTTTAGAGGTTGTTCTGGGCTCTTTTGTTACCATTCGTATTATCCGTCTCCTCCTGCGGCCACGTCCAAGGAGGTTGGCTACAGTCCCGTGGATCTTAAATTTCTGAATAATATGTGCAACTGTAGTCACAGATGGCTCAGTTGGTGGCTCAGTTGGTAGAGCATCCGCCCCACACCCGGGAGGCAGGGGTTCAAATCCCGGCCAGGTCATGCCGAAGACCATATAAAAGTGGAACTTCCTGCCGTCCAGCTTGGTGCTCAGCAATAATGGAATGGAGGAGGGAAATTTGTGGCGGCACCTTGCATGGCAGCGGCCCTCTGGTTCTACACTTGGGGTGTGTGTGATTAACACAGTAGATAGGTAAAACACAATCTCATTCTACTGTACATGATTGGTTGTACAGTTGAATAACAATAAAGGGTGATTAAGAAACATCAGGCTGATGGGAGATGGTCTTATAGCCTTTACCTTTAACATGCTTGTCTATAATTTTCTTTCTAATCTCCTGAGACAACTCTCTCCTTTGCTTGCTCTTGTCCATGTTTAGTGTGGTACACACCATGTCAACAAACAGCACAGTGACTACTTGTCACCCTTTAAATAGGCCGACTGATTGATTACAAGTTTGTAGACACCTGTGATGTTAATTAGAGGACACATTTTGGTTGAACATGTCCCTATGGTCACATTATTTTCAATCTTTTCTAGGGGTACCATCATTTTTGTCCAGGCCTGTTTCATGAGTTTGTTTTTTAAAGTAATTCTGTTGAACCACAATTTAAAAACACTGTCTGATTTTCATTGGTTAATTTTCATAGAATGTTTATATATTACCACTTTTGTCAGATTCAAGTTATTTCTGTGACCATTGTGGGTTTTTCTTTCATTAACAGAGGAGTACCAACAATTTTGTCCACGGCTGTATGCTAATGCATCGTGCATTAGCATAACATAATTAGCATAATGTGTGAGCCCCAGACCGCTAGGCAAAGCATTAAAGGTATAAAAGGGAGATGCACTGCAGCCTGGGAACTCTTCTTGTGAATTCAACTGTTAGAGAGAATAAAGTCTGTGCTGATTCAGCTCGTCGTCTCACCTGTTCTATTCTCTCTACACTGGTGACCCTTGACATGCAATGGAAGACTAGGCAAACACCCCGGAGACAAGCCAAAGAGGAAGCGCCAGCATCGCGTGCACTGTTTCAGTAAAGCTCCCAGACTTTTGGCTGCACGACCCGACATCGTGGTTCCTACACACAGAGGCAGCAGTTCGCTCTCAGCGAGGTAACGGCGGACGACACCAGATATTACTGCATGATTGCTGTGCTTGATGCACGCACAACACGGCAGGTGGCAGGCCTGCTCGAAGAGCCACCAGCCCATGGTAAATACGAGGCGCTCAAAAAGATGCTGACCCAGTGCTACACGCTCTCGGACTGCGAGAGAGCGGAAAGGCTCCTGACGTGTTCTGAGTTAGGGGACAGGTCAGCAGTCGAGTTGATGGAGAACATGTTGGCATTAATGGGCAGAGATGATGAGTGGTTCCTGTTCTCCCACTTATTCCTCAGAAACCTCCCGACAGCGGCAAGAGCGATCCTCACGAACTCACCACTGCTGGTGACACAGAACTACTGTACACTAGACCAAGAAGCGGACCGGATCATCCTGGTGACCAGAACCTTCACCGTGAATGCAGCAGCGCCGGAGCCCAGACAGACGACCAGCAAGAATGAGGAGCCGCTGATGGTGGCCGGTGCAGATGCCGAGAAGCACGGGAAGGACACAATCTGCTTTTATCACCACCATTTCTGAGCAAACGCATGGCAATGCGTTCCACTGTGCCAGTGCAAGCAGTAGGGAAACGCCAGGACCAGCAGTCAGTAGCAGCTGCGACCGCCGGTGAGAGAGATAAGCTGCTCTACGTCACGGCCTCACGTTCAGGGAGACAGTTTCTGGTGGACTCCGGCTCCTAGAAGAGCCTCATCTTGCCGTTCAACTCGGGCAGGGTGGCTGGAAGTAGCGGTCCCGAGCTGGCAGCTGCCAACGGCTCTGACATTAAGCCATTTGGTGAAAGGACACTAACTATATGTTTGCATGGGCATAACTTCCAGTGGACCTTCATCATAGCGGCATGTAACTCCCCCATTTTGGGTGCAGACTTTCTATGTGCGCACGGTTTATTAGTTGATGTTGCTAATAGATGCCTATTTAATGCTGTTTAGTTTGATTTTCTGCCCTGTACAGCTCGAGGAGCCGGGTCGACAACACTTGCCAACATCACAGCTCCAAGGGGTAAGTTCCAACAGTTACTCGCCCAGTTCCCAGCACTCATGGTTCTGACGTTTTCAACAGCCGTCACCAAGCATGGGGTCGAGCACTTTATTACACACCAAGGGGCCGCCCATTTTCACACGACCTCGGCGCTTGGATGCAACTAAACTGGCCAGTGAATGCAAGGAGTTTGCCAACTTGGAGAGGTTAGGGCTCAAACAGCCTGTGGGCATCCCCACTGCACATGGTGCCTAAAGCTGACGGGTCGTGGCGACCATGCTGCAATTACCAGCGACCCCCTGTTACAGCCACTATGGACGTTGGCTGAAGCCCAAAGGATGGGGTGGTTAAGGCCCATTCTGGGTGTTTGGGGGGGGGGGGGGCTAGGTGTTAGATTCTCCACCCAGAGCATGATGGCCCAGGAGAAGAGGGGCTGACGGGGAGTCCAGACAGAGCAGCAGAGGTGGAATACTCCCCGGGGGGAAGTGGAGACGCTGGCTGCCGGGAGAAGGAAGAAGTGCGGCACCAGCATACTGTTATGCTAATGCACCGTGCAGGCTTTGTCTTTTAATGTGTATTGACGTGTGAGCCCCAGGCCGCTAGGCAAAGCATTAAAGGTATAAAAAGGAGATGCACTGTGGCCTGGGAACTCTTCTTGTGAATTCAACTGTTAGAGAGAATAGAGTCTGTGCTGATTCAGCTCATCATCTTGCCTATTCTCTCTACAATGTCTCTTTAATGGTTTATTGTTCTTCCAGTTATTTATGTTCTTAGCACTATTATTCTTTTGTCAATTTCTGTAATTTAGGAGTTATATTTTGTTTTTCTGTGACACACATGCCCTACCTCCTCTTCCAGACACTCCCACCCTGTCATCTGCTCACTAGTCGTCTCAGCTGTAGTTGTAGTAGTTGCGTAATTAGGTCACCTGCTCGCTCATGCTCCCTGCACCTGCTGCCTATTGTTCCCCCACTATTTAAAGACTGTCATGTTGTTTCCTCACTGCAGGAGTCGTGCTTAACGCTCTTCCTCATCGCCACCAGAGCCCAATTCCCGCTCTGGTGAGTTTGTCTGGAATCATCTTGAATCTGTAAGTTTTTTTTCTCAGTCTGCTTGGATTTTGTTTTGTGCACTTCTTAGGACTTGTGTTTTTTGTGTGTGTGCAATAAATTCCACTAACTGCAGTTCAGCGCGTGGGTCTCAGTTCTCTGCCCTGGGAGGCGATTCATGACATTAGACTGCCGCCAGTTGAGATCCAGCTGCTGTAGTTAGTGGATTTTTGCCCTCCTGTTTTCACTCACCTGTTCCGTGGATCAATTATGTCCCCAGAGCACTGACCTCCATCAGCCAAGGGGAGATCGGCAGTGGGATTACCGAGCGTGGAGGAAGAATGGGCCGCGGAGTTTGTCCGGAGCTTCTTGGATGAAGCCCTCGCCTCCCGTAGTCTTAAGAAAATCTGGGAGAATGTGGATGGAGCGGTGGGAATTGTGGAGGCACATCCTGGGTTGAGGAAGCATCCCCAGTTCGCGGAGCTGCTGTCCACTCTCGCCGTCCTGCAGCAGTCCTTCCCCGGGCTGATGTGGGGGCATCCTCCAGCGAGCCCAAAGCTGAATCGGAGGTGCACTCCGCGGAAGATGCCCTGCTTCTCCTCCAGTGCGCCCATCCCTGCTTTTGTTTCTCCAGCTCCATCCGCTTCACGGTGCCATCATCCAGCATCGGACCGCCGGAGGGATATTCCCACCTCTCAGTCAGAAACTCCACCCTTGCCGAAGCAGAAGACCCCGCAGCAGTGCATTTCCAGTGTTTTTCCTCTCCAGCATTTCTGCCAGCTTCTTGTTTTCCTGCAGCTGCTGTTCCTCATGTCTCCTTGCCGATTTCTCCTGCTGTTGAGAGGCCATCTGTATCCTCTTCGGCTCGGCCCATTGACGTGGCTGTAGGGGTGGCTCCACAATGTACCTCTGGGAAGCCCTCCTCAACTGAAGTCACAGAGAGGGTTGACCCAACACCTGCTGCAGCAGAGAACATCATGCCCCGAGAATTAGGGCAAGCTTCTTTTCATTCTCATTCACAAAATCACAAACTAGCTTGCCTGATTCCCGGTGGTGAGGCTCAGCTCATGCAGTCCTATGAGCTCTCACCGCCTGCTGCAGCTATAAGCCTTGCAACTGCTCTCTCTGTGTCTCCTCCTATTTTTCCTGAGCGTCCGCCGGTTCCAGGGTTGAGCCGCCAGACGATGGAGGAGCCTGCGGTCCTGGAGGACCTGGCCCCAGCCCCGCCACCACAGTCTGAACGGAGGGGAAGCTGTGGTGCCGAGCTGACGTCTAGGTTGACGATCAAATGTCCCCAGGCCTCAGCTACACTAGATCCAGCCCCCGCAGGAAGTCGACCCCCTGTCACCACGCAGGGCAAGCCACCAGCGTGGTGCACCTCACTGGGGGGTCCTGAGACTGCCTTACCCACCATGCCTGCTGTAGGGGCCGCCACAGCAGAGTTGGATCTGGACCTCCAGAGGACCGGGCCCAAACAACCATCATCTGGATCGACGGAGTCCTGGATGGTGGTGGAGCTCGAGCTCAGGCAAGAGCTCTCCTTTGGTTTCATTGCATCTGTTTTGGAGAGATCTTGTCAGGCTCTCGGTGAGGAGAGCCGGGTGCAGCCATCAGCTGCACCTGAGCTAATCTCACTGGGCTCCACTGCTGCCGGTGACCCTGACCCTGTCTCTCTGCCTGTTCTGTTTGAGTTTTCGCCCAGGGTCACCGAGGAAATTCCACCCTTGCCAGATGTCTCCGTGGGCCCAGGCTCGTCACCCGAGATCACCGTGGGTCCAGCTCCACCACACTGAGGTTGTCAAGGACACTCTGTCCCAGCCCGGGACCTCCGTGGGTGCAGCTTTGGCCCAGTCCAGGTCCTCTGTGGGTGCTGCTCCCTCCGCTGAGGTCATCGAGGATGCTCCGTCCCAGCCCAGGACCTCCATGGGTGCAGCTTCAGCCCAGTCCGGGTCTTCCGTGGGTGCTGCTCCCCCTCTGGTTGAGGTCATCATGGGTGGTCTGTCCCAGCTTGGGACCTCTGTGGGTGCAGCTCCTCCTCAGTCTGGGTCTCTGTGGGTGTTGTGTCCCAGTTGGGGACTGTCATGGGTGCTGTGCCCCAGTCTAAAACCAACCTGGGTGTGGGCCCGCCATGGGCGTTACGCCCCAGCCCAGGGACAATCATGGGTGCAGCTTTGGTCTAGTCCGGGCCCACCACAGGTGCAGCCTTGCTCCTACTAGGAGCCACCAAGGTCGCTGCTGTGTTCCAGCCTGGAGCCACCAAGGGTGCAGCTTTGGCCCAGTCTGGGTCCACAGAGGATGCAGCATTGCTCCAGCCCAGAGCCACCACGGGTGCAGCCTTGTTCCAGCCTGGAGCCACCGCAGGTGCAGCTTTGCTCCAGCCCAAAGACACCACGGTTGCTGCTTCGCTCCAGTCCAGAGCCACCGTGGGTTTGACGTTGTCCCCATCCGGGATCACCATGAGTGCAACCTAGCCCCAATCCGGGGCAACCGCGGGTGCTACTATGTCCCAATCTGGGACCACTGAGGATTCTTCTGGCCAGTCCGAGTGTATCGTGGTTCCTCTTCCTTCACCAAACACCAACGGGGTACCCCCTCTTCTGCCAGACACCGTCATAGTTCTCCCTCCTGTGCCAGATGCCATGGCGGTTCTCCCTCCTTTGCCGGACACCATTGTGACTCCCCCTCCTGTGCTGGACTCCATCGTGTTTCCTCCTCTTGTGCCAGATGCCATCGTGGTTTCCCCTCCTGTGCCTGACATCGTTGTGGTTCCCTCTCCTGTGCTTGACGCCGTGGTGGTTCCACCTCCTCAGCTCTCCTTCCCTTCGCTGGGCCTCCCCATGGGGGAGCCACCTCCTGGGCCACCTCTCCTATTCAGGTGGCTTAAGAATTTGGGTCGGCTGCCTGACGGACTGTGCCATTTGGTTGGGTGGCCCTAATTCACCAGTAGGCCACCCAATTCGCACCACCTTGCCATCTGTCAGGTCTGGGACTTCAGCCAGCTGCCCGAACAGTTTAGCTCTGTGGCCTAGAGGGCCTCGGGGTCTGGTATTGCTTGGATGCGGGTCATGAGTGGGGTCTGGGTTTTTGTTCCCTCCTAAGCCTGTTTCCCCCACCTCCCATCTGGTTTATTGTTACATCTTTTTTTGTGTGTGTGTGGGGGGGGGGGGCTTTTTTCTTTTTTGGGTGTTACCTTGGGGTGTCTGGATCCACCCCTAAAGGGGGCTCTTAATTTATTTCTTATTATTTTCTGTATTTGTCCAGTGTTGTGTTATTTTCCTGTACGTTGGTTTATGGTGTCTCTTTAATAGGTGTTTTGTTCTGCCAGTTATTTATTCAATTCAATTCAATTCAACTTTATTTATATAGCGCCATTTCACAACAACAGTCATCTCATAGCACATTTATGTTCTTAGCACTATTATTCTTTTGTCAATTTCTGTAGTTTTGGAGTTATATTTTGTTTTTCTGTGACACGAGTGCCCTACTTCCTCTTCCTGTCATGGCCTTGCCCGTGCGCTTCATAAACGCGCATGGAGGAAGAGAAGGAGAAATGAGGATTTAACTGCAGGGGTTACTACACACACATTTATTGAACGATAGTGAAGGGAGCCATACAAAATGGCAGAGCAGCTTGGGCTAATACAGAGTTCTTCTTGAAATGCTAGGCTGTGCAGGGAGAAAGCGTAGCAGTTGTGCCGCACAAGGAAATGCTACCAGCGTAGAGGCACAACTGCATACAGAAACGATAGAGTTACTCACAGCCTAGGCAATCTGGGTCCTCCAGTAGATCGGCAAGCATAAACCTTCAGTGACGTGATGGTTAGATGGCGGAGCACAGACATCTAATGCATACAATGATCCAGCGGCGTTTGTCCAGCAAAGAGCTGCTTATGACCAAACGCCGCTGGCGTGGCAAATTGGGAGCACCTGGGTGAGGTGTGGGAAGAATGATTACCAGGGCTGGAAACAGCTGATGGAGTCAAAGGGAGAGAGAGGGGGCGTGGCTGGACCGACAGACTGTCAGCGGCGTGAGAGAAAGTAGGTCACAGACGCAGACTAACAGCTGCCGGTCAGGTAGTGGCAGAGGATAAGGGAGTCAGTACAATAATACACAAAAATGCATATAACCAGTAAAACCAAAACCCCCAAAGAGATCGAGGCCGAGCCGGGGAAAGCCAAGCCGGCTCGGCTCGTGACACTTCCAGACACTCCCACCCTGTCATCTGCTCACTAGTCGTCTCAGCTGCAGTTGTAGTAGTTGCGTAATTAGGTCACCAGCTCGCTCATACTCCCTGGACCTGCTGCCTATTGTTTCAGTGCTATTTAAAGACTGTCATGTTGTTTCCTCACTGCAGCAGTCTTGCTTAACTCTCTTCCTCATCGCCACCAGAGCCCAATTCCCGCTCTGGTGAGTTTGTCTGGAATCATCTTAATCTGTGAGTTTTTTCTCAGTCTGTGCTTGGACTTTGTTTTGTGCACATCTTGGGACTTGTGCTTTTTATGTGTGCAATAAGTTCCACTGACTGCAGTTCAGCACGTGAGTCTCAGTTCTCTGTCCTGAGAGGCGATTCATGACAAACTGCAAATTTTCCTCATAAATTTGTGACATTTTGCAAAATTAGAACATTTTTATCATAAAATTGCAACTTTTTCTCTTAACTTTTTTCTAGTGAAA
This sequence comes from Pholidichthys leucotaenia, assembly GCA_020510985.1. NCBI lineage: Eukaryota > Metazoa > Chordata > Actinopteri > Cichliformes > Pholidichthyidae > Pholidichthys > Pholidichthys leucotaenia. The sequence continues at coordinate 421,930,306 of CM035837.1, read as the reverse complement.
TAGCAACTTTTTTCTCATGAATTTGCAACTTTTTCCTAATAAATTTGTAACTTTTTTCTAATAAATTTGCGGCTTTTTCAAATAGATCCATAACTCATTTCTCATAATTCTGCGATTCTTTTCACATATTTTTTTTCTTGTAGATTTGAAATTTTCATCTCTTCATGCTGATTAAAGTTTTATGCTATATAATAAATTGCAACATGCAACTTTTTAATTGCATATTAGGATCTCTTATCATATTTTGGCACCTTTATTCCCACAAATTTGTACCTGATTTACGTTTATAAATTTGTAACTCATGCCAGATTTGTGAATACCCCCCACCTCCCTTGTCAAAAAAATAACAACAACTCGCCTACTGATGACGGCACATCGGTCATCGGCAAAAAATTCTAACATTGTGCATCCCTAGTTAGCATAAATGTACATTGTAGTTACATCAAATTTATATTTTTGTTTTTCAAATAATAATCTAATCTGATAACCTAAAAGTGACTGTTTAAAGAATATCAGGCAGTAAACATTAAAATAAAGGTTCCATTTGAGAAAGTTCCAACTTCTAATCATCGATACTTTTGTACTTCAAGCAACAACCCAATCCTAATGGAGGAACAGCATTTACTCTCTAGGGTTTCAGGCTGATTTAACCAGAATGTCAAGGGATTCATGCTCAAATTAAACTGTAAACTGACAGCCTCCCGTAGACAGCTTTCATCAGTGGTGTCTCTCATAAGCGTTGTGTGAATAAAGTTATTATTAAGCAGCGGGGTAGTGGCAGTGGGTGGGCGACCCCGCCGTGGGACGGCGTGTCCTCCTGTGGACAGTGTCAGTGGTGTGGGAGGACAGCTCTGTCTTCAGGGCTCTCCGTATTGACTCAGTCCGGAGCGGCGGTTCTGGCTCGACGCATCTCTGAGGCTCGTATCGACACCTGGGTTCTCGTTTGGATAGCGGGGTCACGCGACCGCGACGCTCTGCTTTGATTAATTGAATGGAGAACTTGGTTAATGACGCTGTAATCTTCTCCAAAGTCACACTTTAACTGAGCTCTGCTGTACAGGGAGACCTCAGCAGGACTTTACCGCATTGTCATCATCACCATCATCATAAAATTATATCTTATAAAATTTATGCTCATGTATGGTGGCCCTGAGAGCTCAAATGCACAGCAGATTAAGAAAGAACCTGCACACAGACAAGACAAAAATAAACTGCATCTGCATCAAAATGGTAACACACAAACTTGTCCATAAAAAAAGAATGTGCTGCAAATATTCACAGCAATTGAAAATACAGAAACACACCACAAAAACCCACAATGGAACTCAGGCTTTTTTAAAAACTTTGTAAACCAAAGACCACCTATAAAACATGCAACTGAAGTACGGAAATGAGTCACCTTTTCCTAGCCAACGTGCCCATGTGGGCCCCACAATAGGTTAAACTGTCTTATGAGTCCCATGTGGGTTTGTCCACGGGTCCCATGTTGGCCCTTCTGTGTTTGCCCACATGGGTTTAATATGGGTGAGGAGGTTTCAGTAACGCTGGTGCCATAGGCAAATTTATGAGAAAAAAGTGAGAATTTATAAGAAAAAAACTAATTGACAAAAAAGTAACAAATTTGTGAGAAAAAGTCACAAATTTACTCAAAAAATGTTTGAATTTTATGAGAAAAAAGTGAAAATTTACAAGAAAAAAAAATTGACAAAAATTAACAAATTTGTGAGAAAAAGTTCCAAATTTACTCAAAAAAGTTTCAAATTTATAAGAAAAAAGTGAAAATTTATAAGAACAAAAATTAATTGACAAAAAAGTAACAAATTTGTAAGAAACAGTTACAAATTTACTCAGTTTGAAATTTATGAGAAAAAAGGGAAAATTTTTAAGAAAAAACTAATTGACAAAAAAGTAACACATTTGTGAGAAAAAGTCACAAATTTATTCAAAAAAGTTTCAAATTTATGAGAAAAAAGTGAAAATTTTTAAGAACAAAAATTAATTGACAAAAAAGTAACAAATTTGTGAGAAACAGTTACAAATTTACTCAAAGTTTGAAATTTATGAGAAAAAAGTGAAAATTTATAAGAAAAACTAATTGACAAAAAAGTAACAAATTTGTGAGAAAAAGTCAAAAATTTACTCAAAAAAAGTTTCAAATTTATGAGAAAAAAGTGAAAATTTGGGAGAAAAAGATGCAAACTGATGAGACAAATAATTACAAAGTTACTTGAAAAGAATTACACTTTAAGAAAAAAAAAGACCAAATTTAAAATAAGTCACAAATTCATTAGGAAAAAATTAGCGAAAGTTGTATATTAACAAAGTAGCAAATATGAGAAAAAATGTTAAAATTATGATTAAAAAAAGTCACAAATTTATGAGGAAAAACTGTAAGTTTACAGTATAAAAAAGTTGAAAATTTTTGAGAAAGTTCCAAATTTACAAGAAAAATGTTGCAAATTTACGGGAAAAACTCACAAATTTACAAGGAAAAAAATAATTGTTTTGTATACTTTATTAATCTCAGAGCAAAATTCCGGGCATCCGCCTGAATGGATGAGAAAGCCAAGGTCCAGCGTCAATCTCTTCACACACACATTTCTAGGGCCACTTTAGAGTCTCCAATTAACCTAACTTGCATGTTTTTGGCCTGTGGGAGGAAACTGGAGTACCCGGGGTAAACCCACGCCCATACGGGGAGAACATGCAAACTCCACACAGAAGGGTCACCGATCGAATCAATCTCTGTGACCTTCTTGCTGTGCTGCCACAATGCAAACGACTGCTCCCCCAAGCCACACCACCGAGCTGTCTGAGAAAAAGGCCAGTAATAAAAAGGCAAATTTATGAAGAGTTCCAAAAGCACAAGAAAACGTTTGCAAATATTCCAGAAAAAAGTCAGAGTTTTAGAGGAAAAACTAACACGTTTATGAGAAAAAAAAACTGCAAATTTACAAGAAAAGAATCACATTTAAGTTTACAGTAAAAAAAAAAAGTTGCAAATTTACAAGAAATTTTCAAATTTTCAATATGAATCTATCAAATTAGGGGGAAAAGGTCACAAATTTACAAAAAAAACAAAAAAATAGCAAATTTGAAAATAGGTAAACAGCTAAAATCCATGTGGGCAAACACTGAAGGTTGCACCACTAGCTCTTCTGCTAGTAGCAGCCAAAGTAGCTCTCCTGCTCCGGGTCCAAGTGTAGAAAAAAGCTCAAGTGCTGCACGCCCTGCACCCAACAAGCAGCAAATGTCCGGTCATCGCCAGATGGCAGGTTTTGACTAGAAATGAGCAGATCCGATCCGAGGTATCGCTATTGGGTCCGATCCAGCTATTTTGCCTGGATCAGTATTGGTAAGGAATAAAAGTCATTTACCGATCCGATACATTAATAATGATATTAAAATGAAAATGCGGTAACCGTTCTCATCCATGTTGCACGTGGCTTGCCATAGACGTAAACGAACAATGTCACTAGCGCTGCGCCGCAGTGAGTGGGACTTGCCTCAACATGTCTGCAGTGTGGAACTAAAAAGCAGGACTGCAGAATGCAGCTACTTTGCGGGGTGGTACCAGCGTTTCCAATTTTAATACTACAAACTTGATAAAACACTTAGGGAAGTATCACAGTAAGGAATATGATGAATTCTGCCAAGCGCCAAGTACAAGGATAAGAAGTCCTGCGCTGTAACAGATACCGCTGGACTCTTTTCCAAAACGTGACAGACTACCTCCTGAGTGCAAAAAAGCAAAGATGATAACTGATGAAATTGTCGAATTTATTTGCTCGATGACCAACGCTTTGCTCTTATGGAAAACAAGGGTTTCTGCGTTTAATGGAATATTTGGCGCCTCGGTACACGCTGCCACACCGGAGCTGGTTTTCTGACGGCGGTCCCAGTTGCTGTAAGTAAGGAAGTCTGCACATTTATCTCAAGACATTTATCAGAAATCCCAGCTTTAAGCTTTAATGAACCAAAGTTTAAAATAATAAAAGCAGCAGCATTGCTGAACAGAGTCAAATTTGTAATACATTTTTTGTCTGACTTTTAGATTTACAGTCGTGAAAAAAATTAGGACACCCTGTATAAGCCTGTGTGCGTTTTTAACATATTTGGATATCTGGATATTTAATATCAATGTTAAAAATACTGGAGATTCATGTAATATAACTAAACAATTAAAAATGAACTAAATACTTTCTTCAAATTTTCTGTAAAATGTAATTCTAAACAAATAGTGAGGAATAAATTAAGACACCCCACCTTAAAATAATTTAAATAAATGCAAATGAAAACAAGATCAGACATAGATATGTGAACATTTCTTAATAAAGAACTGAATATTTAAAGGGGTGTCCAAATTTTTTCATGACTATGTTTTTATGTGTGCAAAATGCAGCCAGTCATTACTAAAGTATGTTCTGTACGTAAGAGAGACGGTATCGGTTTTGGATCGGTATCGGTCGATACTCAAGGCCACAGTATCGCTATCAGTATCAGACTTGAAAAAGTGGTATCGGCTCATCCCTAGTTTTGACCCAGAACATCTTGCAGCCTGCATGTGAATCTCAATAAACAGGCCAGATGTGTCACTTCCTATGTCAAGAAGTTCTTGAAATGTTCTTCCACAAGCCCAGAAAAATACACTGCAGTGACAAAAGCGGCACAATTTGTAGATAATCACCATATAAACAAATGTTCAGATATTTCGCTCAGTGTTGTTCACATATTCTGTTTTGTTCAATAATTGTGTTTTTTTACAGTTTTTATTTATACTGACTGCTGTTAAAGAAACTTGTTATTAAAAGAAACTTATGAACACCATGATTCCTTTAAAAGTTTGTTGTTGTTGACCTTTTACGCTGCCGCCCCCCCCCCCCCCGCTGTAAACCTAGCCCAAGGGGAAACACTGTGTGCTATATAAATAAAACTGAATTGCATTGATTTGAATATGAGAGTCACAAGTATGTTCATTAACTGAAAATTCAAATTAAAAAAATTGATTCTTTTATTCAAGTTTAGCAATTTATTGCACTTAATTATAAAAATGTGCAATTAGATCATTTGCACTTTTTAAATTATATTTTAGGATAATTATTATTATGAAACTAAGAAATTCAACATGCCTCAAACATAAATGGTTGTATTAGCTTAATTATTTTACAAACAAATGCAATGAAATGCAAACATATATTTTATACAGAATAAAAGTGGAAAACTTTGGAGAAAAAAGATGCAGAATTATGATGTAAAACAAAATTTTGATGAAAAAACAAAATTTTTGAGGAAAAAGTGGAAAATTTGCAACTTAAAGGTCACAAATTGATGACAGAAAATTTACGAGACAAAAGTTGCAAATTTACAAGAAAAAATAGAACATTTATGAAAAAAGTAGTGAGAAGAGAAAATCCTTGCAAATTTACAGGAAAAAAGATAAAAGTCAAGTGTAATGTTGCCGGTAATCTTGTATCGTAGCTGCCCCTGGTGGCTGCAGGGCCCGCTAGCATTCGTGTACTCTGCTTCATATCCAGAAACGGCCCTGACTCTGCCCACCTCTGCACACTCCCCGATCCTTCATACTGCTCACGGATGTTACCTGCATGTAGGAATAATAATGAAGCTCCTCCAATAAGGTGAAGCTGAGTCATCGGCTGCAGTTCACTGAGTCACTACAGACTCCATGTCAGGAGGAGGAGGAGGAACACTTCCCTTCTCAGGATCAGCAGCTACGGTTGGGCTAATGCATACAGCCTGAGACGGCACGACAGCCGATCACAGTGTGATTTATGACACTGACCGCTGGCTGCGTGCAACACACTAATGACACGTACACTAAAGTCATTGATTTGTATGAATGCCCTCCGCTCTTCATCTATCACAATTTAATGTTGGAGTTTGCAATGCAGAGGCTCACGGGGGCAGGAGGAGGAGGATAGACGAGACAGACTCAGGTGGGATGAGTGAAGTCCTGCTACACAAACTCCAACCGCCTCCTACATGTGTAGGCCTCTTCCTGCCCTCATTTATAAGGAAAAGAAAATCAAAAGCTATATAAAAAGAGGTGCAAATTTACTAGTAAAAAGCAGCAAATCGTTGAGGACAAAAAGCCCCAAATCCCTAAGGGTCGTATTTCACTGGGCTGAGATAGCTTGCAAATAGCTGGAGAGAAAGAAAAGGGACTCCCAGGGTTTTTGGCCAAAGTTCCCCAGGTGTTCGCATACATGTCATGCAGGTGTTGCAGGACATTCCTGCAACATGAACGAGACAAAATTTAGGGTTTTGTTGCACTCACAACCGTCCCACAATGGCTGCCCAATGCTTGACATGAGGTTGAGACAGGTTTGAGACACGTTTGATGACTCTGAGACTGTTTTGAGAGAAAGCTGTGTGTGTTCAAAATTCCTGCGAGACGAGTGCGACACCCTGCTACTCAGTGGAGGAAAATGAAAATCGGCCAGAATGTTTGGAGACATTTTGGAAGCTCCCTCAAGAATGCCGTTCTCTTATGGCTTTTCTAGAATTTTATAGAAATGTATACAAGTCTGAACAATGTAATAACTTTCAATCAATGGCAACTTTCTTTTCCAAATTAAACTTCCAAATTTATCAGACATTCAAAAAAATTGACTTAAATGCAGAAATATCAGAATCTGAGGTGCACAGAGCTACTAAACCTCTCCAGAACAAGAAGGCACCAGGTCTGGATGGGCTTACGTCAGAATTTTATGAAGAATTTAGGGATTTGCTGTCAAAGCCTATTTAGATGTGTTAAGTGATTCGTTTGGTGCTGGTGTCCTTCCTCCTTCTCTTAGAGAAGCTAGTATATCCTTAATTCTCAAAAAACGAAAATCTCCAGAAAATTGCGGCTCTTATAGACCAATTTCTTTACTTAATGTTGATTTGAAAATACTGTCAAAAATTCTTGCAACACGCTTGGAAAGAATCTTGCCCCGTGTAATAAATCCTGATCAAACAGGCTTTATGAAGGGTCGCAATTCATGTAATAATGTCAGACGTCTTTTAAATGTGATTCAGTTGTGTCAGAAGTGTGCGACGGATGGTCTGGTAGTCTCTCTCGACGCAGAAAAAGCCTTTGACCGCGATGAGTGGTCATGTTTGCTCTACGCTTTGCAGCAGTTTGGGCTGGGTCCTAATTTTATTACGTGGATTAGAGTCCTTTATAGTTGTCGTCTGGCAGCTGTTAACACAACTGGACTTAGGTCTAAATACTTTGAGGTTGGAAGAGGGAACAGACAGGGCTGTCCCTTCTCCCCTCTTTTGTTCACTCTTGCAATTGAACTGCTAGCTGAAGCAATACGACGTGACGCTACTGTCCTTGGCATTACTACCAAGCACCGAACTCACAAAATTTCGTTATATGTCAATGATATTTTATTGTTTCTCTCTAACCCAACTGTTTCAGTGCATAGTGTCACCTCAATCATCAATATGTTTAGCTTATTCTCTGGTTATGAGATTAATTTTTCGAAATCTGAGGCCATGCCTCTGAGAAAACAATGTGACATTCCTGGCTCTCCCTTTAAGTGGTCACCAGCAGGATTTGTGTATCTGGGTATATCTGTCACACCTTGTTTTGATCAAATGTTTAAAGCAAACTATGTCTCATTTTTTTCTCCTCTCGGCGCCACACCAGTCGGCTGCCTTTTGCAACAGCGGCTCGATTCCGAGTTTTTTTTCCCTTCCTCTCTCTTTTGATCACTTTTTTTTTTTCACCCCACTTATATCACGGACACACAGATCATCCCAAATGTCTCCTGAGCCGGTGGACGGAGCCACTGTTTATAGCAGGATACGATATAACAGGGAAGAGCTGCTAGCATTTAACCGCCACCCGGTCCCACTGGAAAAACTCGACATACCGAGAGAACTGAGGCGAAAACGCCGCGGCTGCCGGGCTGGAGTAAGGCGGAGGACAAAAAATATAAGGTACAGACCCTCCCTTCCATCTGTTGTCATGGGAAATGTACGGTCGATACTGGGAAAGTTAGATGAGCTAGCGGCTATCTCCCGTTATGATAGCACTTACCGGGAGTGCTCTCTCCTTTTGTTTACTGAGACGTGGCTAACTGAACTAGCAGCAGATGCTAACATTGAGCTGGAGGGTTTTCACACGATACGAGCTGACCGAACACCAGAGAGTGGCAAAACTAGGGGCGGTGGAGTGATCATGTATGTTAACAACAACTGGTGCAGACCGGGACATATCACTGTTAAACAACGACACTGCAGCAAAGACATTGAGTTGCTAGCTGTTAGCATGAGGCCTACATATCTCCCGAGAGAACACTCACACGTGATCTGCATTGTTGTTTATGCAAATCCGACGGCGAACGCTGGGACAGCGCGTGACGTCATCCATTCAGTAACCAGCAGGCTGCAGACAGAACACCCAGATGCTCTTCTCCTCATCTCAGGCGATTTCAACCACGTTTCACTGTCTCCCATTCTGCCCACTTTCACCCAGTATGTCACATGCCACACTAGAGACAATAAAACACTGGATTTGTTCTACGCAAACACTAAGGAGGCGTACACCTCATCACAACTCCCCCCACTTGGGAGATCGGATCACAACTTGGTTCATCTCCGACCGGTGTACAAACCCCTAGTGCACAGACAACCTCCGGCCATGCACACTGTGGAGTTATGGTCTGAGGAGACAATGGACACTCTAAAGGACTGTTTTGAAGCCACTGCCTGGAAGCAGCTCTGCGATCCACATGGTGAGGACATCGATGGCCTCATTCACACCTTCACGGGCTACCTCAGCTTCTGTGTGGACAAATCCATTCCCACCAAGACCATACGGCGTCACTCAAACAACAAACCCTGGATCAACCCTGAGATAAAAACACTTCTGAGAGAGAAGAAGAGGATCTTCAGGTCGGGGAACAGGGAGATGCTGAAGTCCGTACAGAGGGAGCTGAGGAGAAAGATCAGAGAAGGCAAGGACAGCTTCAGGAAGAAGATGGAGGACAAGCTGCAACAGAGCGACATCAGCGGGGTCTGGAGAAACCTCAAAACCATCTCGGGGCTCCAGAATACCTCCCCCCAGGCCACGGGGGGCAGGGAGTGGGCGAACAACCTGAATCTGTTTTTCAATAGATTTGACCAACCGCCCTCCCCCCTGTCTGCACAACAACCACTGCTGCCTCTAAGAAATCAAGTCCTGCTACCCACTCCCCACTCCACCGACACCCCCCCCACTCCCAACACACAGCCCCCCATCCTGACCCTGACCAAGACCCAGGTGAGGACGGAGCTGAGGAAGATCAAGGCGAGGAAGGCGTCGGGACCGGACGGCATCAGCGCAAAGCTCCTCAAGTCCTGTGCAGACCAGCTGTGTGGGATTGTGACGTATATCTTCAACATGAGCCTGAAACTGGGGAGGGTACCACAGCTGTGGAAAACATCTTGTGTGGTACCTGTACCAAAAACTTCCCACCCCAAAGACCTGAACAGCTTCAGACCGGTGGCCTTGACGTCCCACTTGATGAAGACCCTGGAGAGACTGCTCCTTGCTCATCTCCGCCCCCTGGTGGAACCAGCGATGGATCCACTCCAGTTCGCCTACCAGCATGGCATTGGGGTGGAGGATGCGGTGATCTTCCTCCTTCACCGTTCTCTGTCCCACCTGGAGAAGCCCGGGAATATGGTGAGGATCATGTTCTTTGACTTCTCCAGTGCTTTCAACACCATCCAACCGATGATCCTGAAGGACAAGCTGCTGCGCGCAGGGGTGGACCAGCACCTGTCATCATGGATCCTGGACTACCTCACGAACCGGCCTCAGTTTGTGAGAACCCGGGACTGTGTTTCCGACACGATCATCAGTAGCACGGGGGCCCCCCAGGGAACGGTGCTGGCTCCCTTCTTGTTCACTCTTTATACTGCGGACTTCTCACACAACACAACACATTGCCATCTACAGAAGTTCTCTGATGACTCTGCGATCGTTGGTCTCATCTCCAGCGGAGATGAAGCTGAGTACAGAGGGCTTATCCAGGACTTTGTGGACTGGTGCCATCGGAACTGCCTCCAGATCAACGCGAGGAAAACTAAGGAGCTGGTGGTGGACTGCCGCAGGCATGGGCAGCCCCTCACAGCACCAGTAAATATACAGGGAACAGACATCGAGATGGTGACATCCTACAAGTACCTGGGTATTCATCTGAACAATAAACTAGACTGGTCACACAATACTGACGCACTCTACAAGAAGGGACAGCGCAGGCTGTTCCTGCTGAGGAGACTCAGGTCTTTTGGTGTACAAGGGGCGCTGCTGAAGTCATTCTATGACACGGTGGTGGCATCAGCCATCACTTTTGGAGTGGTCTGCTGGGGCAGTGGCATTACTGCAGCCGATAGGAAGAGACTGAACAAACTGATTAAGAAAGCTAGCTCTGTCCTGGGGCAACGCCTTGATCCGATGGAGGAGATAGGAGAGAGAAGGACGGTGGCTAAACTGTCATCTCTGCTGGAGTCCGAGTTCCACCCTATGCAGGACATACTGGATGCACTGAGGAGCTCATTTAGCAGCAGACTACATCATCCCAGGTGCACAACCGAGAGGTTTCGTAGGTCCTTCCTACCAACGGCTGTCAGACTGTACAACCTAAGCAGGGCTGCTCGCAGAGATAGCAAAAAGACGTAACAAACTAATAGTTTTTTTTGAATGCAAAAGATGCAATAGACTTACACAATGGTCCTCTCCGGCATACAACTAGGAACATACCGGTCGCTATGGAGGGTGAGAATATGTATGGGCACATAATCATACCATGTAGGATAACTAAATAGACGGTTATGCTGTTTCATCCCACCTAGCAACAATGCTCTGCACTGTGTGTGTTTATATATTTACATATTTATTCCATCTAGCTACAATGCTCTGCACTGGGTGTGTTTATATTTATATATCTATATATTTATTCCATCTAGCTACAATGCTCCGCACTGTGTTTTTATATATCTACATATTATTCCATCTAGCTACATTGCTCCGCACTGTGTGTGTTTATATACTTGCATATTTATTCCACCTAGCTGCAATGCTCCATACTGTGGGTGTTTATATATTTACATATTTATTCCATCTAGCTACAATGCTCTGCACTGTGTGTTCATATATTCATATATTTATTCCATCCAGCTACAATGCTCTGCACTGTGTGTCTGTGTGTGTGTGTGTGTGTGTGTATATATATATATTTTATAGTAATATGTACATATGTATATTAGCTGCTCTTGCTTGCTTGTTTTTTCTTGCCTTCTGATTGTTGCTCTGAGTGTTGCTATCCCTGTGCTGTTGCAATCCTGGAATTTCCCCTTTGTGGGACTAATAAAGGCTTATCTTATCTTATCTTATCTTATTACTTGATAAAATCAAACAGGATCTCGAGAGCAGGAATTGCCTCCCTATATCATGGTTAGGGAGGATCTCGCTTCTTAAAATGAATATTCTTCCTCACTTGCTTTATCCGATGAGAATGATTCCTATTTTATTTACACATAAACTTATTCAAAAAATAAAGGCCTGATTTAGTTCCTTTATATGGAGTTAAAAAAGGGCACTCATACAAATGTCAATATTACAGCTTCCCGGACATATGGGTGGTTTAGACCTCCCAGATCTCAAAAAATATCAGTTATGTTCTTTTTTGTTGTATGCACGAGAGTGGGTTTGCAAAAATACTTCTGCAACATGGCTGGATATAGAAGCATCATTATGTGAATGCCCTCTTAACACTTTACTCTTTTTAGAAAGTATGAAAACTATAAAGAAATGCTGTAGGAACCTGATATCTGTTAACACTGTTAAGGCCTGGAGAGCAGTACAGCGCATTGAGGGGAGAGCTGGGATAACTTCCACTTTCACTACTATTGCCAACAATCCAGACGTCCCTCCCGGACTGCTGGATTCTGGTTTTGGGGAGTGGGTTTCTAAGGATATTTCCACATTTGGATGTCTTTTTAAGGAAGGAATTCTTATGCCTTTTGATCAGGTGGTTGAGGACTTCAAATTAGGTAAAAATAATCTTTTTCCTTTTTTTTTTTTTTTTTTTTTTCAAATTATGGATTTTATCAAAAAAGATACAACATTATTTGAGGACACTGAAATCTCTGTTATTGAAAAGTTGTTTTTTAGTTCCAGGGGAATGTCACTTAGTATGTGCTACAAGGTATTGAAAGGTCACTGTAATGTTGATTTTCCTATTTTGGCTTGAACCGGGGGAAGAGAATTGGATATTTATATTACAGAAAAAATGTGGTGTAAAATCTGGAATGCTGCCAAAAAAATTACTATTTGTAACCGTGCCTGGGCTTTACAACTTAAACTATTACATAGAGCCCATCTGGCCCCAAACAGAGTGTCTAAATTTATATCAGGCTCCTCTTCACTGTGTCCTAAATATAGAACTGATGATGGCAGCCTTACTCACTGCTTATGGTCATGCGCCAAGATTCAGGGATATTGGGAGTCCGTTCTTCTTGAAATTAAGATAATTCTGAAAATGAACCTTGATCTTGATCCACTGTCTCTTCTCCTTGGTTTACCAAATAAACAAATTGGAAATACATTTTACAGTAAATTATATAACATTCTAACCTTCTGTGCTTGGAAAAATATTTTGTTGCAATGGATTTCATATAAAGTCGCTACAGTTTCTGGATGGAGGAGGCTAATACTGGAGCACAGTCCACTTGACTTTTTGACTTGCCTTGTACATTCTAAAACTGATGTATTCAGCCGTATATGGAAACCATTTCTAGACTATACCAAAGAAAATTTGTCCACCATTCTGTCCAGAGCTTTTATTTGATCTTAAAATGTACTAATCTTTGTGCTAATTATGCTGCCTGCTTTTTGGTTTTTTTTTGTTTGTTTGTTTGTTTGTTTTTGTTTTTTTGGCGGGGGGGTTCTTGCTACTGAGCAATTTGTGTGTGTTTTTATCTTGTGTTGTTTTTGTTTTGGAAAAATGAAAATCAATAAATACATTTTGGAGAAGAATGCCGTTCTCCAACTAGTATCAATCTGTCTTAGCCCAATGAGATACAACCCTAATATAACAAGCTGTAAATTTGCAAAGAAATTTTGAAAATTGACTAATTGAGTAGATATTGCAGCCCTGCGATGGACAGGGGATCTGTCCAGAGTGTACCCTGCCTCTCGCCTAAAGACGCTGGGAAAGCCTCCAGCCCCCCAACCCCCCGCCCCGACCCAAAAAGGATTAAGCGGTAGAAGATGGATGGTTGTAAGTAGACATTGCTGACCTCTGCTCTGAACTAACCACTTCTCTAACATCAGGCCGGTGATGTTTATCTCAGCTATAACACAGAGAAGCAGCAGTTTCCCATATTTGATCTCTGTTTACATTTATGGTCAAGTTTGTGACATTTTCCAAACTTTAACTTCAACACAGAACAGGTTTGAGTATCAGCTGGCTAAAGCCGCTCCTGCTTTCCTCTGATTTTTTTTTTCCTTCACTTTAATGTATTTATTTTAAATATCCAATTAACTAAAAAAAAAATGTGTTTTTGTAGGTTTTAACCTTCCAAAATGAATGTATCCACTTTATTCCTAGGCCCCACGATGCCTTGCGTGAATTATGGTAGCAACTTCCCGTACTAGTTTAGAACATATGGTTGTCACTGAGACGGGACACTTTTCGTTGTTAAAAAACAATGACTTCGGCATCAGAAATGCAGGAACGCGGCGCGGCCTCTTGCACCTCAAAAAAGTAATATAGTCAAACCACTTCCCACGACTATCGAGGGATGGGAAGATGACTTTTAAAAAGTGGCCTCGTAGACAGTAGCTGTATTAGCTAGCGTCACCGCTAAGATGCTAACGCTGTAAACAAATGACCCATGCTGGCAAAATGAGTCACTTTGAGGACGTTTTCAAAACTGATGTAACATTATTTCCATATTCTTTATTGAAAGATCTTCAAAATATTTAATTTGTAGGAAGTGCACACAAACTGACCCAGAAAAAAGGCGATTTGTTTATATTTTAGATAGGTTGAAAACTCGCGTTCGATCAGTCAGGAGTTACGTTTTCCACAAAAACAGGTATTTTTAGAAAGTACGAATTCTATGCTTTCCAATGATACCAGACACTCATGGGGGTTTTCCTGGGACTTTGCCCTACCAAACAAAGTGAGTCATGATTTATGACTTCTCGTTGCCTGTACTCATAATGACGCGGTGTGCATTCTGACCAGCACGTCTCCACTGCAATAAAGTCGGCTGCATTTTGTTAAAATATGTTGGACATAATCAAATTTACCTTAGAGTAGACGTACGCCACAACACCATGCTTGGATGTCGTCTGTCACCGTGTGGTGAGAAGTCTCCATTTATCCAGTCTGGCACAACCACGAACACCAGCAACAAGTACCAGAACTACGTCAGAACATTCCAAAAATACAAAAACTAGAAGAGCTGAAACTAGCTTCCACTTGAGTGCAAAACACGTATGTGGACAATACATTAAAATGAATTTGAAAACCTTTTAAAAACGCTATTTTAAATGCCCGTGCTACTCCACTCTTACTGACTGATTTAACACTACATCAGCCGAAACGGGAAGCCCCGCCCATAATCGTTCCTACAGCGGCACCCCCAGGAATAAGGTGGATAGCTTGATAGTTAGCTTACCGTGGTTTATATTGTTATTTTCTTTTGATTTCAGTCCTCCTGGTAGACATCATTGTTTCCACCTCGTTCACTAATCTCCAGCGCCGGCTCTTGGCATAGGCTCTTAGCATTGTTTTCAAATAAATAAAATACAATTAATAATGGTGGTAATTTGCAGCCCAGACTGGTGCGTTTTCCTCGTGCTCCATCTACAGTAGAAAATTTTAAAAAATGAACAAATGAAGAAAAAATAAACAACAAATCCCCTGCTGTTTCTTGTCATTTGAGCCACAACTCAAAACTTGTCCTGCACCATCCTCAGTCATGTGACTGTTGAAGAGCGGTGGGGTGAGTTACCGTTAGCCATCTCACCCCGGGTTTTACACTGACTCTGGATGCGGTCCAGTATGGCAGCGATACGATTTGAGTCTTGCAGCCATCCCCGCCAGCTCCATTTGAGTTTTGAAACAGCACAGATACGAGATGAGAACAGGGTTCGAATTACAAGGTCGGGTGACAGTTATGTAAAATAACTTGAGAGCTTGAGAGAAACTGGGGAGGACCAATTGTGATGACGTGATAACAGTAAGGATTCATGGATGGATTTGTGTGCTCTATGCATAAGTAGCCCGTCAGTTTTAATTCTGATGTGTCTGCATGCTATGTCAAAGTTTTCATCTTCTCTGACACAGTAGTGGAGGAGTAAATGTCAAAAAATAATGGCCGATCCTTAAGGAGTAGACATTAGCATATAACTTTGACCATGAAACAGCACTGGAAAGACATACTTTATGATTTTTTTATGAGGTTGTTTTGCTATTCTTTGGTTGCTAGCTAGCCGAATTTTCAGCCCAAAGTAGGCTATAGCTGCACTGCAATTGTTAATCTATCTTGCACCATTCTGCCTTATTTTGTTATATTTGCTACATTGATCCATTAAGCATTAGCTTGGCTAGCTGGTCGGAGTCGGTCAGCCTAAGGCATCATTAGTTCAACTCATCCCAAGGCAACAAGCTAAAGCTAGCAGTTTAGCCACTCATTCACAAACGTTTCTGTGCTCACTGTACTCCAGGGACCGGTCATATCGTATTGACCACTGAAACCACACACTCCTGTCCACCAGTGATGCTTTATTTTATTCATTCTTTGAGACTAATTTATGTTAGTTGGCCCAGACTCAGTATCCAAGCTAGGAGCTAGCCAGCTAACATTAGCAATAGTGACATAAGAGGGAGGGTGGCATTAAATGTGGCTCTTATGCATTTAAAGAGAAATGCACTGAAAAAGATTCAAAATGACGCCTCAATAATTCAGTATTTGGGAGTTGTCAGTATGTGGAAAAAGTGCAGTCAATGGAACATTTAACATTATTCAAAGTGTGGAATTCTGGAGAAAATGTGACATTATGGAGACCAAACCTATGATGTTGGGCATACACAAAAGAAAAGTGATTAGCGCAGAAACAGATGCTAACAGCTAATGGCTAACAAAAGATAAATGCCTTCAACGCTTCGGTAGCCAGAACACCATAGATGGGTATGAGTAAAGGAGGATTGTGTATTTTTGAAAGACAGCTAATGTATGTGTGTGTTATCAGGAATTTCAACCGGCTCAGTAATACCATATTTAATGTTATCTAAAAACTACCCAATGAAAATCACCTGGCTCCTTAATAATGGAGTCTGAAGCTGACCACAATTTTGGAATAATACTGTATGTGACAGATAAACTTGCAGGATTTTTTTTACAATATTAACAATCACAAGCAGACAATAATAGAAAGTTAAACAACTCACCATAACAGCTGTGTGGTTCTCTAGTTTGTTTCCCTCACACAACAGATCAATTTCTGTGTCCTAATCTTCCTCTTACCATGTCATGTGAAAAAATAAGGACAACCTGTTATGTCGGTAATCAGAGACTGGAGTCTTCTTACGCCATGCAGCGAACTCCCCTTTATTGAACACACACAACTACATACAGTATACTGGTGCCGCAGCCCGCCTGACATCACTACCCAGGGCGGGTACGGAAAGCCCCACGGGCCACACACACACACCACAATCTCCGCACAACATTCCCCTCCCCCTTACAAAAGTCCAAAACACACTCTCACAATCCAGACCCACCCCGATTTAGGACTTGAATCATGTACTAAGAAAATAACGGGGAGCAATGAACTGTAATGGCCTAACACATTCACCCAAAACAACTAAGATCTAAGAGAGACGGGTGGACCGCCGTCCTACCCCACATGGCCAGGTGGATCATTCTGCCACCATTAAACTAAGAGAAGAAGCCCATTTATAACTAAACTATATCACCGTGTTGCTATACTAAACAAACACGCAAAAATTAATCCCCAACAACACACATCCATACGTATACCAGACTCACTTCAAACACTTTTTTAAAACACACGCACATATGGATATATACACACTACTTAAACATATTTACACTTAAATTTTTTAAGTTATACTGTGGGACACAAATGCACATATGTATATTACTTTGGGCTTCACATCTCAGATTGAACAAAGGACTGAGTCTCCTTGGAGATAACAGGAGGATGTGAGAGTTTAGTCTTTGGTATGCAAAGAGACGGCCTTGGGGGATTTCCTGGCTTCCAGAGACTTTGGGGTGGAGGTGATAAGATCTAAGAGAAGATGCATTGTTACTTGGGATTAAATGCAATGTGACTTTGAGCTTTGAAGGTCCTGGGTATTTAAAGGACGAATGTCTGGGTTTTTTTCCTCTTTCTGTTTTTGATGATGTTGGAAGATGTGAATAAACCTGACTCGTGAGATAAACTCTGCCTCGTCATTTTCACATCTCCACACTGGTGACCCTAAGACGTATCATGGATGAAAGAAATTCCCCCGAGCCAGCCGGGTCAGGAGCTCCCAGCCAAGCGTATGCCGCTACCGTCCAGCTACCGGACTTTTGGCAAGACAACCCGCGCTCCTGGTTCCACTTGGTCGAAGCACAGTTCGCCCTCCGGGGGATAACGGTAGATGATACGAAGTTCTACCATGTTATTGCCAAGCTCGACAACCGCACGGCTCGGCATGTGGAGAGCCTATTGGAGCAGCCGCCGGCCGACGACAGATACAGCGGGTTGAAGGCTGCGCTCATCCAGCGCTTCACTCTCTCAGTCCAGGAGAGAGCGGAGAGGCTCCTGGCTCTGAACGATTTGGGAGATGGCACGCCCATTGACCTGATGGAGGACATGCTGAGGTTGAGGGGCTCAGACGATGACGACTTCATTTTCACCCACATTTTCCTCAGGACCCTACCGTCAGCCACGAGAGCGACCCTGGCCGGTTCGCCGTTGTTGGCCCAGCTGGACTTCCGCGCGCTGGCCCAGGAGGCGCACCGGATTCTCAACGCCAGTAAACAGCGCACGGCCACCGCAGCAGCGACGGAGTTCGGTGCGATGGCCAGAGACAGCAGGGGGCCAGAGACGGCGGTAGCAGAACCACCGACGACGGCGGCGGAGAGGGTCAAGGATCGCGGAGGAGATGCCCTCTGTTTCTACCATCGCCGCTTTGCAGAGAAGGCACGCAAATGTATACCACCGTGCCAGTTCAAGCGCTCGGGAAACGCCAAGACCGGGGGCCGGTAGCAGCTGCGGCCCTCGGGGAGGAGAACAAGCTGCTCTACTTGAAGGATGCGCGCTCAGGGAGGCAATTCCTCGTGGACACAGGCTCGCAGTTGAGTTTCATCACACCTACCTCCGCTGACCGGCTGACAGTTTCCAGTGGTCCCGGGGTGTCAGCAGCGAACGGCTCGGTGATTAAGACCTTTGGTGAGAGGACCCTGCTTCTGTCCCTACACGGCCGTACATTTGAGTGGACTTTTGTCATAGCTGCAGTGAATATGGTTTGTTGGTTGATCTTGCTAACAGGCGCCTGGTTAATGCACTTTCTTTTTATTCTATTCCCTGTACAGCCCGAGTGGCCCCGCCAACAGCACAAGCCAACGTCACAGCTGCAAGTGGTAAGTTCCACACACTGCTCACTCAGTTCCCAGCACTCACGGTTCCCACATTTTCGGCAGCCGTTGCTAAACACGGGGTGGAACATTTTATTACTACCACCGGACCGTCCGTTTTTGCAAAAGCTCGGCGCTTGGATTCAGCTAAACTGACCATAGCACGCGAGGAGTTCGCCAACCTGGAAAAGTTGGGCATCATCAGGCATTCGAACAGCCCATGGGCTTCCCCGCTTCACATGGTCCCGAAAGCTGATGGCTCATGGCGACCTTGCGGAGATTTCTGCAGGTTGAACAATGCCACAGCGCACGACCGCTATCCAATCCCACATATCCAAGATTTTTCCGTTCATTTGGCGGGGGCGCGCGTTTTTTCTAAGATAGACTTGGTCCGCAGTTACTACCAAGTCCCAGTGCACACTGAGGACATACCCAAAACAGCGGTAATAACTCCGTTTGGTCTATTCGAGTTTTTGCTCATGCCATTTGGGCTTAAAGGCGCTGCGCAGACGTTCCAACGCATGATGGATGCGGTGTTGCGCGATCTCCCCTTCATATTCGTCTACCTGGATGACATCTTAGTAGCCAGCGCGTCCGAAGACGAACACGAAAACCACCTCACGGCAGTTTTCCGGAGGTTGGGAGAGCACGGGTTAATAATCAACCCAGCGAAGTGTCAATTCAGGGTGACGCAGATTGATTTTTTGGGGCATCGCATCTCCCCAGAAGGAGCGGTTCCGCTGCCTGACAAAGTGCGCACAGTGACAAATTTTCCCCAGCCACAAACGGTCAAGGCGTTACAGGAGTTTTTGGGAATGGTGAATTTTTATAACCGTTTCCTCCCCCGCGCAGCACAGCTCATGCAACCATTGTATGCCACACTAAAAAAACAAAAACCCACGAATAAGATCGAATGGTCTCCCGAGCGAGAGCGAGCATTCTCGGAGGTCAAAACAGCCCTGGCAAACGCTGCGTTTTTAGCACATCCAGACCCAACGGCCCGCATAGCGCTCACTACTGACGCGTCAGATGTGGCCATAGGGGCGGTCGTGGCGCAGCATGTAGCCGGGGCTTGGCAACCGCTCGCCTTTGTCAGCAGGACTTTGCGCGATAGTGAACAAAAATACAGCGCATTCGACAGGGAGTTGTTAGCTCTCCACTTGGCCACTCGCCACTTCCAGTTCTGGCTGGAGGGACGCCGTTTCACTGCATTCGTTGACCACAAGCCACTGACATTCGCGATGGCCAAGGTTTCAGAACTGTGGTCAGGCCAGCAGCAGAGGCAGCTGGCCGCCATCTCAGAGTTTACTACCGATATTCAACATGTGGCGGGTAAACTGAATGTAGTCGCAGACTGTTTCTCGCGCGCCGTGGCGGCCCCAGTCCGCGTAGGGATAGATTATGCAGCCATGGCCGCGGATCAGAGTAGCGACGCGGTTGTGCGCGCGCTCCAGTCTGGACCAACAGGGTTAAGGCTGGAGAACAGGGTGCTGCCAGATGGTATGCCCCCCCTAATCTGTGATGTCTCCACTGGGCGACCGCGTCCTGTGGTACCGGCCGCGTGGCGCCGCCGCGTTTTTGACTCGATTCATTCTCTGGCGCACCCGGGAGTGCGCGTCGGTCAAAATGGTGGGAGAGAAATTTGTATGGCCGAGCGTGCACAAACAAGTTAGGGAGTGGGCAGCAGCCTGCATGGCTTGTCAACGAGCCAAGGTACACAAACACATGAGAGCTCCCTTGGAGCCGTTTCACATCCCGGCTAAGAGGTTCGATCTTGTTCACGTGGACCTCGTAGGCCCCCTCCCGCCATCACAGGGGTGCACACATCTTCTGACGATGGTAGACCGCACCACGCGCTGGCCGGAAGTGGTCCCACTGGCGTCAACCACAGCCGAGGAGATGGCGCGCGCGTTTTTAACAGCATGGGTAGCGCGCTTTGGAGTCCCGTCGGACATTACGTCCGACAGAGGCCCTCAATTTGTTTCCGAACTTTGGTCAGCAATGGCCCGCAGCCTGGGGGTAACGATCCACCGCACAACCTCGTACAATCTGCAGGCTAATGGGTTATGCGAACGTTTTCATAGGTCATTGAAAGCGGCTCTCAGAGCGTCACTTACGGATGCAAATTGGGTAGACAGGCTACCGTGGGTTTTATTGGGGTTGCGTTCTGCACCTAAAGAGGATTTAGAAGCCTCCCCAGCTGAGTTAGTTTTTGCGCAGCCACTTCGGCTGCCCAGGGAATTTCTCCCAGATAATCCTGCGCCAGAATGCTCCCCGGCTCAGCGGCTGCAGCGTGGCACAGAATCGAGCACGCTGCCTGGCCCCGTTCACCACAGTTTTCTGCGCGTTTTTGTGCCTAAGGCTTTAAAAAATGCAGAGTTTGTTTTTGTCAGACACGATGCCCATCGCCCACCGCTGCGTCCACCTTATGATGGACCATTTAGAGTGCTGGAAACAGGGGACAAGCATTTTTTGCTAGATTTGGGGGGCAGGAAGGAAAAGATTGGCATAAACATGCTCAAACCTGCTTTTGTGGTGGCGGACGAGGATGTGCTGTTGGCCAGGGCTCCTCGGCGTGGCAGACCCCCTCGGGGACATTCCCCAGAACACCCACAGGGATTGACTAACAGTTCTCACCCCCAGACAGCAGCCCCCCAGCAGGATGGCGCCGCGGAAGTGGTGAAGCCCGCTTACAGCAGATACGGAAGGAGACTGAGGCCCAAGCAGCACGTGGGCTGATGTGTAATGATTTTTTTTTTTCATGACATGCAGACTGTTATTCTGTTGTTCCATCTTAGACGTTTGGGGGGGGGGTCATGTGGGACACAAATGCACATATGTATATTACTTTAGGCTTCACATCTCAGATTGAACAAAGGACTGAGTCTCCTTGGAGATAACAGGAGGATGTGAGAGTTTAGTATTTGGTATGCAAAGAGACGGCCTTGGGGGATTTCCTGGCTGCCAGAGACTTTGGGGTGGAGGTGATAAGATCTAAGAGAAGATGCATTGTTACTTGGGATTAAATGCAATGTGACTTTGAGCTTTGAAGGTCCTGGGTATTTAAAGTACAAATGTCTGTTTTTTTTCCCTCTTTCTGTTTTTGATGATGTTGGAAGATGTGAATAAACCTGACTCGTGAGATAAACTCTGCCTCGTCATTTTCACATCTCCACAATACCACAGTCCATGGGCAGCCAAGGACAAAACTGGCTCGAGGGCCCAGGGCAGCCCCTCGGCATGCATGCCCCTGGAAGTCGCCTGCCTCCAGGGTTGAAGCCAACCCCACAGGCGAAAACATCTCTTCTCCTCACACTCGACTGCTTCTCTCGTCTGGACCCACCATCTGACACCTCCTCACGGACCCGAACCCGGTCCGTAAGTCTCAGGTGGTCCTGCTCAACCTGCAGTGCTGCTGCCCGGCACGCATTCCCTCCGTGCCTGTCGGTCCACCCGCGACCATCTTTAAAACCGCTGAAGCTGCTGCCGTTGTAGCCCAAGACATTGCGACCCCTTGTGTCCGACCTCTGGAGAAAACTTTAGCCCACTCATCGGTGTCGCTCGTCAACTTGGACGCCTCGCCGTTATGCTGAGCACCCTTGTCCAAGGCGCTTTGAGCTCCGGTGCTGAGGTTCCCCCACGGCAACCCTGAGCGAGGTTGGTCCCGCTCAGGTCTCCGGTCTGCTCACTCTCAGTGTCCGTCTTCACCTGAAGTTTCTCTCAGGCACAAGGACAGTCCGGCACCTCCTCTCCATCGTCCGAGGCGCTCAGCTGCCGCTGCTTTTTCTCAGGGCTCTCAGCATGCTTGTGCCCTTCCTCCCGCTGCCCTGACTCAAGCTGCAGGGAAAACTCAGTTGAGTCCGGTTTCTTCTCTCCCTCCATGCTGTCTTGGCTCACCATGCCGTCTTCACCACCAGCGCTACGGTCACTTACCGTGCTGAGCTCCTTGGCTGGCTTGCCGTCTTTGGTGACAGGGGACTCCCCCACTCGTGGCTCCAGTCCCCTCTCAATACCTAGCTGGTAGCTTGTAGCTTGGTTTTGGTGCACACCTGGCTTCGTGGCTAACCTCACCGTTGCCACAGACTGAGCCCTTAGCTTCCCTGAGCTAACTAGCTTAGCTCCTTTTGGCGCCAACAGCTTCACTACCCACAGCTTCTTGTGCCTTGTATGTTCGGCAAAATGTCCAGCCAGCCGCCCGACAGCGTCCTCATAAACCTCTGTCTCTCCCAACATGAAGAGAATTCTCCGACCCTCCACGCCAAGATGGCGGACCAGGAGCGCTCGTCCTCGGTCTCAGTCGAGTCTACCCAGGCCCAGCTCTGCAACGTATCCGCCAAGCATGGCCACCCAGTCCGGCCACAGGATCGCTGGCTCTCCCGGACACTCCAGAAACGGTGGTAGAGGTGGAGGTAACCCATACGTTTCCATGGTTTATCCTTATCGCCAAAATGTTATGTCGGTAATCAGAGACTGGAGTCTTCTTATGCCATGCAGCGAACGCCCCTTTATTGAACACACACAACTATATATACTGGTGCCACAGCCCACCTGACGTCACTATCCAGGGCGGGTACGGCAAGCCCCACGGGCCACACACACACACCACACTCTCCACAAAACACACCCCATTAAATATTCAGTTCTTTATTAAGAAATGTTCACGTGTATGTCTAAACTTGTTTTTGTTTTTATTTACATTTTTTTAAACATTTATTTTAGCCATTTTAAGTGGGAATGAATGTGGGGGTGTCCTAAAAAAGATGGAGGGTGTCCTAATTTATTCCTCACTGTTTAGAATTACATTTTACAGAAAATTTTAAAAAAGTCTTTAATTCATTTTTGTTTAGTTGTATTACATGAATCTCCCAGTATTTTTAACATTGATATTAAATATCCATATGTCCAAATATGTTAAAAAAAAACAAAACACACAGACTTACTCAGGGTGTCCTAATTTTTTCAAGACTGTATCTACAGACTGATATTTCCATCCTCTTTAGAGGCGTAGCTGCTGTATTATTACTGACACTGACTGGGTGGTCGGTTCTGCTTCAAAAATGAATCTAAAAGTTGTTCTAAGGCATATTGTCCATCATCTCTATTTACCAAATCATTTCTCAGCATCTTAGATGGCATGGTTAACCTTGGAATTGCTTTTTAAGCTCACTGTGTTCTGACTCTTCGGGCAAACATTTGTTGATCATTGTAAGAACACAGATTGTACCAATTTAGATTTTTAGTAAACAGGAATCTCCTCAAGGATACAGTCCCGTTTGGGAGTATTTTTACATATTTTAACACATATTTGAAGTTTTTAGAAATGATGAAAAATGACTAAATGTCTTATCGAATGCTGGTTTTCCTCTTTAATGATCCTCACTGTGTTCATGGAGCAACACTGAACCACTGAGAGCAATTTTGCGTGTTCCAGGTGCTCAGAAAATGTAAATCAGTGCTTGTGAGGTAACCTCGGCTGAGCTCATCCCTCTGACCATCATGTTCTTATCTTTCTCTTCCTCTGATTGGATGGCACGGTGCAGATGGAGTGTGACTCGGGGCTTTAATTACAGGATGTAAACAGGGCTAACTGGAACCATCGCTGCTTTAAGAGACACCATAACAACAGGAAGTGAACACCTGCTTCTCGGACCGATCTTCCGAACCAGCTCCTCGCTCAGAATGAATTACGCTTTGTGTTTACCAATGGGGATGACGTCGCGTGGGTCTGCTTGCAGTAACAAATGCGGTGGACTCGCAGCTGCTTTCCATCACAGTGAGGCTTCATGTTTAATCTTCAGTCATCTGCAACTCCGTTTTCTGATACCAGAAGCCTCAACTGACCCCGACAGCTCTCCCACAGCGGGATGTACGCCGTGTTCATCACGCAAACCCTGTGCACTCATCTGCCTGCACCGGTGGTCTGCAACCTGTGGCTTCAGAGCCACATGTGGCTCTTTTCCCCATAGCCAGTGACCTTGAGGCCTTGAGCGGAAAAAAAAAATCCCAAATTTCTAAGAAAAGAAGCAAGTGCAAATGGTGATCATTGGGTTCCAAGCAGGTGTAGACCTCACGGTTTTCTTCTGTTTAACAACAGCATTTAAAACATAAAGTCTGCTGTACATTAGTTTTTAAAGCAGCACTATGTAACCTTCTTGATCTCTGTAGGAACACTGAAACAGCCACAACCACGACCACAGTACCAACAGCCAACCGCAGGGCTTTTTGTTATTGTTGGCTTAAGTCGTACCCTGTGATTCGCTGCTAGGACTGAGGCCACAGTCACCAAAGCTGCTGTCCCCCCCAGTGATCCTACCAAAAAAAGAACTGTTGCAGGCAATGTGGGTGCACTCACTCTATGAAGGAAGTGACATTCACACAGTCAAATGCAGTGTAGCGTCAAACTAATTTTGCAAACATTATTTAGAGGAGAATATTTTACATAGTGTTTGTAAAGCCATGCTATTCTTCGGTTGTTCAGAAGAATAAGACTTCCCTGGTAAGATTCGAGCCTGGGGCCTCCTATGAGTGTGTTAATCCCTACACCACACTATTACTTTGGTTCATGCAATGACATCCTCACACACAAACAAAATTTTCCATTGACAAGACAAACTGGCTGAGAGACATTTCATAACAATGACTTTTCAAACATCAACTGTCATGAGCTCCCTGTGTGCTTCTCCATAGCGCATGGCAAAGGGAGAAAAAGGACTAGAGGATTTAAGCGCTGAGTACACCAACACACATTTATTAACACACACACAAACGTAGAACCGCTCGGATGCACAGAGTCCTCAACGTCGCCCAACACACACACTGGAGGAATACAGCGGCGAACAGAGCACAGGCAGTTACTCACAGTGCGGGGGCAGGCCGAGTAGTCACAGCGATCACACACAGATACAGTCCTTCATAGATGTGGTGGTTAGACAGCGGAGAACGATCATCTAACGCACACAATGATCCAGCCACGTCTGTCCAGCAAAGAGCTCCTTTAGTACAGACGCCGCTGGTGTGGCAAATAGGGAATACCTGGGCGAGGCATGGATGGATGATTACCAGAACTGGAAACAGCTGATGAGCCAGAAGGAGAGTGAGGGGGCCTGGCTGAGCTGGCAGACTGTCAACAGCGTGAGAGAAAGGAGACGACAGATGCTGACTGATAGCTGTCAGTCAGGCAGTAGCTAGGGACATGGAATATAGTACAGGAATACACCAAAATACACATAACCAGCATGGCCAACCCCACAAATAGATGGAGGTCGAGCCGGGGAAAGCCAAGCCGACTCAGCATGTGACAGGGCCCCTCCTTCTAGGGGTGGATACCAGACACCCACGGTGACATCAAAAGGAACCCCCCCCCCAATCCCCACAGGCAAAATAATAACACACCAACCCGAGTGGGAGGTAAGGGGAACAGGAAAGGAGGGAACACAATACCCTACCCAGGGTCCATAATTAACCCCTCCAAGTCCATGGACGTCGGCTCTCAGGAGGCCACCCAGAGTCCCAGGCCCAGCAGAAGGTCCAGTGGATGCGATCCAGCCGCCTGCTGGAAAACATGGGCCACCAGACCCGGGGAGTCAATTCTTCTGGAGACTGGCCCACATTGCTCAGCCACCAGGACGGAGGGGCTGAAGCAGGAGGCGGCCTGCCCACCGGAAGGCTGACTGAAGGGCAACCGGACTGGGAGGAGGGAACCTCCACGGCCTCCTCAGTGGCACCTGTGGTGGCCCCCGACCGGCCGGCTCCGCTGTACCCAAGATGGACTCCAATGACTAACTGCGCTCATGGTGGGCCCTGACTGGGCCGGCTCCGCTGTACCCACGATGGACTCCAGCGGGAGCCTAACTGTGCCCATGGTGGCCCCTGACCAGGCCGGCTCCACTGCACCCACGATGGACTCCAGCGGGAGCCTAGCTGCGCCCATGGTGACCTCCAGCTGATGCTCGGCTGAGGCTCAGCTGCGCCAGCGGTGGACCCCGACCGGGCCAAGGGTGCACCCTTAGTGGAACCCACGCTGGAGGGTAGCCTTCATGACAGGTCCGAGCAGGAGCGCAGCACCCACGTCGGGCTAATCCTGGAGCACAGCCCCCACGATGGTCCGAAGCCAGCCTGCTGGACCCACGGCAGTGCGGCCTGCGGAGGAGACCACACAATGACCTTAGCCCTCAGGGAAGCTGGACCCGCAACGTCATCAGGTGGTGAGACCGGCTCCACGAGGACCCCTGGAGATGGTTGTTCTTCTCCGGCGACCCTAGAAGATGGCTCAGGAGCAGGCAAAGAAACAGGGTCGTTAGGGTTGCCGGCAGCGGGGGATCCTGGCGAGGGAAGTTCAGACGCAGCTGTGCACTGCGCCCGACTCTCCTCGCCAGACAAGATCTCTCTAAAACTGCCATAAGAAACACAAGAGAGAGTACTTGCCTGAGCTCGAGCTCCACCGCAGTCCAGGACTCTGTCGATCCTGGCAACCAACACTCGGGCCCGGCCTCCCAGAGGTCCAACTCCGGCTCCAAGTCCGCTGCAGACGCCTCTGCAGCTGGCAAGATGGTGACGGCAGTCCTATTAACTTCCTGCCGCAGCTCCAATGCAGGGAATTCCACCAGCGTGGCTGCAGGGGGACCCCTCCCCACCAACTCCTCCATCGTCTGGCGGCTCGGTTCTTGGACCGACAAGCACTCAGAAAAAGAGGGAGGAGACACAAAGGGAGTAGAGGATAAGTTAGCCGCTGCAGCCGGAGGAGAGGACCCAACGGACCGCTGCCACTGGGCCTCTCCCTCGGGAGACAGACAAGGGTTTTTACGGGTAGATTGAATTAAATGAAAACACACTTGCCTGTCATCCCATTGTTTGATGTTCTCGGCTGTAGCCGGCGAGATGGTGGCGTCAGTCCGATGCTCCTCCTGCAGTGGTTCCAACACTGGGAAATCCTTCGGCGTGGCTGTAGGGGAGCCTCTCCATGCTGGCTCCGGGAATGGATCATCCGAGGCCACTGGCTCCTCCGCCGTCTGACAGCCCTGACCTTGGGCCAGCAAGCCCTCAGGGGAAATGGGAGGAGACACGGAGAGGAGAAAGGGTGATTTGATATCTGCAGCCGGAGGAGAGGGCCCAGCGGACTGCTTAAACTGGGCCTCTCCCTCAGGAGACAGACAAGACTTAATACTATTTGGTGAAATAGAAAGATAAAATACTTGCCTGTCATCCCAGCTGCTGGTTTTGACAGCTGCAGATGGTAGACAGTCATCCCTCTCCGTGTCAGCGGTGACGTAGGCCCCTCTGCAGACTGGTGGAGGAGCCGTCTCCTTGGCGATGGAGGTAGGAGGGGCCGGGGTGAGTTCAGCGGACCTCGGAGCGACAGGAGTTGCTGCAGACAAGGAGGGCTTCTCCTGGTGTCTCCTGGGATGATGTCAATGACTGGGTGCTGGAGCTGGAGGAGCCAGGATGGGAGAGGGCATCTCGCGCTGGCGGGAGGCAGGAGGAATGGAGCCCCGGGAACGCTTGACTAGCTGTGTGTCTGTTCCATGTATATCTCTTGGATTGTTCATCAGACTGGCCTAAGATTTTAAACGTGCTTTGCTGAGGTTACGAGGGTTTGCGTCCCTGAATATGGAGTCGTTTGGTCAAAATATGTAATTTTTATCAATAAAGGTTTAGCCACCGCTCTGTCACTGCTCTGTGTCTCTTCATGCGCTGGCTTCAAGAAGTGTGGGTGGGTTTTCGAATTGACTCCAAGCTGATTAGCTAAGACGCTGCATCACGACTTGTCAGTCATCACAGTGTTCCGTGGACAAAACAAAGAAGCCAAAAGCAATAAATTTGACTAGACAAAAGATAATACTGAAGATTTAATGCTTAAAAATATTACACCGCAAAGTTGATGTGATTGCGTAGGTCTAAAGGATAACGCAGCATATGTAGAGAACATGAGGTGAGCGAGCAGACTGAGCGGAGCGTCAGGAGGGACCAGGTCTGACAAATCAACACAGAACATACGAGGAGAAGCAGCAGCCCGACCGGGCGGACCAGAGTCCTTTGTGGGGAGGCACGCCCAGCCTGCCAAGTCAGTAGTAGACAGGAGCACCTGCTTCTGTTTCACCCGTGTGGCACCACAGGACCGCAAGTCCCCCCTCACGCGTGAGTATCTAAAAATTAAAAACTTATTAAAAATACCGCCATGATCGTGGAGCGGAATGGCTAAAATGACTTAACGACAAAACGCAGGACACAAAAATACCCAAACAGCAAAATAAATCTTTTTTTGTTAAATATTTACTGGCAAATGGGCAACACTGGTGCAATGGTTGCAGTCAAACGGGTCCTTCTGCTGTGTATATAAAATAGATAGATAGATGTACTTTATTGATGTTGTGTGTTTTGTAGTTAATTCGGTTGATTAAAGTTGTAAAAAACCTTTTAACAACAAAATATTGCTAAAATATAACCTGATGCATGGATCTCAAATATTTGTAACTGTGTCCTGTTATTAATCAATCAATCAACCAATCAATCAATCAAGCAAGCAAGCTTTATTTGTATAGCACTTTTTAAACATTAGATGCTGCGCAAAGTGCTTTACATGGATAAAAACAGTAGACACATTTAGTTACATATTTTACACAGTACATCCCCACCCCTTCCAACCCTCCCATAAACATACCCACAAACACAACACACAGGCACATACATCACCCCCTACTTCTCTTACACACATATAAAATAAAAGAGACATTGCTTGGCACCGAGGCACCACGTGAAGGAGCAACCATCCTGTGGACCTCCCCATGCTGGAAGACCATACAGCCTGTAACCACAGAAGACACCACAAAGGCCGCCCCAACCAGGACAGGCCGGGGCCCGCACCACAGCTGTAGGCAGTGGTATAAAGCCCCCACCCACCCAAGCTAGCACGACCAACACGAGACCAACACCCCTGCAGATGGGCCAGGCAGCATCCGGCATGAGGGGCCCCACTGAGGAAACACTGGAGCTAAAACACATAAATACAAGATAAAACTAAGAACACAAAGAGCAAAGGGAACTAAAGACCCATACTTAGAAACTGAGCTAAGAACACATCAAAATAAGAAAATCTAAAAACAAATGGAGCTAAGAAGAATGTAAAACAATTGAACATAAATGACTATTTCAATAATAGTTAAACAGTTTGTTAAAAGCCAAAATTTAAAAAGGTACAAAAAGAAACTAAGAACACATAAAAACAGGAACTAAAAACCCATACTTAAAAAACTGAACTAAACACATCAATAAGAAGATGAGAAAATCTAAGAACAAATGGCACCAAGAAGAATATAAAATAATGGAACATAAATGACTACTTCATTAATAGTTAAACAGGTTTATTAAAAGCCAGATTAAAAAGGTGGGTCTTGAGCCTGTTCTTAAAAACATCTATTGACTCTGCGGCCCTGAGGGTCTCTGGCAGGCTTTTCCACAGATGAGGACCATAAGGCTGCTTGTCCACCAAATGTGTTTTTTGTCGCCCTACCACCCTGAGCATTTTTTTTAAGCATTTGTGTGCTGCACTCTGGGGAAAAAAGCCTCTGTGCAGTGTATCCCAGCAACAGCTTGTCACTCTCAGCTCAGCACTTCCACTTTCCTATGGTCCCACTTTCTACTGATGTTTTAATAGCAGTCTCTAAACAACAATGGACAGAAAACATGTTTTAGCAGCTCTGGATGTGAAATATGATGACACGGTAAGCAGGAGTTTGAGTACAGACTAGTACCGGCGTCCTATGTCCCGCCCACGCAGCAGTTCTGATTGGCTGATTAGGTCTGACATTGACGAGCTCAGCTGCAGTCTCTGAAAATTTGAACTTTTTTGAACTCTGAGCGCCCTGAGCGTTGAGACAAATAACAGCCCCCGCCGAGGGCACTCAGCGCTATAAACGCTGGACTACATAGAGAATGAATGGAAAATAGCCACCCAGAGCGGAGACAATGCGTTTGGTGCACACACAGCCTTATAGTGAAAGGAAGATTCACCAAAGGTCTTGGTCTTGACTCTGGGAACCATTAAAAGGCCAGTACCAGAGGACCTCAGGGTCCGCGAGGGCTCATAAGATAAAAGTACCTCAGATACTGTAGATAAGAAGGCCCAAGACCACTGAGGCATTTAAAAACTACTAACCTTAAAATTGATCCTAAAACACACGGGGAGCCAATGCAGCAATTCTAAAACTGGTGTAATATGCACCCACCCCTTGGTCCTGGTTAACACTCCTGCTGCTGAATTTTGGAGCAGATGGAGATGCGATATTCTCTTTTGAGGAAGACCAGAGAGCAGGGCATTAAAATTATCTATACGACTAGTAATAAAAGCATGCATCAAGACCTCTGTGCTGGCAAGAGAGAGAAAAGGGCGGACTCTGGCTATATTCCTAAGATGGTAAAATCTGATTTTTGTTACATTTTTAATGTGTGAAATAAAATTAAAGTCAGAGTCTAAAAGAACGCCCAGGTTCTTGACACAATGTGTAGGTTTTTGACCTAGCAATTTTGGTAGAAGTTTCTCTCTTTTGTTTTCAGGACCAGTGATTAAAACTTCTTATTTGGCCTTCTTTTCTGTTCTCTTCTTCTTCTTCTTCTTCTTCTTCTTCTTCTGTTTATAGTACTGCATGAGTTTATTGATGATACACAGAAGAAATTCAATATTACACTTAACTCCATCACTGAATAATGATATAAACTAAAATAATTTTAATGATGACTGAACAACTCCCATTCCCCAAAGTGCAAGATAAACAATTATCTTGAATTTAAGTGATAAAACATCACACAAATAAGTGATCTGACACAACAAATCAACAAGGGATCTGATACAGTCGCTAATATTGGATGTCCCATTCATTTTCAATAATTCTGTAATTAATATTCACGCAATCAAATAAATCTTAGTTCCATTTAGTCTCTTTTATACATATTTGTCAAAGTCAAACATGTGATTGCCTACATATAGGCTATACCTCTTTGTATTCCACTTTCAAACACAGCCTACATTTGGGCCTGAAAGCCTAATTGGGATATCCGTTTCAGACAGGAATACTTGTGTTCTATGGGCAATGCACTCGTCGTATTTGAATCACTATATCTCAAGATTCATGATTCAAAGGCTTTATTAACATGTGCACAGTTAAGAAATGTAACATTTCCTGAGCAATGAAATTCTTACTCTGCTCTCCGAACAAAAGCAAAGGTAATAGATACACATCAATACTAATAAGGTAATAGCACATCTAATACTAATGAATACTAATAACACACACTAATAACACACATTAGGCAATTAGGACACCTTAAACACACCTTAATACTAAGTACTAATACTAATGAATACTAATAACACACATTAGGCAATTACGACAGTTAAAGCTTTTAAAGTAGTTAAACTAGGGGAAACAAGAAGAATGAACATTTAAAATTCACTGGATGACTATAATGGACAATGGTATATTAATATCGGAGATGATATGAACCTGAGATGGCATAAGCCTATGTAGAGTGTGCAAATGAGCAATGTGCAAATGAGCAATGTACAAATTAGCACTCAGTGTGAGAATTTGTCTGTAATGATAATACCCAGTAGGCTGTCCAATGATAATTTAGCAGCAGAGATGATATGGACATGAGACGGGGTGTGACTGTGTACACTGTGCAAGTGAACAATGTACAAATTTAGCAACCAGCGTGTGAATTCCTATTTGCAAAGCTGTGTCCAGAATTTGTTATTTGTTCAGGAGCCTGATGACAGTGGGAAAGGAGTTTTTTAGTCTGGTTGTCCTGCATTTCACACTTCTGTACCTCCGGTCTGAGTGTAGGCTGCATGGTGGCGCAGTGGTTAGCACTGCGGCAGCACAGTTTACCCTTGGCCGGGGGATTGTGGGGATTGTGGGATCGTGGGTTCGATCCCAGCCCCCGACCAACAGTGATCTGTGTGGAGTTTGCATGTTCTCCCCGTGTTGCGTGGGTTTACTCCGGGATTTCTCCGGTTTCCTCCCACATGCCAAAAACATGCATGTTAGGTTAATTGGCTGTTCTAAATTGTCCCTAGATATTTGTTTCCTATAGGCCCTTAGAATAGAGGATTAGTATTAATGAAAGTGCTTTGAGTGGTCTTTGTGACTAGAAAAGCGCTATATAAGTGCAGGTTAGTTAGTAGTTAGTTAGAAGTGTGAACATTCTGTGCTGGGGGTGGGTGGGGTCCTGGAGGATGGAGGCAGCTCTCCTTTGGTCTCTGCGGTGCTAGATGCTCTGCAGAGAGGGGAGTGAAGTCCTGATGATCTTCTCCACTGTCTTCACCACTCTCTGCAGGCGATTGCGGTCCAGGGCAGTAGTGCTGCCGTACCACGCTGTGATGCAGTTGGTCAAGATGCTCTTGATGATGCAGCTGTAAAAGTTGTTGAGGATCTTGGGGGCCATGCCAAACTTCTTCTGCCTCCTCAGAAAGTACAGTCGCTGTTGAGCTCTCTTAACCAGTTCTGCGGTGTTGAGTGCCTACGTAAGGTCCTCGCTGATGTGGATGCCCAGGTATTTAAAGCTGCTCACCCCCTCCACCTCAAGCTTCCAGATGAACAGCGGCTGATGGGGTCTCCTCCTCCCCTTCCTCATGTCCACTATCATCTCCTTCGTCTTGTCCGTGTTGAGGGTGAGGTTGTTGTCCTCACATCATGACACCAGGCTTGCCACCTCCCTCCTGTAGGATGCTTCAACACCACAAGTGATGCATCCTATCACTGCTGTGTCATCCGCGAACTTTAAGATAATATTGTCCTTGTGGGAGACAACACAGTCATGGGTGAAGAGGCTTTAGAGGATGGGGATGAGAACACAACCCTGTGGGACACCTGTGCTTGTGATGATGCTGGCTGAGGTCCTGTTACCCATCTTGACAGACTGCGGCCTGCCAGTTAGAAAGTCCAGTAGGCAGTCACAGAGGGTGAAGTGAAGACAGTTTCTCGGTGAGTTTGTGGGGAATGACCGTGATGAAGGCGGAGCTGTAGTCGACAAAGAGCATCCTAATGTAGGAGTCTTTATCTTCCAGGTGGGAGAGAGAATAATGGAGTGCTGCGGCAATGGCATCTGAGATGGACCTGTTGGGCTGGTCGGTGTACTGCAGGGGGTCCAGGGTATCCGGTATGTTTTCCTGAATGAGGGGCAGCACCATTCTCTCGAAGCACTTCATGATGATTAGTGCTACCAGCCTGTAATCATTCAGACAGGTCAGCGGGCTCTTTTTGGGGAGGGGGATGATGGTTGTGGTTTTGAAGCAGGAGGGGACTATGTTTTGGTTGAAGGAGAGGTTGAAGATGGATGTGAGAACATCAGTCAGCTTGGCAGCACATGCTCTGAGAGCCCGTCCAGGGATGTTGTCTGGTCCTGCTGCCTTGCGGGGGTTGATATTCCTCAGTGCTCTGTTTACCTGGCCTGATGAGACGTTTAGTGGAGGGGGAGGGTGCGTGTGTGTGTGTGTCTCCTCTCTGCATTGTAGCTGGAGTTCTCAAAGTCAATGTAAAAGATGTTGAGATCATCTGGCAGGCTGTCTATGGGGCTAGTCGTGTTGCTGTTGGTCCTTTTGTAGTCTGTGATGTGTTGCAGGCCTTGCCATATGCACCCCGGGTCAGGAGTGGAGTAGAGGATGTCCAACTTTTTCCTGTACTGCCTCTTGGCTGTTATTATACCCTTCCTCAGTCCATACTTTGCAGCTTTGTACTCAACCTCATTGCCTGATTTAAATGCAAGAGAGTGAGCATGCAGCACCTGACATACCTGACTGTTGATCCAGGACTTCTGGTTGGGAAACTTCCTGACTTGTATGGTGGGTATGATGGTATCAACACACATGCTGATGTACCCAGTCACATACTCAGCGTAGTCCTGTATGCTTACAGAAGAGTCCTTCCGGGTGGCTGCAGCTTCAAGCACATTCCAGTCTGTACAGCCAAAACAGTCTTGCAGGGTGCTCTCAGCCTCCGGAGTCCAGCATTTAATTTGTTTAATAACAGGGTTTGTTTGTTTCAGCTTTTTTTCTGTAGGCTGGGTACATAAACAGGGAGATGTGATCTGACTGTCCAAAGTGGGGGTGGGGTGCCTCTCCATGTGCACCACATATGTTTGTGTAAACATGATCCAGTGTGTTCTTGTTGCGGATGGGAATGTCCACATGCTGGTAATTTTTGGGAAGTACAGTCTGTAAATTGCACTGGTTAAAGTCACCAGCCACAATAAAAAAAACAGCATCAGGATGGGTCATCTCTACTGCGCTAATGGTGTCATGGAGTTTACGTAGCACTGCTGTGTAGTTGCTTCATGGGCGGATGTAAACAGAGGCCAAAAACACAGCACTGAATTCCCTTGGTAGATTTTACGGACGGCATTTCAGCAGTTAAAAACTCCACATCAGACGAACAATGCTTGTAAACAGTCTGTACATCTCCGCACCATGAGTTGTTTATAAACACACATACGTCCCCCCTCTCGTCTTACCCGAGGCTTCAGTCCGGTCCACCCAATGTGCTGAGTGAGTCTGTAGTTGAATGGCGCACTCAGGGACTCTTTCTGAGAGCCAGTTCTCACAGAAAATTAGGGTGGAGCACTTTCTTATCTCCCGCTGGTCTTCAATCCTTACTCTTAGTTCATCTAGCTTGTTTTCCAGAGACTGCACGTTAGCTTGCAGGGGGCTAGGTTGTGGTGGGTGGCTAGCGCAAGCTTTTAGCCTAGCATATAGCCCCCCTTTTTTACCTCGCTTGCGCTGCTTCTGACGCGCTCTCTTGACGCACTGTCTTGGGGTCAGCATGCTCAAGCGGCCTAGGTGCTTCAGGGCCCTCCTGGGGGTGGTGCTGATCGCTGCGTGCTCACACAATGCATTGTAGATCGGGTGGTATGAAGCCAGTAAATTCCATATGACTGCTTGTCTTGGCGATGTCCAGTAGTGTCCGTCGGTCATGTGTTAGCAGTGCATGACCTTTATGCACTGTAGAAAGAGCAGCAAACATGCAAAAAAGGAGAAAAGCCTGCACTTTCTGGCGTTAACCCTAAAAATATGCACCAAAGAGAAACTGTACAACTTGAGTGGTCTAGAAAATTAAAACAGACTGACATTTTTTAAAAAAATTTAACAAGTTTTTAATTATCAATGTCTGTAGATGATCTTGGCTTAGTTTCAAGCAATTTTGATGAATGGCCTAGGAGGAGTTCATTTTGATTTCACTTGCACATTTTTGAAAATATGGTGCAGAAAACTTCATTTTTTGACTTTATGACTCTGGAAGAAAAGTTGCGGAATTGTGGAGATTAGAATGATGAAAGAATTTTTAGTCTTGGCCCAGCCATTCTCAAGATATTTGTAAAAATGTGAAACCGTTTATTATAGCGCCACCTATGTACAAAGTGCTTTGATTTCTGGTCTCTGAGTAGTGGGGAGAGTTTCTGATGAGACTGTAAAATTTCATGTTTCTACTTATTGCTGTTTTTGCTCCCCGTGCACTTTTAGTGAAGAAAAATAATAATAAGAAGAATTGGAACAAAAAGTGCAGCTACTTGAAACCCTAGAAATTAAATTTAGCTCCTAGTAACAATTATCAGGTTCCAAGCAGCTGTAGATGTCAAGGTTTTTGTTTTTTTTTACTGTTTATTAACAGCATTTAAAACCTCAGGGTGACTTTACACAATAGAGAGATTGTTGGTAGACCCCTGAGAGATCAAAAATTGTCCCAATCTGTCACCGCTCAATGATCTAACCTAACCTAAAACCTTGAAAAAGCTGCTTCTGTGTAAATGTTTGGAGATCCTTTTGTCTTTTGGATCGAGTCACAATTAACCACTGCTGAGATCACTGGAAGATCATTGAGAGATAGGGCCAATTTTTGATCTCTCAATGATCGCCACCCCATTGGTATAAGGTGTGTTACACATTAGATTTTAAAATGCACATGACACATTTTACTTCAATTGCTGTTGAGAAGAACATTACTTCTCTGGGAAGATTTAAACTCAGGACCTCAAGGATATCAATCAATCACCTTAACTACGACACTACAGAACAGCTTTATTTCACAACTTAAATTTCTCAAAGCAAAATGTTACATTAAAAGGACAAAAAGGCTGGTAGATGTTTCATGAAGATGATTTTTGGAACATGAGCAGACTGGCATGAAATTTGGTGTGGTTATGAAGATTACTATTGTGATTTTGAGTGAGATGTTTCATCAAGTTTGAATCACTACATCGGAAGATATACCAGGAAATAAAGACCAAAGACAAACTGTTCAAATTCATTGGCCTATAAGATCAGGGTTTCTGCTGGTAACATTTCTGCATGGCAGTACGCCATGCCAGAAACCTGAGCCACCACGCTAATGAAAATAAATTAAGGAATGAGTTCCGCAAGCACGTAAGCGAACAACGCACGTGACAGTCACCCGCAAACGTGACCGTTCTAGTAGGTAGGCAAACTTATCTAGTGTTGCTGTCCAAGAGAAAAACCTGATTATGCATGAGAGTAAAGCACAAGCTTATTTAAGTACTCAAAGGAGGAAAAAAAACAAAAAAAAACAGAAGAGGTATGTAAAGAGTGGAGGCATTTATCGTTGTTTTATCTCGCTAGTAACGGGAACAACAATAATGAGTCAGTTAGCAAACAGGTGTTGTTAGGCTTCATATGCAGGCTAATTGAGGGAATGGCAAGAGTGACTGAATTGCTGAGGATTTATTTCACCAACCTCTACAGTACTAACTATAGTTATGTTCATCATTATGTACCTGGCAAGCTAGAATGATCAATGACTTTTTTTCCGGTTCCAGTTCCGCCGGGACCGGCGGCGCCACACGAGTTGGCTGCCTTTTGCAACTGTCTTTTTTTTATCTTCCTTCTTCTTTCTACACCTTTCACTCTGTATATATATCACGGACACACAGATCGCCCCAAAGGTCTCCCGAGTCGGCGGACGGAGCCACTGTTTACAGCAGGAGATGATACAGCAGGGAAGAGCTAGCTAGCACTCAACCGCCACCCGGTGCTAACGGAGAAACTCGACATACTGGGGAACTGAAGCGAAAACAACGCGGGTGCCGGGCTGGAGTTTAGGCGGCATGCAAGAAATATAAGACAGAATAATAAAGAGCGATGGCAAGAACCAAGCAGACCACCCGTAAATCTACTGGAGGAAAAAGCCCCCCCAGGAAGCAGCTGGCCACCAAGGCTGCTCGGAAAAAGCGCTCCGGCCACCGGCGGAGTGAAGAAGCCTCACCGTTACAGGCTCGGTACAGTGGCTCTGAGTGAGATCCGTCGCTACCAGAAATCCACGGAGCTGCTCATCCGTAAGCTGCCCTTCCAGCACCTGGTGAGGGAGATCGCTCAGGACCTCAAGACCAACCTGCGCTTCCAGAGCTCCGCCGTCATGGCTCTGCAGGAGGCCAGCGAGGCCTACCTGGTGGGTCTCTTCGAGGACACCAACCTGTGCGCCATCCACGCCAAGAGGGTCACCATCATGGCCAAAGACATCGAGCTGGCCCGCGGCATCCGCGGAGAGAGAGCTTAGACTTTCTGCTGCACATTCACAAACCACAATGCTCCGCACTGTGTGTGTGTATATATATATATATATATATATATATATATATATATATTTATATTAATATGTACATATGTATACTAGCTGTTCTTGTTTTTTCTTGCCTTCTGATTGTTGCTCTGAGTGTTGCTATCCCTGTGCTGTTGCAATCCTGGAATTTCCCCATTGTGGGACTAATAAAGGCTTATCTTATCTTATTTTAAATCCGCCAACATCCTCCAGCCTTCAGACAAACTAAACCTGCCAACATTTGTATTTCAAAATATGGGAGGTTTGTTCTGTTGTCTGGGTGGTGAGGAGAGTTCTAAAAATACTATAAATATATAGAAATATTATTATAACAAAAATAACAGCATCTTTGGTCATTTTAGTTAATTTATTTTATTAAATATAATGTTATTAGTAATTATATTTCTTCTATGGGGACCAAAAGTTAAAATTTTACCACAATCTATGTCAGCACTCATTAAAATTAAAAAAAAAAAAAAAAAAAAAAACAAACAGTAATTTTATTTTAAAAATCGACAAAAAATTACCCATAAAATAATCCACAAATTTATAATAAAGTCTCAAATGTACAAGAAAAGTCGGTTAAGGCCCCGCTTCTTCTTGGAGTGGGTCTTCTGTGTGTGTGGTTTTTTTTTTTTCTGTGTTGTAGGTGGAGCTGTGGAGGACCACCCCTGGCTTGCAGGTTCTCTATACAAGCCACACCTGCGCACTTGTCAGCAGCTTTTGGCTCCCATGGAGGCCAGTTGCCTCTCTGCTGTGTCTGTGCTCTGCCTGCTGCCCATTGTTTTGTCGTCTGCTCTGGGCTGTGCTGGCGGCCCCCATCTGTGTTGTTTGTGGCCCGTGGGCTTTGGTTTGGGGTTTGCCACTGGGCATAGTTGCAACCCAGAGGCGTGTGGTCACTAGGTTGGCCAGTGACTGGTCTGTTGTTTTGTTTTTTTTTGTTTTGTTTTATGCATCCAATAGACACACACCACTGATCATTACAGACACATTTTATTGTTTTTTTCTTTAAATAGACTTGTGTTTAAATTGGCACCTCCGTGTGATCTCCTTTTTTGTCCAGCCTTGAGCAGGGTTGTGACAAAATGCAGGCTCATCCATCCATTTAAACTTGGTTTGTTTGTGAGAATAAGAGCGGTTTGATTCTGGATCCATTGGCTCATCCATCTGTTTTTGAGTGGGCCTATTTATGGAAATAGGAGCTCATTTGTTTATTTGGTGGATTTGTCCATTTGTTAACTGGGTTAACTCAGGTAAGTGTTTTCCATTTATTTGGTTCTGATATCACTGGAAATTTCTCTTGCTAGGCTTAACAGTGAATTCCATTAAGGGAGTTCACTATCTTTGTTTTCATGTGGTGGTGAAGACAGTCTGGGGCCACATCTATGGGATACTGCGAGTCGCTGCGTAGCAGTTGCTTGTCAGCCCCAGTGGGTTTGTGAGTAAAGATCATCCCGTTGGTAACTGCATGAAGACTAGGGTCTACGTTATGTAGCTAGGCTTCTTTGACTAGGTTGTCAGAGTGTAAGAGCGACTGGTTTCCAGTGTGTCATTTTTTTTTTTTTTGGAAACACTTCCTTCTGTTTGTTTGCCCAGGCCAGTTTGACCGGTTGCGCAATCTACTCACGTGTGTGAGTGGAGGCGTTGATGGCATTTTTGTGAAGGAGCAAGTGGCTGTGGGCTCCGTTGTGATGTCAGCACTCATTAATGTGCAGGGTTTGTCAAGTGAGCGCGCACCTGTTGTGGACACATGGAGGTTGGTGAGTGTCTGTTAATTTGTAAATCTGTTTGTGGTGTTTTTGGTGTGGAGCATGAATTACAGTAAGCGTTTTTGGTTGTTGTGCAGAGTGCTGCACCTGTCAGAGTTATTGTTGTGCATCAGTCTAATTTGTTTGTACGTGTTGGCATGTGGGTAACACCTGTTTATGATGGCTGATGGGAGTTGGACCGGGAATGTTGCTAGGTTAACTTTTGAACAACAGAAAGAGTTGTTTCTGCGGGAAATAGACTGGAGACAGGTACGATAGAAGATGCTCAGATTGAGTGTTGGTGTTGGTTTAGGTCCAAACAGTGCTATTAGCTGTGTGCACTCATTTGATGTTTCCACAAATTTACATCCAGTTCCCTCTCTTTCAGAGAGTGCACAATCAGTCAGTTTGTGATTTGGTTCTAGCATGCACAGTGACACCTGTGGCATTGGCAGCTCCAGTGATTGATGTTAATTCTGAAAACCTGTGTGTTGAGCCTCCTCGTGGGCTTTCCATCTGTGACTCATCAGTAACACCAGTTAGTGTGTTAGAGAAACTGGATTCTGTGGTAGGCTGTCTGCTGGAACAGTCAAGTTTTTTCTGCTGCTATCCCTGACAGTCAGGGGTCTCTGGGTGACACTGTTAAAGAGCCTGTCAACCTGGTTTCTGATGAGGTTTACAGCTGAGCATAAAGAGGAAATGCAGCTTTGCCATGTTAATCTGCTGAAATCAGATTATTCCTGGGGAAAGCTTTTGAACCGGGAGGGAGTGTGTCTCAGCAACTGATTGGTTCAGCAGTTGCTGCAGGTTCTGTGGATGCACATATGTTAGAAGATGACATCATGGCGGCTCCTGATCAGTGTAGGTTGCAGGGCGAGCTGAAGAAATCTGAGTCGCTGCAAAACCTGCATGAACTATGGTTTTTTGCTCCTGAGCTGTGCCACTTTGCTCCTAGTTTGAAGCCTCTGCTCATCTTGTTGGGTTTTGATAGTGGTCATCCCTCTGATGGGCACCTCTATTTTGGCTAGTTGGATGTGGATTTGGATCAGCCTCCTGGCAGTTTTTTTTTTCTTTCTGTCCAGTTGACCCTGGATTTCGGTCATCTCCCTGAGGGATATCTGTTTTCCATTAGTCTAAGGACTACAGGTTGCTGCTTCTGACTGATGCATTGGTTTTTGCAGATCTGCTGTTTGGACGTCCATCACATCAAAGGCTCAGAATGTTGTGGTAGATGCCCTGTCCAGAGCACCAAATTCTTAGGGGTTAGACTTAAAAATCTTGTCTATAGTTACCTATGCCATCTGTTTAGTTTTTCGGTACTCTTAAACTGCTTCTCCAGGCAATGAAGTTGCTGAGTAGCTGAGGGTTTTGATGGGTTGACTGGGTGTCTATACTAGGACTTGGTAAAATGAGTAGTAGATTTGTAGTTGTCGTATTTTTAATGTATATGGAAAACTGTAAAATAATAAATAAAGAAAATTAGGAATATTTATTGTTAGATAATAAATATTTGTATGAATAGTTGTTTGTGAATCAGGTTGTGCTGGCCTTCCCGGTGGGAAGTCCATTCTTTGTGTGTGGGAGTGTTACGGCCCTGCTCCTTCTTGGAGTGGGTCCCCTCTGTGTTTTTTTTCTGAGTTGTAAGTGGACAGAGGCGTGTGGTCACTAGGTTGGCCAGAGACTGGTCTGTTTTTTTTTTTTTTTTGTTTCATGCATCCAATAGACACACACACACACACACCACTGATCATTACAGACACGTTTTATTGTTTTTTCTTTAAATAAACCTGTGTGTAAATTGGCACCTCCGTGTGGTGTCCGACTTTTGTCCAGCTTCAAGCCAGGTTGTGACAAGTCATAATTTTACAAGAGGAAATTACAAATTTGAGAAAAATGGTTTCAAATTTAGATAAATTTACAGAGAAAAGAAGAAAACTATGAGAAAACTGTTACACATTTTGGAGAAAAACCTCAGACCTTCAGTGGAGTCATTACTCAAGTTTTTATTTAAGTGGGTGGGTAGTAACCAATAATATAATATCTGGCAATAACGCAATGCAGGGCTATTCAATCACAAAATCAGTTGGGCCACAATTTGAAATCAAGACATGTAACTGGGTCACATATGTTCAGCGATCCGTTGAATATGACAAATTTCAAACCAACACAGATCAGTATTGTGGTAATCCCAATCTATTTCTGGTTTGGGGGGCTGGGTTCCTGGATGTTGTAGGGGGGTGTCTGGAATCCATCCCTTAAATGTGGGGCACTGTGGTGATCCCGAGCGTGGGTCTGCTCTGTGCTCGAGTCACTTATTATTTTCTCCTTTTTGTCTCTTTATTTGGGCGTATTGCGATGGTGTTTATTTGTGCTTTTATTTTGACAGCACCGCGGCAGGACTTCTGCCTGTCAGTCTGCTCGTGGGCTGTCACAGCTGCTGGCACTTAATTATCATTATCTTTGCACACCTGTTTGTTGTTTAGTTTGTTCTCTATTTAAGATCGCTGGGAGTTCACTCCTCGCTGCGACCTCGCCCTTCCTAGGCTGGAGTCCCCAATCCTGACTCCAGTCTTTTACAGTGTAAGGTTTCACCCTTGCTGCTTTATATGTAAGTGACTGTTTGATTCTTGTATGTTCAGTTATTTCACCCATTGAGGTAGTACGTTTAGTTGTATGTGTTTTGCCCCTCATGGCTCATTCTTTTGTTACTATTTGTTAATAAAATAACAAACTCGCTGCTGGCTATTGGTGTCTCATTTATGCCCTGAAAGGGGCATACTTAACAATAAGTC
This sequence comes from Pholidichthys leucotaenia, assembly GCA_020510985.1. Taxonomy (NCBI): domain Eukaryota; kingdom Metazoa; phylum Chordata; class Actinopteri; order Cichliformes; family Pholidichthyidae; genus Pholidichthys; species Pholidichthys leucotaenia. The sequence continues at coordinate 421,887,505 of CM035837.1, read as the reverse complement.
GCAGCCAGACCAGGAGCCAGCTACAGTGAGTTTTGTTTTTTGGCTCTAAATTTTTCCTTTTTTAGGGTGCCAGTGTTTTTTGGTTATTATGGCATCTTTTACCAGGATGTACCCTATAAGCCTGGGTTTTGCGCTCGTCCAGGCTCTTATGGAAATAGACGACCTCCTGGCCAAATCCCGTCAGTATTCTACGCCCAAACATGCTGCTCGGTACCGGGACCTTGTGGAGGCGGCTGTTAAATGTCATCCTCGCCTTGCTGAGCACGCTGAGGGCAGGGAGAGGATGGCTGAGCTATCAGCACTCCAACAAAAGAACCATGGGTTTGACCGGAAATCCTCCAGGAAGCCTAAGAGGGGGCCAACGGTGAAGCACTCCCATTCCTCGGCTCATTATGAGGTTCCTGCCACGGTTCCAGCTTCCCTATCTGCATCGTCGAAAGACCGTCTTTCAGCGCAGTGGAGGAGGAGGGCAGCCGGGGTTCCTAGCGAAGATGAACAGTGGGCAGCTGATTTCATCAGGGACTGGATGGCTGAAGCTTTCTCTTCTGTAAACCCGTGCAAGGTTCTTCAGAATGTGGTGGCAGCCCGGACCGGGACCGCTGCGGGTGCAGCAGCGTTCCAGGCTGGGACCCCCATAGGTGCCGCGCAGGCCCAGCCGGGGTCCACCGTAGATACAGCTATGGCCCAGCCGGGGTCCATCGCGCGTGCAGCTAGGTCCTGGACGGGGACCACCGCGGGTTCTACTATTGGTCCTCCGCCTTCTGACTCCGTCATTGTCCCTATGGGTGTTGCTGTGGGGGAGTCGCCTCCTGGGCCGCCTCTCCTGGCATGGTGGCTAAAAGACCCAGGCTGGCCACCTGATAGACTGTGCCGCTGGGTTGGGTGGCCCATTTTCCCTGGCAGGCCACCTGACTCATGCTACTTGGTGGTCCGGCTGTGGTGGGACTTTGGTAGGCCACCTGAGCAGTTTTTCTTTCTGTTACCCTGTCTTGCTTAGCCCCTATGCTCCTTGTTTAGTCAGTGCTACCTGCATGAATTATTCATTGGTTTAATCAGTTGGAATGTTCAGCCTTCGTAGTCTACTTTTCTTTTCTGTGTTGACTTTTCTGGGGGGGGGGGGGGGGGGACCCTCATGTGAACTCATAGTTTTGGGGTTTTACTATGTTGTTTTTGTGTTATGGTACATTGATGTTCTGGGAGTTTTTGCTGAGCATTTTGGGTTTTTCTTTTTTTTATTTCCTTTTCAGAGTCTCTCCCTCCAGGCCTGGATTCCCCCTCCAACCTCCCGAGGCTGATTTTGGTAGCTATTTCTATTTTTGTTTTGTTTTTTTTGTTTTTTTTTTTTTGGGGGGGGGGGGCGTTTTTCCTTGATGTTGCAGGGGGATGTCTGGAATCCATCCCTTAAATGGGGCGCACTGTGGTGATCCCGAGTGTGGTTCTGCTTTGCGCTTGAGTCACTTATTATTTTCTCCTTTTTGTCTCTTTATTTCCCCTCATGGATCGTCACCTTATCATGGTGGGGGGTTTGGGTGCCCTAGTGATCCCAGGAGCCATGTTGGCCGGGGCAATTTGCCTCTGGTAGGGTCGCCCAAGACAAACTGATCCTGGGTGAAGGGCCAGACTAAGAACGATCCAACAGACTCTCATGACAAATACTAGAACAAGGATTAAGTGTACCCCGCCCAGTATGGGGTTACTGGGGCCCCACCCTGGAGCCAGGCCTTGGGGAGGGGCTCAATGGCTAGTGTCTGGTGGCCGGGTTTCTGCCCATGGGACCCGGCCTGGCTCAGCCTGAAGGAGTTACATGGGTCCACCCTCCAGTGGGCTCACCACCTGCAGGAGGGATCATGGGGGTCCGGTGCTATGTGGATGTGGCGGTCAAAGGCGGAGACCTTGGCGGTCTGATCCCAAGCTTCCTAAACTGGCTTTTGGTACGTAGAATGTCACCTCTCTGGTGGGGAAGGAGCCTGAGCTGGTGCATGAGATTGAGAGATACCGGCTAGATATAGTAGGCCTCACCTCAACACACAGCTTCGGTTCTGGAACGAGTCTCCTGGAGAGGGGCTGGAGCTTGGCCTACTCTGGAGTTGCCCCAGGCGAGAGGCGACAACCAGGGGTGGGTATTCTTGTATCCCCCCCACCTTGCTGCCTCTATAATGGAGTTTTCCCCGGTGGATGAAAGGGTTGTTTCCCTGCACCTTCGGGTTGGGAAATGGGTCCTGACCAACATTTCTGCCTATGCACCAAATGATGGTTCAGAGTACCCACTCTTTTCGGAGTGGGGTGCTGGAGGGTGCTCCTCTTGGACACTCCATTGTCCTACTGGGAAACTTCAATGCGCACGTAGGCAACAACAGTGAAACCTGGAAGGGGTGATTGGGAGGAACGGCCTTCCCAATCTGAACCTAACTGGTGTTCAGTTACTGGACTTCTGTACTCACCACCGTTTGTCCATAACGAACACCATGTTCAAGCATAAGGGTGTCCATATGTGCACCTGGCACCAGGACACCCTAGGTCACAGGTCGATGATCGATTTTGTTATGGTGTCATCAGACCTGCGACCGCATTTCTTGGGAGGCTCGGGTAAAGAGAGGTGCAGAGCAGTGAACTGATCACCACCTGGTGGTGAGTTGGATCCGATGGCACGGGAGGATGCCATTCAGACCTGGTAGACCCAAACGTATAGTGAGGGTGTGCTGGGAACGTCTGGCTGAGGCCCTTGTCTGGGAGAGCTGCGGCCACAAGGTGGTCGGTGCATCTCGTGGTGGCAACTCCCGAACCAAGTGGTGAACACCAGTGGTGAGGGGGGCCATTAGATAAGATAAGATAAGATAAGATAAGCCTTTATTAGTCCCACAATGGGGAAATTCCAGGATTGCAACAGCACAGGAATAGCAACACTTAGAGCAACAATCAAGAAGACAAGAAAAACAAGAGCAGTGAATATACTGTACATATGTACATATAAATATATAAATATATAAACACACAGTGCGGAGCATTGTAGCTAGATAGAATAAATATATAAATATATAAACACACACAGTGCGGAGCATTGTAGCTAGATGGAATGAACAGCATAACCGTCTACTTACAGTTATCCTACATGGTATGATTATGTACCCATACATATTGTCCTCCGTAGCGACCGGTATTGTCCTAGTTGTATACTGGAGGGGACCATTGTGTAAGACTATTGCGTCTTTTGCATTCAATACCATTAGGTTGTCACGTTTTTTTGCTATCTCTGCGAGCAGCCCTGCTTAGGTTATACAGTCTGACAGCCGTAGGTAGGAAGGACCTGCAAAACCTCTCGTTTGTGCACCTAGGATGATGTAGTCTGCTGCAAAATGAGCTCCTCAGTGCATTCAGTACGTCCTGCATAGGGTGGGACTCGGACTCCAGCAGAGATGACAGTTTAGCCACCATCCTTCTCTCTCCCATCTCCTCCACTGGGGAGGAGCTGAACTCCTTCTTCAGCTTCATTAAGCTGAAGAAGGAGTCCTATCAAGCTTGGTTGGCTTGTGGGACTCCTGAAGCAGCTGAGGTGTACCGGCAGGCCAAGCGGAGTGCAGCTCGGGTGGTTGCTGAAGCAAAAACTCGGGTATGGGAGGAGTTCAGTGAAGCCATGGAACAAGACTTTCGGTCAGCTTTGAAGAGATTCTGGCAAACTGTCCAGTGGCTCAGGAGGGGGAAGCAGCTCCCTGTCCACACTGTGTACGGTGCGGATGGAGTGCTGTTGACTCCGACTGGGGATATCTTCGGGCAGTGGAAGGAATACTTCAAGGATCTCCTCAATCCCACTGATCCGCCTTCCACAGAGGAAGCAGGGCTTGTGGACGAGGGGGACGACTTGCCTATCACAGGGGCTGAGGTCGCCAAGGTGGTTAACAATCTCTTTGGTGGCCGGGCTCCGGGGGTGGACAAGATTCACCATGAGTACCTCAAGGTCCTGGATGTTGTAGGGCTGTCATGGTTGACATGCCTCTGCAACATTGCGTGGAGTTCGGTGGCAGTGCCTTTGCCATGGAAAACCGTGGTGGTGGTTCCTCTCTTCACAAAAGAGGACCAGAGGGTGTGCTCCAACATTAGAGGGATCACACTCCTCAGCCTCCCTGGGAAAGTCTATGCCAAGGTACTGGAGAGGAGAGTCCGGCCGTTGGTCGAACCTCGGATTCAGGAGGAGCAATGTGGTTTCCGTCCTGGCCGTGGCACATCGGACCAGCTCTTTACCCTCTCGAGAATTCTCGAGGGTTCGTGGGAGTTTGCCCAACCAATTTACATATGTTTTGTGGACTTGGAGAAGGCATTTGACTGCGTCCCTCGTGGTTTTTTGTGGGGGGTGCTTCGGGAGTATGGGGCATCGGGCTTGTTGTTACAAGCTATTCGGTCTCTGTATGAACGTTGTAAGAGTTTGGTTCGTATTGCCAACACTCGGTCGGAGTCATTCCCAGTGAGAGTTGGACTCAGCCAGCGCTGCCCTTTGTCACCGATCCTGTTCATAATTTTTATGGACAGGATTTCGAGGTGCAGCCAGGGAACGGAGGGTGTCATGCTTGGTGACCACAGGATCTCATCTCTGTTGTTTGCAGATGATGTTGTCCTGTTGGCTTCATCCAGCAATGACCTACAGCTCTTGCTGGGACGGTTTGCCGCTGAGTGTGAAGCGGCTGGGATGAGAATCAGCACCTCCAAGTCTGAGTCCATGGTCCTCAGTCGGAAAAAGGTGGATTGTCCTCTCTGGGTTGGGGACAGGCTCCTGCCCCAAGTGGAGGAGTTTAAGTATCTTGGGGTCTTGTTCACGAGTGAGGGGAAAATGGAGCGAGAGATTAACAGACGGATTGGAGCAGCATCTGCAGTGATGCGGACGTTGTACCGGTCTGTTGTGGTGAAGAGGGAGCTTAGTTCTAAGGCAAAGCTGTCGATTTACCAGTCAATCTACGTTCCTACTCTCACCTATGGTCATGAGCTTTGGGCAATGACTGAAAGAACAAGATCGCGGATACAAGCGGGTGAAATGAGCTTTCTCCATAGGATTGCTGGACTCACCCTCAGAGATAGGGTGAGGAGCTCAGTCATCCGGGAGAGGCTCAGAGTAGAACCGCTGCTCCTCCACATTGAAAGGAGTCAGTTGAGGTGGTATGGGCATCTGATTAGGATGCCTCCTGGACATCTCCCACTTGAGGTGTTTCAGGCACGTCCCACTGGGAGGAGACCCCGGGGCAGACCCAGGACTTGGTGGAGAGACTATGTCTCCCAGCTGGTCTGGAAACGCCTTGGTATCCTCTCTGAAGAGCTGGAGCAGGTGGCTGGGGAGAGGGAAGTCTGGGCTTCTCTGCTTGAACTGCTGCCTCCGCAACCCGGACCTCCGGAAAAGCGGTAGAAGATGGATGGATGGATGGATGCACATCCACTATTATGGTTTGTTTTGTTTTAAATCACCACGTTTGAGTAGGAACTTCTTTTTATAACTACATATCCCATTACACCTATACCAGTCAACCAAAAATTTCTAGTAGAGTTAAGGACGCAAAAAGCACCCAGTTAAAAACTTGAGTAATGACTTCAGTCTTGAAGGTTTGAGGCTTTTCTCTGAAATTTATTTTAAAAATTCTATAGTTTTCAACTTTTCTCTGTAAATTTATCTAAATTTGAAACCAGTTTCCTCAAATTTGTAATTTCCTCTTGTAAAATTGACTTTTCATGGACATTTGAGACTTTATTATACATTTATGGATTATTTTATGGCAAATTTTTGTCTATTTTTTTTATAAAATTACTGTTTCTTTTTATAAATTTGAAACAGATTGTTGTAAAAATTTGACTTTTTTCCTTATTACAATTACTTACAATTTTCACTTTTGACCACAATTTTGCAGAGCCAGAACAGAACAATAATTTAACTCTGATTTCAAAGAAAAAATATTTATAAAATTACATTTAATGAAATAAATTAACTTAAATTACCAAAAAAATTCAGTTATTTCTGTTAAAATGTTTCTATATATTTACATTTTTTTAGAACTCTCCTCACCACCCAGACAGCGGGAAAAACCTCCTTTATTTTGAAATCCAAATGTTGGCACGTTTAGTCTGTCTGAAGGCTGTTGACGGATTAGTCATTGACTTCATGAATTTCGGTCATCTTAACTTGCCAGGTACATAATAATGAACATAAATTATTGTAATGGCTGGTGAAGTAAATACTCAGCGATTCAGTCACTCTTGCCTCTTTCCCTGCATATGAAGTCAAAACACAGCTGTTTGCTCAGCGACTCTTATTGTTCCCGTTACCAGCAGGTTAAAACCACCATAAATATCTCCACTGCTTACATACCTCTTCTGATTTTTTCTGCATTTAAAGCACTTTAATAAGCTCATGCCTCTCTCGGACAATAACGCTAGTGAGGCGCTCTGCCTGGAAGGTTTGCTCTGCCTTTGACTGGAACTGTCACGTGGGCAGGGTACTTCTGATCTCCCCACGGATGATGATCACGCGCCTTGTTCATGTGCGTGCTTGCGAACCGTCATTCCGTCACATTTTTTTTTCTTAAATTTATATTTCCTTGACCTGGTCTTGGCTCGCGGACCACTCAGAGGTTACTCCTGAGCTGCATGTGGCCCGCAGGCCACTAATTGAATAGGCCTGATGTAATGATTTTGGCCATTTGAAATATAATAAAGCCAATAACATAATAAGTTGCCAATAATGTAATAAGTTAGGCCAATAATGTAATAACATTACAATATTGGCAAACTGTTATTTCATTATTGGCTCAAAAATTTTATTACATTATTGGCAGCTTGTTTCATTATTGGCTTTATTACATTTGAAATGGCCAAAATCATTACATTAATGGCAGATATTACATTATTGGGAGAAATTACATTTTTGTACCCTTACTCAACTAGAAATTTTGGGATGTCAACTTTTAATTATTAATTTCATAGCACTGCTTTTACATGAGTAGAATTTTCTAGCTACTATATTCACCTCTGATCAAATCATTTAAGTGTGCATGAGTTAATTACTATTATAAATGTTTTTTTTTCTCCTCTTTCTTACTCTTTCTCAGTGAAAAAAAAAACACTGATAAAAGTACAAAAAATATACATATTTTTGTTATTTATGTAAAATCATGACAAAAAAAAATCATGCAGGACAAAATGTGACACTTGGGATTTTCTAACCTGTTTCTATACTACCATAGACAGAGAACCTGAATAAGACAGGGCTCAGAGAGGGAAAGAGGAGACAGAAAAGAGGAGCCAAGGAGAAGAAAGTGTTTAGGAAGAGGGTGCAAGAGAGGAAGGAATGAAAGATATCATTAAAAAGTCCAAACACAGAACATCTGGGTGGGACCTCAACCGGCCCAATATACCAGCATTCAAGCCTTGGTTGTACAATACTTCAAATGGTAAGTTCCATATGCAAAGTTACTTTTCAAAATTAAAAAAAAGAAAGAAATGGTATAAAATTGGTATAAAATTAATATATTGCAGTTACCAGGCCAGTTAGGTTAATTGGCATCAAAACTGGGGATTCTAAATTGTCCTTAGGTATGACTGTGAGAGTGAATGGTTGTTTGTCTCTCTGTGTTGGCCCTGCGATGGACTGGCGATCTGTCCAGGGTGTACCCTGCCTCTCGCCCAAAAGATGCTGGGATAGGCTCCAGCCCCCCCGCGACCCGAAAGGATTAAGCGGTAGAAGATGGATGGATGGATGGATATTGCGGTTACAATAGTGTCATGTGTTTTCTGACACCCCCCACCCCCACCAGAAAAATATTTTGCCACCGTGCCAAGGTCTTTCACTCTTTGAGTGTGAGAATTTTTGTGCCCTTAGTGGCAGAGCACGGCACTGCGCCTGTCTTCTCATTCTGACATGATCGCCTGCCTTGGGGATTTGTAATGATTGTACTGATTTGCCAGTTTCAAAAGGTGGCAGACATCCGTTGGAGGACTCAGTGGATGACACGTAATACACCAAAGAAGAAGAACTCCTCATTTCCTTTTCCTGTTTTAGCATTTATCCCAGAAAACTAATATGTCCACAATCGTCACCGTCACTTTTCTGGCTTTGTACACCAAAAATAGCCACGGGATACAAGTGAAATTTATGTGGGATAATCATAAGACTGTAGATGTGGTACAGACTTTAAATTACCAACAGAATGCAAAATATGGACCACGATGTGTGAAAACGCAGACCACGCCAGCCAGCCATTCACCCAGCCAGCCAGACCCCCTTTGTCAACAGTAAGTGACTTATTTAATTTTTTTTAAATGTATTGCGTTCTTGTTCATATACTTTGAAGATAAGATGATGAGGTACCTCTGTTAAAAAAAAAAAAAAAAAAAAAAAAAAAAAAAAAACCTTTGTCAAAAGACTGAACCATTCTTTGTGTAAATATGTCCAAAGTCCAATTTTGACTGAGTTATGGAATTTAAAGAGGTGCCGCAATATTATGCAAATCAGATGCGTAAATTTATTCCTATCTGAAACTTTGGATCATATTTTACATCTTTCTGATTGACAGTAAGCCATTATCTCTTGCAACTTTCAAGTTATAGCCTTGGAAATCTGAACTATTTTATTGACAAAAAATATTTACCACTCTTGACCACTAGGTGTTTTGTCGCAGTTTGGCAACATACACACTCAGAGAGTTAAGCCAGAGGAAACACTGGCCATGACCAGAAACACTGTAAAAAAGTTTATTTTAGGAGGAACAAAAATTTTAGTGGAAAAAAGTTGCAGGAATGATGACAGAATTTTGAGTCTAAGCCCATCTGTTCTTGAGATATTTGGAAAATTTAAAACATCATTATAGTGCCACCTATGGATGCAGTGGTTTGATTTGGGGTCTCTGAATAGTGGGGAGAATTTCTTACCTGACTGTGAAATTTTATGTTTCTGCACCTTACAGTTTTCATTACACATGCACTTTTAGGTAAGAACAGGAAAAAGATGTTGTGCTGCTGTTAAACACTGATAAAACAACACAAAACCCTTTTTGAGAAAATAAAAAAAAAACATTCATAATCCTACAGTTGCCCTGAATGTGTGGTGATCTGAGCGCTGACTCCATCCATGCTCGGGCTACTCAGTATTTTCCCATTTCCTCCATATTATTTCGGGTTTTGTTATTCGGGCCTTTTCCAGGCCTTTTATTGTGACAGCGTCACGGCCGGACTTCTGGCTGTCAAAGCTGAGCCAGCGCTGTGACAGCTGTTTGTCATTTCATTAATTTCATTCCCCTTTCCTGTTTGGTTTATGCCCTGTATTTAAGGAAGCAGCTGAGGCTCACTCCTTGCTGCGACCTACACACATATTGTCATGAACCCCTGTGCGCCATTACACGGCGCACGAGGGAGAGAATGAAAAAACCCAATCGCAGGAGTAGAGAGTTCTGTGTTTATTAAAGTTCACCAACGTAACAAATCCAACTATCACCAAATACAGTTCAGTCAACCATACAGTATATGGAGAGGTGTAATGACAGAGTTGGCCACCAAGGTTACAGGGCGCCTGCCGAATGCTCAACAACCTGGTAAATATAAAGCCTGGTGCTGCAGGGCTGCATTACGCATGAAACAGGAAAGGCGAGCAGCCTATTGCTGCAGGCCTGCTAGCACAGGAGAAAAGGCTAAGAAACACTTATAGATCTGGGGCTAATTCGGGGCATGCCGTGCAGTCAGGAGGTAGAGGCAGAGAAGCGGACCAGGCGAAACACCAAGGTATGGATCGTCTTGAAATATCAGGCTGGGTAGAATGCTAGGAGTGAATAACCATACGCAGAGGGAAACGCTGCCACGTATGAAGGAGAATGTCCCAACAATCTCCTTCCTCAGCGGTGGCAAATACTCCAAGCGCTACCGAGGAAAGAGATTGCCATTGTGAATGCGTGGGCGGAACTGACTGGGAACAGGTGTGTGAGAGCGCATGTGAATGGAGCGCGCGTGTCTGTGTGTGTGTGTGTGTGTGTGTGTGTGTGTGTGTGTGTGTGTGTGTGTGTGAGCACCGGTGACAGTGCAGCTGACGGAGCTTGACAGGAGGAGAGGGCGTGCCAGAGCTGTCAGAGGGAAAACTAGGACAAATCATAACGAGTCAGAACCGGGTTCGGTCTCCAAACCCAGATTCATGACACATACACACCTTCGTGTTCCTGTACTGGAGTTCCTACAGTGCCCCCAACTCCAGTCTTCTTTCTGTGTTTTGAATTCTTCGTCCTCGTCTCTCGTAAGTGCATGTTTTACAGTGTAGGTTCCAACCTCGCTGCACCTTCTTGTTTGTTGTCAGTGTTTTATTATTTTGTGTTCAAGTTTATGTACGTTTTGCCCCACTTGGCTATTTACTTCATCCTTTTATCCTTTTGCTGAATAAACAAGCAAACTTACTTCTGGCTCCTGGCACCTCATTAATGCCCTGCAAGGAGCATTCATGACAGCAGGTGGCAGCCAAACGAGACGCCAGCCACAGTAAGTTTGTTTTGGGCTCGAGTTTTTTCCCTTCTCTGGGTGCCAGTATTTTGGTGAAAGATGTCGGCATTCGAGCGTGGGTTTTGCCCCGAGTGGTTGTGGGAGGTCGATGATCACCTGTCCAACGCCCGTCTGCTCATTCCCTCCAACTCTGCATATTGGCACCTGGACCTCGCGCAGAGGACGCTTAAGCGCTATCACCTGACCTCGTTTCTGGAGGGCAAGGAGACAGTGTCGGTGATAGTGGCGCTACGGGAACAGTTAGAGAATGCGGCCAAGAAGCCTCCACTTCCTCGTTTTCCCAGGGGGCCCTCCGTCACAATCCTTAGGGGAAAGGGGAGAACCAAGCCCGCTGCAGCAGCCACCATCGCTCCCCGGGAGAACAGGCAAGTGTTGTTTCATTCTAAATCTCTGTATAATGAATTGCCTTGTCTGACTCCTGGGGGTCGAGCTCGGGGTTCACAGTCCTCTGAGCTCCCATCACCTACTGCAGCCATAAACATTCAACCTGCAACCTCTGTATCTCCCTCCCTTCTCTCTGAGCGTCCCTCTATGCCAGGAGTAGACAGTCGGTTGAAGGAGGAGCATGCAGCCCTGGAGAGCATGGTTCCAGTCCTACAGCCATGTGATGGGCAGAGGAGGAGGCCTGACTACTGTTTGGAGCCTGAGCCGACAATCAAGAGTACCCGGGTCTCCGTGGAGGAGCAGATGGCCCCAGCAGGTCACGGATCCCCTGCCACCACGCCATGCGGGCCTTAGGTGTTGGATTCAACACCAGGGGGTTCCCGGACTGTGATGACCATCATGCCGGCTGCGGAGCCCGCGAAGGTCGAGTCGGAACCAGGAATGGACCTCCAGATCATTGAGCCTGGATCGACGGAGTCCTGGACGGCGGTGGAGCCTGAGATCAGGCAAGTGCTCTATTTTGTCTTCTTACTTTCCATTCTGGAGCATTCTTGCCTGTCTCTTGGGGAGAAGAGCCAGGTGCAGCCGACCACTGCATCCGAGCTTATCTTGCCGGGCTCTGCCGCTGCCGGTGATACTGACCCCAGTTCTCTCTGTCTTTCCGAGCCTCCTCCTGAGGTCACCGGAGATGAGTCAGCTCCGGTCGTTGCCATCGAGGCTCCAGGTTTGTGTTTGGAGGTCATCCCAGGTGCTGCGCAGGCCCAATCAGGGTCCATCGTGGGTGCTGCACTGGGCCAATCGGGGTCCATCATGGGAGCTGCGTTGGCCCAGTCGGGGTCCATCATGGGTGCTGCGCTGGCCCAATCAGGGTCCATCATGGGTGCTGCGCTGGCCCAGTCCAGGTCCACCAAGGGTGCAGCGCCGGTTTGGTTCAAGGTCGGTGAGGGAGCTGCAGATCCCCTTCCGCCTGACACCGGACTGGTTCCTCGTCTTCCCCCCTATTCTTCGCCACCCGATGCCGCTGGGGTCTCCCTTATTCGGATCGGCTTCCCCTCACGGTCCCTCTCGGTAGGGAAGCCGCCTTCGAGCTTCCCCTTCCGGTCCTGGTGGTCTAAGGATGCAGGTTGCCCACCTGAGAGACTGTTTTGCCGGTTCTACATCCTGGGTCGGCCGCCCTAAGGACTGCCTTGTTGGTTCGGCGACCTGGTCTAGCCGCCTGAGGTACTGGTTTCCCGGGTCTAGGACTTGGGTAGGCCACCCGAACTGTTTTTTTTTTCTTTCTCTCTGTTATGTGGAACTTGGAGGAGGGTAGACCGCCTGAACTGCTTTTTTTTTTCCTCTCTCCGCTCTCTACCTGCCAGCGTCCCTGAAATTGTGTTTTTGTTTTTCCCCATGTATGTTGAAGGGATTCTCTTTTCCTTGCCCAGATTACCGTGTGTACCGTGCAGATATTTTTTATTTTTATTTTTTTTTTGCTTATTCTGTCGTGCTTCAGGTTTTTTTTTTCCTTGTTGAAGTGCTATTGGGTACTTAGGTATATTGAAGTGTACCTGTATTTTGGTTTCCCCTAGTTTTCTTACCGGGCCGTACTTACAAATATGTTTTGTTTATTCATTCTATTGTACTTGAGTATTGTTACGGTCGAAGTGTTCATCTGGTTTTGATCATTTTTGTGTTTGAGTCACGCCATTATGCTTATGCATGTTATTTGTCCCTTGTGGGTTTTTTTTCCCCTCCTCTGGGTGTTGCTGTAGCCTTGTTTTTGGTTCTCTCTCTCCTGGCCTGTTTCCCCCTCCACCCTCCCTGGGTTGGTCCTGGTAGCCTTCTGGTTGGGGGGGGGGGGCATCCTTGGATGTTACGTTTGATGCCTGGAATGCGCCCTTTGAACGGGGGGTACTGTGGTGATCTGAGCGTTGACTCCATCTGTGCTCGGGTTACTCAGTATTTTCCCGTTTCCTCCATATTATTTCAGGTTTTGTTATCAGGGCCTTTTCCAGGCCTTTTATTGTGACAGCATCATGGCCGGACTTCCGGCTCTCAAAGCCGAGCCGGCGCTGTGACAGCTGTTTGTCATTTCGTTAATTGCATTCCCCTTTCCTGTTTGGTTTATGCCATGTATTTAAGGAAGCAGCTGGGGCTCACTCCTTGCTGCGACCTACACACATATACACCTTCGTGTTCCTGGACTGGAGTTCCAACCCCCGACTCCAGTCTTCTTTCTGTGTTTTGGATTCTTCGTGCTCATCTCTCGTAAGTGCATGTTTTACAGCGTAGGTTCCGTCCTTGCTGCACCTTCTCGTTTGTTGTCAGTGTTTATTATTTTGTGTTCTAGTTTATGTACGTGTTTTGCCCTGTGTGGCTATTTACTTTATCCTTTTGTCCTTTTGTTAAATAAACAAGCAAACTTACTTCTGGCTCCTGGCACCTCATTAATGCCCTGCAAGGGGCATTCATGACAGAATGGCAAACAGCAAAACACAACAGCAAATGAGACAGTGTCAACAAAACATTCCTACTGATTATACCAAATGGGTTCAGTCCCCTGGTGATACAATGTAGGTGCTGGACTTTAGTGCAGGAGGTCATGGGTTTTATTCCATCTGTCATGATTCGCCCCATCGGGGTAGGAACAAAAGACCCAAGCACTGGACTGTTAGTTGTGCGATTTATTAAGGAAAATATAAAGTTCAAATAGTGAGCAAAAATAAACTTACATCAACTGAAGAGTGTGGGTAAAGGCAAGAAGATTACAGGAATGCACATCAGAACAGGGTAGGGGTTCCGATGGAATAGAGAAACACAGAGACAATCATGAGGCACTGACAATTGGGTGGCACGAAAAGCATTCTTAAATAAGGCAGGTAATCAAACACAGTGAGTGCCATCAGGTGTGGATCTCATGAGTGGGCAGGTGACCTAATTGCCAAGCTGAGTGCACAAACAAGATGAAAAGGGAGGAGGGAGTGTCTGGAAGAGGACAGCCCATTGCCACGGAGACTACACATATCAAAACCCACACACAGAGAAATAATATATAAACTTGAGAAAACATAGGATAAGAACAACAATAAATAGAGAGCTTGAGCACGGTGAAACTGTCATGTTCGGGGTTGTCTTCAGCTCGCTTGGCTCGCTTCCAATTTATATATCCACTGTGCGGTCTTGCAGCGGACGTGACAGTAAGCTGCCACCACAAAGAGCCCAAGCAGTGAGTAGCGTGTTGTTTTTTTCCCCCTTCTTTCATTTTTGTGTGTGTTTTTCCCCTACCTGCAACTGGAGCCATTATTCCGAAGCAGTTCACGCAGCTTGGGATGTTGCAGCGGAGATATTAGAGGGATGTCCGGACCTTTTATTTTGTCCAGAATCAGCGGACATCCTTGATTTCATTCTCATGCTGTGAGAGGAGGAGCCCGGAAGGGAGACACCAGCGTTGGGGCGGGCCCCTATAGGGGAGGTCCGGGGAAACGCTGCCAATCCATCTTAGATGATATTGACCGCCTAATGATGGAGGAACAGCGACTCCAATCAGAGGACGGCCCCGCTTCATCTGAGACTGGATGGGAGAAGCACAGACTTGCGATGCTGGTGGAGATAGATCGCCATTTGGAGGTGGAGGACTTGGCGGCTACCCCTCCCTCTCCAGCACCATCCAGGGAGGCTTCTCCATAATGTATGGAGGAGCCCAGTTCCACCACAGCCATTGCAAGGAGCATTGCGTCGCCAGCTGTAGCGGCAAGCATCACAAACTAGGAGAACAGGCAAGTAATCTCTTCATGTGTTCCTAAAATTATTGAAAATTCTTGCCTGATCCCTGGTAGAAGATGTCTGGGTGCGGAGTCCTCAGAGCTCTCTCCACCTGCTGCAGCTTTGAACTGCTCACCAGCCTTCTCCCTGCTCTCTCCTGTTTCCTCTGAGTGCATGCCAGCACCGGAGCCACACCATCGGGACCAGGAGGAACCAAAGGTTTGGGAGGATTGTTCCCCTATAGCAATGGTTAGCCAGACCCCAGCTGCCGCACCGGAGGAATCACCAGCGTGGGTCACAACGACTGGGACAACAGAGACTGCAGAGACCATCATGCCTGCTGTGGAAGCCACCACAGCAGAATCAGCGCCTGAGCTGTGCCTCCAGAAGGTTGAGGCTATGGAAACACCGCCCGGATCACTGGAGTCCTGGGCGGTGGTAGAGATCGAGCTAAGGCAAGTGCTCTCTTTTGTCTTCCTCCTTTCCATATTAGAGCATTTTTTCCTAGATAAGGGTGAGGATGGCCAGCTGCAGCCATACGCTGCATCTGAGCTCGCCTTGCCGACCTCCACCGCTGCCGGCAACCCTGATCCTTCCTTTTCCCTGTTCGAGTCCTCCTCTAGGGTTGCCGGAGAGAGATCCGTGTCGCCGAACGAGTCCGAGGATCCAGGCTCACCACTGGAGGTAACCGGGGCTGCTGCTGTTCCCGGTGAAGTCGACCTGGATTCAGCTCCCCATCTGCCGGAGGCCATTGTTTGGGTTCTGCCTCAGCCTGGGACTCCATGGGTGCTGTGTCCCGGCCGGGGACCATTGTAGGTGCCGGTCCCCAGCATCAGTCCAACGTGGGTGCTGCACTCCAGCCTTGGTCCGCCATGGGCACTGTGCCTCAGCC
The DNA here is from genome assembly GCA_020510985.1 of Pholidichthys leucotaenia. Lineage (NCBI taxonomy): Eukaryota > Metazoa > Chordata > Actinopteri > Cichliformes > Pholidichthyidae > Pholidichthys > Pholidichthys leucotaenia. The sequence continues at coordinate 421,871,979 of CM035837.1, read as the reverse complement.
TGAGGCCCACCGAGGGTGCAGTAGTGACCCAACCGGATCCCACCATGGGTGCAGCAGGGGTCCAGCTGGGCTCCACCGTATGTGCAACCATGGCTTGGTCGGGACACACTGAGGGTGCAGCCGAGCTCCAGTCCCAAGTCGGGACCACCGAGAGTGCAGCTGAGCTCCAGTCCCAAGCCAGGACCACCGAGGGTGCAGCCGAGCCCCAGTCCCAAGCCGGGACCACCGAGGGTGCAGCCAGCCAGCTTGGGGACGCCGAGGTCCCTTCCTCCCTTCCAGAGGTTCTCGGGATGTCCCTTCCTCTTCCTGGCCCTGGGACTACATCTGGCCCCCTGAACTTATGGTCGTTCATCGGCCTGGGACAGTGGTTGGTTCCCTGAACTGTGGGGCTATTGGGGGTGGGACGGGTTAGTTAATTTTGGGGTTGGGAAAAGTGTGTGTTCATGGTGTTGTATTGTGGTGTTTATCTTTTCTTGATAAATCCCTCCTAACCTGTTTTCCCCCACCTCCCGCCCTGGTTTGTTGTGTTGGCCTTTTGAGTGGGGCGGGGGGCAGGTTGTGTTTTCTGTTTTGATGGTACGGTGGGTGTTTGGTTTCCGCACCTTGGGGGGGTGTTCATGTTTGGGGTTGTTTTCAACCCTGTCCACGACCTGCGGCTGTAGGTTTTTGATTATTGCTTATTAATTCCAGCTGGCAGATTGAGCCTTGCTCTCTGCCAGTCCTACAGCCACGTCTCCTCCTCACCAGACATTCAATAGCTGTATGGTATCACCGCACGCGCACACACACACACACACACACACACACACACACACACACACACACACACACACACACACACACACACACATACATGCACGCACACACACTCACACGTGCATACACACACTTGTCCAATTAGTCACTCACTAGCTTGCCACACAGCTGTGTCCACTTGCCTTCGTTAGCGCATTGTGTACTTAGACAGGTTGATCTTAGTCTCATCTGTCCAAAGAATGCTGTTCCAGAACTGGGCTGGCTTCTTCAGGTGTTTTTTGGCAAAGTCAATTCTGGCCTTTCTATTTTTGAGGCTGATTAATGGTTTGCACCTTGTGGTGAATCCTTTGTA